>OZ024862.1:43413218-43710718 GCA_964017155.1 Oasisia sp. SBJ-2009 | reverse complement strand
ATATTCCCTTTGGAATTCCTCTGCACTGTGTTGCTTTCTTCAATGAGGATACTTTCATATAATTGTCAAAGATAACCTTCACTTGGTCATGACCTCGAGCTTTTCAGTGGATGAGTTTAAAAATGATTTGTCAGGGGTTTGTACTAACATTCTTGACTGCCACCAACACACTGCAAGACTGTCATTCCACTGACTATGCATATCTGGGTGGGTTTTATGTAGAATAGCTTATTGGGTTGTGCCACTATTGGCCAGCACATTATTCTCCAGCAACTGTTGTGCTGTCATTTATTAGAAGAGTCGATTCATCTGGTTCCATCAACATGTAGTTTGTGTGTGCAAACTCGTGAGTGCCAATCGTTGCTTTCAAGTCAAATCTTCTCTTGAAGTGTTATCACCATCATCATGGGAAAGTGTAGCGATGTTGCCTTCAGTATCACAGTTTCGGAGTCATCTCTTTTGCAGAATCACTCCAAGACAGCAAGATTTCCTTTGTCCTTTGTCATCTTGGTGCTGAAGACCGTGTCAGTCCATAAAAGCCAACACACACGCGCACACACACGCACACACACACACACACACACACACACACACACACACACACACACACACACACACATACACACACACACACACACACACACACACACACACACACACACACACATACACATATACACACACACACACACAGTGTTTGTCTAGATGCCGGATGGCCCCTCGGAAGCAATATCCCGGCTATGTATTACCTTCTCTTAGGATACTTTAGGATGGCTCTGATCGTATGATCCTGTGTTTCTCAGTGGTCAGCTCTTCGTTTTCATATTTTATTAATATGAAATCGCGTGTTCCGGTTCTATTGTTAGTCATTCTTAACGGTGCTTCAAAGTCAAACACAATGGCCTGGGTATACTAAAATTTGTGTAGTCGGGTTTTAAAAGATTCTTGGGATTTAGCTGTTACCACTTTATCAGGGAGACTATTCCATGGTTCGGTAACTCGAATTGGAAATAATTATGATTAGCTTAGTATTATTGCTACCTAAAATAAGTTACAACAATCAAACCTTTAACACCCGAATATATAACGTCTGATAGTTATGAATAATGTCACAGTCTTCTAGGGTAAGCCGTAACTTTGTCAACTTGAACCACATGGCGTGTCCGGCCGTCTCGTCTCTCTCGGTCGGAGTTGGCGAACAATTCTTCTTCAACTTACGTTCCTGTCGCCGTATTGCTCGCGTTGTAGAGCTTATTGCCTATACATCGAAGTCATCATAGCCGTCTACCGCGACAACAATTAAGCGATATAATAATAATGACATTATTAAGACGAAAACTAAGAAGATATGGAAGAAGCATGCCGGTGTGCGAGTTCACTTCTACCCTGTACACATAACTGGTTGTCATGTATGAATCCGTACTGACGTCATCACCAATTGTTGATGCCGCAGCGCAGACAATGACACACTGCTTACCGCATTTCTTCGGAATGTTATGTCATTGTGCGCATGCACTAAGTTTGTGAGAAATATAGCTTAGCCACCCCAACACTAGGGAATATATATGTACTTATCAAATGCTTGGAAACAACCCTGAAATGTCCAAAAATTGCATGCAAAAATTGGCCCCCATAGGGCCAATTTTTTATTGGCCCTATGGGTGTATCGCAGCGTAACGTAGTTGGAGCGCAAACCGCATATTGACAGAAAAGCCATTTTAAATTTCTCATATGTCCAATGCAAACCATTTTAGTGCACAAACCCTACATGTCCGGACTTACACTGGCTGTGCTCTGTATGATTCATGTTATTAGGGCATAAACCTGATATGTCCGGAAATATCGGGTGTGTACTCTGGAGGTTTGTGTGGTGGATTAAAAAGATTCTTACGAACTCGTGAAATAAGAGACACAAAAAATGGTGGGAATATTGAAGATGAGCCAGCTGGTGATGACTTGGCGGAGGTGATTAACCATGGCAGAAAAGTACAGGCGATGAGTCGGTGAAAGATGTAGTAGAAGAAAGGGGAAAATCTGTATATCGGGAGTATTATTACCTAGCACAGGCAATACGCGAACAAATATGCATGGTGGTAAAAATAAAAGATAGCCTATCAGTGAAGCCAGGCACTAAAAATAAAGTACAGACAGCAGTACCTGATCTGTTTCTGAATAACAAAAGAAAAGAGTCAGCAATATATATATATATATATATATATATATATATATATATATATATATATATAGATAGATAGATAGATAGATAGATAGATAGATAGATAGATAGATAGATAGATAGATAGATAGATAGATAGATAGATAGATAGATAGATAGATCGATCGATCGATCGATCGATCGATCGATCGATCGATAGATAGATAGATAGATAGATAGATCGATCGATCGATAGCTAGATAGATAGATAGATAGATAGATAGATAGATAGATAGATAGATAGATAGATAGATAGATAGATAGATAGATAGATAGATAGATAGATAGATAGATAGATAGATAGATAGATAGATAGATAGATAGATAGATAGATAGATAGATAGATAGATAGATAGATAGATAGATAGATAGATAGATAGATAGATAGATAGATAGATAGATAGATAGATAGATAGATAGATAGATAGATAGATAGATAGATAGATAGATAATATTATTAAGATAATGATCCACAACGCGCAGACAATAATAACCGGCCATCATTGACCATGAACCTAATTTTATAAATCGCTTGAAAACTTTAAACTTAGATATTTTCTCGGAATTTCAAAAAAGAGCATATCATGATAGTACTCAAGACATTTGATATGAATGTTTTTGGGGGCGTAAAGGTGTCTTTTTTTTACCATAGGGGCCACATTTATAATTACAGAGAGCTTGGTGTAGTCTGAATTGGAACACATTGGTGTGTAGACTAGCTGTGACATTGTGACAACAATAACGAAAGGTGCACACCGTTTAAGAATAACTGAGTCCGAAGGTTATAACGATAACAGGGAGGGTGGACAAAAGAATGACGACCCACCTGGGGAATGAGGGAGTTATATGCAGTCTAATAGTAAGACTGGTGAGAACCAAATTGAGATGAGTTGCCGACTTGGTAAGGATGAATGCTGTAACACTAGCAAACAAAAAATCATGGAATGAACAACACTGAAGACACGGGAAAAGGGAAGGCCATAGCTGAGATGAAAGCATTGTGTGAGGAGGGAGCTAGATGACCGGGAGAAGTTGGAAGCAAGAGTCATGCAGACGCACGCGGGAGGCTCAAAGTCTAGGTAGGTCATTTTAAAGCATAGTAGTACAAAGCATTCTTACAAGTCAGGGGACGTTCGGCTACGTACGCTACACCTGGCTGATCATCTCCCAAAACCTTGGGATTGAACTATAAAATGACATCAATTGACTTCACCAGTCGCTACTGCGTCAGCCGGGGGATAGCAGTTTGAAGACGGATACACAACTAGTGGGAATCTCAATATAATAACCCATTGACGTCCTAAATATTGCATGTAACATAAGCAGAGTGTGGCTGAAATAACCCAGAATTGACACTTGGCCGAAGGCCGATAAACAACTGTTGTAAATTTGAAGTAGTGAGGGGGCTCAAAAGTGCTGCCATCTCACGGAGCCTAGGCTAGGGTAATCTATGCAATTTGTTCAATACAATTCCGAAAGGGGGCGCATCTGCATTACCACCAAAATCGAACTCGCGTACTGTCGTGACAATGTGATTGTTTATTGATTTGAGATGAATACAAGATTTCACCGTTCGAAACAGTTGCAGAAGCATGTCATCCGACTTCGTTTGTTTATTCTATTTTGCATGTAGCTTGATAATGTTGCGCTTGAATTGAAAATTGAACGCTGCATGTTTGGTGGGCGATATTCGGGAAACCCTGGCTCTGTACCAGCGCGTACCCGTCTGAAAGTGTGAATGTCAGTCGCAGTATGAGATTATCATAACACCCATTCCATAAGTTTTTATTTACACACGGCTACTACATTATCCAGTTCGGTGTCAACTGTCAAGACCATAATAATTTTAATATTGTGTCTGGGAATATGCATGGGTTTCAGTTCCCCAGTAGGTCACTAGATGTCAGCACTCAGGTTTTTCTACAGATTTGTTGGATGCTCTGCACTAACTATCTGTGCACACGAATATTAAAGATTATTTTTAGCTCATTATTTTGTTAAAATTTAATTTGCTAATTTTAAAGCAAACCTAATAAGTACCAATTAAGACATGGTAGATTGCTTCCATAACTTTATGAATGTAGTTATGGTAAAATCATTAAACTAACCTATTCTGTAGAATTAATTCAAAACAATAATGAATTTAAGAATTGGAATATTAAACGTATGATTTTGAGTATTGGATACATATATGCATTTATGTGACGATGTTGCTCTGTCAGTGAGGTCTCAAAAATCACATGACTCAAATTTAGTATGGTAGTTAGTAACTAGTTACATGTCAACGTGGCATTTAGCTTTGGCAGATTATCAGATATAACAACCAGAACCAATTAGTTTATACATACAGTTGTACATCAACTACATGTCTTAATCGAAGTACACTTTTTATAAAGTTTAACAGAAATATTATTTAAACTATTTGTTGATATCAAATAACCACATTCGTGATGAACCAAACCAGCATCATTAGAACAGATACATCAACGTGTACATGAAAATAAAACTGTTACTGTTTTAAATGGTCACATTGGCCAGTATGCATGAATTTTATATGTGAAAGTATTAGGTAGATACTACAATACATATAAATATGAATCAGACATGATCTGAATAGTGAATAATTAACAAAAAACATAATTTAAACCATTGTTTTTGTTGACACAGCCTCAAAGACGTGGCGTATCTGGGCAGATTCTGTAAACATCTGCACCAATGAGATTTAGGCAGCATTGGGCAAGTTCTTGATGCAAACCATGTCTTGAGATTCTGCCATCTTGGACTGGCATTTCTGCCTATTTACAAACTGGCACGATGGAAGTTGACAGTGACAAGGTCATGTTGGATTCACCAAGTGTTGAGCCAGCATTAGTTGTAGAAGGTTATGGAACGTCCTGTCTGGAAGACGGAGCCAGTCACATGGAAAGGAATAGTTCCATAACTGCACAGAGAAGTCGGGATGATGCTATACCTCAGGACACTTGTAGACTGAACACTGTGAGTGAAGACACAAACTCCACAAATTCTCAACCAGCATGTGCCACCATTCCACACGAACAACAAAACATCGCACCAGGCGATGGAGTTGGAGACAGCAAGGCTGTTCCCGCGATGGCAACTGATGTAACTGTTGATGTGAGAGCACTGTGTGAAGGACATACAACAGAGGCTCCACCTAGTGGACATGACCAGCAGTCAGAGGTGGTCACAACACACACAGGTACTCCACCAGGTGCGGTGGATGTATCGACAGAGAACAGGGAGCCACAGGGTCCTGACACAACGGGTACTGACGGCGTCAACCCAGTGGTGCCCAGTGCCAAGGAAGGGGATACCAACATGGAGGTTGTGCCCGGTGACACCCAGCTCACAGAGGGTGTCACATGTCAAGAGGAGGACCGGACACAACCAACTGGAGATGAAGGTGAAATGCAGACTGATTTCAGGTAAGTTACGCTGTTTTATGATTTGGTAAGATGTTTTTCTGTGTCATGTAATGTATATATTTATGTATGTATTAAATACTGTGTATATACACTATATATAATATATATAATATATACATATTAGCAAATATATATATAACACAAGTTTTCTGGGGGGGGAATTATCTGTATACTGTACATGTACATTAATCTGCAAAATTCACTGTGTGTGAACTGAATGAATTACCAGTTGCACATTTTATTATTTTATTTATAAAGGTGATTTTCATTGATTTGTTAAGTACGGTACTTTAAAATACATGACTTTAAAGAAAATATTTAGTTGGTATTCAGAGTGAATTCATTGACTGTTTTCTCATTTGAGCTGGCCCTGTGACTTCACAAAGCCCCCGACGAGGGTGACTGGGGCGACACAGGAGTATGCTGGGTGCGGGAACAACTTCTTGAAGGGCTGCAAGTGGTGAGTACAGCTGTACTCTCAAACATGTTGTAATTGTTAAAAAATAATTTTAAATGATATTTTAGTTCTCTTATAATGTATGTCTACTACACGGTAATTGTAATTGTATTTTTAGAAGATAATTTATTTATATATATATATATATTTTTTTAACAATTTTAAAGGAATTTTTTATATATATTTATTTATTTAATTATTAACTAGTTTACACCACAATTATTGTTAAATAGATAATGTATTATTTTAATTTTTTCTTTATTTATTATATACATTTTTTTTTTCATTTTTAAGAACAAATTATGTACAATGTATATCTTATATTTATTTCTTATATTTATTTTCCATATTTCATTTTATTGTATATATATATATATATATATATATATATATATATATATATATATATATATATATATATATACACTATATGAGTCAACGGCAGACTACATGTCAATTCATCATGTAACATTTTGCACATTGAATATGGCAATAAAGCTTTATTATTATTACTACCCACATTGGTCATTCTATTTTTGATAAGGGAAGTTTGAACAAGTGTCATCAAGTGTTGCTGTTTAACGGGATACTCCAGTCAGTGAGAAGTACACAGTATTTACTTACATATGTAAAATGTATTGGTTGTGCATAGTAATTGTGCATAACCGTTAATAAAATGCGTTAATAAAACAGTTAATTACACTATAAGTGTACCAAAAACATGCTATCATGGAATAAGAGAGCTGCCATCTTGAGACACAGAATCAGGGATGTAAGCTAAATTGTTATGTCACTGGCACATTATTGGAAATGGGAATGCTTGGCAGAGGCCTCACACATTACAATAAAATAGTTTAAAAGAATAAAGTTCTAAAAAAGTATTTCAAGGGAAATAAAAAAAAAATTGGTCGAACCATTTCAGCCTTAATTACAATGTTTACAGTTAAAATAATAAAAACTGAAGTCTGCATATGTAAATCTCGTTGAGGATAGTGAGAGCAGGTATGTGTTATTAGCATGACAGGGAACGTGTTTGTTGCAGGTCGCCTGATGGTATGTGTATACTGACCAACAGCGATGACAACGTCTTACGTATCTACAATACACCAGAGCAGCTGTACACTGGGGACACGACAGACATGACAGAGATGGTTAGACACTGACACTTGTCTGGTCAACAGACAAACTGTGTGATTCAGTTGTTGCTTGTTGAAATTTAAATATTAAACCGGTGAATTCGGAATTGTTTCTGCTTTGTTAAAAACAAAAAGGGTGATTTTATAATAGGAATGAACCCCAGAACTTCCTTTTGTTGTCCGGTGATAAATTTGATAAAAAGTAGATATTTAAAAAATATTTTTACACTTTGTACTCATTCCGACTCCGTCTGTTGTAATTGTCGTCTTTTGGGATATCACTGAGCAAACCTAAAATTGTGGTGTATTATTTCACATAAAAAAATGATTACTTTCACCATAGCATCAGAGTACCTGTCACCACTGTACAGGTTATACAAATATGAACAAGTTTTGTTATCAAGAACAAGTTTTGTTTTCATCAGGTCCAAAATCAGTAACACATTTCCATATATCATTTTACTTGTGGAAACTACTGATTCTGACACCTGCTACTATAGCTTTATGTAGAGACCCGTCCACCCGTCATTTGGATGGGTGAAAACCGTTGTGAGTGGGTAGAAATATGGGTGGACGGGTAACAAATGGAGGGGCAAGAAAAGGTCTTCAAAAACTATAGATATTGTCAGTTATGCCTCAAAAGTGTGTGTAAATGGTGTCACATGTGTGTTTGTGGACCATTTGAGGTCGTCAGACACATTTAAACTTTGTAAACTGGCTTAGCAGTTGACATCTATGTGTCCACCAAAACATGTGTGACTGGCAATAATTTGGTCCTACATGAAGCCCTGCCTGCTACCAGCATCCTGTTTCTTGTTTGTAGAAGGCTGTCCTGAGAATGACCGAGGCGGAGTTGGTGTACGACTACTGTTGGTACCCAAACATGTCTTCAGACAACCCGGACACCTGCTGGTACAACTGTTCTTTCTCTCATCAATGCACAGAACCGTCTATATCCAGCGCATCAGTTCACACATTCGTCTACATACTATATATTATGACCAGCGCATAAATTCTTGACATATTTCTCAATTGGTAGTTGTACCTCAAATTGATATGCAGAGTTTCATTGCAATTGTTGACATAGATACAAATCCTAATTTAAAGAGTCTATTGATGATTGTATGCAATATATATATATATATATATATATATATATAATATGTATATATATATATATATATATATATACAAAATATATATATACATATATATATATTATAAAGTAAATATGTATTTAAAATACTACCTGAATGTCTTCATAAGATTTTTACTTGCCACTTCAAAAGCTATATATATTTAAATGATCTATGGTTATTGAATATATTGTTCATGGCTCCAAGAATGGTTTGTTGTAGTATAATTTAACTTACTTTGGAGCTTAATTGTCGAAGATGAGTACGACGTTTCGACCCGTCATTTATGGGCGTTGTTCACATACTGGTGTCATGTGTGTTGCCTCAGATTTCGGCGGGATAAATTGGTTATCTATGGTTGTATTACACATTTTCTTTGTACTTGTATATAATAATTCCGCACTCATCTAACCATGTTGTATCCCACAGTGTGGCAAGTACATGTAGGGAGACACCCGTCCACCTTTGGGACGCGTTCACGGGACAGCTGCGCTGCTCCTACAGGGCGTTTGACCACCTGGTGAGTGTCTACTAAACTACCCGTCACATCACAGACAACACACAAGTTGAGAGATAAAAATCTACAATAATTGATTGCCTAGTCCTGATAGTTGTTATCTGGAAAATACAGGTTAGTGGCTAGTCTATAGTATTTTTTTTTTAAATTGTGGTAAATGAACATTGTCTGCCGTGATATAGCGTGGGTCGTTGTCTGTCAGGATGAACTGGCCTGTGCCCACAGCCTGTGCTTCAGTCCTGATGGCCAGCGTCTCTACTGTGGATTCAACAAGATCATCAGAGTGTTCGACATCAACCGACCGGGCCGTGACTGTCAGCAGAGACATACCTGTGAGTGACAGTCTGAGGGCAGGTCTCTCCTGTCTCCTCTGTCTCCTCTCACTCTCTCTCACCGTCTCCCACTCGCTTTCTGTCTCTTCTTTCGTGCACTCTTGCTTAACTTTTTTCTCTGTCTTTTACTCTCTACCTCTCACAGTGTCTCTCCATCTCTCCACTTTATCTGTGTGTTCTTTCTCACACCCACTCACACACACACGCACGCATGTACACTCAGTCACTCACTCACTCACATACTCCTCAGTCACTAATGATTTCCTTGTCTTGTTCCGTCCCAATTTCATTTGCCACTAGCGTCATTCTCCTAGTCTTCCCAATATGATTCTTCCGTCTCTTCACTTCCCAGCGTCTCCCTGTGCGCACCAGACATGCCAAATGTTGTTTGATGATGCCAAGTGTTGTGTGATGATGCCAAGTGTTGTGTGATGATGTCAGGTGTTGTGTGATGATGTCAGGTGTAGTGTGATGATGCCAAGTGTTGTGTGATGATATCAGGTGTTGTGTGATGATGCCAAGTGTTGTGTGATGATGCCAAGTGTTGTTTGATGATGGCAGGTGTTGTGTGATGATGCCAAGTGTTGTTTGATGATGCCAAGTGTTGTTTGATGATGCCAAGTGTTGTTTGATGATGGCAGGTGTTGTGTAGTGATGCCAAGTGTTGTGTAGTGATGCCAAGTGTTGTGTAGTGATGCCAAGTGTTGTGTAGTGATGCCAAGTGTTGAGTAGTGATGCCAAGTGTTGTGTGTTGTCAGCCAAGGAAGGCCAGGCAGGAATCATCTCGTGCATTGCCTTCAGCCCACAGATGCCTGATGTGTACGCTGCTGGCTCCTACCAGAGATCAGGTACTCAAAGCCTGTATCACCTTCACTCGAACATGCTTCACATATCATTTATTGTCTTGTTTCTTTGTAAATAGCTGTGGCCAAAGCTATTGTTTTGTACACATTCTTGATATATTTCCTTATAAAAGGTTTAAGTAAGAGTCAGGTTCACTTATAATTAATCTAAATTGTTGTTACAGTGTTGGAGAAGTATGTCATCATGTAAATACCATTCAAGAGGCAGTTACAATGTTGACTAAGTATAGAAATGTCCTTACGAATACTCTATGTTGTGTATCAAGAACTGGTCGAACTAGTAGAACATTTTCATATTCTAGTTTAGCTTGTTGGTTTAGATCATGTAGGTTATTTATAACGTATATGTGACATGATAACTGGCTAGAGTTACACTGTATTACGAAAGAATGTTTCATCGTAGTTATATTTCTCTTTTATAATAATGAATATTCAGCAGTGTTTAGTGTGTAGGTTATGTAATTCGCTTAGTAATTAATGCGTTGTTACGTTTCTTTGCAGTCGCTTTATACAGCGAGCCAAAGGGAGAGATGTTATGCATGTTACAGGGCCAACGAGGTGGTGTCACACAAGTAATGTTTTCCCCCGATGGAACCAGGCTATACAGTGGAGGCAGAAAGGTGGATAAATTCAAACAATTTTAGAACCCATGAAATATACTAAACATTTTTAGCTGTTAGGTATATGGTAGTCTTCTTGCTTGTAGCCAGTATTCTAAAAACTAAAAGCAGTATGTCCTATAAGTAGCTACCATTCTAACCGAAGAATAATAGTAGCTACATAGTGGAATGACTGTGCTGCGTGTAATCAGACGGAGAATATTGTGGGGGT
This sequence comes from Oasisia sp. SBJ-2009, assembly GCA_964017155.1. Lineage (NCBI taxonomy): Eukaryota > Metazoa > Annelida > Polychaeta > Sabellida > Siboglinidae > Oasisia > Oasisia sp. SBJ-2009. The sequence continues at coordinate 43,699,785 of OZ024862.1, read as the reverse complement.
TGTCGAAGGGAATATATTCTTGAAGAAGTGTGTATGCAGCATTGTTGCGAGGTAGCGATGGTTTTGAGAGATGTCTGTCGTTACAGTACATGACTGACGCCAACCAACCCTCACAGAGGGAGTGTTGATTAAAGGGGAATGTAATGGAACTGTTTATTTTAACAATTATTGATCTCTGTTAAGACAGTGAACGTTACATAAAGAATTACTTCTAGTCTTTAAGATGTGTCTGGCAGCAAACATTCGCTCTGTACATACACCATTTTGTCACATGTTAGTGGAGAATATTTGGCAAACATTGACATTTGTTGCATGTTCGTATGTAATTTTTTAATTTTTAATTTGCTTGTAGGACAATGAAATCCTGTGTTGGGATGTGAGAAACTTTGGCAAAGTTCTCTTTGTGCTGAGTAGACAAGTTGCCACCAACCAACGAGTGTACTTCGACCAGGACAGGTGAGTTATGGTGTCAGGTGTGTACAGGTGTCTCCTATCAGGTGGTCAGGACAGGTAAGTGATATTGCTAAGTTGTACACAGGTATCTGTCCTATTGTGGGGCGCAGTCACGTTGCCCAAAGAGGACATTCGTGGTTAACAATAACCCCGAAAAGTTCATCCTTCCAAAACAACTATCTTTGAAAATGGTTACAAGCTGTCTCTGTGGTTCCATGTTTATGTCCAGCTTTGCACCAATGACATTATTGGGTGACTGCATTGAATTCCATCCAAGGTACACCTCATATTGCTAATCGTATATTGCTATGTTTTCTTTGAGACTTCTTATTTTCTTGGTTTTTCTCCAACAGAAAGCAGTATTTTAATATTGCATCACGTCAAAATCAAATAAAAAATACCGTTATTTATCCCTAACGGGAAATTATCTTGTGACGTTCGACAGCTTGAGAGGTACAAATTATTAATAAAGTATGTTTTACACTAAAAACAAGTTCTAAGAATTTATGTGATTAAAAAAGAAATATAATTTACATATTACTACAATAATAATAATAGATAAATAATAAAAGCAGTTCATCATCTCATACATTGGGAGAGAGGGAAGGTGGGAGGGGAATCCATCTTCTATCCATTTTCATTTAGAAGTCGGATAGAGGAAGGGATGAAAGAATGCCAAGAGGCAGGTCTCAACTGAGGCAACTGAAAATTACAGCAAGATGCCAACGTATTTTAAGTGATTTTGGGGGTGATCAGGACCCAGAAATATCTGCCTTCCATTTCTTTTTGCCCTCCGCTTATAGAGGTCAACTACACTGTCAAGTTCTTGTGAGACAGGAGATGTATCGTGTGTGAATGTTTCAGTCTGGGTGAACACGTTCTGTCTGGGTCACATGACGGCAAGGTCCACGTGTGGGACATCACACAGTCCTTCGACGCTCTCGCAGACGAGCCTTGTCTGGCCCCAAGACTCACCTTCCAGGCTCACAACGACGTCATCAACGGCATCAGGCATGTCTCGCATTCAGACAGTCACCATTTTTCTTTATGGTTTCTGTGGCTACTCCAGCATCAGTATTTGCATCTGATCTTTCAAAATTTGTCTTTGTTATCCGTCTTTATTCTGATCTTTTCTCTTTCAATATTTGTCTTTGTTATCTGTCTTTATTCTGATCTTTCCTCTTTCAATATTTGTCTTTGTTATCCATCTTTATTTTGATCTTTTCTCTTTCAATATTTGTCTTTATTTTGATCTTTTCTCTTTCAATATTTGTCTTTGTTATGTCTTTATTTTGATTTTTTCTCTTTCAATATTTGTCTTTGTTATCTGTCTTTATTTTGATCTTTTCTCATTCAATATTTGTCTTTGTTATCTGTCTTTATTCTGATCTTTTGTTGTTCAGTCTACCAACGTCTTCTGTATTCCGTGCTCTTTGTGTTGATCTTTCCTCGCTCACTCTCTCTTCTTGTCCTACACATCTCAGTTTGCACCGACTACTTTCACGTGTTCATTTAATTTTATGTTATTTTACATTAAGAATGTTTTACATAGTGACGATGGTGTTGGATATTATATTCAGACACCAACTGAGGGCATCACCAACACTGACCAAATTGACAGCGAGACTTAGGTAGTAGTTTCTCAATAAAATAGTCATAAGTCCATGGAAAGATATTGTTTTTAGTCAAAAAAAATATTTCCCATTATATAGAAGTACAGTATATAGTTAATACTTGCAACCCTCTACATAACAGCCAAACACTACCATCTAGTTTATATGCAAGAGCATCTGCTAAATGTTATAGTTTATAATTACAATGGTTGTATTACAAAATAAATTAAGCTGTGTATTTACACCCATAAGTAAAACGATAAGACACAGCATTACATCTATAGGGAATTGTGTCAATCCGAGCCTGTCATTCTCACTCCCCAACCAAGACAGAATAGTGTTTAATGTGTACTTGGTTACATTTCAGCCTACACCCCACACTTCCAGTGCTGGCCACTGCGTCGGGTCAACGTTACTTCCCTTTGTCATCGCAGCTGAGCGACTGTTCCGACAGTGACACGGAGAGTGCGTGTCATGACGATAACTGCCTACGTCTGTGGCTGCTGGCCTAGACACTGTGGTGTTTGAATGACACATTCCCAGAATTGTATTCAAGCTAAACTTGTCAGTTTGATCTTGCACTGCAAGTATTGTTTTAGAATAGTTTTAGAATAAGATCTTGAATTAATGTTTCTGGCATTCTGTTTCATTGGTGTAATGACATATTGTGACCACAAGGACCTGGCTGATATATGATGACATGACACAACACGACATGTCGTGACCAATATGGTCTGATACTGGTTGAAAATATGACCAGTACAGTCTTAACAAACTTCAGAAGAATGAATATTTGTCAATACAAATAATGACAACAGACATTGTAGCACATTTGAGGTAAAACACCAGACATTATAAGTTGTGTTCTTTTGATGTCAGGATGACTCACAGTTGGCGTACACCTCAGTCGGCCAAATATTTATGTCATCTATTGAGTTTACCAATTTTAGACATTTGGGGATCATTAATGTATGACCACTGAATGTAACTAACAAAACATCAGTATGAATTGTGTGGGTGTAGAGTGCAGATCGTACCGCCTTTTTTAAGATTGACACAATCCGCTGGATGTCGTTTGATGTCGGTGATAGTTTATTTCTGAAAAACATTAAAACAGTTGTACAGTTTTTTGCACCACTGGAAGATGGGCCTGTCAGTTGCATACAAACAAATTTGTGTGTACATACAAACAAGTTTGTACACACAAACAAGTTCACTCAAGTATGAATGGCGGAATCCTGTTGTCAATACGTATGCACTCTGGTGACAATTAGTGTTAAGAAATATTCTGCTACGTTCACAGTTTCAACTGTTCTCTAGTTCTTCGTACCAGACAAGTCTGTTACCAGTGTACTGGTTCTATGTACACACTTTGAGCTGAATTAAAGTGTTGTGGTTTGTACATGTTTGTTTTAGTCTAACAAATTGGCAGCAACATCAGCTTTCAACTGTTCACTAAAGACTGAAATGCACTGGTGGTACTCAAGTGTTAAGAATTAAGACCACGCCAGACAATGCAACCATTCGACGTATTCAAAAGTTAGCCACTCCTACAGACAAACCTGAGGTAACCATTATATTTGTGCAAACTGAGAGGTGCGTACATCAATCACCCTGTAACTGTTTGAATCAAACCTATTGCTCACAACCGCAAGGTCAAAGAGGCACTATCGACACTACAACATACACGTAGAATCACGAACACCCAAAGAACATGCTCGGATTCTACCCAGCTACAACGGATGCAGTTTCTGGCCCTAGTACCGCCAGTAGTTCTTGTTGCGAGTTGCCAGTTTCGTGGCGGCAGTGTGTTTCTGGTCCTTGCCCGAGTACAAGTTCGTAGACCGTGTTGCCTTGTGCAGTCGCTCAAACACATTCGGGATGCTGACGGTGACACCAGACTGGAACACAATGCAGCAGACCTCACGGACAGCAATGTACTAATACTTTTATTGATCTATTTATTCTAATATTTTATTAACTAATTATTTTAGTTCAGTGTTGTATCCTTTACATTGCATGACCGTGAAATTTAATGTACAAATTATTTATTTATCTATTTATTTTATTAATGTATTCATCGTTTTAATGTACAGTTAATTGTATTTATTTATTTGTCTTATTGATGTTATTAACTTATTATTTTAGCACACAGTCTTGTTACAACTGCTGGATAGTGAAACATCACTTTTTAGCAGTAAATACTTGAAGACAACTGCTAGATAGTAAAAGCGTAAAGTGCTTTGAACGGTCCTGAGGACTGGATACTGGCCCGGATTACTGCGCTGTATAAGAACTTGCCTTTTTTATCCGAAAATGAACATGGAACAGAAAGAGGACTTTGACACGTAGATACTGACAAACTTCCCCCAAAGTTAGCATGTTAATCATTTCAGTATTACAGTCCTCAGTGATGAATGAATACTGCATTCCCAGCGAATTTACATGAAAATCAACTGTATCATTTAACTTAATATTTCAGCTGCTACAATGTATTTTATCAATAGGAACATCATATATATATTGAAAATTGAATAGTCAACAAGTAATGTAGTTAGAATATATATTAAACTCATAATCCTGAAAAATATGTCATTCTCAACTAGCATTACGACCGAATACACTGCAGCTGTTAATTGCAGGTAAGTTTGCTTCTGTCGGTAATGTTTACAAAGACTTATTGCCGGCATTGTTTACTTATTATGATCGTCACTGGCTACATTCGACAAAATACGTCGGTAATATTATAACAATCAGCCTAAGTCTCCCTCTCTCTCCCTCTCTTTCTCTCGCTGCTGTCCATTCCGTCCGACGATGACATCAGTGTAGGGTTTCGTCCATCAACTTTGCTCATCGGTGAGAGTAGTTAGTCCAATCCGAGCTGCAAAGCTTCTCCCGCAGTTGACACAGATGATGGAGGCAAAGGCATCAGGAAAGCCATGGCGGAGCTTCTTATCATGTTGGTATTTTGTTGCAATATCTTTTCTTCAATATGGCTTTTTCCTTTGTGAATGGCCTGCCTCCAATGTTGTCGATCTAATGCAAGAGTCTCCCAGGTGTCTACTGTGATGTGCGTAGCCTTTAGGTGTCGTTTGATGACATTTTTCTATCGCAGCCATTGTCCACATTGTCCCTTTGGCTAATTCCCCTTAGAACACAGCCTTTAGGAGTCTGCTGTCATTCATACGGATGATATGTGTAGTCTAAATAAGCATCACCATCGATGACATAAGTCATATCAGTCGGGTACCAACCAAATGCAAAAATTTCAACAGGACGATAATCCATGATTAGCACTATTGTAATGCTAAGACATAAGCCTTAAAGGTGATATATAACGTGCCTCCATACAGCAGATAATTGTGCCAAAACAATATTTGAATAGCAGACATCATCAATGCCACAATTGCGACCTGTCGTATTCAAGTATCACACACCGTGTGTCTGCAATAGTGGACCGTCATTCTGAAATAGTTAACATGGCATTAATAACGTGTTGGCATCGTGTAAATGCAGTGTCAAGTATTGTAGACAGCGACCTACATAATGGAGTCAGTATGTCCCTCTACATGAATGCACCAAACCTCATCCCAATGCACCAACCGCACAGTCACAATGTACCACTTGGAATGCCCCAGTTATTTTACTATTGTCAAACCTATGTATATAATAGGTAATATAGTTGTAGATATTAAAATATTAAATGCATAATTAATATAGAAATGATGTTTTGTTAACTTTGTGTACATTCTTGAAAGTAACTCTTTTTCTTTGTATATACGTGTATGATTGTTTAACATAACCTAACATGAAGTATCGATTACAATGTCTTTTGATGTTTAGAAGTCATAGAGTAACTGCCTAAAATCCATCCTGCTAATGCATGTTATGTTGGCTCACGTTTTGGATGTGTGCCTGTCTATCATAGTAATGGCCCGAGCGATAGCTACTCTGGCACTGTTTTATTTTGCATGTTGATTAGCTTGATTAACAGACTTGCCCGACTAACCTCATTAAGCACCTGGTATTGTCATGAATATGTATAAAGATGTTATAAATAAATAAATATAATCTGTGCAGTTTATAATAGGTAGAGCTTACTGCATGATATAAAATTGTATTACTTCTGTATAATTGTCAGATTGAGGTTTTTAAAATATTGAATGGGTATGAAAATACTGACAGTAATATTTTTTTCTCGGTCAAGGAAGAGAGGACTAGAGGACATGGAGTTACAGTAGCAAAGAAACAGTGTAGACTAAATATTAGAAAATTTTAATTTTCACTAAGAACAATAAACGAATGAAACAGATTATCAGCTGATTGTGTAGGTGCTAGTAGTGTTACCTGCTATATGGTTGGAGCAACTACACAATAGGTGCATTGTGACTGGTGCATTCAGGCAGAGGTGCATTCCGACCATATCCTTACACGATGCCTAACTATAACTACAATAACACCCCTGCACAGCCCACTGTCAACACATACCTGCTTGCACTGGGCTGACAGGTATCGCTGACTGTTGTTCCTCTTGATAGACCGCCGGCCAGTGGTAATCGACGACGACGACAGTTTGTTGGTCGCAGGTAGGTGGCGCTGCTCACTCTTCGAGTGAGTCGAGCTGCCCTGCTGAAGGCCCCGCGTGTCGTGCGCCGCACTCGACGAGAGTTCGGACGACCGCCTGGACGACTGTCTGGACGTTTTACATGATATTGAGATTGACGACGTACACGCGTCCGACACCTGCTTCAGTTCGTTCTGCAGACTGCTGTTGCTGCAAGACACAGACAGGGTGACCATGAAGTATCTACACAGCACAGCAAAGGGTGACAATGAAGTACCTACACATATACACGACACAGCACAGGGTGACCATGAAGTACCTACACATATACACGACACAGCACAGGGTGACCATGAAGTACCTACACATCTACACAACACAGCACAGGGTGACCATGAAGTACCTACACATCTACACGACACAGCACAGGGTGACCATGAAGTACCTACACATCTACACGACACAGCACAGGGTGACCATGAAGTACCTACACATCTACACGACACAGCACAGGGTGACCATGAAGTACCTACACATCTACACGACACAGCACAGGGTGACCATGAAGTACCTACACATCTACACGACACAGCACAGGGTGACCATGAAGTACCTACACAACACAGCACAGGGTGACCATGAAGTACCTACACAACACAGCACAGGGTGACCATGAAGTACCTACACATATACACGACACAGCACAGGGTGACCATGAAGTACCTACACAACACAGCACAGGGTGACCATGAAGTACCTACACATCTACACGACACAGCACAGGGTGACCATGAAGTACCTACACATCTACACAACACAGCACAGGGTGACAACGAAGTACCTACACATCTACACAACACAGCACAGGGTGACCATGAAGTACCTACACAACACAGCACAGGGTGACCATGAAGTACCTACACATCTACACGACACAGCACAGGGTGACCATGAAGTACCTACACAACACAGCACAGGGTGACCATGAAGTACCTACACATCTACACGACACAGCACAGGGTGACCATGAAGTACCTACACATCTACACGACACAGCACAGGGTGACCATGAAGTACCTACACATCTACACGACACAGCACAGGGTGACCATGAAGTACCTACACATCTACACGACACAGCACAGGGTGACAATGAAGTACCTACACATCTACACGACACAGCACAGGGTGACCATGAAGTACCTACACAACACAGCACAGGGTGACCATGAAGTACCTACACATATACACGACACAGCACAGGGTGACCATGAAGTACCTACACAACACAGCACAGGGTGACCATGAAGTACCTACACATCTACACGACACAGCACAGGGTGACCATGAAGTACCTACACATCTACACAACACAGCACAGGGTGACCATGAAGTACCTACACATCTATACAGTGGACCTACATGACACAGCACAGGGTGACCATGAAGTACCTACACATCTGTACAGTGGACCTACATGACACAGCACAGGGTGACCATGAAGTACCTACACATCTACACGACACATCATAGGGTGACCATGAAGTACCTACACATCTACACGACACAGCACAGGGTGACCATGAAGTACCTACACATCTACACGACACATCATAGGGTGACCATGAAGTACCTACACACCTACACGACACAGCACAGGGTGACCATGAAGTACCTACACATCTACACGACACATCATAGGGTGACCATGAAGTACCTACACACCTACACGACACAGCACAGGGTGACCATGAAGTACCTACACATCTACACGACACAGCACAGGGTGACCATGAAGTACCTACACATCTACACGACACAGCACAGGGTGACCATGAAGTACCTACACATCTACACGACACATCATAGGGTGACCATGAAGTACCTACACACCTACACGACACAGCACAGGGTGACCATGAAGTATCTACACGACACAGCACAGGGTGACCATGAAGTACCTACACATCTACACGACACAGCACAGGGTGACCATGATGTACCTACACATCTATACAGTGGACCTACACGACACAGCACAGGGTGACCATGAAGTACCTACACATCTACACGACACATCATAGGGTGACCATGAAGTACCTACACACCTACACGACACAGCACAGGGTGACCATGAAGTACCTACACATCTACACGACACATCATAGGGTGACCATGAAGTACCTACACACCTACACGACACAGCACAGGGTGACCATGAAGTATCTACACGACACAGCACAGGGTGACCATGAAGTACCTACACATCTACACGACACAGCACAGGGTGACCATGATGTACCTACACATCTATACAGTGGACATACACGACACAGCACAGGGTGACCACTGAAGCACCTACACATCTACACGACACAGCACAGGGTGACCATAAAGTATCTACACGACACAGCACAGCGTGACCACTGAAGCACCTACACATCTGTCTAGTGGAACGTTGTACCATATTGCCCAGTCCACTGTTGTTACTCGCCCATCGACACAAACTAGGCATTGTATTCATATGGTTTGTATGTTAATGCAGAACCCACAGAAGAAAGAGTTGTAACAATCACTACTTCAACACATATGTCTAGGTTAACCAGTGGGTTTAGTATTCCAAGACTGGATGATCTGTCATCAAAACAGCCGCATCTGAATGGATTTGGATGTCATAAGTATAACACTATATAGCATTGTGTTTGGGTTGGAGTAATAGAGTTATAATTGAGCCATACTGTTAAAGGAGTTACAGTCGAGAGATGTGATACAACATGAAGCACTCACAGGTTCTGCAGGTCTTTGATGTAGAAACGTAGCAGTTGACCAAGTTCCGCGTCTTGTTCGTCATCTTGCTGCATCGGGCCACACGTCGCCCGCTGGTTGACAACTTGCGTGTAGAGTTCGGCGAGCTGTGACATGCTGTCCTGACCCTCCATCTCTGCCGTCACACACAGGACAACAAGTCATTCACCACAGCACGTCACACACAGGACAACAAGTCATTCACCACAGCACGTCACACACAGGACAACAAGTCATTCCCCACAGCACGTCACACACAGGACAACAAGTCATTCACCACAGCACGTCACACACAGGACAACAAGTCATTCACCACAGCACGTCACACACAGGACAACAAGTCATTCACCACAGCACGTCACACACAGGACAACAAGTCATTCACCACAGCACGTCACACACAGGACAACAAGTCATTCACCACAGCACGTCACACACAGGACAACAAGTCATTCCCCACAGCACGTCACACACAGGACAACAAGTCATTCACCACAGCACGTCACACACAGGACAGCAATTCATTCACCACAGCACGTCACACACAGGACAGCAATTCATTCACCACAGCACGTCACACACAGGACAACAATTCATTCACCACAGCACGTCACACACAGGACAACAAGTCATTCACCACAGCACGTCACACACAGGACAACAAGTCATCCACCACAGCACGTCACACACAGGACAACAAGTCATTCACCACAGCACGTAACACAGGACAACAAGTCATTCACCACAGCACGTCACACACAGGACAACAAGTCATTCACCACAGCACGTCACACACAGGACAACAATTCATTCACCACAGCACGTCACACACAGGACAACAAGTCATTCACCACAGCACGTCACACACAGGACAACAAGTCATTCACCACAGCACGTCACACACAGGACAACAAGTCATTCACCACAGCACGTCACACACAGGACAACAAGTCATTCACCACAGCACGTCACACACAGGACAACAAGTCATTCACCACAGCACGTCACACACAGGACAGCAATTCATTCACCACAGCACGTCACACACAGGACAGCAATTCATTCACCACAGCACGTCACACACAGGACAACAATTCATTCACCACAGCACGTCACACACAGGACAACAAGTCATTCACCACAGCACGTCACACACAGGACAACAAGTCATCCACCACAGCACGTCACACACAGGACAACAAGTCATTCACCACAGCACGTAACACAGGACAACAAGTCATTCACCACAGCACGTCACACACAGGACAACAAGTCATTCACCACAGCACGTCACACACAGGACAACAATTCATTCACCACAGCACGTCACACACAGGACAACAAGTCATTCACCACAGCACGTCACACACAGGACAACAAGTCATTCACCACAGCACGTCACACACAGGACAACAAGTCATTCACCACAGCACGTCACACACAGGACAACAAGTCATTCACCACAGCACGTCACACACAGGACAACAAGTCATTCACCACAGCACGTCACACACAGGACAACAAGTCATTCACCACAGCACGTAACACAGGACAACAAGTCATTCACCACAGCACGTAACACAGGACAACAAGTCATTCACCACAGCAGCCACACACAGGACAACAAGTCATTCGCCACAGCACGTCACACATAGGACAACAAGTCATTCGCCACAGCACGTAACATAGGACAACAAGTCATTCACCACAGCACGTCACACACAGGACAACAAGTCATTCGCCACAGCACGTAACACAGGACAACAAGTCATTCACCACAGCACGTCACACACAGGACAACAAGTCATTCGCCACAGCACGTAACACAGGACAACAAGTCATTCACCACAGCACGTCACACACAGGACAACAAGTCATTCGCCACAGCACGTAACAGAGGACAACAAGTCATTCACCACAGCACGTAACACAGGACAACAAGTCATTCACCACAGCACGTCACACACAGGACAACAAGTCATTCACCACAGCACGTCACACACAGGACAACAAGTCATTCACCACAGCACGTCACACACAGGACAACAAGTCATTCACCACAGCACGTCACACACAGGACAACAATTCATTCACCACAGCACGTCACACACAGGACAACAATTCATTCACCACAGCACGTCACACACAAGACAACAAGTCATTCACCACAGCACGTCACACACAGGATAACAAGTCATTCACCACAGCATGTCACACACAGGACAACAAGTCATTCACCACAGCACGTCACACACAGGACAACAAGTCATTCACCACAGCACGTAACACACAGGACAACAAGTCATTCACCACAGCACACCTTCACACTAGGAACACACCAAGTTGAGTTACACATCAAACAACCTTGTTTAGTAATCCCAAACGTGAGTTTCTCTTGAAATATCAATGACGTGATTGTCACATCTTCGTTACATTGTTGCGCCCTTAGTAATGAAGCAATTTTTACTGAATGTTTCATGCAAGTTTTGCAGAATATCTCCACAACATTTTAATGTACATTTTTTTCACGTTTGAGAAGGGCAATGTATAAATCTATGCCTTCAGCCATATCACTACAATTAGATGTTACAAATTATTACCAAATATATGTTCTGGTTGAAGTTTTTGTTGCTCTGTGCTTGAGTTTCCCAGTAGCAACCGTGTCGACTGTACCGGTTCTACGTTGGCTACGAATGCCTCTAGATCCTTGTCAGTGTGCTCTGCATTGTCAGAAGGGTCCTCCCCAGATGTACGCACCAATAGCTACAACAACACACAGTGCAGGTAAAATGAAGTGAAGCTCAGGTGAAGTGAAACAAGGTTTAAGTGAAACAAAGCTCAAGCAAAGTGAGGCAGAGCTCAGGTAATCAATCAATCAATCAATCAATCAATCAATCAATCAATCAACCAACCAATCAATACAACTTTATGCATCCCTGTAAGGGCAATTACATTGTTGTCTGGATGGGCATAGCGTATGAATTGTGTAAAAGTATATATAAGATATATTTATATAGAATATAAAATGTCATCCAAGTTACAAAAAGACTAATTAATCACACGGACACATGGAATGCATTTCTTCACATTGTAACCTCTGCATTTCTACAAGTAACTTACTCTCACTGGCCCCCATTCATTTCACATAATTAACAAGACACATGGCAGCAGTAATAACAGATAACTTCCCACAGTTTGTTTTGCACGCAGGGCACCTAAAATGGCGTCCCAATGACAGTCTCAAACACGGAATAAAACATGACTGTCATTGACTAAAATAAAACGAGCCTTCCTAAGAAGTTAGTGTTCACAGAATTGAGTGATGTGTCTCTGAGTCTGAATCTTTTCAATTATTTTGGAACTGACGTTGACACGTACAATCTTCTGAAAACGTTTTTGTTCTTAACACTCAGGTTGAAATACCACCAAATAAATGAAAAACAAAGAACAGTCTCTGTAAAAAACATTATAAAACAGATTTTAGAAATGTTTTTTATAAAACACCAAGTTAAGTTTTCTAAAAAGTACAGGCGCTGCTGACATTTCTTGACAATGATTCCAGTGTTGTTATCCCATCTAAGTTTGTTATCAAACACTGTATCTAAGTATTTGTACTTGGTGACAATTTCAACTATTTCAACTGTATGATCATGACTGGTGTTGTTACATGTCTGACCGTATTTTCTTAAATCTATTACTAACTCTTGGTCTTACATACATTAAACTTTATATAGGAAGCAACGTACCAATGAAGTAACTTAACATAACACCACATTAGCTGAAACATAGCCAACTAGATACAACGCAAAACGGAACCAAACATTCAACTCTCTGAAGTTACCTGACGTTGTACTAACTTCAACTGAAAAGCAAATGTCATTAAATTCTCACCAGAAATTAAGGAACAATGTATTACCATAAATAGAACATTGCAGAACATAACACTACAATAAAGTAACAGTTATAAATCTATTTTGACACAACTACATTTTGATATTAATTTAAATAAATTATACATAGTATATATATGAATGGCAGTTAAACTTTAATATATTCAAATTATATTAACATTAACTATTATGTTTGGCCTACCATATTGACGTAGTTCTGCAGGTCTTTCTGTCTTTCTTCATGCTCCCAGAAATGTTCTGATATCGTATTGCAGTCTCCATCTGTGAGACACCTGCAGGGACCCAAGCCAGACAGGCACATTGTGGTGGACAAGACAGGCACATTGTGGTGGACAAGACAGGCACATTGTGGTGGACAAGACAGGCACATTGTGGTGGACAAGACAGGCACATTGTGGTGGACAAGACAGGCACATTGTGGTGGACAAGACAGGCACATTGTGGTGGACAAGACAGGCACATTGTGGTGGACAAGACAGGCACATTGTGGTGGACAAGACAGGCACATTGTGGTGGACAAGAGCGCAGTGGCTCAGGGGTAGAGCTTCGCACTCTCGACTACGAGAACCCGGGTTTGAATCCTGGCTGCGGTGTTAAAACCTTGGGCAAGTTTTTTCACTCTACATTGCTCCAGTTCACTCAGCTGAATAAGTGAGTACCTGGCTATAGACAGTGGTGGATATGTGTACGAGCAGCCTTCGCGCATTAATTGTAGCATATGGCTGGATGCTTCCCAGAGAAGCTGAGATGGTGTCTGAGTGAACAGGTCTGTCAGGGAAGTAAAGTGTAAAGCGCTTTAACAGTCCTGGGGACTGGATACTGCGCTATATAAGAACTTGCCTTTTTTTTACATCAAGGTGAAGCTTTGTGATGTGATACCACACACCCAAGAAGAATACAACATGCTAACTAGCTTTAATGTACACCGGCGAATTTTGCACAGCGAGTATTGCACAGCGAGAGAGAGTATTACATGCATGTGTAACTATCACAATGTGTACTCCTAATACGCTGATATCATGCAATACATATGTTGTAATGTCGTTTTCACATTCGTAACCTGTTTTTACTTTGTTTTGCATGTAGGCATCTCTAAATCTACTTCACAGAGATATGTGGCATTAAAATTAAACTGATTGATTGATTGATTGGTTTATTGATTGATTGATTGATTGATTGATTGATTGATTGATTGATTGATTGATAACTAAATTTGAAAAGAAAGTTCTTAAGAAGCTGGTGATCGAGGCAGCTAATGTGAGCTGGACACATCGATGAATAAAATAACAAAGAGATGTCCTGAAAAACGTAAACACAGATGAAGATGACCAAGACTGAGTTGACATAAATGTAAGTAAATCTTTAGACGGATTGGGGAGGGTGGTGAGAATGACCGTGAGACCAAGTGGAGTTGGGTGGTACAGACAGCAGTGCAACAACAGTTTGGGGAGAACTGGAGGACACATATCAAGGCCAGCCTGTCAGGGAAGGAGAGAGGAATAATAATAAAGCTTTATTGCCATATTCAACGTGCATTACATGATGAATTGGAGGGTAGTCTGGCGATGACTCATATACTGCCTATATATACAATAAAATGAAATATGGCAAATAAATATAAGATATAGATATAAGATATACATTGTACATAATTTGTTCTTTAAAATGAAAACAAAACTTATTTTAATATAAATAAATAAATAAAAAATCTAAATAATAGATTATTTATTTAACAACTTAACAATAATTGTGGTGTAAACTAGTTAATAAATAAATAAATATATATAAAATGTCAGTTAAAATTGTTTATAAAATATATATATTATATATATATATATATATAAATTCTCTTCTAAAAATATAATTTAAATTAGTAAACATACATTACTAAAATATCATTTAAAATTATATTTACAATTACAATTGAATGGAAGATTGAATAGCACTGGCCTGGTGACTCACCTGTCACTATTTTCGTCTTCGTTGTCCATGTCCGCGTCGGTGCCACTGAGGGGTGCCATCGGGCCCGCAGCAGTCAGCACGGCTTCACCACCAGCGTCCGGTGCGTCCTGGCGATGAAAAACAGGGTTTCCGTAATTCATCGTGTCATTCGTGTCTGGAACACAGGACAGCCGAATATCTAACAGCGGCCATCCTCAGACTCCGGCGTACATAGAGGAAAAAAATTGTTTACTTTTCTGGAATAGTTTAGTTTAAGCAGCAATTTAAGCAACGAATAATTAAGACAATATCTGGCTGCTGACTAATCAGGTTGGAGTGTTGACTGCCTCATGTGTGGGACAGGAGCTTCTAAGTATGTGTAATGTCAATCAGCTTTAAGTTAATTTTGTTGGGTGTTACGTTATCATTCATTTCTTGATTATCATTGGCCTGCTGTCTCTCTCTCTCTCCTCTCTCTCTCCTCTCTCTCTCTCTCTCTCTCTGTCTCTCTCTCTCCTCTCTCTCTCCTCTCTCTCTCTCTCTGTCTCTCTCTCTCCTCTCTCTCTCTCTCTCTCTCTCTCTCTCTGTCTCTCTCTCACATACACACACCCACTCTCTCACACACACTCCCTCCCTCCCTTCTTCCCACCTCTCCCTTCCCCTGTCTCTCCATCTCTCTCCTTTCCCTTCCTCTCTCACTATGTCCCCTCTCTTTCCCTTCCCTCTCACACTTAATAGGTTATGAAATGTCCAGCCCACATGCCACAAATGCAGACTATGAGTCAATGACGACCTACCAGAGCAGCCAATGGCCTCATTTTGGGCATCTGACTTCAACGTGGGTTTCTTGTCACAGCCTAAATAGATAAAGACGGCTAGGTTCTGGGTTGATACCTGACTTCACAACACACTGACAACAGGGTCAGGTTTGCATAGTCTCTAATCAGAGCATCTATTCATGCATGAATCCTGGAAACCATGCAAGTCTAGAACAATATTCTATGTTATGTACAACAGCAGCTACCTTTATAAACATTATTATTAGTCTGGTTATACAGTCGAAAGACCTGTTCCTCAGGATTTTAAATGTTTTAATCTTCTACTCAGCTTTGCTCTTAGGCCAACTTCATTTACCAAACTTCGCCTGTGGCTTTCAGAAGAGAAAGAAAAAACATTAAATACTTAGATATGGTGTCTAGTTGCCATTCAATTAAATTTTATTGTAATTCACAATACACTGTATGTACAAATTAAAATCCTACAAAGTTACCTAAAGAGAACAGATAAATAACATATATTTCCTATCTTAAAATTCAACATATTAATTATAATTTTTTTAATGTTAACGTGAAGAACTAACTAAAACTGTGCAACATATAATACATCATGTATGAATTAGTGCTTACTTTTATAACATATATATATATATATATATATATATATGTAATTCACTAATGAATAGGTAGCAAACACATGTCCTGTGTTAAATAATTAAAGAATTTAGAACTTTTTTAGAATGAAGTTTTACTTCTAAATGTGTCATGGATATAACATATTTGTTTAAATTGTCTTCTAATCTATGTATGACTATCCTAATTAATGTTAAACATATTTACTGTTTAGAATATATCCAAAAACTGAACAATCAAGTGAAATTAGATCAAAAGAGTTGCATCAACAGGACTTTGTGTAGGCACTGGTCGGTAATGTGAAGTTTATGGGGCAACTGTTTACTGCAGAAGACCCATGCACTAGTGCAGGAATGTTTGACCCAGGCTTAGATAACTCTGTATTATTGTAGATGCTGCATAAAATGTGGTGAACAAGTGTATGCGACTACAGGGGCTAATAAACACTGGCTGGATTTGGGCACAACATTTGGACACATCTAGAAGCCCATAAACTTATCTTTCTGCACTCAGTTACCTGAAAGAGTGGACGGGGTTGGTGGGTAGGCGTGGACAGACGGGCGGGCGGGCGGGCGGACGGACGGACGGACGGACGGACGGACGGACGGCAAACAGTGACTTACCAGGGCAGCTCATGTCACCTGCCTCTTCCAACTTCGGCCTGCTCTTGAAGGCAGTGCTGGTGTAGGGTTTTGGAGACGTCAGCTTTGCATCTTGCTGGAACAAGTCGTCCCTGAGCTGCTGCTCTGGCGGTGGCCAGTGCTTGGGACTGGGGAAGGCGTCTAGCGTTGGCCCCACTGAGGGGGGGAGGTGATGCCATGGCTTGTTGTTCTCCTGTGGCATCTTCATCTGGTGCTGGTGTCGTTGCTGCGACCGCTGTTGTTGTCGCTGCTGTTTCTGATGCTGCCTTGTCTCCCGTACCAACGACTGGCATTCCTGGAGAAATGTTGTCGTCGGCAGACACTGTTCGAGTGGTGTCTTCTGCTGTTGTCGCAGCCAGTGTTCATGTTGCTTCTGCTGTTGCTCTGCATCCAGCTGCGGCGGCACCAACAAACTCGGCTCCTGGAGCTTTTGCATTTGCTGGAGCAGCTGCCCTTTCTCCAGCTGCTGTGGTGCTAAAAACTTCTGTTCGTTTGGTTTCAGCTGCTGTGGTACCAGCTGCTGGAGCTGTTGCCTTAGTTCTAGCTGTGATCTTGACAGAAAGCTCTGCTGCTGCTGCTGTGGTTGAAGCGGCTGTGGTACCAATAAGTTCTGCTGCTGATGCTGCTGATGCTGCCCTAGTTCCAGCTGTGGTGCTGACATAAACGTCTGCTGCTGTGGTACCAACAGGTTCTGCTGCGGCTGTGGCTGCCCTAGTTCTAGTCGTGGTGCTGACAAAAACGTTTGCTGCTGCTGTTGCTCAAACTGCTGTGGCATCTGTTTGAGCTGCGGCAATGACTTGGCTTGACAGGACTGCTGCGACACTTCCTGTGACTCCGCCATCCGCAACTGGTGCATCTGCTGCGGCGGCGTCTGTCTACGGTGCTGCTCCGCTTTGTGCATTTCGTGTGACAACTTGAAGGGTGACGTCCTGAACGAGCCACTGTGTGACGTCCTCACGGAGTCACTGAACGGTGACACACAGAATGCCTCCGGCTGGGGCAGTGGCTTTTCCGCCGACAGCTGTGGCTTCTGCTGGAGCAGCTTCACCAACGGCTCCTGCTTGCAGTGCTTCTTCTGCTTGTGCTGCTGCAGCTGCTGGAGCTGGGTCTGGAGCGCGTTGAACTGCGTGGCCACGGCCACCACTGCCTCCTCCGGTGACAGACTCTGCACGTCACGGTCGGTGGCCGTTGCTCCGTCATTAGGATGGGACAGCGCCACCGACTGCTTACCCGGCGGCGGCGACGTGTTCACCTGGAGCAGCAGCTGGTGCTGAAGCTGCTCCGTCTCCTCCTGTTTCTGCTTCAGCCGCTTCTGCTGCTGGTTCAGCTGCTGTGCGACCATGTTCTCGAACATCTGCTGCTGCTGCAGCTGCTCGATCTGCTGCTGCAGGGCCTTGAAGCGCGTCGTCACGGCGGCGAGGGTCGTCTGGTACTGGACGTCAGGGTCGTCAATGGGAACGCACAGCTGGTCCTCACAACACACCGGGGCAACACACTGGTCCTGACACGCTGACACACTATTCTGCTGGTCCTGACACGTCACAGAACATGGCTGATGGCCACTGGACAAGGACCGCAGACGGTCATCGCCGAATAATGACCCCTGTTGACTGTCCAAGGGTAACGAGCACTGCCTGTGGCCACTGGACAAAGAACGTTGTCGATCGTGAATGAGCAAAGAATGCTGTTGTTTCTTGCAGGGCAATGAATATTGTTTTTCGTCACCATAGTTCAATGAATGCTGTTGACCTCCACACGCTGAAGCATGATGTTGATTCTTGCAGGTCAACAAATTCTGCTGGTCAGTACAGGACGAACAATGTTGATCCTTACAGGTCAAAGCCTGCTGCTGATCGACGCAGTTTGACGAGTGGTGTCGATCCCGATGGGTTTTGGAATGCGACGGATCCACACATGGTGACGAATACTGTTGATCCATATAAGTTGAAGAATGCTGGTGATCGACACAAGTCGACGAATGATGATGATCCCCGTGAGTTGAAGAGTGAAGTCTGTCCCCACAAGTTGAAGGCTGCTGACCCTTACAGACGAAAGAGTGCTTTCGATCCTTGTGAGTCAACGAATGCGGTTGATTCTCACAAGTTGAAGGGTGCTGTCGATCCTTATGCGGTGAAGACTGCTGTTGTTCTTCACACGGCAGAGAATGCTGTTGTTGCTGATGCGGTGAAGAATGCTGTTGTTCTTCACACGGCAGAGAATGCTGTTGTTGCTGCTGATGCGGTGAAGAATGCTGTTGTTCTTCACATGGCAGAGAATGCTGTCGTTCTGGATGTGGTGACGAATGCTGCCGCTTCTCGCGTGACGAAGCGTGTTGTTCCTCACTTGCCAACGGAAGCTGCTGTACTTCACACGACGGAGGACATTGTTGGTCGTCACAGGAGGTGAACAACTGGTGTTGGTCATCGGTCTGGGAAGCTTCAGTGTAAGATGTCGACGTTGACAGCATCAACGTGTCACTAAGCATTGACGGTTCTTGAGCTGCTTGCTCACTCTTGGACGGGTGCGACTGGTGGACAGAGGTGGGCAGTGGTGACCGGCACACGGTCAGCGCTGGCATCTCCTTCACCTCACCTGTAAACAGTGCACGGCAGTCACATCCTGCTTGTGTATGACATACTGGCAGACACGACACAGTCCATACACAGACACATCAGTCTACACAGTCTCAGGTGGTTACCTCCAAACAGCCCAAACTTGGGCTTATGCAGTTGTTATTCTAGAATGAGTGAGTCCACTACAGGTTACACATTTACCCCCTGTGTGGGATCTTTTACTTCCCCTAGACACCAGACAGAAGGGACCACCGGCTTTTAGTGTCTCTTCTGAAAGACACAGGCATATGTTGGGTGAACGAAACTGCCTAAGTTTCGAAACGGCAGCAGGTGAGATTGAACAACCGTCCCCTCGATTGACAGTCTGGCGCTCTACCACGCAACCACCGCTCCTCACAGTGGGAGACACACAGTTCAATGTGTACAGTGGTGTGATGTACAGCCCAAAGTATACAATGGTAAGACTACGACGTAGACAATGGTGTGATATACAACCAAATGTACACAGTAGTGAGACACACGGCTCGGTGTATTCATTGGTAAGACTTACAGCCCAGTGTATGCGGTATGGGACATACAGCACAATGGTGACACCTACTGCACAATGTATCCACTGTGTGTAGTGAGTGGTGTGGCATACAGTCCAATACATACAACAGTATGACATGACGATCAACATAGAGTGGTGTGAAGTATAGCCAGTGTGTATGTGCGTGTCCGTGTATGCGTGCGTGTGTCACTGAAGCAAGAAGAATTCAGGCAAGCTACCCACCAGTGTCCTTGTCTTGTTGGTCATCACTCTGTTCTCCTGGCAAAGACGGGCTGGAAAACAAGATCAACAAATATCTCACAAGTATCTTAACTATCATATAAATATAAGCATGAGACCGTCCGTCCGTCCGTCCGTCCGTCCGTCCGACCGTCCGACCGTCCGTCCGTCCGTCCGTCCGTCCGTCCGTCCGTCCGCATCTGTTTCCTACCCATGATCACATCCCTTACCCGATGTGGACACACCTCTGGTACATCACAAGGAGGACACAACTGTATAATTGGACATAATACATATGAAGGATATGTCATACTTATAATTGACAAAACACAATTTCACTTAACAAAAGACATAATATTATAGAGGAAATAAGACAAGGTTAACTATATAAATACATAAACTGATGATGTTAGTTTAAAAGTTAAAATAATAAATTATAATGCAAAATAAAAGAAGCTAATCCAATTGTAAAACATCTAAATACATAAATTTATTAATAAAACTAATAACAATTTAATAAATTAAATTGTGTAAGCTGTAACAAAAAAGTGCATGTTTAGAGATGCCTCAAAATATCCAAGACAAGTTTTAGAAGTGATAACAGTCGGCAGAGGATTCCATATATTCCATCCTGCAGCGCAGTGGGAACAAATGCACATTTGCTGGCTTTAGTTCGTGGTCTATATGGTACAAAACTGTGACACACGGCAGAACAAAGATGGTTTGTAAACAGAAACAAGTGTCTGCAGATACCCAGGACAGTTGAACATGTAATGCCTGATAAAGGCTGATATTCAAGTGTTGCTATCTTGTAAGCAATTCTTAGCTGGACAGACAGCCAGTGAACATGTCTAGTAACGGAAACTTATGGCCTTCTCTAAGTCATTATTATCAACAGTTACCTGACCAGTGACATGGAAGATACAGGCATTGGGTTCTGGTCGCCGTCTCGTGTCTGTCCGCACTCAAACACTTCCGTGTTGACAGGTGTGTGAATGCTGCACTCTGACTCCTGCCGCGAGAGTTTGTTAGGAACCCTCGTGTTGATGGACGTTGCTGACCCCTGTATACAACACAAGGGTGGCCATGTCTTACCAGCCAGCTACTCGCATACTGAGCATTTCTCATATGTTGGTCACCCTTCACCAGCTTTACAAAAACAAAAACCACACCTGCATGAAAATGGAACCAGGACAACACGTTGACATTGGAAACTAAGTAATTTGCATGTTTAGCGTCGTTTCTTTTTGATTTGTTCACATGGCAAGAACAAAGACGGTGGATATTTAGCAACTGACTTGTCAATATGTTATGATTCATTCCAATGTCTGACGTCATGTGTGTATGTTTTATCTTATTTCTTTTATTTTTTATTTGTAAAGGACGACCACAATTACAATTATAACTTTAATAAAAAAATTATATTATAGATTAGTCTTGTATTTTATTATGATTAATGTTTACATACTGTCTTAATAATGAATTTATCTGTAATTTTATTTCTCTACACCCGTATTTTTTATGACGAACACTGCAAAATGAATTTCCCAGTCCTGGACAATAAAGTGTTATTGTATTGTATTGTATTGTATTGTATTGTATTGTATTGTATTGTATTGTATTGTATTGTATTGTATTGTATTGTATTGTATTGTATTGTATTGTATTGTATTGTATTGTATTGTATGTGTTTGAGGTAGAAGACTGTGGATCACCTGGCAGGAGTGTCCTGAGATGGACCGGCCGCAGCCGTGCATCTCCAGCAGTCTCAGGGCCTCCTCACAGTGGTTCTGCATCATCACCCGCAGACGCTCATTCAGGAAGTTCCTGCAAGTCAACGTAGTAGCAGTAGGAGTGGCAGACAATACACACATTCTATATAATGAGTACGTCCTTCTGCCGTCGTCCAGAAGGTTCAGAACTATCATATCCAAAACAAATAGAAACCGTGACTCATTCATTCCAATATCTGTACGACTTCTCAACGATAAACACCTCTGACGTTATGTGTGTATGTTGTATTTTTTCTTTTCTTTTATATTGGTAAAAGGACGACCACAATTATAACTATAATTTGTTAATTATAGCATAGATTAGTTTTGTATTTTATTATGATTAATGTTTACATACTGTTTTAATAATGAATTTATCTGTATTTTTATTTCTCTACTCCTGTATTTTATATTTTTATGATGATGCTGAATTTTCCCGGTCCGGGACAATAAAGTTTTATTGTATTGTATTGTATTGTATTGTATTGTATTGTATTGTAGGTTGGGGGAAGCTATCCTATCCTGGCTTCTAGTTCTCGTTCAAGAAACGTGGACAAAATGAAGCAGGTCTTCCCTGTCTACACACAGTATGTATGGGCGGATTCGCTGTCTGCTGAATCAGACTGGTGCATACTTTGTAGCTGCCTGTGTGTCCAGCCAACCGGTCAGTTTTGGTTAGATTATTGTCCAACCATAGGTCAGTGGTTATGTATGAGGACCTCAATATCAACAGACTGCTATTCATCTCATGAAGTTGTTATTATATAAAGAAAAGCTATACCAGGAGCATAAACCTTGGGTAGCCTAATTAACAGTGCTGTGAACAGACATAAGTTACATTTATCAGGTAGCGTGATTTTGTGGTGGCATTAACATGCAGAAACATATGCCAGACATATTGCAAGTGTTGATCTTTGAAATTTAAAAAATTACATGATAAATATAATGCATGAATGAATGACATGAATGCAGAGAATGGAAGAAAACAACAAAGTGAGAGCAGTTGGTGACATGAGAGTGTCAGGAAAAAGGCCAGGGGGAGACCAAGACGGAGATGGATGGATTGCGTCCGAAAGTATATGCAGGCACTGCGGATCACCCCGGAGGATGCACAGGACAGAACATTCTGGAAATCACGAATTCGGGCCGCTGACCCCACCTAGTGAGAAAAGGCGAAGTAGAAGAAGAAGAAGATAATGCATGAATGACGTTCACTGACCTTTGGTGTTTTATTGCACGATTATGCAGCCTCAGTTCCTTCAGCTGGTCCTCAATCTCATCAATCCTGTCAGAAGAAACCAATCCCTCACAAGATACTGTTAAAATGTATATCCCAGGAGCCTCAGTGAGTCAGTTGCTTCACGAGTTGAACAATGGTACTGTACACACCCTGTACCACACTGTGTTTGATGTCACGGGAAGACGACACATAATGTGCCATGTGACCACCATGTAGCAATACTTTTTAAAGATATTGTTTGCATATGTATAATGTAATGTTGTGTTACTACAAAATAAAATTATATTTGATTTCATTCACCAGCAGGACATGTCATAATGATCATATATTTTAGGCAATAAAGTTACAGGAAAATAAATATTCCTTAATCCTTGTTTTAGTGTTTAAATGATTAGAATATTAAGCAAAATTAGGTATCAGACACACTGTACTAAGAAACTATTACCAAAGGTAAATTTGAATTTGCACATAAAAAAGAATTACACAACATAGTTCAAACCCATTCTGTTACAGAAAAAGTTCAAATTGTTGGGTCAACTAGAACAATTTAGACTGAAACAACCTGCAAAAGTTTCAAAAATTAAGTCAGTCCAGGCATGCTTCTTGTTATGACATTTAAAATTAATGTTATCCTACTGAAAATGCTTTCCTACGTATACACTAGTAAACATAAAATCAATAAAATGTTTATGGAAATCAAGCACATCATTTATGCAGTAACAACAGTAATAGGACTAATAATATATAAATACTTCATCAAGGGAACTCTTCAAATATAATCCATTAATAACCAATGAAATACTAGCGAAATGTAGCCAACCTTTTCTTGTAGGCCTGCACCTGAGACTGAGCCTTCTCGTCTCGTTCAGCGAGATCCTGCTGATACGCCTTCATCTGCACAGCTATCTCTTTTGCATGTTTCTCATTCAACATTGCAAGATCGGCATTATGAGATGCGTCCAATTCCTTCTCTTTGCATTCCTTCATGCGTAGAGCCTCCGCTGCCATCACTGACACCTGCGTGCATGCATGCATGCTCACCAACATGTCTCACCAACATGTCGCTTCATCAATATGTAAAATGGCGACACAGTGACTGTCTACCAGCATGCAATCCACATTCAATACTACAGGGTTGTTGGAACCGCTCTTAGACACAGAGATGTGAAATGTAGACGTCTCTGTGAATTATTTTTTAAAGTCATATAACCAAAATGGTATACTGAAGGGAGGCACTATTATATACTCACAACAATTTTGCTTTATGTGATGACCACCAGCGATTATAACAATGAAGACTGCAATATACTGTAATGAAGACACACCCGATTTTGCATGTCTGTTTGTAGCTCAGACACCAGACGACGCATGTTGTTCTGCATTCTCATCTCCAAGCGATCAACCTGGATACGCAATGTTTCCTGCCAAAAAAACCAACAGAAATAAATCATCTTACGATTCCAGTATGTCAATGTTAATAAATTTGGTAACATTGTGGACCATCACGCTTTGCATCCAACCCTAAAAGAACAACTGCAAGACTGTGAGTTCATCTTAACTGGTACACTGTACTCTACAACTGGCAAAACTATTATTTTGATAACCAAATTAAAGCAAATAATCCCTGTGGGTTTCATAAAAGTCATAAAGCTGCCAACTGCTTGACCAACAGCATAATTTAATCTAAGGCACTAGATACTAGCACAAGCTGTATATGTGATGTATGGTAAGAAAGTACCATTTCTACATACAGAGAACTGTATAAAATAAAATCGTTATTGTTGCCCTTTAAAATGGCAATGGTACAAATCTTTAAAATACAGTAATATTCACAACAATACTGTTGACATCACCATGGTATAGCATCCATACCCTTTCGTTAATGGTCCTGTCCAGTTCTGACTGTAGTTGCTGTAACTCTTTCTCCGTGCGACATAATGACCTCTGAGTGACCTGGATAGTGGCTAACTGATCCTCGCACTTACCCTGTGGCAAACACAGAGCAAATGTATACAGCATACATGTCACCACATGTAAGTATACATACAATTTTTATTTTTATTATCTTTGGATTGTCGATGAATTACCCATTAACTATTTTGCAGTTTTTGCATGATTTGTCACCCATGTTGATAAATCATGTTGCTAAGTCTGAAATTACCTGACTTGGTAAATTTCAATAGGGCCCGTAAGTGTGTCACGATAAATGGCGTGACTCCGCGTGATTGGAGCTCATTGGGGTCTAAGCGAGACAATTGGGGATTGGACACAAGAATAATACACAATAAAATAGTTTACAGGATTTGCATTATACATTGCTGTACATTGTGGTTTCGATAAGCACTTATATCTGACAAGTTGTCTAAATTCGCATAATCATAACACATGTGTACGTTTGCCCCAAACAGGCTGTACTACACGAAAAATGGCACTTTTCATTATTAGTAAAGATCGCCAAACGCAAGTACTTGCCGCTATTGCCATAGCAACCACCATTATAATCGATTAAAATTCATGATTTCCGTAATTATTGTCACCGGAAAAGTGTTCCCCTGCCTCTGCTTGTAATAATCCTTCGGACAGTATAACTGAAATAGTTAGACTGGAACCGTTCGATTATTACAACCAAAAACAAAACAAAGTCCTATACGTTAACATGGAGAATATGGACCTCCTGCCCCCAACTGCCCCCACCCTCGTTTTCGCGCGCGAGACTTACACGCCCTATTAAATGTTTCAAATTGATAGGCATATTAAACAAATTAAAATGATTCTTGCCACTAAATATAAAAGTTACTTTGTATAATCAATTAATGCATTAATGTCAATTATGGCCTAATGGTATGGGATTTTAGCTGTAACAGAATAATCAAACTACAGAAAAGGCAATTAGAATAATATGTTTAACAAAATATAATGTACCCGGTACATACTAAGCCGTTGTTTAAGAAACTCAAGATTCTTAATGTTACAGATATGCTGAAATTGCATGAATTGAAATTGTACTATAAGTATGTGCACACGACATTACCAGTATATTTACAAAACTTACCATTTATATTAAATAAAACAGTCCACACATTTAACAAACGGATAGATGACAATATTCATACAAATAGGGCTAAGCATGACTTTGCCAAGCAATGCATTAGGCATGATATCCCTTTACTAATAAACAATGCTACATTTAACATTAGAAACAAAATTACAACGCACAGTTTACCAGGATTTATTAGTTACAAAACAAAAATTACAAAACACTGTGCTTTTTACCAAACTGTTATATATGTCGACATTCATAACAATCAACGTACTAATTTACAGTGTTTCTTTTTGTATACCTCCGTAAATGTCCATATACTAAGTAGTGTTATTTTAACTGTGAGATTGTAATCATTTGCTAATTTCCAATTGAACTTAACTTACTAATTGTGTTGTTTGTTTGTTGAGATTTATGACATTTGTTACCAGTAATGGCATTCTAGTGTTGCTGTATTGTGCACATGTTTATTTGGAAGTGCTTAAAATAGTCAACTATATTTAATTGTGATGTAATTAATGGGGTGGCTGCCACGAGTGCGACCAAAATGGTCTTAGTGACAGTCTCGTCGACCCCTGGTTATTTTACCTACAGTAACAATTCATAATCACTTATAATTACATTTCTGTTATTTCTTACGCAATTACTTGGCAGTTTGCTGCACAGCGGTACTAATGTAATATTATTTTATAACTTGCGCTGTAGGTAATTTGTATGAACATTGCTTTATGTATATTTTTATTGGGTCAATAAACACTTCCGATTCCGATTCCTGACTTGCCAACTGTGTTTGTCAAATCTATTTATTAAAAAGCAGGGCTCTGGGTGCACAATCTATGACAGGGTCAATGTCCATACATGATGTGTATGGTAAGAAGGTACAAAATAAGCATAGGTCCCGGTGTAATGACAATATGCTATGTGACCACCTACCATCATGGTCTGCATGACCTCGATGTGCCCAGCTGTGATGCCGTCCATGTCTTCTATGTACACCTTATCCTTCATATCGCCGGATTCCTGCTCAAGCACACCACAACCAGCTGTTCACATTCATGAACGTATTATCAGATTCTATTATCACATTCAATATTTACAACAGAACAAAAGGGTTTTTCATAAAACATTACAATACATTACTATCAATACTTTGGTGTTCGTCAATTGTGGTAGAAAATTACCATGATGTCATTGAATTCCATATAGGTGGGTCTAGAGATTGCTCGTCAGGCCTATCCAAATCTTGAAGTTTCGCTCATAGAAAATACCTTAAGAGACTAGTTGCAATACAAGATTACAAGAATTAATGTTATGTACATGACTTTATGGCTGGCAGCAGGTAATTTTTATATATAATCAAATATGGCTTCTTTCCATCCAAAGTTAATTAATACAAAATATGTGTTGTTTTGTTCTACCAGTAACAAGATATTTAATTTTTACATCAATTATTACACCAAAAATATGGTTGTGCATGTGGTGCAAATTAAATAAGGTCAAGGAGCCTATAAAAAGGCATAATGATAATAATAATCGTCAAATTTGCTGTGACCCATGTTTGAACAGATTTTTTATAAATGGGAATAATATTTATTTAGTGGTAATACTAATTTTTGCCAGTTTAAATTAAACATTAATCAATATACACGAGCACATATAGGCCTAATAGTTTGTCTGACGTCATATAAGTGCTACGTACGTTTTGCGAATCACCCATATTTCCCCGCATTGTAATATCCCCCGCTTTCGGGGGACAATACAGTACTACATAATATGTGTGACACAAGCCAAGGAAATTGATGGTTTCACAGTTTGACTTTGACGGCTCCCGGGTGTAAACGCAAACGGAAGAACAGTGACGCTACTCGGCGGGCATGTCATGACAACGACAATGTGGATTGCGTCACTGATTTCTACCCACCTTTTGCTAAACCTCAATGAACTACCGAATGCGATTCAAACCAAAGCACTAGCCAAGGAACTGAACAATTCACAGATCCTATGGCTAGGTTTCGATCGATCTGCTTACGGAGCACGGCGTAGTCTTTAAATACAATACGCATGCGCGGTGTGTCTGTACAGTTAATACAGTTGTATTTAGCAGTATAGCGATGAGTAACGAGAAGTAATAACAAAAATGGTGAACTATGTCAATGTTTTTCTTCTACGATAACTTTGTGTGAACATTTTAAGAACTGTAATGCTAATAGGAAGTCTAATGCTTAATGCATATTGGCGTCTGGCTATTCACGTGGCCATGATTGCAAACAACGGCACCAGGTGGAGCTACCTTCAGCTTCGTATCAATAAATTGTATAGGTATTAGGTAAGGTTCCCTCCATGGGCTTCACGGGTGGCATGTGGATTAGGAAGTCTCACGGTCCCAACTTTCATTTGTTGCATGGTAATGGGATGACATCAGTTTTTATTACATAATTACTCAGCTGCGTAGCTTCGCCGCAAACTGGCAGCCATCATACGGCGCCTGGGACCAGGCAGCCTGGGTAACCGATGCTAACTTTCTGAATGTTTTTATTTCAATAAAAAACATAAAAAAGTATTTTATATATATATATATAATTTGCTAATTAATTTATCATGTATTTTATAAATATAATATTTGTAATACTTATTTCATGAACGTATCATGTTTATGACCTTTTGTAAAATTATATATATATAATACACCAGGTATATATATATATATGACCTTTGGCTTTGTAAGATTTTATCATATTTTTTTATCAAGATAGTTAAATATAGTCATTATAAAAGATGTGTGTGTATGTAATAACAGTGAGAGTATGTATGTGTACACGCACACGTGCTTATGTAAAATGACCATTTAGCTTTAAGCATACAATTGTGCAGTCCAATTTGTACGCACATGTGCATGTGTAAAATGAGAGTTCAGCCTTAAAGTTGCATTCTGAGTTAAATTGCCATTTTTAATGCATTTTAGAAAAATTAATGCACACCATGAACAATATTTGCTTATTAGTATTCTAGCTACCACATCTCATTTTGTGGTTTTGTGCATTAATCAAATCCGATCTTTGAACAGGTAACAACATTGGAATTTCCCAATATATTGATATATTTCTTCCATACAAACTCTTATCACTGACAGTAAACAATATCACAAACAATAGGCGCATGTGTTGCTGACTGCAACCACGCAGAGATGTAAACAAATGAGGTATGTGGATGGTAAAATATGCTTTTAATTAGATATATACACTGACATGTGCAGGCAGCAATGGTCCAGTTTAACAGGGATCTACTGGGTTATTGATGCAGCCCCTACCACTGGTAGGGGAGATCCAATGTACAGATTACCTCAGGAATTTGTGCTCCGAGATCTGCAAAAACCCGAGGCAGAAACAGGCAAAATTTATTTTAGCAGTTTGCTTTTTTGGGAGACCCTGAGATGCCCTTACAAGACTAGTGAACTACAATTTTCATGGGTACAATAAAGGTACCCTCAGATAGGTCTAGATGCAAAATTAGAGGAAAAGCTACAGAACTTTTTTGTTTAACAAAATTTCAAATATACTAGGATATTAGGAGGCTTTAAAATGTGTCAATCAAATTGGCATTTCTTTTACATAGTTACCATAAGAAATGTTAATCCATAGTTTGAAAAACAGATCCTCAGCAGTTTCTTAGATCCGAGTTCACGGCAGACAGAGAATGACGCCATAAACCCATTGGACCTTCAGCCCAAAGGACTAAGAAGGCAGGTAATGTCCAGCTTCACTGCTGGGGTGGTGAGGGATGGCTTCTAGTTGACAAATACACAGATAGCAGAGGGGGGTCACTACAATTCTAAGAGCAGTCTCAAGCCCAGACAGAAACAGGCACAATTTGAACATTTTGGTTTTGGGGAGGCCTTGAGATGCCCTGACAAAAGACCAGACAACTGCAAATTTCTGATGTACAAAGAAAATACCCTAAGATACATTTGTGCAAAATTAGATGAAATGTTTAGGATGCTTTAAAATATGTCAATCAAATTTAAATACAGTATGTGTGTTTGTGTGTGTGTGTGCGTGTGTGTGTGTGGGTGCAGAATAAAAAACAATTTCAACAGCTTTTGTGATATACGTGAGCTAATGGTACATGGCGGATGGAGAGTGTCCTTTGGCCCCAAAACACATTAGATAAGATAGTACATATGAATA
Organism: Oasisia sp. SBJ-2009; assembly: GCA_964017155.1. Lineage (NCBI taxonomy): Eukaryota > Metazoa > Annelida > Polychaeta > Sabellida > Siboglinidae > Oasisia > Oasisia sp. SBJ-2009. Next base: position 43,668,870 of record OZ024862.1, on the reverse strand, counting down.
AGACAAAAAATAAGTTAACAAAATATGTGTATTACTCATTAACTAACACAAAATAAAAACTTGATGTACCACGGTATTCTACCTTAACTAGGAAAACACATTAAAATGGATACATATCAGTGATTTGGATGAAACAAAATCTTTATCACTCATGGCAACAGAACAGGATAAGCAGAAAATGCACAATCAGAATAATGGAGATGTGACCATTATGGCACACTATTATCATAATATTCAGTAGAAAATAGAAATTAGTAGAGCAAAAATGTAGCCACTTTACATAATTTCATACATACAAATATTTAGCCATGCATAATAATTAAAAAGAATAAATTTAACTATTTATTGTTTAAGGCAAAGAAACATTAAATATTAATAATAAGAAAATATAGCAATAATTATAATTACGAAAATTGCATGCAGTTTATGTTGGGAACAAACGGAACATGCAAAGTTCCTGCTAAGCTAAAGTAATGATATAGACCCTCAGTAATCTTCAGGAACCCAGGCTGTACATAAAGTATTATGGCAGTAACATGTATTTATAATAAATTTAAATCATCTTCATGCTGTGTAGCCAAACTTCTGCTGTTTGAAGTATGGTGTCGCAAACCCAGACAAACTAGGGTCTTTTGCGGTAAAGTCAAGCTCGATAATGTTCCGCTGAACTGGCGTCATTTCTTCCGAGAACAGCAGCTGTAAAGAAAATAATTACTAATATTAATAACAGTTACATGATTTCAAAACAATGTAGCTCTCCACATCATAATTGTTTACATTTACAATCCACACCTACTTTGGGATGTAACGTACTCAGTAGCATGTATAGTCGACATTCTAACTAACTGTAAGTCTTTCTGTGTGAAGTGTGTGAGCTGCCAGCCGTGCTGACAAAACAATACAAAATTGACACTCAGCCACAATTACGCTAGAAGACACATGCCACTGAAATGGATTACAACACTATCATTAAACAAGTATGACACGAATGACACTAATTATATTAAGCACGAAAGCATCTTAGAGTATCAGAAATTATTATTTGTAACTCAACAACAGTGCAGTCCTCTCTCCACAAGTGTTCTTACTCCTGCAAATACAGTGACTCACACTGGTGGAACCCCCACACACGCAGCAACCCCACATGTATTGACCCCCACACATGCAGCAACCCCACATGCATTGACCACCACACACAGCAACCCCACATGCATTGACCCCCACACATGCAGTAACCCCACATGCATTGACCCCCCACACAGCAACCCCACATGTATTGACCCCCACATGCAAAGACCCACCCAGACACCCCCACACATGCAGTGGCCCCCACACATGCGGTGTCACTCCAACAAGTGAATTAGCCCCCCAAGTGCAGTATCCCCCTACATCTGCCCCCTCCACAGACAACGGCCTCACCTCAAGTCGTTGGACAGCAGACGCATCCAGCTGAGTAGAGGCAACAGAGTCACTGTGGTCAGTGGAGCTGATGGGGGGTCCACTACTCATAACAGCATCGTCCACTGGCGAGACAGGGGTGCAGTGCTCCGGCGAACTACTGATGATGATACAACTATGAGGCTGGCTGTTACTGTCAGTTCCCTCAGTCCTCTCTTTCAACGCCTTCCTTGACAGTGAAGTGTCATTTGTCTGAGCAGGCCTGTCTCCTAAGTCACCAGTTCTACTTGAGGGCCTGTCACCCAAGTCACCAGTTCTACTTGAGGGCCTGTCTCCTAAGTCACCAGTTCTACTTGAGGGCCTGTCTCTCAAGTCACCAGTTCTACTTGAGGGCCTGTCTCCCAAGTCACCAGTTCTACTTGAGGGCCTGTCTCCCAAGTCACCAGTTCTACTTGAGGGCCTGTCTCCCAAGTCACCAGTTCTACTTGAGGGCCTGTCTCCCAAGTCACCAGTTCTACTTGAGGGCCTGTCTCCCAAGTCACCAGTTCTACTTGAGGGCCTGTCTCCCAAGTCACCAGTTCTACTTGAGGGCCTGTCTCCCAAGTCACCAGTTCTACTTGAGGGCCTGTCTCCCAAGTCACCAGTTCTACTTGAGGGCCTGTCTCTGGAGTCATCAGTTCTACTTGAGGGCCTGTCTCCGGAGTCATCAGCTCTACTTGTCACCAAAGCCTTCCTTGACAGTGAAGTGCCGTTTGTCTGAGCGGCTGTCACCTGGGTGTCTTCTGCAGGCAGGAGAATGTCCTCCGTGTACAGTTTCCTAACACGCCGCAGCTTTCGCTGTCGTTTTGGTGCACACAAGGCACCGACGTCCCACCGAGGCTCAGCTGCCTGTCGAGTCCGCCTCGGCTGCTGTGTGAAAGTTTCAGACCCAGAAAGCGCCATACAGATGTCTGGTTCTCTGTGCAGTGTCTTCTTGCGTTTTGGCCGTCCACAGGAGACAACCACAGGACTGTGACGGTGGGAACGACGGGGCACTGGGGAAGGTGCCTCCAACATTTTGGTGCGTGTCTTTGTCAACTCAACCAGTCTGTGTTCCTCTTGTTGGTCACTTAGCAACATCACGTCACTGCTGGTGTCATGTCTCTGTGTCATCGCGTCAATTGTCTCGTCGCTGTTGCGTCGACGGTGTTTTCTGCCAACACCATTCGACCTTATCGCTCGGTGTATGTTGGAGTTGACGGTGACTGTCCCAGTGTGTGCATTCTGGGTAATATTAGACCTGGTCTTGACCCCCACACGCTGTGAGCTATGAGTTGTCTGCATGCTGTCTGGAGTGATGACAGAGACACTGTCTGTGACTGTCTGGTCTATTGCTGAGACATCAAGACAGGGCAGCCCCTCCAGTGGGCAGTAGTCTACCTGTGTGGAGGTCATCGGTCGGTCAGCTGTGTGTCCGCAGGTCCATCCCTTCACACCAGAAACCTTTGGCTTGGCCGAGACTGACCTCGTGGCAGATGCTGGATTGACCACCAGGTCATGTGACCGACACCGATCCTGGTCAGATCTGCGGGAGTAACCAGATCTCTCGGAGTGGTCAGACCGCTTGGAGTGGTCAGTGCAGCCCAGCATGGTGTCCAGACTGGCGTCCACCAGTGGACAGAGTGACACGAAACAAGGACGGACAATTGCTTTTGCACGTGTTGTAGACAGATGGACAGTGTGGACACTGTTGTCAGCTGACCCGTATGTTGACCGTACGATCTGTAACAGTTGCACACACATATCACATACACATTAATTTGTAATTAATTTGTATTTAATTTTTACCTATTTATTATCTTGTACATGTTTTACATTAATTTTACAAAATGTCATACTAATTATTTTATTATCAATATACGATTTATTTTAATAATTATCTTCAGCTAACTTATTTATTTCATTATTTATTACTATTACTGTTTATACATATTTTATGTATTTTATTTACCTTAACAAACTTAATATTATAATTCTATGACATATGTATACATACTCATGCCTCCGAGTGGATATTTCTAGATTTATGGCGCTTTATAAATGTTCTTATTATTATACAGCCCAGTGATTCACCACATTGAAACAACTCACAACCCACCAAGCCAGGCTGGGACTGTTCAACAGCCCTTTGCTAATATGTTGTGTGTTTGTAATTATGGACGAAATGTTAATGGTGAATCACAGTCACGGCCAAGTCTCCTCAACATAATCACATAATGTTCTCAGGTTATTCACACAAGATGACCAGAAACACAGATCAGAACACAGCGACTAATGTATGACATTAGCATATATTCACTTATCCGGAATGCAAATGTTCTATCTTTAATCAATAGACACAGCAGTCACATAATTTTAAAGATAATTAAAATTAATGAACATCAAAAGAAACACAACTTGCTATTATATAAAATCAATAGTTTTAAAGATGTAACTTAAAATCTGCAGGCAAGTTTCCAATTTAACATGGGTTTAATGGTAAATTACACAAGCATCAAGCTACCAATTAGAGTTTAGTCGCAGTGTCCTCCAACAGTAGGGTTCTGGGAGCATAGGCTCTAAGGAGGAATAAGGATGGGAGATTACACAAATCAATCTACCTCTCTGCTAGCAGTGCTAGGTAGTTCAGACAGAAACAGGCAATATGGAAACATTTAGGTTTTGGGGAAGCTTTGAAGTGCTCTTACAGATTTAATAAAATACTACACTATCCTAAAATAGTCCTATGCAAAATTAGAAAACAAATTCTAGTGTTTTATTTTAAGAAAAAATAATTGACCAGTTTTGGGATCACTGACCATCTTTTTGGGCCTCTAGAGTTATTCAGAGAAAGTTAGATATCTCGTGCATATTGGCAGTACACTGCAAAAATAATTCCTGAATGGTTTAGGAGATATGGCAGCTAACAGACAGAGTACAGATGTAATGCTATAAATCCGCTGGACCTTCAGCCCTAAAAGTACTACAGGTGTCGGCTTATGTAAACAATGTTGCTGGAGCCATCCATCAACCCACCTGCAGCCATCCATCAACCCACCTGGAGCCATCCATCAACCCACCTGGAGCCATCCATCAACCCACCTGGAGCCATCCATCAACCCACCTGGAGTCATCCATCAACCCACCTGGAGCCATCCATCAACCCACCTGGAGCCATCCATCAACCCACCTGGAGCCATCCATCAACCCACCTGGGCATCCTCTAGATCCATGTCCGTGTCCTGCTCCGCCAAATCACCAGTCCTATTTGAGGGCCTGTCTGCCGAGTCACCAGTCCTATTTGAGGGCCTAACTCCCAAGTCATCAGTCCCATTTAAAGACCTGTCTCCCAAGTCACCAGTCCCATTTAAAGGCCTGTCTCCCAAGTCACCAGTCCCATTTAAAAACCTGTCTCCCAAGTCATCAGTCCCATTTGAAGGCCTGTCTCCCAAGTCACCAGTCCCATTTAAAGACCTGTCTCCCAAGTCACCAGTCCCATTTGAAGGCCTGTCTCCCAAGTCACCAGTCCCATTTGAACGCCTGTCTCCCAAGTCACCAGTCCTACTTGAGGGCCTGTCTCCCAAGTCATCAGTCCTACTTGAGGGCCTGTTTCCCAAGTCATCAGTCCTACTCGAGGGCCTGTCTCCCAAGTCATCAGTCCTACTTGGGGGCCTGTCTCCCAAGTCATCAGTCCTACTTGAGGGCCTGTCTCTCAAGTCATCAGTCCTACTTGAGGGCCTGTCTCCCAAGTCACCAGTCCTACTTGATGGCCTGTCTCCCAAGTCACCAGTTCTAGTTGTGAGCCTATCTGAGGAGTCACCAGTCCTACTTGAGGGCCTGTCTCTCAAGTCATCAGTCCTACTTGAGGGCCTGTCTCCCAAGTCACCAGTTCTACTTGTGAGCCTATCTGAGGAGTCACCAGTCCTACTTGAGGGCCTGTCTCTCAAGTCATCAGTCCTACTTGAGGGCCTGTCTCCCAAGTCACCAGTCCTACTTGAGGGCCTGTCTCCCAAGTCATCAGTCCTACTTGAGGGCCTGTCTCCCAAGTCATCAGTCCTACTTGAGGGCCTGTCTCCCAAGTCATCAGTCCTACTTGAGGGCCTATCTCCCAAGTCACCAGTCCTACTTGAGGGCCTGTCTCCCAAGTCACCAGTCCTACTTGAGGGCCTGTCTCTCAAGTCATCAGTCGTACTTGAGGGCCTGTCTCCCAAGGTCCCTCCAACCTGTATCCCAGCATCAACCATGTTGGTTCGGTGGTTGGCTCTCTCTAGTGGCTCTACGTCCTGTGAGGCGTGCACCTGGACACCAACAGTGTGGAACGTCACACGCCTGTCACCTCTGACATCACTGGCAGAAGTTGTCATGACAACGCTAGACTCATCAATGTTTTTGCTTGTCTCTTGCTGGTTCTGACTGGGGACAGTCATTGGTCTACTGGTGTGAGTATCGGACACAATCTGTTCTCCACCAAGGCTCTGGCCGGGAGTACTTCCCCCGTGTTCTTCATCCATGTCCCCGCGTCCACAGCCTGAAGTGAGACTGTCACAAGGAGTGACCGGTGGCCGATAGTCCGCCTGCCATTCTGCAACAAACATCACACTCCAAGGTTACCCCAGAAGGCACAGTGTGGGTCAAATGACAGCAGTGACACACTTGTGTCCGTAACTTCCAACTGCATGCTACAACCACATCCAGACAAGTTCTAGATCTAGACAAACAAAACAGCCACAAATGTCACCCGGGTGGTTCTTATGGCCCTATAAATCTCACCAGATCCGGTTAATAATAATGTAATAGTTTGTCTGATTTCAACAAAACTGAAGACAAACATTGCACAAATGTGTCACCATAGTAACACTATTACTGAACAAACTTGTTTCTGTGATTTGTGAAGGTCTGTGTAAGAAGACACTGGCAGACATTTTTGGGTGGTGGCCATCTTAGATTTCAGTAATTAAACAGTTTAAGACATTTTACACTCCACCCAGGCATACCTGAAAACCCCATAACAGACACCAAAATCATCCTTCTACTATATTTCTGTCAGAAGATATCAATATTATCATATTAATATCTTATTAAATAAGTGGGTAATGAAAATAAATAAATAGGTCATGAAATAAAATTGAATAAGTGATTAAAATAATTATTAAACAATTGGGTAAAAAGTACAATACAACATTACGTGTACAATACGGATCTCCAGTATGTGTACATCAAGCTTCTAAAATGTATATCAGTATGAAAGTAATTGACAAGGAGTTGGTGGACAGGCATGTTTTGTAAATAATTCTTTGTCTTATTGTGTATCAGCAACATCCTAGCACACCTTCAATCAATGAGAGTTGTCGCTTGTCTTCATCACTCATCAGGAAATCAATGGTCTCTGTCCGAAATGATTTAACTAGATATGCTCTCAGGTCTGGGCTGGTTCCTGCAATTACAAACAAGGCATATTTTTCAGTTTATGGCAAACAAGCCATCATTGTAACTACTTGCTGAAAAAATCTGATTATCGTTAATTGACAACGAAGAAACTGTACAATACAGTCGCCATGTGATGTGTGGCACTGCATTACAACTTGTGTAGTGGGCTAGCGGCATTGACAATATCCATTACTCAAATCACGTTGACTCATAATTGTTTAGTTTGTGGAGGCATGTGTCTTTGAAATATCACTAAAAGACATATAAATTCAATAATTTAATAATTTAGACAATGCATTAGAAAATGATTTAGTTTATTTTCAAAACTTTTATTTTAATAAAATTCAAAACAAGCATGCATGTCTTAGCTGCCAATGCCATTGCCATGACTAAGCTAGTTCTAGGAGTTTTGTAAATAATTCTTTGTCTTATTGTGTATAAACCATTAGCAACATCCTAGCACACCTTCAATCAATGAGAGTTGTCGCTTGTCTTCATCACTCATCAGGAAATCAATGGTCTCTGTCCGAAATGATTTAACTAGATATGTTTTCAGATCTGGGCTGGTTCCTGCAATTATAAACAAAGCATATTTTTCAGTTTAAGGCAAATAAGCCATTATTGCAACTACTTGCTGAAAATAATAATCTGATTACCGTTAATTGACTACGAAAAAACTAGAATACGGTGGCCATGTGATGTGTAACACTACAACTGGTGTAGTGGCATTGACAATATCCATTATTCAAGTCATTATTCAAGTCATAATTGTGTAGTTTGTGGAGGCACGTGTCTTTGAAATCACTAAACGACATAAAAATTCAATAATTTAATGTCTTAGACAATGCACTAGAATATTATTTAGTTTATTTTCAAAACTTTTATTTTAATAAAATTCAAAACATGCATGCATGTCTTAGTTGCCACTGCCACGACTAAGCTAGTTCTAGGATGCATTATGTGAATCCTAAATTCTTAATATGTATGTGTTACGACGACCAATATCATTATGCATTCCAATGTTTTATTGTAACTACAATGTAAACACATGGCCATAAAGCTATCTTATCTTATCTTTTCCACACACTTTCTAGAATCTTACTCTGGTTCAACAATCCTTATTCTAGTTGACTAGACTCTGTGTATTTCAGACGAGCACATCCTAGAAGTGAGTTGTGACTTGTGAGTCGTTACCGTCAGCTCGCGGGAGTCGGGTCAGGGGGCCGTGTCTCTGTGTACAGCTCTTCTCACTCGCCAGCTGGGTGAAGCCAAGGGTCATTGAGTGCAATGTGTGGTCAAGGCCGACTTGTCTACAGTCAAACGATGACACATTTGCTTAGTCCACATGTGATGAGAAGAACTGCTCAAGAAACACCGACATATCTGCATTACTTTTGGCAAACAAATACCTGCACAAATACGTTATATTAACTGGACATTTTGGCAAGGAGTACTAAACTAGTAGTTCCATAGCAGCTGTGGCATCAATTTAAAAATGTTTCATATGCTCTGTCTGTGGGAGTATATGAAATGCCTGCTGGTCTGTAGCCATGGGTTTGTTCCTGGGGGCACTTTAGGGGACAGGGAACAATTCAAGGAAAACACGGGCAAAGATGTCCTGACGTCCATTGGACTATATTTTGAGTTTGTAATTATTAACAAATTTTTTTGCTGAATCATCATCATAGTAGTCATTGTTTAATTTCTTCACCATAATCACTTAATTGACATATTATTTGGTTATTCATATGAGATGACCAGAAACACCACAGCTTCAGGACTGGTTGTTAGCGGTCTAAGTCAAGATGGAATTATCTACTTCCACTCCACTCAGCCAGCCCAGATCAGGATGCAGTTGATAGTTGACACCAACACAAATGTTAATATTTCACTCTATAATTGTCCAGAATATTAAATTAATGTTTGTCACATACATATGACAATACATCTTTACCCAATAGATATCGCAGTCACACCATTTTAAAGATAATATAATTAACCCGTATTTCCCATTATAGAACACACGTGTTGTATATGGGATGGGATATACTGGTCAAACTAACATTAGGAAATATACCAAATCTGGGCTGACTTGTTGAGACACGTATCACACTTCGTTAGATAACACATGTATGTATAAGCTTATAACTATTAACGGTTGTGCGGACACACGTGAAAGCTGGAGATAACTCATTTGTGGTCGCAGCAGCGACCTTATGGAACGCTCTACCTAATAACATTAAGATGTCAGCCTGTTTAGTCTAAAGACACATACATTTCTTCTGACTGTTCTTGCGGCTTAGTTTAATATTGGTGTACTTTTATCAATATTTTATTTAACCTATTTATTATACATGTATACATTTATTCAGCTTAAATAATTTGTGTTATTATATTTATATTTTTTTAATTGTTTATATGTCACAAGTATAGTTATGTACTTTTCTTCTGGTGTGTATTTGTATTTTAGGATTTTAATGTATGTAAAGAATGAACAATTTGAAATTGGATGTGGCACTATATTAAATAAAATGTATTATTATTATTAAGCTAACACGTGTGTTAACACACTTACGTGGCTTGTTGCGCATTAGTCCAGAGGAGTGTGGAACTTTCTTTCACCTCCCTTATTGTCATACTGAAACACAACGCAGCAATTCAATGCATTCCATTTGTCTTGTTGCTCCGCGACTGCAGTTGGTTACAAAATATAAAAAAATTAAACTAGAATTTTTTCAGTGGCTTTTAATATTTTTATTTTATTATTGCTAGCATTTCCAGAGCACCATATCATGGAATCATAATAGAAGTTTAAAAAAATGTATATCATGGTAAACATTTATATATTACATTAAAACATGAAAGACTATGCTAAGTAATTCAGATATATGACAGTTTCTAAAATATTAAGATGATTACGCTGTACGTAAATATAAATAATTAAGGTAAATTTAAAAGTAATACAATTATTAGAATAATTTTTTTTTATAATTTAGAAAATCAATAAATTAATAACTAAAATATGTGATCATAGGAGTCATATAGGACAAGGAGAGTTCCTTCAAAAAATACTATTATATAAAACAATTAACTTGTCAGGATCAATATGTAGTACGGTATATTTAGTATACAGTTATCAACCATCTCGTGAAGAACTAGCAATGTTTTCTTTAAAAATTCTACCAAAAACAAACGGGTGCATAATAGCCAAAAAAGCCAATGCAGTTACCTTTAAATATTTAACCAGTAAAAATAAACACAAGTATTTATCCCACTTAAGAAATATAAAGCTAGAGAACACAATTAATATTTAAAAGTAACAGAAGTGAACTATTAGTACAGAGTACTGGATAGTATCAGAAAGTATTAGTTTTCACAGGACTTTAAAAGAAAGGAAATAATTTTCAAATTTACTGATAGCAAATATGCGAGCAATGTGAAAACTCAACATGGCTCGCCTCAATTTGAAAACTCTTTCCACAAATATTGTGGAACAAATCAGCCCCCCAACAAAAACAATCACACACAAAAATTGCTACCCCTTTCCTTAATAATACACAAAGATTTAGGGCCTAATCCCTCCTCCTACACCCAGTTCCAATGGAATGGGAGTAGGGTGGAGTACTCCCAGTAGGTCATTTGAAAATGTGAATCTTGGAGCAGACGTCACATGAGAAAATGCAGCTAAATTGCGTAAGACATCCAAAAAGTGAGGAAAAAGAATAGGAATAAAAAGCAGATTAACCTCATCCCTGACAAGAGAGATACGAGAGAGGGCGACAATCACTGTCAGGCTAATGCAATATAAATGTTTCTTGTCTAAACTTGAATACCTTCTTTTGTTACAGGTTCATGATATATGGGGATTTGTTGACAACTTACAACACAGGAATAATAATAATTGATTTCTTACATAGCACCCCATACAAATAATTGTTCTGGGGTGCTTTGATGATTCTTCCTAATTTAGTTAAAATAATGGTAATAATAAATAAATAAATAAATAAAACGCTAATACAATACTACTTTGATAAGATATGTATATTATAATAAAGACAAACATGTTCCCTTATATAATCAATATAAATTAGCACACAACTATACAGTGTATTAAAAAAAATTGTAATAATAAATAAATAAATATACAGCTGTAGTATAAATGTGATAAATAAATAAAATAGTAAAGATGTGTAATTAAAATAATAAATTAATTAAAATAACTGGATGAATAGTTGACTAATTAATTACGATTGTTGATTGTCAAAATAATAATAAGTGAAAAAAAGATGTGTCTTGAGAATGTTCTTAACATGCTTTGTTCATGCCAATACTAAACAAACTATCTGTGATTACCAGTCAGTGAGAAGGTCATTCTGGTGGAACTCATTAACTCTGGTCTCTTGATTCCATGTGACAAACTCATTAACTTGCAGCCAGAATTCACACAAATCCTACAAAATGCACCAGAAAAGACTTTGAACAGCATTTGTAACCTACAATTTAAAATATATTTAACTTAACTGTTTCAGTATTTTTCTTCTTACATACATGTCATGTAATGTGTTTCACAGAAACACGTTACACCTTTGTTGAAACTAAGCACATACAAGACACCTTTCTGGTTGTCAGTGGTTGGTGGCACAGCATTCAACATACTGAATTCATTATAATAAACGGAAGATTCAGTGAAAACAACAATTACTTACCGGGTACACACACGACTTACACACACATCAGTGTAACCAGTCACTCACTGGCAGTGAATGACAACTCTTTTTGACATAATTTGTGTTTACAGAATAACTGAACACACACTAGATTGCCCACAAATGTTTGCTATAATGTACCTGGTCATTATGCAATGTATGCATTACTCTGTACTTCTTCAAGTAGACGTGTGTCGGGAAGGTGTCTTGCTGTGAATGCGCAAACCCAGAACACCTACAAAACCAATGTCACAAAAACATAACGACTGAACTCGCATGTACTGGACTGCTTGTGAATGTATTCAACCTGGATTATTTTCTTTTCTCCTTGCATCTTCAACATGAGAAACTACCATCGAGATGTCTTATATAAAACATCTGACGACAATATTTTTTAAGCATACAATTAAAGCATAATGTTTTACCTTTATTCAATAATTACACGTTCTGCAAAATCTCTGATTGTAATAGTATTAATTTGTCATCAAGAGAGTGTTTTCACAAAATATGCATGATTGCTTTTAATTAAATTTACCAAAATATAACTTCTGTTAGTAATCAAGGAAAGGGATTACTTTTATCATTATGTACAGTGTAGCAGCTGTTGCTAAATGTCAGCTTGAAACATACCTGCGTTGAAAGTCTTTAACAGCTGAAGCCTGGATAACTGCATTTATGTACACTTGACCATCGTCCACGAAACATGTAATGCTTTCATCATTTGCTTCTCCAAAGTCCTGTAACATAATGTGATGTGTGAATAAAGTCAATGAACTATGACTGTGTAATAAAATAGATTAAAACTCATATCTATTGTACAAGTGCACAGTGCAGTGAGTACATATCACGATAGGAAATTGGCTATAATATAAGTAACCTACTTCCTTTTTCATGAGTGTGAATCCTGCCTTTACAACTTAGCACAAGCCACAGAATAAACTTTATTGAGATGCCATGCTGTTTGTTGTTCTCATCTTGGCATCCCTGTCGTCAGTGGTGAGGTAGGCTATCATAACATGGTCACCATCGTCTTGTTCTTTGTCTTTTCTTTCATGCTAGTTATGTTTATATTGGCAATACTTTCACTATTTAAATATACATTGTTCAGCATCTAGTGCTCATGTTTTTGCAAGCCATGACAATGACTACAATAACTTACTGACAAAGCAGATTAGATAATGTTAGTAATTTCTTAAGTAATTATCATCTAGATACCTTGTTGAGGTGAACGGGACGTAGTGTTGTTTGCTCCTCAAGATCACCAGCCACAAGCAGGTTGACCAGCCAGAACTGGTCTTCTCCAGTAGTTTGTCTCCGTTTGAGACGCCAAGCAGACATCACTGTAGTCTGCAATGTCCAGATAAAATACATTTACTTAGGAACAAGCAAACACTTCTAACGCTTTACAAGGGATTGCTGATGATTAACCAGTGTTATTCAACTTTTGTCCACACAAGGGTCACAACCACTGTCAAAATTATATAATTGATCTGATATAAAATATCAATGATCTATACAATAATAGTCTGTTGACTACCTCTACAGTTGTTAGAGTGGCATGCATGCCAATGATCTGTTGGGTCTTATTGGGGCCATGTGTCCAACCTGGGTCATTAACCTTAATATTCACATTACACATCTTACATACCACTAAACAGTTAATTAGATGCATTACTTTTCAAATGATGTATAGCATTTTTTTAAATATTGGTAAACATAAATAAGTTTACATGAATTGCATATACCCCCCTAAATTTCATGGAGACCATCAACCACTTATTACAAGCACACAGAGGACAGACTGGACTAAATTACTGGTTTATCCATTTACCAAGCCACAGCTAGGTCAAGGACGGTGCCTAGCCCTAGTAGTAAGCACTGTTTTTTTGCGGTAACACTTATAACCGTCTAACTCAGCATTTCTCAACTGGCAGGTCTGCTCTAACCATTCTCGCAAGCCAGGACATCATTCATTTCTCTACACTACAGTACCCCTGACTGATCATATCCACAAAGCGTGGAAGTGAGCGGAGTCAAACTATAAAATTATAAAGCAGTTGACTTTGCCAGTCTCTACTGCATCAGGCATGGGGACAGCACAAATTGATGATATACCCCCCCCCCCCCCATTTGTAAACAGACACACAACTGGTGGATATCCCAAAATATAATGTCCTATCACCTATTCGCATCCTAAACATTGCACGTAACATTAACACGAGCAGTGTGTGGCTGAATGTTTGCCTGAAATTATCACAATCGACCACACTCCTCGTGAGCGTTTTCATTGCCAGTGGCAGTGCCAGTGGCCGAAGTTAAAAGAGCAGTTTTGCAAAGGGATGTGCCAAGGGTACTGTAGGCTGATACTGAATTACCCAGCCAAAGCGACCTCCAGGCGCGCGAGGATGGTTCTAACTAGGTACTAGATGATAGATCGAGTGCAGGGGATTGTACAAACCTACGACTACACTACGGGTCTACGCCACGCCCACGACCACGGCTATACGTTCCTTGTTGATACACAAGTTGAACAAGTTAGTTATTCATTTAGGACTTCATTTATTGCCCCTGAATTCCGAAAGGAAGTACACAAATAGTCCACTCTTGCCATGTAATGTGTAGAGGTTTATGACATAACATTTACAACAACAGAACAAGTAATGTTATGCTCTACTCTGTACTACAGACTCTATAATAGCGTTGCCCATCTTCTCCGAATAATTTTTTATATTTTGCGCCATTTTCTTTTGATTTGGGTTACGGAAACGGACCACTTGCAAAATTATAATGAAATTATTGCAAACTATTGTAGAGTTACATTACTCGTGATACAACATAATATAGTGTATATCACCATACATTAAACACATATAATAATTTAAGCTATTGTTATTAAATTCGACAGAATTTGTGTAACTGCAACAATTTACGTTTTAGTTATAACCACGCTGACATGCGCAATAGTTATATCCGTTTTGGCGGTTTATAGCGAAAGTATTTATTTGTATTTCAAATTAATGATTGTCGCCACCAGTGATATATTCAAGTAACGTGTTCACATACTAAATATTGTGAGTTGCTTGTGCTGCACTTCATTAAAAAAAAATACTGCAATTAACAATAGTTTTGCATCGGGGAGCCTTACCGGTGGGCGATAATTGATCAATTGTTGATCGACGTTGGGTAACGTGCGTTGGATTTCCCATGCGTTAGCAAGAGGGTAGCAAATGTTACTGTTATTATTTGTCCTTATTATTTTGGAAAGATTTTACTGAACTGGCCTAAATTACTAGGATCTACTGAGTAGATATTGTTCTGGGTTAAACAATGCATACGTTTCATGGAGACCCACGTTTCTGACAGTAGCCTGAGACTGAATAGGCTGTAGTGTAGTCTGTACTGTAGGATGCCTTTAGTTCCGGTTGAGAGGCATGTCCATTTCAAGTTTTGATAGAAATTTATATCAGGTTCAAGGGAGAGGTACTACCTTTAAACCTCTTAGACCTCAAGTCGGCCAAACCAGCCCGGGTGTTTACTCCTCAAGTTGCCTAAACCCGCCTGAAAATATAAGTGTACTGGTTTGATCTATTCCATTTTCTCATTGTAGCAACACAACTATGACAAATAACAGATTACATTTGTGTAATTTATGGCATTCTGTGCATGTTTACAGCGGGAGTGGCGCAGCGTGAATGATGGATGTCGACAGTGGATTCGGGGACCTGCTGCAGCAGGCGCAGCAGCTCACCGCAGACATGGACACTGGCATGGAGCTGCCTCGAGTCGAACGCAACCTACAACAGTTGAAGGAAGCTGCCCAGAGGATGGCTTCCAGGGTGCCACTTGTGGCTCAGGAAACAACAGATGTTAAGGCGTGAGCATTTCTCCAAAAATGGTCACATAGTACTAGTATATATGTCCATAATTGGTTATCATTGTTCACTTTATGTCATTTAGTTGTATGTAGTATCTGATCATTAGAAAGAGGTAGACAAATTCATTAAGCTCAAATCTGAACAGTTGTGATAAGTGGCAACAGTAAAAAAGACTGCTAAGACATGAAAAATCACTGGCGTTCAGACTATCAGTGTAGTAACTAGCACTGACAAAATTAAAATTAATATTTAAATGAATGTCCTTAAATTTACAAGGTTTCACTGTATTCCACATTGTAACATACTCAAAAATAAATAAATACTTTTGCACCATTTCTTGTGTAGTTAGACTTTGAAACAGAGATCATTATTTTGAGCAGGAATACAAAGCCATGCCTTCTCCTTTCAGATCTTTGCTACTCGGGTCCAGAGGCTATGACATCCGAAGGGTCGCCCACAAACTCGAAGAACTGAGTACAGCAAAGACATTTGAGCCTCTTGAGCCAATCAGAGACACAGATATACAGGTGCTTGCTCCATATAGCCACTGCATGTGCCAAATTACTGCGACAGATACGCACATATAACATTTAAAAATATGGAATGAATTTGTAATCTGAACCAGTAGCTACCTTTTACAGAAAACACACTCATGTTTGTTCGAAACTGCCATTCCAACATGAACGTTTCTTGTTCTAACAACTTTTTTACACATTTCTGTTCGTGGTAAATTCTTGTGTTGTACCTCAAGGTTTGGGTTAATGGAGAATTGGAGATGTAGATGTTGTTAATTAAATCTGACAGAAAGTGCAGATTTTGTTTGGGGAAACATCTCAAAATAAGGTATGTTATAATATGCAGTGACATATTGTCCAACATGTCATTGGGTTAGTGTGATGGTCTAAATTTCAATATGTAAGGCATATGTTAACATTATTTGTGTTACTTTACCAGGGATTCTTGAAGAATGAACGAGAGAATGCCTTACTCGCTGCCATTGAACAGACGAGAAAGAATGTAAGTGCACTACTGCGGTAGCATGATATTGGCAAAAAGTACATATCACCACTAATAAATAACTAGAAGACATTACCTACAGCATATGCATGTGCTTTGAGTCAGGCAGATATGGACTAACACAATGTCTCCATAAAGAAAAATGTGTTTGAAACCGTTTTGATATTATAATAGTAATATAATAAAGCTTTATTGCCATATTCAACGTGCAAAATGTTACATGATGAAAAAGTCTGGCATTGACTCATATAGTGCCTATATATACAATAAAATGAAATATGGCAAATAAATATAAGATATAGATTTAAGATATACATTGTACATAATTTGTTCTTAAAATGAAAAAAATATAATAAATAAATAAAGAAAAAATTAAAATAATAGATTATCTATTTAACAATAATTGTGTAAACTAGTTAATAAATAAATAAATATATATAAAATGTCCTTTAAAATTGTTTAAAAAATATATGTATATAAATGTTCTTATAAAAATATAATTTAAATTAGTAGACATACATTATAAGAGGACTAAAATACAGTGGAATCTCACTACCAATGTCTCGTAACCACTGGATCAGTGATCACGTGACCTATTATGTCCCCCTGTGCTGATGTGACATGACCTGTGGCGCCCCCTGTGTGCAGACGTTTGAGGAGACGGAGCGGCGTCACTGGGCGGACATGGAGAGCGAGTGGGAGCAGGAGAAACAGAAGATACTGACCGCTCTCGTCGGCACTGGTCAAGACATGCTGGACTTCCCGCACGACTCGCAGGTAACCTGTTGTGTCCTGGTGGAGCTGCTCAGGCCACTGGCTGGACACTTTGTGTCCACTCGGCCTTACACACTACTACACATACAGCACCACCTGTGGGATAACTAGGTTGTGTAGTATCACATGCACCTGCGCACACACACACACTCATGCATACGCACACACAAAACACACAAACACGCACACACACAGACAAACACACAGACACACACAAAGATAAACACACACACACACACACACACACACACACACACACACACACACACACACACACACACACACACACACACACACACACACACACACACACACACACACAGAGACACACACCACACACCACACACCACACACCACACACCACACACCACACACCACACACCACACACCACACACCACACACCACACACCACACACCACACACACAGGTGGAATTTTGAAGATTGACATTCTCGTTTTATAGCTATACCCCAACCTGTATTCCTTGCCTAAATACATAGCACAACTTTCTATGTGACCTTCGTGACCTGTCACAAAAAATATTATTCACACTCACTCCAGTGTGTTGTAGAGCACAGTAAATATAACGATTGAATTCATTTATTAATATCCTAGGCTAGCGCTGTCGATCGCCATTTGCGCCATAGGCGAAACGGTTTTCTATTTGGCGAAAATAAATTAAACCTCTTCGCCAAATTGGCGAAACATTATATCTGTCATTATTATTGATGTTATCAGCAATACATGACTGCATTATTCAACACCCTGCTCTGTTAAAGTTGCCTAAACGATCGCACATTCAACTGACCCAAATAACCAGTCGGCGTAACGTGACCCGCTGGGTAAACAATAGGTCGCTAATCCCTCCACTTAGCCATGCTCACAGACAATAGGGGAGCTTAAATCAATCAAGAATTGTGTTTGCTAGACAATGGGGACCTGCCTGACGGCACTAATTACAAGTTTGAGGCAAGTACAACGCTGTACCCGGCAGGTTCCATATTATCGCTCAGTATCGCCGCCGGCGCAGTCACATGGCATTGTCAATGATTAATCAATGTGCCATCTGGTAACTATTCAATAAAATGCCAATGTAGATTGTAATTCATGTATGTTTGACAAGTTTCACCACCAGAAACATTACAGATAGAAAGATGCATGTCAAAAACGTGTTTTATTAAATATAGCCTGCGTCACCCAGGCCATGATTACAGTCAGCCACAGTTAACTAATTTGGTGAATTACTGTATTCAATTACTGAGCAGTCAAATGAAGTTTTAAGATAGGTAATAATTATTATCAATACACTGTTTGAATCACTGCGGGGCATCAAGAGTAGAGTAGGTGGTTCTTAATTATTTTACCTTGTTATAACAGTTTATCTTTCAATTTATGTTATACACACCTGTAATGTAAATTTTATTACATTAATAGTATGTGTTAGGTGCTGTTTCTTTATATTTTGCACAATTCCCAAAAAATTTACATGTTTCATTTTATTGTTAAACGATGTTCTGTTAAATTATACTGGATGTTTGTTTGCGTTATATATTATGTTTAGCTAAATATATAAATGTTTAGTTAATTAAAATAGGAATTTTTTTTCTTGTGGATATTGTATAGAATTTTTTTATTATATTATGTCTTGTTTTGCACTTTTAAACCGGGTAATTTAATTGATCTAAAAAAATGGCTAAAGAGAATCTCATTTGGCTAAACAAATTTCTGACCTTTAGCCAAATTGGCTAAACAGATTTTAGGCACAGCGCTAGCCTAGATATCACATTGTATTTTATAGTGACGAGGTTGGATTCGTGTTGCAGAATCTACTTACAGACACTATGAACATGCAAGGTCGCACGGCCATGGACAGTGTCGAAATGGCTTATGCCAAACAGGTATAAAAAAATTCAATTTTGTGGGTTTTTGTCAATCTACACATATTTCTGTACGCAATCTACAGCTGCCACTGGATTTGACGGCTGTAGGAGACGTGTCGCATTAATTTATGTCTATTACTGGCATTTCTAACTTTGGCGAAAGCGTAACCCTGGTACAACTATGTATGCCGCACGCTAACATGTTGTGTCTTATGTCTGAGTGTGAAACCTGTTGGTGGGAGAGACTGGAACACAAAACGCAATTTTTAAAGGTTTTAGCACAGATGGCCATTTTTTTTAAAGCACTGTATAGTAACTCGGCTTGTACAGGAGTATTGTACAACCCTGCAGTTTTTAACATCATCTCAGATGGCCGGGTCCGCTGAAACTAGGACAAGCAAATACCATTTCATATTTAACACTTTTTACCTCGATATAGCAAACACTTGTAAGACTGACATTTATTTTTGGTATTTAGGTTCCACATATTATCCAAAATGTGTCCTTTTCTTCAGGTGTACATATACAATGACAATGTTGTCCAGGGCGGCATCAAGCCGTCGCTCGTCGACATGTTCATCTCCGTAGCAAGCACCATGGAAGACAAGGTGGGTTTCACTTAATTTCCCTTGTTCTAGGTGTTCTATATTACATGGATAAACAGCTTTGTGTACACCTTTAATTCTTCATAATAATTTTTCCAACCTAATAGAATTATACAGTTGTTGACTCGGAGTCAGAAACAAACTTTGATGTGAGATAAACATTGTGCAGTGATTTATGTTCTTTGAATTAAGGTAGGACACTGGTCGGGAAATGGATTTTGATGATATCTCAACAACCAGAGCAGCAATCTTTCTAAAACTTTCAGGATGTGGTTCTGGTGGGAAAAGATGACCAATTGTAAAATTTCATCTCATTTGCATAACCGTAACCATGGCAACCGGCTTTTCTGTGAAAATAGGTACGCATGATTTTGCGGGAGGTCTTGCAGTAAAACTATGCATATGTTTCTTTCTTTTTTGTTTGTTATGATCCACTGAAGTGTTGTAGAGTGCAATGATGCTGTTTTTGATCAACTCCTTACAATATTTATTATCAAAAAGAAATTGCAAAGATTTTTTTCGTTTTTCCAAATATTATAACAACTTCAGTCATCAATAAAAATCTTCATATAAAAGCTATCATGTTTAAAAAGCATCATTGCACTCACTGCACCATTGGGAATACATGGTAAAAAAATCAGACTCCTAGGTTTTGTACTTTTTCCGGGAGACCTCCCGCAAAATAGCAATATTGTCGAAAAGTAAGTTTTGAGAAAACGGCAAAAAACCAAATGAACATCAAATATTTTTAATAACACCAGTGTAAAGTCACCATTATGACTGTTTTTCATACCAGAAGCATGTGGTAACTATATAACGAAAGTGTGTGAACCATATTCAGTATATATATATATGGAATTTGTTTATAGTTTACACAAGCGGCGGCGGCGGCAGTGAATACATTCATCACTGGCCAAGCATACTCATACATTGTATATGTATTATGTAATGTTGTCTTTTATGAAATAAAATTTGATATATATGTATATTATATATATATATATATATACATATATATATATACATATATATATATATATGTAAGGCCTATACATATATATATACACATATTTATATCATATATATATATATATATGTATATATATATATATATATATATATATATATATATATATATACATACACACACAAACATCTATTACTAAATAATTGGTCAATTTCATGCACACATCATAAATGATAAGCATACTCTGTCACAATTAATGTTTAATGAATTATTTAATGTTAAATAAATTGTTTAAAAATTTAATTACCTAAAATACTTTTCATATTTGATCAGAAAAAAAAATGCTAGAAAAGTAAATCCAACAACAGTACCACCTTTCGTTTTATGTTAATTCCACATTGGATTAATATGAATGAAACAAATTCAGTCAAATTATTTTCTGTAATAAATAAATAAATGTAACTTCCGACTGATACTGATAGAGCGACAAACTTCGGCAGCGCCAGCGCCGCTGTCAGTGACAGTCCGGGTGGTCGGCGGCCGGCGGCCGTAGCCGCGTAGCAAGGCCAGCCCGACGTCGCCGTCGGCATTTCTTTCCCCGTTCGCTGCCGCTTCCGCGAGTCCGTTGCGCGACTGAACAGCATTATGCAGGCTGTTCATGCTATCTCCCGCGCATTCAGCTTATTTGCGTTTATTATATCGTTTCTTTCTTTCAAATTGGTAAACCGTACGGATCTTTCGTCGATCCGACGCCATGACACATACAGGTCATTCATCTTGAAGCCGCTCCGTGATTGGCTGGCGTCGTTGCATAAGGTCAATTTTAATTAGCTACGTGGCCGCGATCACCATATATGGTTCGCGTGAGGTCGGGCTGCCAAGCAACAGCTGAAACTGTTTGTGATTGGATAGTTTCGCGGCACTTTCGGCGCCGATAACTAATTTATGTACGGATGTCGCCGATTTTTGACTTCGGTAGCGTACGGAAGGGATCATTTCGAACACGAGGATACCAAACATGGCCGCGTTGCATGGAGCAATGTTTACGTTTGAGCGCGCTGAAAGTTGGCCCGTTTTCGTCGATTTTAAAGGCCAGCCGCCATAACGACATTAGCAGCTAGTTGGGTAACGACATAGTTAATCCTTTTATTGGTACTTTTAGGACGAATTCAGTGAAATAAAGTTAGCAACACGTGCGCAAGACATCGTTCGTTCTGAAAATCATGTTTATTAAAATTCGACCGTTTTGTCATTTTCCTGCAATTCCCGACCCGCGGCATACGTTAACACCATCTTGTTTCTGAAAATGTTAAGTTTTCTCTAATTTATTCCTGTGAATGTTGCTGGAGTTGCCAGCATACGACTATGTTCGCAAAACTAACTTTGAATTAGTTATCCTTCTCCAATATATTTTGTGGACTAAAGCTAAGATATCTTAACTTGCCACATAATTCATTCATAGCCACAATCCGGGGCATTACTATATTTAAAAGCAGTCATTCAGATTGTGGGTATGACTGTTTTTAAATATAGTAATGCCCTGGCTTCTCTATTATTATTTTTTAGATTAAAGACATTTTGAAATTATAATGACTTGTTTGTGAGAGGTCTAAAACAATTTGTGTCAACTTCCTAATGCAGTTTTGCAACGTTTCTCTACCTACTTCTGTGTTGATGTTGCCGCATATATTGTAGCTTTTTAAAAATAATTAAATCATATCTGTACTGAAACAGAAAGTGGCCGAGTTGTGGAACATGGTGCATCACATGACTGAGGTTCCAACCGTGAAGGTTAGCAGTCCACTGAAAGCTCGCACATCTGTGCAGATGCAGAAAGCCTACACAAGACAGGCGCAACGGTATCTGGAACAGAGGCAAGTTACATTTGCATATACTGCAGCATCCCAAATACACAGCAGTGATTTTTGTGTGATGTCCACATGTGGTGATAATTAAATAACATTGTTGGCATTCTTAGATCATTTATATTTCAGTTTATTTACGTAAGCATCAAAGCAAGTCTGGCATGTGTTTGAAAGTTGTCTGTTGGAATTTGTTAAAATATCAGCTTATCATCTTCTAAATTAATTAGAGTTACTTATAATTCACAATTATATGTGTATATGTATGTATATGTATATATATATATATATGTATATATATATATATATATATATATATATATATATATATATATATATATATATATACATATATACATATATATACATATATACATATATATATATATATATTATATGTAATTGTGACTATTAAAATAAAAAATATTACATAAATTTGTTCTGTTTAAAATTATTTTATATTCGTGAAAATGTCGTCAAGTTGGCAGTATATTATTCCAAACAAATTTAGCAGTGTTCTACTTACCACTAGTGACCACTAATCATTCAGTTCCTGTAAGTAAGTAAGTAGAACATTGCTAGTTGTGTAATTATGAAAAAGTTTCAGTTAAACCGTTTTTGTTTGTGTGTGCGTGTTGCCAGCTACCTGAAGTACGTCACCCTGATGGTGTACAGCAATCTGCAGCAGGCCCAGCTGGGGGGCGTGCCCGGCACCTACAACCTCGTCCGCAGTTTCCTCAACATCCGACTCCCTGTCATGATGCAGGAGCTCGAGGTGCGGCGTTTACGTGTCTTCCTCTCTCACTCACTCTTCTTATCGACCGGCAAGAAACAGCCAATCCCTCCTATTCACAGACTCCATTCGTCATTACGATCAGTAAACTGTAGCAAATTTGTAAATTGCGTTGTTTACAAAAAGCAGTTGTAATTTCAAAATTAAGCAAATTTGTAAATTGCGTTGTTTACAAAAGCATTTGTAATTTCAAAATTAGGCAACTTTGTAAATTGCGTTGTTTACAAAACCAGTTATAATTTCAAAATTAAGTAAATTTGTAAATTGGATAAAACTAATATACATGGCTACAGTAGTTTCACTGGATCACTATGATATGTTCTGAGATTTTTATATATAGCATGATGATATTGCTATTTTATTTTGTACCGCGTACTAAGTACTACACCCCATGTCTGTACAGTTGATTAAATTATTGAAGCAGAGAGAAAACACCAGTCGTGAATTTTTCACACACTTGGTTACATTAATGCTACCGATGGGAAGTTTGTGTTATCTACTATTGTATGAGGTGTTATTGACACTGTCTCTACTGTGTAGAATGGAGAGGTGGAGGGCCTGCCTATCTAGGCCCTCATCTACTACTGTATGAGGTGTGTTGTTATTGACACTGTCTCTACTGTGTGTAGGATGGAGAGGTGGAGGGCCTGCCTATCTAGGCCCTCATCTACTACTGTATGAGGTGTGTTGTTATTGACACTGTCTCTACTGTGTAGAATGGAGAGGTGGAGGGCCTGCCTATCTAGGCCCTCATCTACTACTGTATGAGGTGTGTTGTTATTGACACTGTCTCTACTGTGTGTAGGATGGAGAGGTGGAGGGCCTGCCTATCTAGGCCCTCATCTACTACTGTATGAGGTGTGTTGTTATTGACACTGTCTCTACTGTGTAGAATGGATAGGTGGAGGGCCTGCCTATCTAGGCCCTCATCTACTACTGTATGAGGTGTGTTGTTATTGACACTGTCTCTACTGTGTAGGATGGAGAGGTGGAGGGCCTGCCTATCTGGGCCCTCATCTACTACTGTATGAGGTGTGGAGATCTTGGTGCAGCCTGGGATATCATCTGCTCTGTCGAGTAAGTTCAGTGTCATATCTATTTTAGTATGAATAATACAGTCATGCATGGTTTTCTACACGTAAGATTTACATAAAAAACAATTTACAAATAAGAAAAGTAAAGTGATTAAATTCTTGCATGAATTCCATACGCATTACTAGGCAAAAGTTACCATCATAAAATATGCCGCAATATAATTGTAGGAAGACTCAAGGATTTCATCACTTAAAATATTTCATATTCGCCAGGTTTGAATAATATAATAAGTCATTAACACCGGCTTCCAGAGTTAAAAAAATGACTTCACCAACAGTGTGAAGTGTTCTTTATGTTGTCACTTGTACCTCGTGTTAATGTTGTCTCTGTTTTTAGCCAAAACTTGGGAGACTTTGGTCGCTTCTTCAAGGAATATATGGAGAGTGATGACAGAAGGTGAGTCAGAGTGTAGCACAGATAGTGACTTACCTGTAGATTACAGTGATATACAACATAGTTACCTGGTGTATGTCATTAGTCTCTGGACTTTTTTATTGCAATTTGTTATATTAAATGTTTTAAGAGAGCATATACACCCCCCCAAAGCGCACAAGCATCGATTGGATTTTTTACGCCCAGCATATGGAAGAAGATACTGTCAAGATTAGGCAACAATTTGGATGGACTTGAGGCATTAGACACAGACTCATTATCAAACTGTCTGTTACGTTTGGCCTTTGGATGAAGTAAGGTACAGTTGGCATACGTTGTATTTTCGCTAAGATATCAGACTGACACGAATTGTTGCTTTCCAGGCTTGGAGCCAACAGCGAAAGGGACATCCGCCTTCAGTACCGGCGGTCCGTGAGGAACAGCACAGATCCATATAAACGGTAGGCGGTCGGTCATGCGTGACTTAGCTGCGATAACAGTGGCACCACATGGTGAATTTAGCAGCAACTATTAACTGTTCCCACAAGAGGGCATGATGTCAAAATCCAGAAAAACACCATACCACTTTAATTTGTGCATGTTTATATGTTGCAACAAAACAAAGTCAAATTATCGATGATGTTTTAGCTGGGGGAAAACAAATTCTTCAGGGGTAGCAATTGAAGAAATTACGCTAAAGATGATCTTATTCAGGTAAAGTTGTATAAATTGTCTCGTGCGCATGAAAACATTTGAAATATTATTATTAAAGTTTAGTTCAGACAAGACGTCGTCCATATATATACATAAAATACAGTTAAATATGAAAAGTACAATACATATAATACAATCAAAGCAATGATGTGATCAACGTAAAAATATAAGTGTAAAGTTAAAAAAAGTATGAATAAATATATCAGGAAATTAATTAAATAAGTTGTGAAAATAAATATTAAAAATTTGATTAAAAAATACAATACAAATGTCATGTGTATAATATATATATATATATATATATATATATATATATATTATAAATATGTCTCCAGGGTGGTGTATTGTCTGACGGGGAAGTGTGACCCTCGAGGCAACCACTCGGAGGTGGCGGACAAGACGGAGGACTACCTGTGGCTGAAGCTGTGTCAACTCAGCTTCCAGGACGAGGACGCCATGTTCCAGGAGAGACTCACCCTGCCCCAGTTCCAGACCATGCTGTTGGAGGAACACGGTGGGTGGGTGGGTGGGTGGGTGGGTGGGTGGGTGGGTGGGTGGGTGGGTGAGTGAGTGAGTGGGTGATGACGGTGGGTGGGCAGTGATGGTGCCTTGTAGAAAGATTGAAACCACAGATAATGCACTGAACCAAATTTTAGGCTACAGATGTTTTTGGTGTGGTAATATTGGTTAAGAAATTTACCATAAATCGTGTGTGACTGCTGTGTTTGTGAAATCGGTGGTGTGTTGTCCACAAGGGTAACTTTTTAGCAGTGATTGTGCTGTTGCATCAGAAAAGAGTCAATTCAGTGCCTACCAGTAACCCACCCACTACTTGTGCTGTTGTTTCAGGGGAGAGTCACTTCAACGCCTACCAGCAGCCCTTGCTCTACTTGTGCTGTTGTTTCAGGGGAGAGTCACTTCAACGCCTACCAGCAGCCCTTGCTCTACTTGTGCTGTTGTTTCAGGGGAGAGTCACTTCAACGCCTACCAGCAGCCCTTGCTCTACTTGTGCTGTTGTTTCAGGGGAGAGTCACTTCAATGCCTACCAGCAGCCCTTGCTCTACTTGTGCTGTTGTTTCAGGGGAGAGTCACTTCAATGCCTACCAGCAGCCCTTCCTCTACGTGTGCTGTTGTTTCAGGAGAGAGTCACTTCAATGCCTACCAGCAGCCCTTCCTCTACTTCGAGGTGTTGCTCCTGACCGCCCAGTTCGAGGCGGCCATTGAGTTCATGTCTCGCATCGAGAGTGTTCGCTGCCACGCCGTTCACGTAGCGCTCGTCTTCTACGAGCTCCACTTCCTGCTGCTGCCCTCTAGTAGTCACTCGAAACTACGTGAGTTAACCTGGTGAACGAACACTGAACTATAAAAAATATTTACGTATCAATTTTGTATTATTTGCAAGTTTTATTTCATAAATCAAATCATATTTTGTATAAATTTCATTGTTCTTATAAATTCTGCATGCACAAATGGTGAGAGTGTATGTTGCCCAGGCTAACGTAGGAGTTGTATTGATAAGACTAAAAGTACAATGTCACACAGAATATTTGTAAACAAATGTAATGGTAAATTCTTTTAATTTTTTTTTATACAATAATGCTATCAACCTATTTTATATAAACGTTATTTATTATAATCAATATATTTTCTTTTAAATAATGTTAAATAATTTATTAATGTAATTTATAATTATTTAAATAGTTTATATTTAATCATATTTTAATAATATGTATTTGTTGATAATTACAGTTTATTTTATTTTTTTCTATTTATTACTACTGTGGTTGTATTTGTATTGTTGTGAACTATATATTTTATCTAAAGCTTTATTGTATGCATGTATATGATGTATGTATGTAAGATGATGGCCCATTGAAAATCACGACATACCATGTGACATGGTTACCATCAAAAAATAAAGTTTTTACTTACTTACTAAAGCTAGTGTCTGTGTCTTATCTGTGTGTCGTGTTCTGTGTCGTCAGGGTCAAGAGAGTGTCTAATCTGTGTGTCATGTTCTGTGTCGCCAGTGTCGAAGGAGTGTCTAATCTGTGTGTCGTGTTCTGTCATAAGTGTCGAGGGAGTGTCTAATCTGTGTGTCATGTTCTGTCATCAGTGTCGAGGGAGTGTCTAATCTGTGTGTCGTGTTCTGTCGTCGGTGTCGAGGGAGTGTCTAATCTGTGTGTCGTGTTCTGTGTCGTCAGTGTCGAGGAAGTGTCTAATCTGTGTGTCATGTTCTGTGTCGTCAGTGTCGAGGGAGAATTCTGACCCAGAGCCGCTACGTCGACTCAACTTCGCCAGACTCGTGATGATGTACACGCGCAAGTTTGAGGCCACGGATCCTCGCGAGGCACTGCAGTACTTCCACCTCCTCAGGTCCGCCATTACCTCACCTCTCACTGCTACAGTCACTTCCTCAGCTGCCCTATTTCATTCTGTTCTCTTATGCCAGATATGTGCCAATGGTTCAGTAGATTTGTCTGTTTAAATATCCTTACGTTTAAATCATCTATATGGTCGACATTTGTTGAGATATATGGCAACTTGTGACTTAAATTGTTGTGTTTGGTAACTTGTGACATTAGTTGTTGTATTTCATAACTTGTGACATTAGTTGTTGTATTTCATAACTTGTGACATTGGTTGTTGTATTTCATAACTTGTGACATTGGTTGTTGTATTTGGTGACTTGTGACATTGGTTGTTGTATTTGGTAACTTGTGACATTATTTGTTGTATTTGGTGACTTTTGACATTGATTGTTATGTTTGGTAACTTGTGACATTGGTCATTACTACTGGAAACTTCTAATGTGTACGTCATGTCGTGTGTCAACGTTGATTATTTGGTTGTTACAGAGACTTGACAACAGCTCAGGGTGACAACTTGTTCATGTCGTGTGTCAGTGAGCTGGTGTTGGAAACCAGAGAGGTGGGTTATGTCAGGACACAGATGTTTACGATATGAAGGTCTTAGGTGAAGACTCGGCCCAGTGTTCTGTGACTTCACAACATACGTCGGTTTCTTCTCTTCATTTTATTCATCACTTTCTAAAAATATTCAGTTGGAATTGGGATGTGTCTGTTAAAATCACAAACTTGCAAACAAAGAATTTTCTATTTTACAGTATGCAACAAAAACCTGCCACACTGTTATTACGGTAGAATTCTACCTAAGTCAAACACAACCCTCATAGAGAGCTAGTAATGGTTAATATTGCCAATGTTGACTCTTTGAAACTGACGCTGTTGTGTTTGTGTGTTGCAGTTTGATATGCTGTTGGGCCAACTGGGAAAGGATGGAAGTAGGAAGGTATGAGTAGTTATTTATTTTATTTGATTCATTGATTGGATTTTACACAGAAAGTAGTCGTTACACCTATCCAGATATAATGACTCGTTAGCCAAAGTTTCTCATTTAAGTATTATTATTTAAAGTGAATAAAAAATAACTTAATAATGTACTCTCCTCAAAGGAAGCATGATGGGAACATGTTGGCAGAAAGATACCATGCAGAAAGTTTGTTGTCAATGTCAGTATTGTAACTAGCTGTAATGTTAGTGAAAATGTTCATCAAGTTGGAAGTATATTATTCAAGTAAAATTCTGATTACACTACTCCTGAAGAAGGCCGCCGATGGTGGCTGAAACGTTGAAGTGAGTAGAAATGATTAGTTGTTTAATCAGAAAATATACTTTATTAGATGTAATGTTTCTTGATTTGTTCAACAGCCGGGGGCAATAGACAAGTTCAACGGAGACACACAGAAGATCATTGAGCTCGTGGCAAGAGACACGGAGGGCAAAGGTCTCTTGGAGGACGCCATCACTCTTTATGATCTCGCCAAGGTGGGCAGTTGTGTGGGACTCTTCATTCGCACATATATACCGTAAATGTCTTATTTCATACTTGCGTGTAATCAGATTTGTGGCAAAATCAACTATTTTCACCATTTAAAAAAATCAGTTCCAACCATTTGCGTGACTGCAGTCTATGTTAAATTTATTTTGCTTTTACAATATTAATTAATTGCCAGTTTAATATCACAATTTAGTTGACAGATTCCTGTATCCATGATTGCTTGCATGAATGAATACGTGTGCATGTTGGTGAAATTAGTTGACACTTAAATTACACCTGCGTTTTATAGGTTTCTGTAAACAAATCTGTTTCTAAAATAGCTGTCTGGTTTTATTATTCACTAGTTGCCCTTTGCCATTACACCAGCTCTAACTGTCTGTAGTTGAATGTATGCTTTTACGCAAACGCCTCCTAAGACATTTTGTGTGCTACAGAACCACGACAAAGTGCTGGAGCTGTTGAACAAACTCCTGAGTCAGGTCGTGTCACAACCGTCGACGCCACAGTCGACGCGGGACCGACTCAAGCAGCTCGCACTCGCTATAGCAGAGAGGTACGAGACCAGTGCTTCACGTTTGAAAAACCCAGGCGAGCGATAAATAGCTCGCCTGAATGTGAAATAATTTGTACTTCTTTTTTA
This sequence comes from Oasisia sp. SBJ-2009, assembly GCA_964017155.1. Taxonomy (NCBI): domain Eukaryota; kingdom Metazoa; phylum Annelida; class Polychaeta; order Sabellida; family Siboglinidae; genus Oasisia; species Oasisia sp. SBJ-2009. Next base: position 43,638,866 of record OZ024862.1, on the reverse strand, counting down.
TCCACCGGGTGGCGTTCTGTGTTATCCGCACAGTGGCGCCACTGTGTAATCGTGTCGTGCGGCTGGTTTTGCAAAGCAATCTTTTCAGTTATGCAGTTACTTACTTAACACCTCGTAAGCATCTAGATCGCATATGTACGTACGATTATTGTAATTAGCGCGAGCGATAAAGTGCTCCCTAGATGGGTAATTTGCGCGAGCGATAGGCAGCGAGAGCGAGAGACCATTGCTAGACCGCCAGGGTGCACATCTTGTACCACGGAGAGACTGACACCAATGGTCTAGGGCCAGTGTCAGAGCAGCAAGAAATACACCCAAAGCAGTCACAATACTAGGTCGTTTACTCCCCCCCCCCCAGCATAGTTGTTTAAAACAGCCAAATAATCAACGTACACAGAAGAGATCAGCTGCTTTTTAACATCTCTTCTGATACTTACAGCAGCATTACCAACTTTATTATATATAAACTACTAAACAACAACTGCCCTGAACACAATTTCACATCGTCTTCAGTGCTATAGGACCTACTGAATTGGTCTGCCGTGAAAGATATGATGTGTTTATTGGATTTCTTGCCATGTTTATACTTGACCAAACTGTGCTACATCTTACCGCTCTCAAACATCTCAATGGCGCACACATGTGGAATGAACCAGACCGAATAATAAGAAACTCGAACTCTCTGCCTTTAAGACGACATATATGCAGCATGTTTTTAACTAGAAAACAGTGACGCACGATTCAACGAACACTTACTAAGTGTTTTATATATATAATGCTATTTATCTTGTTTTATAATTTATCTATTTATTATTTTTATTGTAATATTTTTTTTATTTATTCAGTAGATTTATTTTTTAGTGTTATTCGATTTTTTTTATTCACTGTATTTTAACGCAGTACGCAATGTATAAGGTAATCGATCAAATTGTTTAGTGGATGTATATTATGTTTTTCAATACACTTGCGTTAGCAATCAAGGCCCTTAGGGAGATAAAATGTACATTTTTTATAAGGTTATCGTGAATGAATAATGTTTATTATTATTACCTGTGCAGGTATCGTCAGCTGGCGGCCCGAGGCAGTCAGCACAACACCGAGACCTTCCACCTGCTGCTGGACCTGATGACCTTCTTTGACCACTACCACCTGGGCCGGACGGAGGAGGCACACAAGGTAGTAATAATAATAATTTTTATTTGTAAAACACCGTATATCCGGATTTTATTTGCATAAAATACATTGTAACTCACACATATTTAAAATATTCATAATCAGTTTAAACTTGCATGTAAAGACGAAATGTTAAATGATAACAAATAGGTCATTAAATAAAGCTTCTAAAAATCCTAGTTCATAAGCTAAACTTATCAGCAATAAATAGATAAAATAATAAAATATATTAATAACTTAATAATAAAGTAAGTAAAGAAAAACCCATGGTACACTGTATAGGACCGAGTGACTACGATGCTTTGAGGCCCAGGGTTGAGGGTGTTTCAAAACCAATAGAATGATGTTGATGTTTTTTGTTCAGTTTCACTTTCTTTTTGTTAAATTGCTCTGTTTGCACAGTTCTGTTAATCATATGTGTACCAATGTGGAAAATCATCCAGCTTTGGTTTTTACCATCATGTTAGTGTAAAATGTACCATTGAACGTATTGTATCATACTTTACTATAATAATTTGCCATAGTAAAAGAAGCTGCCTAATTTCAAAAACAATATACAACTTGGATACACCAGAGAGCTATGGTGGATATGCAAGTCTTCAGAAGATGGCAACATTATGTTTCCTGTGACTAAACGTTCACACTGTGTGGCTGTTAAAAGTTGGTGGGCTTAATTTACCAAAAATGCCAAAACCTGTTGGCTTAGTTCTGTTATGTGGTATGTTCATGTAAGTGTGTGTGTGTGTGTGTGTGTGTGTGTGCGTGTGCGTGCGCGTGCGCGCGCGTGCGTGTTGTGTCTCTGTGTTATGTGTATGCCTGAATGTGTATATATATATATAAAGTTTATTTCTTCATTCTCAGGTTATCCAGGAGCTTCGTCTACTGCCATTTACCGTCAGTACAGTGGAACAGAAAGTGAAAGCGTTCAGATTCTACCCAGATGAGGTAATTTGTTAACATTGTGATGAAACCAGAGTGATGTAATCATAGCAGCTATAGTTCCTAATATAGTAATTTAGGGTCCATGTAGTGGGACAGGATGTATGTAGTACTATGTACTAAGATAGCCCTGTACATCACAGAACAGATTGAAAGAATCATTCTTGCTATAAATTAATAAGTTATGGTGTAATTACTTGAACGTTCCCTATATAGGATGTGATGTCTTGGTAGTTTAATGTTACTACTTGATTTCCCTGTTAAACTTATTTCAGTTTGCAAAGCATGCTGGGACAAGTCAAACTTTACTTCCTCTTGTAGGTTCGTCGAAGTTTGCCTGACATACTGCTAGCGACAATGAGTATATTGCACACTCAGTACAAACATATCAGGTGAGTATCTTCTACAGTGTACAGACATGTCAGATGAATACTTCTATACTCTGTACATATGTCATGTGTCATCTACATTCTGTACAAACATTCCAGGTGACTATCTCCCACCCTAATAATACTGCCGTAAAACTAATAATACCGCTGTACAAAACAATAGTAGGGTCTCATTTAGAATATTGTGTACAAGTATGGAGGCCATATCGCAAGAAGTATATTGATATGCTAGAAAGAGTATAAATGAGAGCAATCAAAATGATACCAAAACTCAGGAATATTAATTATGACATGTGTCTAAAAGAATGTGGTTTAACAACACTAGAGACCAGGAGATTGAGAGAAGATCAGATAGAAGTGTTTATAATATTGAATGAGTATGAAAATATTGACAGAAATATTTTTTTCGGTTAAGGAAGGGAGAAGGACTAGATGACATGGAGTTACATTAGCAAAGAAGCAGACTAGATATTAGAAAATTCTCATTTTCACAAAGAACAGTAAATGAATGGAACAGATTATCAGCTGATTGTTTAGGTGCTAGTGTTAATAAATGAAATCGACATATACCTAGATAGATAGGTTGGACTCTTCTTGATAAGCCAAAGGGCTTCTTTGTCCACCTGCCATCTTGAGTTGACTCTCTAGGTGGCAATCTTTTTAACCATGTAAGAATATTCCCCACGCTCTATACCCACATGTCAGATGGTCCATTCTGTCACCTGTTGATGTCTAGTTGCCTCTCTCAGTGTGTGTGCCTGTGTGTTCCAGAAGCTGCGGCAGCCTCAGTGCCCAGCCCCCCTGCTCCCTGTCTGGGTCCAGCTTCAGAGAGGACGGAGGCAGGCAGCAGGTTGGTGCTCTCACCTCTAGGCTGTGGCGAACTCGTATTCTTAGAACCAGCAGATCAGTGTTCATATATTGGGCTACGTAACTCTAGTTTCAGTCCTACGCTAGCTGTTTCGTTAGTAATTAGATTTGTCGTGTAAACTTATTTTTGAAGTATGCATATGGTCTGTCTCCTGTTATCGTGGCCTGTGTAGTTTCCTGAACTAGTTATCGCCATTACAATTAAATCATCCTAAAGTATAACTACCTTTCATAATATAAACTAAAAGGATATTTGTTTGAAATAGAATTTTGATCCTAATTTTCAGTGGCCTCATCTCCAATGACAACGCTTGCCCCTGTATATGGATTTTTCATTGCTTTTCTCCGAGTTTGAATTTTCAAGGATATATGCACTATGGAAGAGTCACTACCAGTATTATCATTAGTGAAGTGTGTTATAAACTTAGATGGCCTGAAGGTTCAGTCAGTGACGACAAAATGCCTCGTGTCTAGCCTCCTCCATTGTTGCTTGCAGTACATTGACGACTTGCGCAGTCAAGCGAGAGCCCTCATCACATTTGCTGGCATGATTCCCTACCGCATGCCCAGCGACACAAACGCACGACTTGTTCAGATGGAGGTGCTCATGAACTGAGCTGGGAGCAGCGAGGAACTGGACAGGGAGCAGTTAGTAATTGGGCTCGGAGCAGCTAGCAACTGAAGTGTTGGGAATTGTTCTGGGATAAATTGTTCTAGAAATACTGACAACTTTCTGGACTGTGGATAACAAGAAGTTGTCCTGGATCACCTTGAATGTTTGTTAGAACAAGTGGAAACTTTATTTACTTGTGAAAATTGTCATCATGTCTTTTATTTTGTAATAAAATGTATACATCTGTACATTGTTGAAAGGTTTTTTTTTGTGTCAGAAAGGTGGTTTTATGTTCTCACACTGTCGTCTGTAATGTAAGCAGAGAATGTCTACTCACAGAGTGCCAATGATGTGCATTCAGATTGACACAAACAAAACAAATCTGGCAACAACCAACACAGTAAGTGATGGTAAGTGTTAAAACAATTATTGACAAACAGGACACTGATTCAGCTTGGTACAGTTTCTGCACTTGTTCCAAGCCTTTCTTACATAGCACCCCATCCAAATAATTGTTCTGGGGCGCTTTACAATGATTATTCCTAATTGTAAAAGTAACTAAAAACGCTAATACAATACTACTTTGATAAAATATACATATGTTAAAAAACAATCATGTTCCCTTAAAATACCGACAAATAATTAGCACACAACTATACATTGTATTTAAAATATATAATAAATAAAATAGTATACATAATATAAAAATAATAAATAAATGTGTTGAGTGCAACCTTAAGCTGATTAACACTTGTACATTGGCGCACTGTAAGGGGTAAAATTATGTCATAACAAATATTACTTGCAGACATTGGGAAACTGGCATCTGTGTATGGCTATGGCCATGTTTGCTAATCATAGATACAATAAATAAACTAATATGATCAACAACACAAATTGATAGTTTAATACTGAGAAAGTTTATTGACAAAGATACAAATAATTAACCTGCTAACATATATTTACAGACAATAAACACAACAAAACATGCTGTGAGTGGACGGAATGCAACGACTACAGGGGTCGAAGGGAAATGACGGGACTGTGACGTGTACACCTTCAAAATGACTTTCGTATGCTCAAAACAGAGTCCACAATTTGAATGGTGCAACAAAACGTACACAGGAGATTCTAACTCGTATAAACAAACGACAGTAAACTACAAGTTCCTGCCTGGTTCCTGCAGTCAAGACAGTGAGACAGAGATCAACTGATTCTGCCACTTCCTGCTATTAATTCCCATCATGCTTTGCAAAGATGACAGGAAATTAAACAACACCATCGCTATAGTGACAAAAAAGCTATAAAAATGTGTCGCCTGAGTAAAAAATAACCCTATAACAGTGTAGCAAAATAAGGTCTGAAACCAGGCAATTGAATATCTTGCATATGGTCTATGGACTATTAAAGGTTGATTATCTTAACCCAAGTAAAAGAACTAGTGTTAACAAATCGTACTGTCCTGCCCAACAGTTTTTTCAGTGGGCCAAAAACTACATAGAAACATTAAATTACCTATGTAATTTCAATATCTTTATTTGTCTGGACATCACAATTTTTTATTTCAATTAGTTTTAAATATTAGACAGCTATTTTTGGCAAAGCTGCTTATAAAGGAAGTATACAATAGTTACATATATCATTCCTGAGGTTCTTACACCAAGTTATACTCGGTTTTTTAAAGTATCGTTTTCCGCTGTTTTGATAAAAACAAGTTTACATTTCAATGGATATGGCAAAATTTTCTGTCCCACTTTACTGCTGAATCTAAAGACGGACCTATTTTATATTACAATGGTATCATAAACAACAATACAACATTCTAATGAAAACTATTATTGCTGCCAGTATAATGTCCCAAAAAGGTAACCCTAGAATGTATACTGCTATTGAAATTGCAGCTATACATATAAGATGACGACTTTCTGTTTACTTGTAAATCACAATGCTCCACATTGTGTGGTATGATGCAAGTTTTCAATTCAGAACGTACATAAATACTAGCGTTATTTACATTGAACCTGTTCAACTGCATTCACCAACACGTTTTCGGTGTACAAGTGTCATCATCTTAGCAAGTGTTGATGGTCACACCAGCTACAATGACAAGTAGTTGATAGCACAAAGAAATGTACATCACAAAACACCTCAGTGTAACTTAAACAATAAAATTATACCACAGTAATTAACTCACAAAGCTTGGCCAGCAAGAAGCAACCGTGTTCATTGGTGTATATGTACTATTATGTAGGCTCTACACACAACGATTAGCCAGACATCGCAGATAAACCACGACTAAATTTACTTCACAAATGAATTAATTTTGAATTTTCAACTGACATTAACAACATACCAACAACAATGTCGAGAAAATGTATACAACACAAACTCACACAAATGTAATTGTTAAAACACAACATAAAATAGCCACTGGGGGCAGAGTTGTCAGTACAGATTGAAACGTGAATAGTTACAAATATTCTCTCGCAGGTCAGATAAGCTGCCAATTTTAATGTACCACGTCCAGAACTGATTCACTGACCGAGTCAGACTAAACCAGTAATGGTGAGTTAACCATTCCAAAACTGTCTGACAACAAAATGATCATGAAATAATCAAAATAAAGTTTGAATAATTTTGAATAAACCATTCACGAATTTGCATCTTTCAAATACTACACAAGTGTATTTGATAAATAAAATATTTTTGAAGGCCTGATAATTTGAAAATATTCTTAAACAAATATTCAAAATCTATTTAGTGCACCTGTGGTATGTGATTTTGTTAAAATATCACTGTGGACATGCACATGAGCGAGTGTATCAACATCACTGAACCGATCTAGTCTATTTGTCTTTCAAACATACCCCTGGGGTACTTCACTTCACCCCGAGTCAGGAATGCAAACAATGAAATGTCCAACACATAACTTATAAAAATAACTCGGGCCACGTCGACGACTAAGGCCCTGAAATAGATGATGGGTGAATCTTGTGGGGTCGGAGGTCGGTGTGGTTATTGTGGTGAATTAGTTAAAGTTTGGGTTCATCGATAATGACGTGACCGTGAGCCCACCACATAGGTCGACCATCTGACCCTCTTTCTCCTGAAACAAAACACATTTGATGTTAGTCTCGCTCAACTGACTGTCGGTCGGCTGTGCAACTACGCCGAGAAGACAGTTTGGTCACATTTATGGCTTTTGTTTTGTTTATCCGCGTGATCTATACAATGCTGCCACCTCATGGACACTGCCGTAATATATATTTTTATATACAACTGCAAATTTGTATATCTATTTATTTTGTGTTAATATAAGTTCAATTTTGAATAGTTTTTATAATACAGCATTACTTGATAAAAAGGTATCCTTATTTAATTTGTACGCTTTCCGTGTGGGGTTAGACAATGCTGCCACCTCACGGATACTGGTTAATCCTGCCATAATTCTTATTTGATAAACAACTGTAAATTTGAATTTTTACTTACTTTTGTGTTAATATAAGTTCAATGTTGAATACTTTTCATAGGATATGATTATATTGTAAAAGCATATCGTTATTTTAATTTTTATTTCATAGTTGGTCTGAGAGCCAATCAGCGTCTCTACCCTAATCTGGGGTAAGGCTAGCCGGATGTTAGAAACTTAAGACCCACTCTTCTCCCAGGCGAAGTTGAGGGGCTTAAAAGTGCTGCCACCTCACGGAGTCTGGGTAACCGAGGCTAATTTGATGTAAGACCACAATATGGTATTCATCCACCATTACCCGACCAGAGTACCCTTTAAAAATAGCATTATGCAGTTGTCTGAATTTCTGTGAGCACATATGTAGTGTGGAGTGAGTAGAAATTATGTTTTTGTGCAGCGTGGCATCAGAGCCGTCCAATTATGACAGCTGTCAGTTGGTGCCTTTCTGCATATTACACGTAATACAGTTGTCATTTTGCTTGGTGATGTAATCAGGGGCAATCCATGGGTGGTTCAAGCCGAAATGGAGGGGTGTAAGGTTTGAAAGAAGTTTGTGGGAGCCTGAGGTATTAAAAGTTCACACATTTTCCACTGAACCTCTGTCTATAAATATGCTGTGCAATTGTCAATAACAGATCTCATCAAGATTAGTAAGAAATATAGGAAACGTTATAATGGTCGCCTATGGAAAATGCAAATATGGTCTGACTCCAATGGAATATGATACAGGATGTACACTGCTATCTATGCTACCATTTACAGATTGATATGCACAGCAAAAAGACTAATAAACATTATCACAACAATTGTAATTGCTATAAGAAAATGTTTTGATAGTAAACATAGAAAACTATTATAATCTGGCATTTGGGTATTTATTGTCATTTTCAGTATTTATTGTCAAAACGCTATTTCACCTGCGTTGCCTGGCCTGAATTAATCAAATAAATGTTGCAAATCACATAATAGGATTACAACATACTCTTTCAACATGTAAAACAGATGCATATTAATTAAGGATGAAGGAATTATATGTGAATAAACTTGAAGTAGTATTTCTATCATCTATGACACATCTACTTTGAGTACTTTCATGCTAAATAATTACTCAGGAGCAATGTTGTTAAACATGTCCCTTTACACGGGTAATCGACTAATGCACTCTTACTAAAAGCGCATCCAGATTGTTAATGCTACAATCTGTCAACGTAGCAAATCAACAAATCCTTCCACTCACTGCTTTATAGTCGATGAACATCTCCTTGAACGAAAGAAAGTCACTGAACGTGAGCAGTATCTCAAACACCTCGCCGTCCAACTCCTCTCTTCGCATCCTGCATGCAAATGACACAACCAGTTCATGCTCGGTTTAGTAATCTATAACAAGATAACTTCTACTGCGTGTGAATCATTAGAACTAAGGTCAGACGCACATCAAGAAACCAGTGTTAATCAATGACAACATTGATAAGCAGTACATAAGTTGTTAACAGATAGATGGATATGCCAGGCAGCTATGGTGGATATGCAAGGTTACTACAGTAACGTATGTTGGTTGCTTATAATAATTACCAGTAGTTTTATCCCATTTAAAAAATCCACAAAGTTGACATAAAATTTAAATGTTCCATGAAAACACTTCAACAAAAAACTATTATACGCAGCATAGAGATTAGCACCACTATATTCAGAATCAGTTAACTATCACCTTTCATCGTCACTCATTCACAATACCCTTTTCTTTGTATTTATACTTATTAACACTCAGAAAGAAAAAATAACTGTTCAAGATGTGTTACATTATAGCTGGACATAATGAGCTTATACAAATGACATCATAATTTTTGCTGGAGAGAAAGAGAGACCAAGCATGAGAAACGCACAGAGGTGGTAGGTAGGTAGCACGTACATGAGTTGTTTCTGGAACTCTTCCATTGAGAAGTCTGGCATCCGCTCGATCAACTGGTCTTGTAGATATTTCTCTATTAAATTTGTCTACAAAACATCATATAAAATTTTTTTTATAGCCACTGCTGAGCAGAATATGCAACAACTAAAATAACAGCACACTTTGTGAAGTATAAACTACACATATCACTGAATCTAGTAGGTTAAATATTCAAATGAACTTATATTATTAAATGTTTATTAGTAGATGACTGTTTCCATATTATTTTGAACTGCACTATCACACAATCATCCCAAATTAATGAACAAATTGAGGGAAATTACCCTTGTTAGATTAAAGTTAAGATAGAGATGAACAATTATATTGAGTCAAAATATGTTTCATCACAACGTTTACGGTTTAAAAATTTGATTTTATTATTAGAAAACACACATTCTCACATGGCAAAGAACATATTGGCACTTTATCAAACTTCCCCTACGTGGTGTTCCGTTCTGTACTGTTATTAGCTATACATCTGTGAGAAAATAAAACACTGACTGCCATGAAGATATTTCAAATTAACAACAGCAACTGTTCAATCTGAACCGCAGCAGAGAAAACTGAGGCTGAGATAGACACAAATGATTAACTTATTATCAAGTACTAGAGACGGACATTGCACGGTTCAAAGAAAGTGCATTTGCCAGCGTTCTTTAGCCACCCATTAACATTACTAGTTAACCTGTAACTGTTCTTTAACATAAATTTAGTTATTCCACTGGTTCATTCCAACAGAGAAGGTGGAAACCTTTGCTTACATATTCTTTATGAATGTCTGTGTATATGAACTTGTTTTCTTCTGTGTCTTCAAACTCCTTGTAGTATTTTTCCATGAAATTTGTCTGAAGCATCTGAAATTCATCCTCTACAACAGAAATACTATGGAATATATTATTCATGGCTGCAAGATTTTGTTATTTTTGATGAGTCGAAACTGTGTACGTTCCTCAAATTATGCTCTAAAGTAACATAATTACTTAGAAACAAATAACTTAAATAAATTACTTAGAAACAAATAACAGAAATAATGTTCATACCGAGAGTCTGAGACAGTTAAATAGTGCTTCATACACCAGGACATTATGCATTAATTTGCTGACATAAACAAACCAGATACAATTGATAGCATTTATTGTGCAAGCGAAGGAACCCAAGAAAGATCCAACATAGTCAAGTAACAATGTTTAGTGGACACAACTGTATCACCAAGTACTACACAAGTAGTCAATGAATAAGATCAAATATTGTATGCCATGAAACAGCAATAAGAAAGTGTCTCAGATGGCATAATAATAATTTGCTTAATGTAACATAGTTGTCAAAAACATTCAAACAGACATACACATACCCATGATGATGTCTTCTATGTGACCAATTGTTGTATCAAAATCTGTGTCTGATTCACCCGATCTAGAGACAGACAGATATATGACAAACATAAACAATTAATGTATGAATATATATATATATATATATATATATATATATATATATATATATCAGAGATGGAGCGAGTACAATACAAATGTACTCGAGTACGAGTACGATTACTTTGAACATGCATGAGTACGAGTACGAGTACTTAGAAAACAAATGTACTCGAGTACGAGTACGATTACTTTACAATGTACTCGAGTACGAGTACGATTACATTAGAATGTAATCACGATTACTTTCATGTTTACTTTATTGAATATCCTGTTTCTAACATAAAGACGACTTTCATGGAATCCCTAGGTGTCATTCTTGTTCTCTTGCTGTGGCACTATCTAGTGTTCTAACTGATTACTGCTATCCACTATCCAGGTGTTATTATTATTAATAATCATATGATTTTGGGGCGGGTTGGTATGGTTTCTGAATCAAATACAAATATGATGCATTTAAGAATTTAAAATGTCCTCTGTTTATTTTAAATGTTAAAAACACATGATCAAATACATTACAACAACATTTCAACTCCAGGGGGTCATATTTAAAAGAGTATCCAATTCAACTATATAGTATATATGGGTGGGACATGGGTTCAAATACATTTGTATTTGATAGTATTTAAATACTTTTGTAAACTATTTATATTTGAATTCAAATACTTTTTCAAATACATTGTCAGTATCAACATTTTGTTTTCACTGTCACATATAATGCTTGCCAAACTAATTACCATCACTGCAACTTCACCCAACAGTGCTAATTACTGATGAAGACACTTCACAGCAGATGTCCTCCATGGCCCTGCACTGACCACAACTTTTGTTTGCTCAGAGCCAGAGGATGGATTAGCACCTGACCCTTTGTTCTTTAGCTATTCTGGTTTCATGGCTGAATTTGAAGGTGAACTGTCACACTTCCTCACAAGATCCTAGCAGTGATTAGTAGTGTATCTTCTGAGGACAACATAGGCATTTTATTACATACCTCCTGGCTTATCATAACAGACAACATATTTTGGCCTTTACCTCTGTAGGCAGGTTTACAGTTTGCACTTAATTAAACACAATAGACAGGGATTTAGCAGCGAACTGCCCAGACCCAGTCAGGATTCTGGATACATAGGAACCATGACCAGTCATTCACACCCTACTGACAGAGCAAACAGTACAGGTGGGGTGGAATCTAAAATTACAAAGCAAGATGTTAGGGGATGCTTATCTACTGCAGTGCTTCCCAGGGACTGTGGCAATATAACGTTATACTACCAGTACTACAGTAAGCAGGAGGGTCAGGAGATGTGGCTTCTCTGGGGAGTGAATGTTTTAATTAGGGAAATGTGACTGAATATTTATTTAACTGAAATGCTTAACAGTAATAGAAAATTAATAGCTCAATTAATATTACATTCATTAGATTATTTCTAATATTGTCATTTTATCTGTCTAATATATTTGCATGCAACTGTTCATATGAACAAAATGTAACCGTGAGAAGTAATCGTGAGTACGATTACTTTGGTAATGTACTTGAGTACGAGTACTCCAAAAGTACTTGTACTCGAGTACGAGTACACGAGTACGATTACTCCATCTCTGATATATATATATATATATATATATTAATTATGTGTGCCTTTGCACTAATGGCACATTATAATATGCTCAAATGGTACTCTTTCTTGCAGCATGTGTCAGAATGGCATATACAAAAATAGCATGTTAATCTAAAAAAATTAGACCCTGTCTGGCTTGACCACAAACATGTGGCTGATATATTACAGATTTAGTGATTTTATAATTTCACAGCTGGGTTGTGTAGTGCATCCGTCTTCTGCTAGAATGTCCCATAGTTACGATGAAATAAATCTAAGCATATTGTTGATATTGACAACATTTGACACAGTAAACAGTGTGCAAAGACTGTCATGGATTAGCTAATTCGCAGCAATAGTATTACATGTTTGACATAACAAATGTTTCATGCTAAAATTTACCTGGTTATGTAAATGTTCACAGAAACATAAAATATAAAAAAGGCACATAGACAACTCTGATGTGCATTTCTTTTACAAGGTTATGCCTGTGTGTGTGTCTGTGTGTGTGTGCGTGTGATAAAAAGGATTTCAATCTTTATAAAGTAACCAACTATAAAAGATGTCATGAACATTTTAATGCCCGGCCCTTTTAAAATTGGATGCATCGATGATACAATAATAAACAAAATATAATGAATCACTATTTTATTTAGACATTCACTAATAATATAAAAAAATGCTTTCCAACAGTAACTTTATGATAGAAAAAAGTGTTGCATATATTAACAAAGGTTTACATAAATTAAATTGGAAGTCATACTGAGTCTAAAGACACTCTTGACACTTCTTGTAACCTTTTATTTAAGATTAAACCAGACAAATTTCTTTCACAATGAGCTTACAAATCATATACAATGATGTGGTTTTTATTTGTTGATGTGTTATTACCTCGAGACAGCCAAATCCTCTTCTTGAAAGTCCATTACCTCCATCATGTCTACTGCAAATATAAAAACACAGATGTCACCAGAATGGTGAAGTAACAGAGATAATAATGATTTTTTTGCAAAAACAAAACAGAGTGCAGGCAAAATACATGTTAACTTTTTTTTCTGCTGTCATATTAAAAATGAAACATAATGAAAACATGCATTCTTAAACATTCATTATGTCCCTTTGTGAACACTGAAAATGAGCAGTTAGACACTAGCAATATTTGAACTCACAAATCTTGACTACAGTGAGTTTGTGTAATTATGAATGAAATGTGTTTTGGTGATTAATTTATTACGATTTAAGTTATCTAGTATACTCAGCTGTGTATAATGACAAATTTCTATCTGGTAGATCTTTTAAAATTGTTAAGCTGTAGCTACACTGTTTCTCTGCTATATATATATATATATATATATATATATATATATATATATATATATATATATATGCTGTTGTTTACCATGGCAACAATGAAAATCAAAACCAAAATACACTAATTCTGGACTGATTTGACTTGTCTGTCTTTTTCTTTGAAATGAAGGTTTAACAGTAGTTCAAGCTACTGGCCAAATTAGCATGTTACTCCAACTTTCAACACTCCATAAACATAAAACTGGACTGGTACCCAATCTGGGTACCCCCAATCTGAACTGATTAAAAAGGCAATCCCATTTCCAAACTTCCCAACGTTTGTAAACGAAATTATATGTTCAGAGTCAGTATTTTTAAATATACAATGTCACAAGAATGCTATTCAACAAAACGTGTGATGAAAATATTTCATTATAAACACATAAAGACCCAGCACGATTTGTCATGGTCGATAATAGGAGTAAAGAAACGAGCGGTAACAACGCGCCCACTCGAATCAATGAACTGTTGACTGCCTGACAGCACGCTTGATGCTCGAATAAAACATGCGTAACTGGTGAAATTTGTCAGAATATAACACAACTTGTCAACCTACGCACAACAGTTATCTATACAGTTTAAACAACACTACAATATATCATCAAGGCGCGTAAAAGAACATTTGTTTACTAGTTTACATGTTCTAACACTTACGATTCTTATCATCGGAAGCCATATTGAAACATTCCGTGAAGTGAAGTGCGCATGTTCGAATTAACCGGAAATGCGTACAATTACCAAAAAACATTCAATGCAAGACCAGGGGCTTACACAGCATTAGCGTACGTTTTGTGTTTTGCACTGTTTAGATTGTTTACCCGTCTTCAAATTTGGGTGGGTTTTCAGTTCTCATAGCTAGTTTGACTATGCTAATTTATTCCACAGTTTGCGTGGGGATCTGCCAGGGCTAGTTTTGCATGGCAAACAGCTCTGGCTTGCAAGGATGATGCAGACTGGCAACACAAAAATTAACAATTAAAATAATGTCTACAGTAACAATAATAGCAGTTAAATTAAAATACAACATACACACCTTGAAAATGGTCTCAGTGCTCTACAACAGGCAAAATATTGACTGCTCATAAAGTAAGGTAAGGTGAGGTGAGGTATGGTAAGAACAATAAGTAATACAATGCATTAAATTGCTTCATGCTTTATTCAATAATGCAATGTAATACAAATAAATGTTGTGATAATTTATTTAAATTGTTGTGATAGTTCTATACTGTATAACTTTGGGACTAAAAAATACTTTTGTTCAAATGTTCTATTGTTTCATCTATTAAACTTGTGACATGTTAATACAGTAATATCTATACTAAAAATATTTTACGGATTAAAACTGCTTCAACGTATATTCCATGCATTCATAATGCTTAAGGATCACAAAAATGTGGAACAAAGCATAAATCAGCTCATTGACATCTGTAAACACCAAATAAAAAATGGAGGTGAACAAAGGAAACCAGCAACAAACACCACATGATGTAAAATACTTATATGGAATCATGTGGGAACAGAAGAAGCTGAGAAATATCTGGCAGAGAAGCAATGAGAGCAAAAGAAAGAAGATGGGCTACTCTGAGAGAAATAAAAAAAAAATGGCGGACCCATTCCTAGTGAGCAAAATGTCCAAAGTGAATGAATAAACGAGTAAGTTAGTATGTAAGTAAGGGCAAGTATGTAGGTAGGGTCGGTTGCTTTTGGCAAAGTGCATTCATCACTTACTCAGGCATACACATTATTTGAAAACAGAACACTGTAGATACATTGTCTCATCAATGAGGTGATACAAGTTTATTATCTTATTTGCGTGAACAATTGAGGCAGACATTCACATCATGAACCAGCATGTGTTGTGTGGCAAAAATAAAGTACTCCATATATACATACATAAATATATCCATATAAATTCTGTGCAGCAAAATATCTCGGACGGTAGAAGCAAAACCTTTTCTCACCACTAATTCTACTGCTAGACCACAACCAGATGAAATCTTTGCTATGTACATTATTTACGAGCGTGAATAAGCACCGATTCTGCTATGTGTCCTATGCATTGTCGCACCCAGTGAAAATAAGCATATGTGTCTTTTTAGACATTAACTGGAAAACGTAACACATTTGTGAGTGTACAGTTCAGTTCTTGCAGTTACTAGTTTACATCCACGTTACAAAGCATCAGATCTTGGGTAAACATTTTGTAACATCTTCTTGCATTGTCCATTGACCCAATGTTACACAAAAATAACCATTAATTATACAATGCCATATAGCCAACAGGAAAAAATCCACCATTTGTGCACCCTGCATAGATAATTGATAGAACTGAATATACATATATCATTTCCTATACACTGTTTAATAAACAATCACATTAGCTCTGCATATACACATACCAATATGTACATATCACACAACACCGGAATATTAGTAACAATAGTTGCTTCATAAATGATATGTTTGCATTGTTTAGTATTATATTATGACATTACAGTACCAACTCAAATGGGGCAGACATTCACGTTATGAACCAGCATGTGTTGCGGGTTCATGATGTCAATGTCTGCCCACAGAAGATTATATACATCACCAAAGCAGTGACACCACATTTTGCTCTATATAGTTAGTGTAAGTTTTTTTCTACAAAGAACGAATCACATAAATCGTATGTGCCAGTGTACTGGCACATACGAATGACACAACAGTTTCTCTACACAAATGTGGAGAAATACACTGCAGAAAGTAGAAACGACATGTTGCATACAAAGCTGTGAAATGTGTATCAGTTTCATTTCACTGACGGCAAAGCTAACAACAAATAAAAACTGCACAGTTGGCAAGTAGTTATTTTTAATGTTTACTTATAAAACTGTTATTAAAACCAATGACCTGGGTACGTCATGTTGACATATTTGGCAAAAATACACAGTACATTGACAACTGTTTATTTTACAGTAGGTAGTGAGACCAATGTTACCTAAAATATAATACAAAAGTTGGTTCAATACAATCTACTTTATCCTCTTTCTGAATTGTGAAATTTATGTAATGACATAATTCTTTATAGAAAATACTTTGCGTTGTTAACTGTCTATCGGAGTTAGACAAGTTGGAAATGTTTAAACGCTTTGCTATGTCTGTCTGAGTGCAACTGGTCACTGCTTGACCATTGGTCACTCACCTGACTTACAACAAGTCTACATGGATACACTCAGCTGACTTCACTCAGTTTATTCACACTGTGCTCTGACGACGAAATGTCTCCAGACGCCACACTAGGAATGTCATCACTATTTGCACTTACATCACACGTCACTTTGTCATCATCACTGTCATCATAGCTTTCATCGTCATCTGGTAGTGTCTGCGCCACTGGTTCTTGCGACTCCTGTCGCCAGTACACCAAAGGTGTCCCTCCCGTTGCCATGGCGATGTGAACACTCGATGAACTTTCACCTTCGTTATCAACACCGTTTCCTATGTCAACCAACTGTTCGTCATCGTCCACTGGACTGGAGGTGTGATCGGTAGTGACGTTTGGTTGTCCGTGCATGCGGCGCCGCCGCCTGGCGGCAATTGCTTGCAGCTCGTCTAACACTTCCTGTTCGGCTTCCTCAACAGGATGTGATGTCATCAGTGCTTCGCTGTACGGAGGCGGCGGTGCTGGGATTAACGGTTCGTCCAGGTGGCGCCACCGACGCTGCCTATGGAATGTGCGCATCACGTGGAGTCGACAGATGCAGCCGAGTACGACGACGACAAGTAGACCACACAGCAGGGCCGCGACAACTGACGAAACGATGACACGTCGCGTCACCACTACAACACAAAGTACATCTCATATCACCACAACAATGCAAATGCCACAATATGACACGCCATATCACCACTGCAACTCAAGTGAATCAATACGAAATGTGTCACCATTGCAAAACCAGTGACACCATGTGAAATGTGTCATCACTGCAACACAAGTGACACAATATGAAACGTGTCACCACTGCAACACAAGTGACACACTGTGAAATGTGTCACCACTGCAATACCAGTGACACAATGTGAAATGTGTCACCACTGCAACACAAGTGACACAATGTGAAATGTGTCACCACTTCAACACTATGTGAAATGTGTCACCACTGCAACACAAGTGACACAATGCGAAATGTGTCACCACTGCAACACAAGTGACACACTGTGAACTGTGTCACCACTGCAATACCAGTGACACAATGTGAAATGTGTCACCACTGCAACACTGTGAAATGTGTCACCACTGCAACACAAGTGACACAATGCGAAATGTGTCACCACTGCAACACATTGTGAAATGTGTCACCATTGCAACACACAAGTGACACAATGTGAAATGTGTCACCACTGCAACACAATGTGAAATGTGCCACCACTGCAACACTATGTGAAATGTGTCACCACTGCAACACAAGTGACACAATGTGAAATGTGTCACCACTGCAACACAAGTGACACAATGTGAAATATGCAACACAAGTTACACAATTTGAAATGTGTCACCACTGCAACACAAGCGACACAATATGAAATGTGTCACCACTGCAACACTAGTGACACAATACGCATGGCATACCGGATAAGTGGTTTGTTGATACTGACCTGAACAGCCAACCTCATCGCTGCTGTCCCCACAGTCGTTGGCCCTGTCACACCGCCACCGCCCGTAAATACACTTCTTGTTGCGACACAAGAATGTCCCATTCCTCTTGTTGCACACGTCCGCAGCTGGGGATAATAATATAATAATAAAAACTGTTTTTCTAAAGCTCTAATTCCTGCATGGCGGATCAATGTGCTATAAAAGACAATAGATGTATTAATAAATACAAGTGTAAATTATAAAAATTTATATAAATCACATCATATTTTGGTTTAAGATGTACACTAGTATAAACCTTTGTATGTAAATCATATAAATCAATTTAAAATAAACTAAACACTGTTTTAAAGATGTATAGTACTAAACCTCTGTAAATTATATAAATTAATATAAAATATATATTACAAAAAATCTGTGTATGTAAATTATCTATACATTAATCTAAAACATAAACACTGATTAAAACGTGTATAACACTAAAAAGAAATTATAAAGCAGTGTCCGTTATTTCACAACAATTTGAATTAATTAAAATGTCTAATAAAAAGATATGTCTTTAAAGACATTCTAAACATAGCTAATGTTCCAGATGTCCGATCGAGAGAAGAATTCAACTCAGAGGACGAGGACAACAGTAACACTGACTACATAATTCCAGCATTTGGAAGAGAAGAATATACACATGTAGACACTGAAATGTATCAACGTCTGTCGAACCCTTAAGTAAACAGGAAGACACGGCAAGCAGAAAAACAGCTCATGCATTTGACACATTGTTAGGTGTCTGGTGATGCAGATCTCATGCATAACATTAACATTTAACAACGAACTCTTCCATTTCTTTACACAGCACAGGAGTCAAGGAGATTGGTCTAAGGTCTGTTTCGATATGTTCTGCCAGTTTCTTTTTTAGAAGGAATGCAGCATGCCAGATACATGGAACATGCCCCTCTCAAAATAAGCTGTTGTAGATTGCGGCAACTGGGCCAGCAAGCAATTCAGAGAACTTTTTAAGGACCCAGCTTGATGTTATCATTGTGAAGAAAACCTGCATGACTGATGATTGCTATGGTGATATCTACAACAACAGCCCCCAGTTACTGGTAATTATTGTGAAATGAAGCATGACTGGCAGTTACCATGGTGATACCTACAACATCCAATTTCATCGTTTGCGTTATGGCAACGTCCAATTCCATTGCAGCGATCCATTCTCTCATAGCACTGCTTGCCGTCTTGACAGGAAAATAATGTTTTACCGCATGGTCCTGTAAAAAGCAAATGTTAGAGAGACTGCAAGTTTGACAATGCACATACTTGATCTATATGAAATACAGTGCCATTAATAGAGTATGCATTCCTGATCAGTACATATATGGATTGATGCCCCTGAATCTGATAGCCCCATTGGTATTCATCCAGTGTGGACACCAGGTTTAACAAGTGAAAAGTAAAATACTGTTGCACATGCATAAAGTCTTGTAATTATATTATATATATATATGTGATTCAATTTTTTAACATTGGTTAACATAATCCAAGAAAGCTGGTTTTGTGCACAGCAATTTCATGCATTCTATGTTGACACAACCCAGCTGAGTGGGAACAACTATATTTGGAGAAAGTTTCCACACAGTCATTTTAGGCATTTATTATTTCAAAAATTGTAAGTCAATAGTTGTAAAAGTAATACAGCTGTATACTGTAACCAATGTTTGTATGAAACCAGTTATTTTTGCCCGGGCATATCAAATGAGCTGGCCAATCAGAATCGGAGGGGGGGAGGGGGGCTAATCATACACAGTAATTTACAATCATCAACAATGTTTTGAGTAATCATACTTTTGATTACATTGCCATTATAACAATTAATATGCTTGCTTAATTACTCATGATAAAAATAGTTTATATAATTTCTGTTGTTCCGATCCAAATGATCCAGATGTGACATGCAAAAAACATATAGATTAATTTATAATTACTCTCTAATTTTGCATTTAGATTTAATATATTATTATAGACTTAATATCAGGGTCGGAAAAAATCAAGATTTTTTGGAATAAATCGGATTTTTTTCGATAAAATCAGATTTTTTCGATTAAATCGATTTATTTGATTTTTTTCTACATTCTTTACAATCATAAGAAATAATATGTAATTCAGAAAATAAATAAAAATGGAATATCATAATATACCCAATAGGCTGAACATTTCATTCTTAGCATTTCTAAAGAATTAAAGCAAAGTTGTTATGTACAAATTTAAACTTTATTTTAAAATACATACAGTTAAATCAACTGGTACTAGCACACAACGTAAGCATAAATTTAAGATAATCTGAAAAAAATCAATGTCTTGATTTTTTCAAGTTGATTAAATCAATTTGATTAAATCAATGCCAACCCTGCTTAATATAATGATTAGATTCAATATATTATATGAAATATATATATGTATATCAGATATAAGTAATATTTCCCCTGCTATATGGACGGAAAAAAATGCCACCAAAGGTGCCACCTCATACCCATGTTCTGTGGCCATGCCCTGCTGACTATTTATACAAATATTGCTACAAACACATGTGCATGCTAACTTGTAATTTCTTTCCCTATTATATGCCAAGGAATAAGGATAATACACACTTCACCATTTTGAAGCTAATTTTTTTAATATTCTGGGGCCATGTCCTCAGATCCCATTAGCATTGCACCTTCAGCACTTGCTCAGTTTACCCCCACCACCTCGTACCCCTCCACCTCGTACCCCACCACCTTGTACCCCCATCACCTTGTACCCCTCCACCTCGTACCCCTCCACCTCGTACCCCTCCACCTCGTACCCCACCACCTCGTACCCCTCCACCTCGTACCCCTCCACCTCGTACCCCTCCACCTCGTACCCCACCACCTCGTACCCCTCCACCTTGTACCCCTCCACCTCGTACCCCACCACCTTGTACCCCTCCACCATGTACCCCTCCACCATGTACCCCTCCACCATGTACCCCTCCACCTCGTACCCCTCCACCTCGTACCCCACCACCTCGTACCCCTCCACCTTGTACCCCTCCACCATGTACCCCTCCACCTTGTACCCCACCACCTTGTACCCCTCCACCTCGTACCCCTCCACCACGTACCCCTCCACCACGTACCCCTCCACCTTGTACCCCTCCACCTCGTACCCCTCCACCTCGTACCCCACCACCTTGTACCCATCCACCTTGTACCCATCCACCTCGTACCCCTCCACCTCGTACCCATCCACCTTGTACCCATCCACCTCGTACCCATCCATCTTGTACCCATCCATCTTGTACCCAACCACCTTGTACCCATCCACCTTGTACCCATCCATCTTGTACCCATCCACCTCGTACCCCACTACCTCGTACCCCCCCACCTTGTACCCCACCACCTCGTACCCCTCCACCTCGTACCCCTCCACCTCGTACCCCTCCACCTTGTACCCCTCCACCTTGTATCCCACTACCTCGTACCCCTCCACCTCGTATCCCACTACCTCGTACCCCACCACATTGTACCCCACCACATTGTACCCCTCCACCTTGTACCCCACTATCTTTAACCCCACCACCTCGTACCCCTCCACCTCGTACCCCTCCACCTTGTACCCATCCACCTTGTACCCATCCACCTTGTACCCCTCCACCTCGTACCCCACCACCTCGTACCCCTCCACCTCGTACCCCTCCACCATGTACCCCTCCACCTCGTACCCCACCACCTTGTACCCCACCACCTTGTACCCATCCACCTTGTACCCATCCACCTTGTACCCCTCCACCTCGTACCCCTCCACCTCGTACCCATCCACCTCGTACCCATCCACCTCGTACCCATCCACCTCGTACCCCACCACCTCGTACCCCTCCACCTTGTACCCATCCACCTCGTATCCCACTACCTCGTACCCCTCCACCTCGTATCCCACTACCTCGTACCCCACCACATTGTACCCCACCACATTGTACCCCTCCACCTTGTACCCCACTATCTTTAACCCCACCACCTCGTAACCCACCACCTTGTACCCCTCCACCTTGTATCCCTCCACCTTGTACCCCACTACCTCGTACCCCACCACCTCGTACCCCTCCACCTTGTACCCCTCCACCTTGTACCCCTCCACCTCGTACCCCACCACCTTGTACCCCACTATCTTTAACCCCACCACCTCGTAACCCACCACCTTGTACCCCACCACCTCGTACCTCACCACATCGTACCCCACCACCTCATATCCCAACACCTCGTATTCTACACAGGGAAACAAGTATTAGGTAGAAGCACCTAATGGAAAGTGGAAAATTAATTTTTATCACATATATATATGTATATATATATATATAGAATAGAGGGAGGTGGATGGATTGCGTCCAAAGGGTTATGCAGGAACTGCAGATCACACCCGGAGGATGCCCAGGACAGAACATTCTGGAATTCAAGAATTCAGGCCGCTAACCCCACCTAATGGGAAAAGGTGTAGAAGATATGTATATTTATATAACAACCCTGTATAAATACACAGATGAACGGTGGTTTACCAGATACCAGTGGGGTATTTAGAACTGGACAGTGGACACACTTACCACACCCTCTTTCATCACCGCCATTTTCTCGACAATCCCAATTATTATTACACTTTTCGCTCACGGTGAAGCAATCTTTTTCACCCCAGCCGCATGAGAACTGGTCCTTCAGACAGAAACCTGCGCACAAACAGACACACATATATACAGTGTTACTTGAGACGTCAACCACCATCAGAGCCACTCACAAGTGGGTGGGTTAGATAATGAGTTACAAATATGAAGATGAATGATTATTCAGTGTTCATAATTGTGCCGATAATAGTAATAATGACAGTATTTATATAGCACCATAAATCCAAGTTACCTGGTTCGAAGGCACTGTTACAACAAATCATAGAAAGAAGCTAAAAATTAAAAATCATAAAAACATGGCATCAAATATCAAAATAAATTATCATAAAAATAAACATACTTATAATAAAAAAAAAACTTATACTAATAATTCATGTTATGAATGAAAAAATACTAAAAGCACCTCAGAATAATAAATAAATAAGTAAATCCTAAACACTTTAACTGTCCGTCAATGTTCATGAGTAAAAAGCTCTTTTGAATAAATAAGTTTTAAGGAGTCTTGAACTGGTATAATAAATCACATGTTCGCATATTGCGTGGTAGATCGTTCTATTAGTGAGGAGCGGCAATAAACTATTTATTTCAATTCCTTCACCAGATTTCAATTAAAATAACTGGATCATGTTCCGATTAATTAATTACAAAACACTGAAATGTCTCTTTTCATGCAGGGCGATGTCAGATAGTTAAAATAAACTCACGTTTTACATTATTCCAGACTCACCCTTTCTTTGAAATGTTCCCGAAAATCCCTTTTCTGTATTACGTGCGTCACTGTGCATGATGACATACATTCTATTGCCACTCGACTCGAGCTTGATGCCCACTCCATTGTAGCCAAAGAACTCTCCAAGCAGCGCATCTGTTTGTTTAGAGCCATCAAAAACTCTAATATAGTCTGTGTGGTTTCTTTCCTCTAACGAGAACACATTGAAGCGAAGTTGAATCTGTTCGCCAACATCAACATGGATTATCCAGTGGCAATCAATGTTGTTGGGGTAGGAATCAGGGTAGTTTGGGGAAATCAACACTCCCGAGTTCCCTTCAAGTACGTAGCTGCATTGGTGTTTTTTATCTGTGACAGAGATTGACACGCATATACAAATATTAATTAGTTGATAAGGCACATGTTAAATACAGAACAGCTTATATATCAATTGCATAAACTGTATCATGAACCAAATAATGTTAGCACTGAATATTGTAAATAGGTGGATCAAGACATCTTCTACTAGACTTATATATAGTAATTTTTAATAGTCAATGCATGGTTTATTTGTATACATGATATTATAATATATAATAACATATTAAAATTACCTAAACATATATTACTTCTTTATACAAAGCCACACATTATTTAGATGTATATGATTATGTTTAAGAACTGTATAACATTATTGTATTGTTCTCAAAGAAAATTATATATATCTAAATTGTGCCTGACTTTAAATAAAGGAGTATTTAATCTTCTAAAGGTAATTGATTTCACATCATTTTATTATTGTCAATGTTCCAAACATTTTCCAAAATTAAATTAATTAAGTGATCTAAACATGTATGTATGCCTTGTGTAAGAATTATATAATGGTTTTAAACTAACCTTGATGAAGACTTTGTACAGCAGGCCAAGTGGACACTGAAAGCACACAATTGTTTAGTGACTTTACAATGACCACCTTATAATTTGCTGAAATGTTGGACTTTTTCGGGATAATGTATAGCTTTTACCAAAGAAAACAGAGATGAAGTGTGATTTAGTGTGTTTAGAGGATGAAGAAAAATGGGATGTGGTTTTAGAATTGAAGAGTGGTAATCAAGCGTACCCAGCAAAAAATGGCCCGTGATTTCACATGTTCTGTAAGTGAATTCACAAGTTCAACTGGCTCAATTCACATGAATTCCCCGGATTCTGTGAAAAAATTTGGTGTGTTTACCATAAAATCAAGAGTTTTTCACGTGATGACACATACCAGTGAAACCGCCCAGTTCTGACTCGTATCAAACTCATTCAAAACTCATGACAACACGTGAATACACATGAAAACATGTAGGCCTTATGAAGCAGTATGACATGTGCCAACTGGTTTAGAAATGGTTCCTTGTTTGCTGGGTATAGGTATTAGGTAATAGTTGTATGCAAAATTGCATGCATGTATAGCTGTTATCCACACTGCTGGGGTCTCGACCATTTCAAAATAACTCAATCTGTCTATATTCATGAGGGAAGGTTGGGGGAGCTCATGTTCCTATATGAGTCTATGTCCATTGATGGACAAAGTCACTCAAAGACAGCAGTTCAATCACAATAAGCTATATTATAACTTGGTTGACTACCTTGTTCTTAGAGCGACACAGTTAAATCATATGTATGTCGAGATCTTAACAATTATTTTAGAATATATAAGGTATATCTTGTGTACACTTATGGCAGTAAAATACATTACAAACAAGTCCATCATTTGGCATCCCGGACTCTTTCGATGTAAACATGACAACAAGGAAGTTATATCTGTCGGGATTTCATGATTTATGATCTGAAAACAATAGAAAATGAACTATATTTTGATCACGACAATTGGTAACTTTTAAAGACAAAGGTCAGTAAGATCTTATGATCGTGTTAACGGCATGATTCCACTCGATACTCACCACAAAGCAAGATGCAAACTATCTGCCAACTCGGTGAATATCTCTTAGTTCTACCGTTTGGGCATTCGGATTCACGATTTGGGCGATTCCAAGCGAAAAACTTTCTAAATAAAGCCAAACTACTCCGGCTCGTCATTTTACAATGGAAATACTCGTTGACACATTTTTCGTTGCTTCTTTGGTGGCCTGTCATGTGTGTCCAATCTAGTTTCGAGTTAGCCAACGGAGATTTAGAAACAGACACTTTCCAGGTGAGTTCAGCAACCTGTCATCCTCCCATCGCACCTGCGATGCTAGGCAGCGACCAGGGTGCATTGCGTGGTTCAGTGGGACCGGTTCAGTGTCGCCATCTAACGACGTAATTAGCGCAGGGAGCGCCACCTGTCGGAGAAAGGAAAATTAACAAGAATATCTCACGCTGACTTTGGAGCATTGCAGGTGTATCTCTTCTCCGATGCTAGTGCATCGGTCCGCTTTAAGAAGTGGGGGCGACGGGGGACCAATTTGTGTGTGTGTGTGTGTGTGTGTGTGTGTGTGTGTGTGTGTGTGTGTGTGAGAGTGGTGAGAGTGGTGAATGAGTGTGAGAAAAAACAGAGATAAAGTGGAAAGAGAGAGAGAGAGAGAGAGAGAGAGAGAGAGAGGAGAGAGAGAGAGAGGGACATAGTGAGGTGGAGAGAGAAAAAAGACAGAGAGCAAAAAGTGAAGCGAGAGAGCATGAACGAAAAGAGACAGGGAGTGAGTGGGAGATGGTAAGAGAGAGAGTGAGAGAAGAGCAAGGCACGAATGGCACCTTAATGTTATCTGAAGAATGGCACGACACGAAAAACATGTGTTGCAACATTTAACAATGTGCCCAATTACATTTATTTTCTATAATTACATACATACAGCTGTTCACAGACAGGCTTTGGTTAGAGTAAGCACTTAACCTCAACAAAGGATGAACAATTTGGTCTATAAATGTGTCTGAAATTAACAAATTGCAAATTTAACAATAACAATAGCATTCCTGATAGTCAACAAACAAAGCCATACGCATGACATGAAATTACTGCCTACAAAATGCAATGTGCAAACAATAATCTTATGGATTATTTTGATCAACAACGATACATTACTAGCAACACGTCACTTTTTAAACGAGGGTGACCTGTACTCCAAAGGTTCAGTAGTCTGAAACGGGTGGTTAATACCAATAACAAAATATATTCTTTCTGGTACAGTGTAGATACAATTTTAATGACACACATTATTGTGTAATCAGAATATTGTACCTTCAACTATCAAACCACTCCTTTAAAAATAAAATGTTAAGGTGTGGCGGAGATTGTCAATACATACATCACAAAACTAGACAAGTGATCTTATTTATTTTTGATATCATGAACAGCTTAAATCTGACTTTTAGAAGTATGATTCTATACTTATTTATGCAATAAATCAATATTATTATAATATATTAGCAAATTATTTTTTAGTTGCACAGCTTTCTTAAGGCTGCAATAAATCCACATGCAATCAGTTTAGTAGCTTATTATTTAACTACAGCATCTTAGATTAGTTCACAAATAGCCAAGCAGCACATCACCATAAGTATAAATAAATAAAGCTACCTGGTGGTATATGTGTTTGTCTCTTGATAATTTCTTTCACTGTAAATCCCATATGTTAAAATATTCAATCTGAATGCAATATATCACTTGTTTTCAAATGTCATAAATCAGATCATTATGCATGGCACGTTGCCAAAGTTCAAAGGTCAACAGACAATGATATCCACATTTACTGAATGAGCAGTTGTAATCATGTTATAGCTAAAGCAAGTTACATTATGACAATATTCAACAGAAATAACAACAAAAACAGCAAATACTCCTAAACATTGAATAGCACATCTTTACATGTTGAAATTATGCGATCTACAATTCTACATTAACATTCCTCTATAATAGATGTCAAGTTTTGGCAACAAATGTATAATATTGCGTAGTGGACTTTTTGGCTCACATAAAGAAAATAAACCATTGTCAAGAAATATCATTGTTGCATCATGAAACAAATTCTACAGAAAAGCTTTACAATTCCCGCGGGAACTCAAATTGTACATGTGCATTATACCAACAGGTGTTCCATTAATACATCTGCATCTTGGCCCCCGTATAACAGCCCTGAAACAAGACCAGCATCAATAGACACTGATAAAAGTTGTAGTAACAATGATATTGTGATTCATAGGTATGTACGACACTAGATGTGACCACAGGTAGTTGTGGGTAACAGGTGAACATGTTTGATAAAAACGATCTATAAAACTGTGATGATCACGTACAGACACGCTCCACAGCAAAGTAACTGGCCAACATATGGACGGAAGTTGACACAACACAAGAGTCTAGCTGAAGGTGCATAGATGGAGAATGTGGCTTAATTAACAGACGAAAAGGTGAAGACTTGCAAAATAATCATTGCATCGGGACAAATTTGAGCGTAAATAACATTACATGTATAAAGCACACATAACGCATCACATGAATAGATCGCATAGATATAGAATTCAACATTTGCAAGAGGGGAGACATTTTGTTTGAAATACAAACAATACTTCAATTCACACTACAAGGAGCAATGTGTACTTAATGTAGCAAGTAGCAGTGCTACAGCAGTGGTTTTTGTCTGATGCACTGTGACAAACTTTGCAATCTTTCAAGATTTATCAGTAAGGTATTTTCATACTGCCACGCACTCTCTGCACAGTCTGGAAAACGTTTGACTCCTAGAAAATGTTGCAACTCCAATTCGAATATTACAGGACACACATGCAGCATCAACACCGACCTATGCAAGAGAACCAAGCCTTAGCTAATCGCTATGCATTTTTTAGGTTACACAACCTCATTGTACAAATGATATGGCATCAAGTATGACATAGAATATATTATAAAATATATGAATGCTGTTTGAAATGGTCCTGATGTCTGCTATCAAGTTGAATCGTCATGCGAAAGTAAGTATCTGTAGGTGGCAGCACCAGTGGATGCCGTCTTCGGCAGCGATTTCAACCTGCAACAGAAACACTGTGATAAAATATGATGTGATGTAAATAAAGTAGTTCACAATACCTTTCTGAATCCTCTGGGTTCTCCTATGGAGCTTTCTGTGTCTTCTCTACAACAGAGTCACATGACAACAACAGAGTCACATGACAACAACATAGTCACATGACAACAACAGAGTCACATGACCCAATGCTGATGAAGGAGAAGACAATGAAAGCTTCATAGAAGAACCAAGTGGATTCAGAAAGACATCTTGAACTTTATTTACAATTATAAATTTAACAAAATCAAGTAGCAAAATTCATGCTTATATGATGTGATACACATGTATTTGATACACCTGACAGTAGTAGCAACTGGCAATTTTTTGCATTCCTAATCACTAAAAACATAGCAGCTAGCCAGCTACCAGTAGGAGGTATATAACATCCATTTGAAATATTTGAATAATTTTTGGCAATAATTTTCTCATTAATGCTACATTAAATGTTTTCGAAGATATTTTCTAATCGCAGTCTTCTAGTTAAATAGTCGACTCATCATCTTCACAATTTCACATAACGTTTCAAACAATGATATACAAATTCCATTCACTCACAACATTAGAAAGTAAATCTTGAGATGGTCTCAATGCTCAGTTTTGGGCAACTACTGACCGGTCTTGAGGTAAGATCTTGAGGTAAGTTCTTTTATGAGGTCATGAGAATGTTAGTGAACTGTTGCCATGGATACGTACACTGAGTGCTGTGGAAGCTGCTAGTCAGTGACATGTTGCCATGGATACGTACACTGAGTGCTGTGGAAGCTGCTAGTCAGTGACATGTTGCCATGGATACGTACACTGAGTGCTGTGGAAGCTGCTAGTCAGTGACATGTTGCCATGGATACGTACACTGAGTGCTGAGGAAGCTGCTAGTCAGTGACATGTTGCCATGGATACATACACTGAGTGCTGAGGAAGCTGCTAGTCAGTGACATGTTGCCATGGATACATGCACTGAGTGCTGAGGAAGCTGCTAGTCAGTGACATGTTGCCATGGATACGTACACTGAGTGCTGTGGAAGCTGCTAGTCAGTGACATGTTGCCATGGATACGTACACTGAGTGCTGAGGAAGCTGCTAGTCAGTGACATGTTGCCATGGATACGTACACTGAGTGCTGTGGAAGCTGCTAGTTGGTGACATGTTGCCATGGATACATACACTGAGTGCTGAGGAAGCTGCTAGTCAGTGACATGTTGCCATGGATACGTACACTGAGTGCTGTGGAAGCTGCTAGTCGGTGACATGTTGCCATGGATATGTACACTGAGTGCTGTGGAAGCTGCTAGTCGGTGACATGTTGCCATGGATATGTACACTGAGTGCTGAGGAATCTGCTAGTCAGTGACATGTTGCCATGGATACGTACACTGAGTGCTGAGGAAGCTGCTAGTCAGTGACATGTTGCCATGGATACATACACTGAGTGCTGAGGAAGCTGCTAGTCAGTGACATGTTGCCATGGATACGTACACTGAGTGCTGAGGAAGCTGCTAGTCAGTGACATGTTGCCATGGATACGTACACTGAGTGCTGTGGAAGCTGCTAGTCGGTGACATGTTGCCATAGATACATACACCGAGTGCTGAGGAAGCTGCTAGTCAGTGACATGTTGCCATGGATACGTACACTGAGTGCTGAGAAATCTGCTAGTCAGTGACATGTTGCCATGGATACGTACACTGAGTGCTGTGGAAGCTGCTAGTCGGTAACATGTTGCCATGGATACGTACACTGAGTGCTGAGGAAGCTGCTAGTCAGTGACATGTTGCCATGGATACGTACACTGAGTGCTGAGAAATCTGCTAGTCAGTGACATGTTGCCATGGATACGTACACTGAGTGCTGAGGAAGCTGCTAGTCGGTGACATGCTGGAAGAAGTTGGCCTTCTGTTTGAACGCTTCCCTCTTCTCTTTCCTCTCTTCCTCTTGTCGCCTCTTTTCTTCCTGCTCGTTGCGGATCTCTTCCTCAAACTGGTTACTCCGGGTCAAGGCATCGATCTGAAAACAATCATTTCTATTAGTTGAGACTGTTCCTGCACTTGTAGCCCACTCTGGCCATGTGTCGTTGTTTGCTGCATCATTCTGCTGAACAAAAGATATGATTTATTTTATAAAGTAAGTATGTGTATGGTTTAAAGGATGTCTAGCTGGGCTAATGTTGGCATGTTTTACTATAATTGAGTTACCCTGTAGGTGTGGGAATGGTACAATTTTATGCTAGACTGTTTACATTCCAAAAGTTAAGGGATTCTTCTATGAAGAAGATAGTAATGCTCTTATTTTTTTCAAAACATTGGCTGAAATTGGTTTTTCTCTTTACAACTGTGTTCTGTGATTGTAGAGACAAAAGTTCAAGTAATCATTCTCATGCAACATGAAAAATAAAATGTACCTTTCACTGAATGAAATGATTTGCTCCAACAGGCCCTCCTGGGTACACACATTTAATCTAAAGAAGTTCTTTGCCCCAAACAGGCCCTCCTGTGTACATACATTTAATCCAAAGAAGTTCTTTGCCCCAAACAGGCCCTCCTGTGTACAAACATTTAATCCAAAGAAGTTGTTTGCCCCAACAGGCCCTCCTGTGTACATACATTTAATCTAAAGAAGTTGTTTGCCCCAACAGGCCCTCCTGTGTACATACATTTAATCCAAAGAAGTTCTTCGCCCCCTTCACACCCTCCTGGTGTACATACCTTTGACTCAAAGAAGTTCTTTGCCCCCTTCACACCCTCCTGGTCGACGTCTACCTCCGTCATCTGCCTGTAGATCTCATACAATCCACTGCTGTTGTCCGAGATCTCCCCACTCGCCGCTTTACGGAAGATCAACAGAAACTGAAAGAATATTAGTTTTAACCTACATAAATGTTTCACTTTCATGCAAGTATAGGAATTTTCTGTATGATTAAAAACATTTTAAGAAACGCAACAAGATTTTAAAGCAAAACACTGGCAAATCTGAGTTGTTTCCAACACTTGGTAGGGTTCTATTAACTGTCTTGTCTGTACACTGTATGTTGGTAGCACTTAACAGGCAGTAGGCCAAATTATACTCTGGTAATTACTGTGTTTAAATGGGTTTTCACTCAACTGAGGATCACAAACAATACTACCTGTTCGTGGAACAAAAGCAATTGTAATGGTACAGTTTTTATATGTAAAAACACTAATGTCTATAATTGTTAAATGACATGTGAGTTATGCAATTAGATAGACTATAATTGTTGAAAGTCATTCATTCAGACTCCCGATTGCCCGATGCGACATATTCCTTAATACAATGTTTGGCATTGTCTGCCTGCTTTGCAAACGAGCAGGCACACGCAAGCAGCGTATGCTCCCATACAAGGATTAATAACAATTTTGGAGTCTGCTACACAAGCTGCAAGTGTTCCCCGAACAAATAATGCAATACTGTACACCTGGAGAGCCTACACTCACACTGCATTAAATATTATACATGGGGCGTTCCACTGATGGTGGGTTGTCTTTATTTGATTTTAGGTTAGTCATCTTTAAAAAAAATATTCCTAATTATCTATATTTTAAACAGTTTGAGTAACTGTGCACATTTAGCTATATTTCTATGAGTTCATTTCTTTGTTAGAACAGGTCTCGCTGTACGACTTTTTACGTATACCCAGTATGTGCATAACAGCATATGAATGATATGATTGTAACGTGCCTGAGAGCATTTTTTTTATTGATCAGGCACTATATATGTATTTATTATTTTTATTATATATTGTGGTTGCAATGTTGTGATCTGACAACGTCTCACTGAAGCAGCCGTACTTTTTCAGAACAGTTATGCCAAGCCAACCCTTCTATGCTGGCAGTACTGGCACTGATGGTAGTCACTGCCAGGGTGCTTGTTGTTGTCAGTGGTTCTTTTATGTCCCACATTGATCTAACCAAAATTAATGAGGGATACACAGTCCCCAATGTTGAGAGCCAGGTTTTTACAACAAATATACCAAATATATATGCACTGATCGGGTATTGAATCCGGGCTGACAGGGTTGGCAGCATGCCAGGCAGATGTGTTAACCACTACACTATCTGCACCTTGTTCAAGGTTTCAAAGTGCACCACAGGAATCGAACCCGGGTTCTCTTAGTCGACAGTCTGAATCTACCCCTGAGCCACTATGCTCTACATACAAGTCAACTTTTAAAAGCTAATCATGTGCTACACTGATGACCATAACAATATGGTCAGCAAAGAGTTACATAGGTAACAGCGGAAGTTCAAATTCACCTCTCGGAAGGAGATCTTCTGGTCGTTATCTTCATCGACCTCAGAGATCATTTCTTTGAGGGCGAGGTGGGTTTGAGGGGCACCCAACTTCTCCATCATGCGCTTCAACTCTTCAAAATCAATGAACTTGTCCTTGCCAATGTCATACCTGTGAGAGAGATATGTAGTTTAATATATTAGCAATATTTTATTTATCTTGACAAGTAGTCTATATAATTACTAACTATAACTGCCAGTTAGGCAGTAATTATCCATAATTTAAACAGAACGTTACTAAAAATATTGCCTGGATTTAACTATACAAATATTATACTACGATTAATTGATTAAACAGATAAGCAACTGTTGACTGTCTATTAATTTTAAGTCTGAATTCATCATTCAAAAAGTTTCTGATTACATGGCAATTATAAGGATGCTTGCGATTAATAACCATATATTAAGTACATCTTCATCATTTATATATTATGATAGACAAGGACAAGGTGATTGTAAACAATCGTTCAAAATTAAATTTGATATAATTTATGTTGTAAACATAGATCCACTCATAGTCATAGTCATACATATAGACTATTATAGTCATAATCACATAATATATAATTATGCCTATAATTATCATAATCTAAATTACTGAATAGTTTTGATATTGTTTTACCATAAGAAAGAATTTATTTTAACTGCAGAATTTGTGTTGACTTGGCGAGGTCTAGCTCCAGGACCGCGAATGATATATATGACAATTATGTCGTCGGCTTGGCCTTGGCACGGCCACGGGGCAAAATAGGTCAGTTTTACACACCCATTTCTTAACCCCATCGCGAATACATGTTGTTGATGTAGGTCGGTGACAGTAAACAAGCGACGTGACCCTCTAGACCGAGTTACTTACTCATTAAACATCTTTTGGAAAAAGAGTATTTCTTTCCGCGAGAACTCTTTGAACTCGGTAAATGGGTTAAAGATGTTGAATGCCGGTGGCTGTGTTTCTGGTTCCAGCCCCTCCTCATCTCTCTCTATAATGTCGTTCCTCCGCTTCAACTTCGCAGCAAGTTCGCCCGTCGCCATTCTAAATATCTGACAGAAGTTTTCGTACTAGACTAGCAAATAGTGTACCATGAACGACCGTATCATTTAAATGCGTAGCTGCTCAAAACAGGATACAGCTAAACTCAACCCTGATCAAGTTGATGCGATGCGATGCGATCATCTGCTTTGGCTGGCGTCGATGCCGATGTCAACTAGGAGGAATCCTCGTCATATGACGTCAGGCGCACGGCGAACGTACGCCGGAAATCCCGGTTTTATGTATCCTCGATTTTATGATTATGGAAGCTCCGCGATGTGGCGCCACCGTTTGTCGCACATGGACGCTGGCTGTCGATGCCATGGGGAAGTTGATTTTGCAGCCTGACTGTGAATATTGCGGTAGGCTGTTTTCAAAGAAAAACAAGCGAGCCTTGAGGGTGTTATTTGGTAAAGGGCCTAAAAAACTAAACAAGTGCAAGAAATGCGAACAAAGAAATGTTAAGTTCACACTGAGACTGGGGTTGCTACAGGATGCTAAACGGAGACTCGCCGACGACGCCAACGCCGACGAAGCGGATTTGGGCACAATAGGGTGAGTGCTGTGCTGTTCTGCATCCTCTTGCGTGTAAGCCATAGACTTATGGGGTGAATCAACTATGGGGCTGTAACTCATTGGCTGCGTCGGTGACTAGATATCTGGACTAGGTCGTGCGGGCAAAGGCAACCCCTGGCCTAGGCCCTAGGCTAGCCTAGGCCTAGGGCTAAGCCTAAGGCTTAGCCTAAGGCTTAGCCTAAGGCTTAGCCTAAGGCTTAGCCTAAGGCTTAGCCTAAGGCTTAGCCTAAGGCTTAGCCTAATGGCCTAAGGCTTAGCCTAAGGCTTAGCCTAAGGCCCTAGGCCTAGCCGGCTAGTTCAACACTGGACAACAGGCCTGGGCTGTCTGAGGCTGAAGGCAGTGTAGCCTAGCCATAGGCTATATATGTGTCCACCAAAAAAGTGACTGACAACACAAAAAGTAGAAAAATAATGAGATAAAAAATTACAACAACACTTTTTTATTTCAGTTTATTTTGTGTGTGATACGTTTCAGTATAAGTTTAATTTTTAGTTTTATAATTTAGCGATATCTGATATCTTAATAAAATTATGGATCATTACCATAACATATCTATAAACACTGCCCCACCTCCCACAGCCAATCGGAGAGACTGGAGTTGAAGGTACGGCTGAAACTTTTACCCTTGACACAAATTCCTGCTGACCACTACAACATCATTGTGCGAGATGGAAAGCAAATGAACAGCGAAGATGGTCATCTCGAGCTTGCCGTCAGATGACGAGTGGTGACGACTGTTTCCTGCACCCATCAGGAGCTGTTCAAACAAGTAGTTTCTGGTATTGACTGAAACTGTGATGTAGAAGACATGTTGATTGTTGAATCACATGGAATTTGCTCTAGATTGCAATAGATTTAGTCATCGTCTCCATTGATTTAGAAATTGTGGCTGTGAATGAAGGGTCTATTGAGCTGCATAATTCTAATTAGTTGGTGCAGTCTGCTGAACAGATTGTCTCCTCCATGCTTCCATACTTCTGCAGGAATTCCATCTCCTCCAGGTGCTTTGCCATCTTTCAGGCCGACAATTGCTCTAGCCATCTCATCCATAGTTGGAATCTCATAGAGGCTTGTCTTGGTAATGCGCAGAGCTTCATGATCTATGTGACCAGGGACGTTGAGTAGCTTATGGAAGTGTTCACTCCATCTTGCCACAACTCTCTTGCTGTCAAAGAAGGTCTCCATTTCATCTGTTGATTTCAGTTGAACAGGTCCCTTCTTTTTGGGTCCCCAGTCTCCCCACACTTCCTTCAGTCCATTGTAGAAGCCCTTCATGTTGTTACTGTCAGCAGCTCTTTGCAGCTCCACTGCCTTCCTTTACCACCAGTCTGACTTCAGAGCATGGGTGCGTTTTTGTGGCAGTCTGCAGGCATCTTTGTATGCTGCAGTGGTGGATCTAGTGCTCCTGGTTTGCAACACTCTAGTGGGATTGGTCTCTTCTGCTCATAAGAGAGTCTGTAGCTCCTGATCGTTGGGGTTGTGCACTAATAAACCGTAAAACCACCTGTATCCTTTTACGTGAATGTAACCTTGTGTATGTTGTAGCTAATTGTTGCTTATTTTCTATGATACGAGTTCATTTAATCGTCAAACATTTCACAGTGAATGCAGCCTGCTGTGATTAGAGCCATTGACCACACTGGCAGTATGCTTAATTATCCACTGCACAATTAAAAAATACTCTCCTGTTTTTCGGGAGAAAATCAGCGGCCCATACATAACCAGCAGCCCAATAAGGGTTGGATGCTGGGCGGCTGAAGGACTGGCTGATGGATTTACCTCGCTTATGATATTTTTTTCATTGATTTAGAGAAGGAACAGGGAACATAGAGGGTTCTAGGCTCTTAGCATGCCTTCCTGGCAAACACCTGAGACTGGCTCAAGCAGACGAGTGACTCACCAGTACTTGTTGACAGCTACTGGTTGGAGGCTCTGAGTTCACAGAAGACCGCTGAGGATCTATTTTTATAACTTGGCATACTCTATCATAGTGCACTGCTATTATGCACAAGAAATTTTAATTTGATTGGAACGTTCTAAAAACCCCAAAACTTAGAAACTTTTCAAATCTCTTTTGTAAGTTTTTCTCAAATTTGGCAGAAGGTTGTCTCTAATGCTGTAGTGTTGCAGCACGACAGCAATCAACATGTAAATGTAGATCGTTTAGAAAACAAGCTAACAGTTTGCAATTACACATACGCTTAACATCAATGGTTTATTAAGGAATTTTTTTTGACAGACACAGTGGACACAATTGACTGCTGAATTTAATTGACTGCACCAGTATTTGGAACTCTTTTTGTTTTGTAGATCTGATGCACAGACAACTTCATTACACGGCGTTCGACCACCACACAGGTCTGATACTGTCCATCAACCTTCTCAAGAGGGGTTGAATTCTACAGATGCCAGTGACATTACTGTACGCTATAAGCCACCGCTTGTGAGAAAAGCAAAGCCACGGCGGAGTGATAAGGTGGCTTCAAAAGCGAAAAAGCGACGGAGGTTCATATGTCCGATCTGTGACAATGTGGCCATAAAAAGAAGATACAACTTTATAGGTCACATGCGTTCACACTACCGAAATAAAACACTGTTAAGGGTAGCACCGACAAAACACAGCAGTGCACGGCGTAAAACTGGCAATAAGTCCTGGCCACAGCATGCTGGAGTAAGTATGTTATATGTTATTGTTAATAACTGACTAGTTTAGCAACATTGCCTCCCATAGTGATAACTCTGGCAAATGGACAAAGAAGCCATTGGTCTGTCGAGTGGTCATCATTATTTGTCAATGGGCTGAACCTCCAATGGACTCATGGGATCACCGTACCTACTGCATGACGTTGGCTCCCACATCTCAAAAGCCATTGAGGATCTATTTTTATACGTAGGCATACACTCTCATAGTGCACTGCTACTATGCCCAAGAAATGTTTATTTTAATATTCTGAAGGCCCAACACTTTTTTCTCAAATTTTGCATATGCGTATCATTGGGTACATAGGTAGTACACAAGAAATTGTTATTTGATTGAATGTTTCTCTAAAGCCACCTCAGGCAAGGCCTCCCAAACAGTTACATGTCCACATTTTGCCTGTGTCTGGTTGTACAGGCTGCAAAATAATACTTTGTGTGTTCAGACTGCCCCAAATTACTCTAACTCTGGAGGTAAGGTGGTCTGCCATGAACCATGGCTAATTGACTGCCCGCTATCATGCACTGAATGAGGTCTAACTAATGCATTGGGTACAGGTTTAATTAACTATTCTTAAAAGCTCTGATCTTATTTAGTGTGAAATCTGACTTGTCTCTGCTTGCTTTTCAGCATGGTGGAATCACGGAACCAGTTGCTGAAGCTTTAGATGAAGATAGTATCGACCCTCCGAAAATTACGGAAATTCCCTTTCATGGAGCAGTGCTGTTGACCTCTCAATTGTGGGCTGCGTATGCGAAGAACTGGCAGAGCATCCGTTCACACCAACACACGGGAGCCACCCACAGCTGGTATAACTTCCGACTACAGAGTATGGACTTGTGTGACCTGTTCCCTCCTTTGCGGCGGGTGTTTGCAGACCAGCCAGGTGCATTCAAGTTCAATATCGGCTTTGCATTTATCCTGCGTCACAAACCATCTGGGGTACATCGATACATCCACGCCAGCGATGACGCTGCACGGTTCTTCGAAACTGCCATGCCAGTGCAAAGTAGGGCAGACTTTGGAGAAGTTTTGAATGCTTTGGCTGTTCCCAATCTGCATCAGTTGACAGTTAACAAGAGAATACGCTCATGGTGGCATGTCGCTATGGTTACAAATGCAACGGTTGTCATTTCTCAAGAACAGTGATAGTGTAGGCTTACTGGAGTCCATGCCGGTGCAACAGGTGTGTGAGTGTACCAAAGATCATAAGACAGTGAGAGTGTAGGCTTACTGGAGTCCATGCCGGTGTAACAGGTGTGTGAGTGTACCAAGGATCATAAGACAGTGATAGTGTAGGCTTACTGGAGTCCATGCCGGTGTAACAGGTGTGTGAGTGTACCAAAGATCATAATCCATGCCGGTGTAACAGGTGTGTGAGTGTACCAAAGATCATAATCCATGCCGGTGTAACAGGTGTGTGAGTGTACCAAAGATCATAATCCATGCCGGTGTAACAGGTGTGTGAGTGTACCAAGGATCATAAGACAGTGATAGTGTAGGCTTACTGGAGTCCATGCCGGTGCAACAGGTGTGTGAGTGTACCAAAGATCATAAGACAGTGATAGTGTAGGCTTACTGGAGTCCATGCCGGTGTAACAGGTGTGTGAGTGTACCAAAGATCATAAGACAGTGATAGTGTAGGCTTACTGGAGTCCATGCCGGTGTAACAGGTGTGTGAGTGTACCAGAGATCATAAGACAGTGATAGTGTAGGCTTACTGGAGTCCATGCCGGTGTAACAGGTGTGTGAGTGTACCAAAGATCATAAGACAGTGATAGTGTAGGCTTACTGGAGTCCATGCCGGTGTAACGGGTGTGTGGGTGTACCAAAGATCATAAGACAGTGATAGTGTAGGCTTACTGGAGTCCATGCCGGTGTAACAGGTGTGTGAGTGTACCAAAGATCATAAGACAGTGATAGTGTAGGCTTACTGGAGTCCATGCCGGTGTAAAGGTGTGTGAGTGTACCAAGGATCATAAGACAGTGATAGTGTAGGCTTACTGGAGTCCATGCCGGTGTAACAGGTGTGTGAGTGTACCAAAGATCATAAGACAGTGATAGTGTAGGCTTACTGGAGTCCATGCCGGTGTAACGGGTGTGTGGGTGTACCAAAGATCATAAGACACTGATAAACAATGATGAATAAATAGTCTGTGCTTCTCTCTGTCATATCGTAAAATGACTTGAGTGACACACGTGTAAAGTTGATCATGTACTAATGAAAGGCTTGTGACTATACAAGGCTAGTGAATGGTACCAGGATAAACATAACCAATGGACCCTAGTAGATCAGATGTATACAAAATACAGTTCTAAGCATGTCATCCACTGTCTAAGGATGTCGATTCTGTGGAGTGTTTTTGCTTTAAACTACGTTTATTGACAGATTTCACATTCCATGTCTGTCCTTTGTGTGCCTTTGAAGTGTTATAGTTTTCTTAATTTATTTTTGTTTCAACTTACATACTTAAGTAGTTTTATATATGAAGCCATGGACATGGTTCTTGGTGGTTATTTTTAAGTGTTGAATAACTTCTGCTATTACATTAAATGTACTGAATTAACAAAACAATGTTCATACCATATGCACTGTTTTTGCACAGTTTTGGTTATGTTTGGTCACAGTAAATGACTAGATACAAAACAGTTCATGTTATTTTCACTTTTGTCCACTGTAAACTTTCTTCACAGGACGGCCAAGGTCTGTCAGCAGAAATCTTCCAGGGTGACAGGACTACCTGGTCAGTGACAGCACACAATGAACAAGTATCCTTGGTATTTAAACCAAAATATATCTTGACATGCTGAGTGAAAACATATTACAAACATGTTTTATTAGATTTATTTATTCCCAGATAGTATGCAATGGAGTGATATTTTCCGCACCCTGTACCAACCATCTACATGCATAAATTAATATATACATACAAATATATACATAGTAATTTCCCTTCCAGCACAATAAAGTTTTATTGTATATCAAACATGCATTTTCAAACATAACCACCAGTTTCAAGATCTTCTATTATATACATATTTCACTCGTATATAACTGTACACGTAGCCTGGATAACAGAATACAGTTCAATGTAAGCCCATAACACACATGAAACCCCCTTATATTGCTGTTGGTGGATGTTGTTTCCAGTGAATATCTTACCCTTCTGCCTACCTAGACATAACCAGATGCCATATACTATAGATTTTGTAGAGCTGTCATAGTAATATAACTCCCAAAGTGTTCAGTTCCTGGCTGCGCACCATTGAAAACATTTTGTAATTAAAGCCTTTCTTCCCAATGTCACAGCATTCACCAGCCCTGGTAATCAAACATCATCTTGGTCTGTCCCAATTTCTTTAGTCTTCAGATTCTCTATTGAGCAGTGGGTGCATCTACAGTTTAAGCTTTTTGATGTCTTCATTCTTGAAGTCCAATCTACAACAATGAATCAACATAAAACATTGTCAGCTGCTATAGCTACTAGAGGCATAATTACAGGAAATTAGGACCATGTGGAACCATATTTGGGAAAATGAAATGTCAGATTTGATGCTCTTGGCATCTATTATATTATGAGAACAGGTGTTATGGCTATTGTAGTGCCATGTGGGTTTATACACATTTTTACTGCACTATCTTTTACATTTTATTGCTATTCTTCATATTAAGTAAATCAATGAAATGGAGAAAGAGTATCAGCCCTACCCTTCGAAGGAGAAACTGTCTCATACGAGTCAGAACACAGGGTGAAACAGTATCAGCCCCACCCCAACAGAGGAGAAACTACCAGTGAGGGTGCAGGGTGAAACAGTATCAGCCCCACCCCATAGAGGAGAAACTACCAGTGAGGGTGCAGGGTGAAACAGTATCAGCCCCACCCCAACAGAGGAGAAACTGCAAAGCAACAAGAAGACAGAACCAACCTGAGAGAGAGGACTTGTCTCACTTCCGCCGGGGTCAGTCTCCAGGTCAGGGGTCCAGAGTTTGGCCCCCAATAGTCCAGCATCTCGCTGACCCGTTCCAGATTCAGGATTGTCGCCATCTGGGTGAGTCGGGCGAACCGGTCCCGAATTGTCCATGTTGTCACGGACGTCAGATAGCCAACAAGTGACCGCAGCTCCTTGTCAAACTGGAGGCCCCCCAGCTGCAAGCATGATGGACACTTATATGATATAACGAAAGTGAAAGTAACATATTGATACAATATAAACGAAAGTGAAAGTAACATACTCTAGATAACAATCCTGCAGCATCAGTGTCTGCATGGCCTTGGAGCTAGTGTGGTTGAATCTTAGTACAGCATCACTGGTATAATGTTTGCTATCTCAAAATTATTGGCTCTATTAATCCATAATTTTTTTTACTTGTATGTGAAATATTTTTACTTTTGGCATATATAGCCACCAGGTAGACACAACCTATGACCTTTAGTTAAATCACGGAAGCAAAGTGGGGTGGGTGAAGTTGCCCTGAAAGAGGAAGTTGCATTAGCTGATTAAAACAGTATAGAATCAACTGCAGAAATTCCATCCTGATATAACACAGTATTTAATCATTAAACAACAAAATCGAACACAGGATATATTCATATATTAACCGTTCTCACTGTATCGTATATCTATCCAACCACATGTACAGTATTTGTAATTGTGTGTTATAAATTACACCCATCTGACACATGCCTACCCTATTGAACGTAGTCTTCAGGACATTTTTCTCCAAGCGTGTAGTTATTTCATTTGACAAATGACGAATCAAACTGTCGTAATTGCCTGATGTGAGTGATGACTGAAACAAACA
Source organism: Oasisia sp. SBJ-2009 (assembly GCA_964017155.1). Classification (NCBI taxonomy): domain Eukaryota; kingdom Metazoa; phylum Annelida; class Polychaeta; order Sabellida; family Siboglinidae; genus Oasisia; species Oasisia sp. SBJ-2009. The sequence goes on along the minus strand of OZ024862.1, from coordinate 43,596,597 downwards.
ACAAGTCAGTCCATAGTTGACGAAGCACAGATCAAACTGTCATAATTACCCGACATAAATTATAACAAACAACAGTTCAGCCAATCTCTATAAAAGGTGCAAAATATACATGTTAAACGTTTATTAAAAATCCTGATTCTGATAATATATATTATGTTGTAGACAACAACAAATAATCCTTGATTGAGAGGACAAATTTTAATGCTAGGGTATTTATACTACTGGTGTACAAAGGAAGCAAACAATTTGTACAGTTCTTGGTGAGGACAGGTATAATTGTGGGTTCATATAACCCGACGGGTTGTTGACATTACACACGGTTTATCAGCGTTTTTGCATCAGTCGAACACATGAAGACAACGGCCAACACTGACTATTAATAACGTTATAAATGATGCAGAATCATTGATGCAGTGAAGGCCAGATGTTGGTAAGGATGGTTTGTTGACTTTGCTTGTACAGTGTACCTTGAATGTGACGAGGAAGTTGTCAATGTTGACAATGAAGGTCTGCACCCACGGGTCATTGGCCTCGTAGTTTGAGAAGTCATCCTGAAATGGAGAGTAATGAATGGAGAGGTATGACGGAGCAAGCCTTAGAGTAGCTAAGTACAATGAAAGCATGTGCAGTTTCACTCAAGGGTAGGCTGGTTCAAATAAATAAATATACATATACAGCTAAAACCTATTCAAAGCACTATACATCTACATGTATGTAAGTACTTAAACATGACTAAAATTAACTCTACGTTATCAGTGTGACTAAAAAAATATATATAGAAGGCTAAAATGTATGAATCTAAACCATTTAAGAAGGTAGAAGTGAAAAGTTTTCTAAGAAATATGCAGTCCCAAATTGTCAGTTCACATGTTGTCATTGCAGCAGTTAAAGTATTGATTAAAATATAGGGATTTTAATGCACTCTTAAAAGCATCCTCGTTATACAGTTCTCATACTGGAAAAGGTAGTCAGTACCAATTGACAAAGTGAACTAATATTATCAGTCCTAAATGATATCGCCTAATCATTGAACAGTAAGGTGAACATAGATGACATAGCACAGGACACAATCCATGTGACTGTTCAAACAGTTGGCAGAATGTTCATTCAAACAAAATCTCAGCTTCTTGTTTTGAAAAAGAGGATTTGAACTTGGCTTCTGTGGATTAGGCATGTTATTCTGATACAACAGCCTCCCACACACATGTCAAATTGTCAACAGACTGTCACCAACCTACCTCTGTGATGTTTTGACTGTCACCAACCTACCTCTGTGATGTTTTGACTGTCACCAACCTACCTCTGTGATGTTTTGACTGTCACCAACCTACCTCTGTGATGTTTTGACTGTCACCAACCTACCCGGGGTTCCTCTGTGACGTTTTGACTGTCACCAACCTACCTCTGTGACGTTTTGACTGTCACCAACCTACCCGGGGTTCCTCTGTGACGTTTTGACTGTCACCAACCTACCTCTGTGATGTTTTGACTGTCACCAACCTACCCGGGGTTCCTCTGTGACGTTTTGACTGTCACCAACCTACCTCTGTGACGTTTTGACTGTCACCAACCTACCTCTGTGATGTTTTGACTGTCACCAACCTACCTCTGTGATGTTTTGACTGTCACCAACCTACCCGGGGTTCCTCTGTGACGTTTTGACTGTCACCAACCTACCTCTGTGATGTTTTGACTGTCACCAACCTACCTCTGTGATGTTTTGACTGTCACCAACCTACCTCTGTGATGTTTTGACTGTCACCAACCTACCTCTGTGATGTTTTGACTGTCACCAACCTACCCGGGGTTCCTCTGTGACGTTTTGACTGTCACCAACCTACCTCTGTGATGTTTTGACTGTCACCAACCTACCTCTGTGATGTTTTGACTGTCACCAACCTACCCGGGGTTCCTCTGTGACGTTTTGACTGTCACCAACCTACCTCTGTGACGTTTTGACTGTCACCAACCTACCTCTGTGATGTTTTGACTGTCACCAACCTACCTCTGTGATGTTTTGACTGTCACCAACCTACCCAGGGTACCTCTGTGATGTTTTCACTGTCACCAAACTACCTCTGTGATGCCTTGACTGTCACCAACCTACCTCTGTGATGTTGTGGTCGACAGAGAGGAAGGCATCTAGCCAGGGTCGCAGACGAGGCTTCAACACTCCACTATTGAACTGGGAGAAGCCAAACTCCAGGACGTCTGTGAATCTGGTTGACACAGCTCCCAAGTCACTGAGACAACTCTGTTAGGACAAGAGTGGTAGTCACATTCAGGTGTGTGTGTGTTTGTATGCATGCATATTTGTGTGCATGCAAAGACATAAGTCTTAAACACACAAAGATATATGCTAGAAATATCAACACAATATCATAGATGGGTGCCTTGGCTTTCTCCAATACAATCAACAGACATAAATGGCATATTACTACCACTACTTTTTGCATGCTACAACACAAAATGTACCAAAGATAACCTGGTTTGACCGTAACGTGTAAGTACTTCTGCAATAAGTAAGTAAGACATCTTCAATATCCTCACGGAAGTTTTGTTGTTTTTGTTGAATTTATTTTATTTTGAAATAATAAAAACCTTCCTCACTGAAACAAGATATACCACCTGTAGTTTTGCCGAGCCTTGATCATTCACGTGACCGTACATCTTGGCAGTGTCATCCTGTCAAAAAGACAATGATGTCACAACCCAGAGACAATGTCACAACAAATAAAACACTGTCACAATAGAGATAGCAATGTCACAACGTAATTAAATCATCTTCAACTTGTAGTTCTTTCCAATTTAAGAAAAAACTATTATACAAGAAACTGCTAGCTTTGAGCCGCCTACATCAAAGACCTGGACATTTGCTTACTATTATAACCACAGAGCCAATCACAACATTGCATGTCCATTAATAAAAAATATTCTCATGGTTATGAAAGACTATATTTTCTCATGACTGGTTAGGCTGCATAAAGAAATAAATTCACCTCTAAACTTTTCTTCAGTGTCTGAATGTATTCACAGCTCACATCTGCGTTGTTCAGTGTCGTCTGTAAGCAGAATCAGTCACAAAGCTATCACTGTCGTCACAAGCAGACAGACCATGGTAACATTATGTCACATTATTATAGGGATGTGCACTGAATTTGTTGGAAGGAAAACTACTTAAAAAGCCAGCTTCTCAGAGACGTTCCTTCACACAAAGACAATGTCCTCCCTACTGGCTTGTGCAAATAATATGTAACTAGACACATCTCTCATCCAGAATCCAGAATTCATGCATCCAGAATTCATACAAATAGAACTTAAACATAAAAATTAAACACATATCTATTCGAGAACCATAAATTAACCTGTAATCATTAGATGATACATTAGATTAACTTGAGTTGTGAATAACGATACAAAGGCTTTAAGAATATCAGTCTGAAAATAGTGACACTGCTAAGTGAGTTCTACCAAATACACTACATGAAACAACCAGACGTAAACAGAATGTGGAATGCTGAATTCAGATGACATCTGGCAAATACAATACATGAAACAACCGGACATAAACGGAATGTGGAATGCTGAATGTAAAGTTATACTAGAACCAACCAGAAATGCCGTCTTCTGTTTCTGGGTCTCATCGTCTGAACTCTGTAGTTTGCCGAACTGTAGACTGGACTGGACGAGGTTGTAGGCCTGAGAGAAGTCGAACCCTGACGGCATGCCCTGTCTGAGGCGGACATACAACACCTCCTGAAAGTCCTGCTCCAGGATGCTGCAGGCGTGGTTGAGCATCGCACACACACCGTCGATGCTCGAGCTCGACAGGGCTCGTCTGAAGATGAACGTTGGGACGATAAAGTATTTCATTATTTGGAAACATTTATAAAGCACAATGTATCTGGGTTAAAAAGCTGCTCAAAGGTGCTAACAATATAAAATAAGTAAATATATGATATATATACAGTATATACACACATAATATTATATACATATATGTATGTATATATATATATATATATATATATATATATAGCTAAATAATAAAATAGTTAGGCTAACTAAACATGTTGAACAATAAGTTTAATTAATTCAATAAAATAAAAAAGTTAATTACAATATTAAACTAGCGAAATTAGAAATGCATCATGATTAAGAAGACAAGCAAACTTTAAAACATATTATTAACGTATTTAAAAACATGTAAATAGTGAATTTCATTTAAATGTCACTTCAGCTAGCCACACAGTGTTCTAAACGCCATATGGAAGAGACATGTCTTTAGCAGTGTCTTAAATGTTGTTGTCAGTGTCTCTAGGTCTATTGGCACAAGTGAGCGGAAATGTTTGGAGATGTTCTATTTGCTGAACACAGAGAAGAACAGAATCAGCATAATCGGTGTGAAAATATTTGTTTATGTTTGTGTATCGTATAAATATGATGCATACAGTTGTAATGTGATTCATTTAGTAGTAACTGTAAGTAAGAATATTAACGTTTGTGTATGGTGAGAAAATAGGGTGAGGTGTATGAGGTCATGTGACTTCTTAGCCTGTGAGGCCGACTTCGATTGAGCTACGCGAGTTACTCGCGTAGCCCCAACGTGGTATCCGGTTTATGATAATTTACAGTACGTGCGCAGTACTACACGCGTAATCCAACTGAACACCGACGATCGTGATCACGGACATAAACCCCTTATGTAAATAAATAAAATAATCTGTTGTTTAGTGTGTAAATTGTGACGTTCATCTTCTTGGACTTTAATTATAATTCATAGAATATGTTGACTTTAATCCATATTTAAGTCCTTAAATGATTGTGTCATGTAATGTTTAATTAATTTCTTATGCGGTTGGGGGGCCTACGTAAGTTACTCGATTGAATCCTGTAAAACTCGCGTTTGCTTCGAGTAGCTAATCTAGGTCAAAAATGGTCACGTGTTCGAGTGATCTCGGCTGTTCGATTGGGACTCGGGTAGCCCTTGGGTTACGCGAGTTACTCGCGTAGCTCAATCGAAGTCGGCCTGACATGTCTTGCAAAGAAAGTAGAGCAGTGCATAGAGCCCCTGTGGCTGTTCTACTGATCACAGCCCAGTGATCACACCTCTCATCCACAACCACAACCACACCCGCACACACCCTTTGTGTGGGGCCAAACCACTATGGACTCCCCACTTGTTGGCAACAACAAATCCCATTTAGTGTTCTGTGGACATTTTCAGATATAAAATGCAAACTTCTCTTCCTAGGGAGGCTCCATTCTTCATAACATTACCATGAAACTGGCGTTGACTCATATAGTGCCTATATATGCAATAAAATGAAATATCGCAAATAAATATAAAATATAGATATAAGATATACATTTAAAGAAGAAATTATGTATAATGTATATCTTATATCTATATCTTATATTTATTTGCCATATTTCGTTTTTTTGTATATATATATATATATATATATATATATATATATATAGGCACTATATGAGTCAACGCCAGACTACACTCCAATTCATCATGTAATGCACGTTGAATATGGCAATAAAGCTTTATTATTATTATTATGAAACACACCAAGTCGTACCTGACACACTTTTTGACAATAAAGAAGGCATCGTCCACCATGCTGGAGGTGAGGGCAGACTCGTCAATGAGGTCCAAGCTGACCGCCTGCCACCAAAACAAACCTGTCACAAACCTGTCACAAACCTGTCACATTACCTTCTAGCCAACATGAAAAGTACCGGGTACAGTATGTTAATCATTATTATAGTGTGTGTGTGTGTGTGTGTGTGTGTGTGTGTGTGTGTGTGTGCGTCTGTGTGTGTGTGTGTGTGTGTGTGTGTGTATATATATGTGTGTGTGTATGTATGTGTGTATGTGGGTGTGTGTATACATGTGTGTGTGGGTGTGTGTGTGTATGTGTTTGAATGTCGATAAGAATTGGACAATTTAAGTTTTAATTTTATTACAAATCAGTCACCTAATTGCTGTTTTAATTCTGATATTTAATAACAGTATTGTTTTCATAAACCAGTAATTCAACAACAACAATATTCACTAAAGCATACATTTCTGTTATATTTTTATGACATAAATTCTTAGTTTCTTTCAGTAAGAATATCTACAATGACATAAACACTTCTCAAGATATGCATCACTCCACAGAGTTGGTTAATACAGAATGCGTTGAGATTGTGAATAATCGCTGCTCCCTGTACCTTTGTGACCATCTCGTGCATGAAGTACTCCTCCATCATGATGTAGTTGCCAATCAACTCCTGCATCTGTCGACTCAATTCACACGTCGTGATCAACTTGTCGACCTCTTCCTTGTTCGCTGCGGAAACCACCACAGTTCACAACTTCTCTACGAGACTGGCTCTTTATAGATGCTACCATTTCATCTTACTATTACCTCCACTGATCTTATCTTCATTCAGTTTCAACAGTACAAGGATGAGTACATTGATACATAATCCCCAACAAATTACTTTCAATGAGCCCAGAACTTTGTAAAAAAAATTAATCTACCACAATTATAATAAATACATATCAAGAAATTATGCACATCAAGAAATTGCCATTCTTGCTTGATGAGCAATAACTCATAACTGAAAAATGTCCCACTCAAACATGTACTGAAATAGATTATGCATGGTAATTAATGATTTCCATTGTATTGATATGTAAGTATTAGTTAAACACATGAATGAAACGTTTTTAATTTTTTGGTTAAATCATTCTTGTGTTCTAACATATTACCAGTATTGAATATATTGTTCATGGCTCCAAGAATGGTTTACTGTAGTATAATTTATCTTACTTTGGAGCTTTATTTCGCTGAAATCTGAGGCAACATACGTGACACCAGTACGTGAACAAGGTCCATAGCTGACGGATTGAAACATCGTACTCATCTTCGACATAAAGCTCCGAAGTAAGTTAAATTATACTACAATATTACCAGTACTCATGTAGTATAAATTATTAAACAAAAAAGCTTTAAATAATGTCCTCACCTGCCTTGGCGTCTTCATTCTGTGTCGCTACCTCCAGGTCATTCTGTGGCAGCAAACAACAAACCATTTACTGCTGGACAATTGTTAACTTGTACTTCAACAATATATCATATTAAATTGTGTACAATATAATCAAGAAAAGTAAGAGTTATGGCAACTTCAACATATGATAAAAATACTTTATAATTTATCTTCAAAGGACTTGTGTCCATATTATATATAGTGTGTATATATATATATATATATATATATATATATATATATATATATATATATATGCACACGAGTCCTTTGGATATATATATATATATATACATACAAACAAATATGGATACATACATATTAAATTCATATTTCAGATACTTTGTAGCAGGGTGTGTGTAGTTGTGATGATACTGTGAATCCCCTTTACTGCTCATGTTCAACCATTTTAGGAAACAACAACTTTCCAACTCTAAATATCACATCCTAATTACTGGTCATATAATGGTAATACTTAGATGTTTTGTCAAGAACCTGGCTTTCTGTGTGCTTATTGTTCACCAATAGCATAAACAATAGTAATAATTTTAATGGTGTAAACAAATCTAACCATTATTCGTCGTCTGACAAATCTTGTGTAGAGTTCTGCCCTTGCATTGAGCAGTGTCACCTCCGCCATTAGTGGGTCCAACTCCTTCGGCTCTATCCTGACAACAACAAGGACATTTATGTAGATCTTGGCTCTATCCTGGCAACAACAAAATACATTTATGCAGACTTTGGCTCTATCCTGACAACAACAACTGCACTTATGCAGACTTTGGCTCTATCCTTACAAGGACATTTCTGTAGACTGGCTTTATCCTGACGACAAGGCCATTTATGTATAGACTCTCTGTCTCTATCCTCACAACAACAACATTTGTGCAGACTGTGGCTCTATCCTGACATCAACGACAAGGGCATTTATGCAGACTGTCTCTATCCTGACAACAACAATGGCATCTATGTAGACTTTGGCTCTATCCTGACAACAACAACTGCACTTATGTAGACTTCAGCTCAACAGCTAAGGCTATAGTTTGCTGAATTTAAATGATGATGACGATGGCAGTCTTCTTTCTCAAAGATCATCGAGAAGATCTGATCTGTCCCCTTGTGCTCTGGACTTACAGCCTCTGGGGCAGGTCCAGCAGATTTGAATGTGCTTGAGATGTTGTTTCCTTACGTTCTCAGCTTAAATAAAATTAAACCCCTTTATCATTACTTGATAAGAGAAATTAACTGTTTGTGAAATTAAGTTTTAACAACAAGCAAACAAAAAACACAGTGATCTGGAAACTGTAGATACTCTGTATCAAAACCTGTTCACTGCCCCTATGTGGGGTGGCCAACCTACTTCTCTGTGCTGGACAGTGTGCGCTGGTACAGACTCTGCTCAACTTGTTGTAACTGAAACACAAATACAGCTCTATGTATAATATTCTAGAATTGGTAGTACCCTTGGACATACCATTTTTGCAATATGTCTGAGAAAATCAGGTTTTCGGGTAAATCAATCCATTTAACATGTTTTAAATAATAAAACGTGAAATGCATTTGCACGTGTGTTTGTGCAGTGTGAAATAAAACTAATAACAAACTCACCAAGAACAAATAAAGCACAAACATTTGCCAAAGGTTACATTCTGGAAGACAATTATTGTTAAATACTAATTACATCACAAAAAAACTGGTGATGTTTAGTTAGAATAAAATATTTATGAGAGAGACAGCTACCTTCATTTCAAGGTTTCGCTGATTCCTGAAATGGTCAAGAATTTTGCGTGACTGTCGATCACACTCCTTCTGTAAGTGCTGCATCATAGTAAACATCCGGCCAGGACCTACAACACATCATAGTAAACATCCGGCCAGGACCTACAACACATCATAGTAAACATCCGGCCAGGACCTACAACACATCATAGTAAACATCCGGCCAGGACCTACAACACATCATAGTAAACATCCGGCCAGGACCTACAACACATCATAGTAAACATCCGGCCAGGACCTACAACACATCATAGTAAACATCCGGCCAGGACCTACAACACATCATAGTAAACATCCGGCCAGGACCTACAACACATCATAGTAAACATCCGGCCAGGACCTACAACACATCATGGTAAACATCCGGCCAGGACCTACAACACATCATGGTAAACATCCGGCCAGGACCTACAACACATCATAGTAAACATCCGGCCAGGACCTACAACACATCATGGTAAACATCCGGCCAGGACCTACAACACATCATGGTAAACATCCGGCCAGGACCTACAACACATCATAGTAAACATCCGGCCAGGACCTACAACACATCATGGTAAACATCCGGCCAGGACCTACAACACATCATAGTAAACATCCGGCCAGGACCTACAACACATCATGGTAAACATCCGGCCAGGACCTACAACACATCATAGTAAACATCCGGCCAGGACCTACAACACATCATAGTAAACATCCGGCCAGGACCTACAACACATCATAGTAAACATCCGGCCAGGACCTACAACACATCATGGTAAACATCCGGCCAGGAACTACAACACATCATGGTAAACATCCGGCCAGGACCTACAACACATCATAGTAAACATCCGGCCAGGACCTACAACACATCATAGTAAACATCCGGCCAGGACCTACAACACATCATAGTAAACATCCGGCCAGGACCTACAACACATCATAGTAAACATCCGGCCAGGACCTACAACACATCATGGTAAACATCCGGCCAAGACCTACAACACATCATAGTAAACATCCGGCCAGGACCTACAACACATCATAGTAAACATCCGGCCAAGACCTACAACACATCATAGTAAACACCTGCTCTAGACCTACAGCAACACCTCATTACCTAACACCTAAGGACGTACAACAACATCTCACTGAATGACCTAAAGACGTACAACAACACCTCATTGAGTGACTTAAGGACGTACAACAATGCCTCACTGGATTACCTAAGGACATACAACACCTCATTGGATTAACTAAAGACCTACAACAACACCTCATTGGATGTCACAGACAGTTACCCACCATAGTATGTCTCAACAAGTGGCTGGTGAATCTCCACAACCCGGGCGATGCCTTCGAACAGAAGTGTCAACGTGTCAGCGAATATGACGTTAGCGCGTTTGTCACCTGCGCAGGTTGACAGTGCTGTCTTCATGTTCTTGTCAGCCATGTCTGAGAGCTGCAGACAAAGTATAGGAATCACCTATGGCAGGAAATACATTTTTCTTTGGTATTATCCAATGGGCAAACAGCAAATTCCAAACAAGCATTTTTAATACTATATAAATATATTTTTATTATAAAGGTTTTCATAATTACATTATTCAATATTAATTTTGTAACTATAATACTAATATAATTACATGTTAGTATAATTTGTAGAAAGTACTTCTACTCAGCAGCTTATGTCCATTATATGGATTTAAGCCTCAAAAGTGGCATTTTATGTTGAACTGTTAATTGTAGATTCTTGTTATTTTTACTACTTTGTATGCTAGAAGCATGACATCAGTATAAGACAGTAGTAAACACATCATGCAATGGCATGCTACATAACATGACTGGGATGATATGATCCAGTATATGACAGTCACTACAGGTGCTAGTCACACATAGTAATCATCCTATAACTACATAAACAATATAATATTGGTATCATATTTCCAAAATCCAGCATTGTTGCAACAGTTCTGTGTGACAGGTCCAACCTATGAAGTGAACCTGTCACTGCTGCCTGTATCAGGACACTCACCTGTGCACACAGGTACTTTGAGAACTTTGCGAGGCCTTCCTTGTGCTGGCCAATGAGAGGAAAGATCTTGAAGAATCGCTCAACGGAGGCGACATCTCCACAGTGCACTGCCGCATCGAACTGTCGGTGTACGATCATCTGCAACTTGTTCTGGGCCTCGTGCAGCAGTTTGAACGAAGTGTCAAGAGTGCTGCCTGCAACAAACAGGTGGCGCCACTGATTGGTCACATGACACTGAATGTTCTGTTGTACCCACACATCTGTTCGTTGGGGTAAAGGTTTACTAAAATACCATGTTATTATACCATTAATAAATACACAACATCCCTGACTTTTATACATCACTGTTGCAAAGCTTATATATATATATATATATATATATATATATATATACATATATATACATATATACATATATATATATATATATATATATATATATATATATATATATATATATATATACATATATATATATATATATATATATATATATATATATATATACACATGATTGATCTGTTTGTAACACAGTTGTCATTTGTTAGGCTTCGATCAAAAAATTATTGTTAGAGTAGTTAGTGTTAAAATGAGTCAAAACAAATGCCCAAAGTGAACAAAACTGGTGTTTATAACTGACCAAAATGATGTGCCCTGTATATATAATATTGTGTCATAACTTTATTGTATCCATACATTCAACCACCTTTTCATCACTACTGTGGCGCCATCTACTGACCTTCACTGGCATCAGCACTCATTCGTAGCACATTCTCGTCCAGTGACAGGAATCGGTGGATATGTGCAGCAGCCTGGTAAAATAAAAATTCAACATAATCAAATAAATGTTTATAAATAAAATGATATATAACTGGTAAAATCAGCTGCATCTTTTCTCAACACTTTTCCTATACCCAAATATTCTTATTAAATATTTCTGTGTGGTAAAGGTATAATGTAAATCAAGTTAGCAAAAACTACAGTTATACCGTACTTTCCATTAGTCATCAAGTTCTCCTGACGTGTTTTCATATTAATATATTTTCATATAATTCTTGTTGAGTATCGCGGCCTGATTCCACTGAACTGACCTTTTCATAGTCTTCGTCCTGTAGAGCTGTCTGGACACCGTCCGTGCAGTACTTGAGGTCCCACACGTCCTCCACTCGCTGCATGCACACTGTCACACGACTCTGACAAACACAGGACACACTGTCACATGACTCTGACAAACACGGGACACACTGTCACATGACTCTGACAAACACCGGACACAATGTCACACGACTAACAAACACAGGACACAATGTCACATGACTCCGACAAACACAGGACACACTGTCACACGACTCTGACAAACACAGGACACACTGTCACACGACTCTGACAAACACAGGACACACTGTCACACGACTCTGACAAACACAGGACACACTGTCACACGACTCTGACAAACACAGGACACACTGTCACACGACTCTGACAAACACAGGACACACTGTCACATGACTGACAAACACAGGACACACTGTCATACGACTCTGACAAACACAGGACACAATGTCACACGACTCTGACAAACAAAGGACACACTATCATATGAATGACAAACACAGGACACACTGTCACATGACTCTGACAAACACAGGACACACTATCATATGAATGACAAACTATCACACGACTCTGACAAACACAGGACACACTATCATATGAATGACAAACACAGGACACACTGTCACATGACTGACAAACACAGGACACACTGTCACATGACTCTGACAAACACAGGACACACTATCATATGAATGACAAACACAGGACAAACTATCACACGACTCTGACAAACACAGGACACACTGTCACACGACTCTGACAAACACAGGACACACTGTCACACAACTCTGACAAAGAAAGGACACACTGTCACATGATTCTGACTGACAAAAACAGGACACACTGTCACACGACTCCGACAAAGAAAGGACATACCGATGATACCGTCACATGAACATGACAAACACATGACACACCTCACATGATTCTGACAGACATAACACACTCTTCACGCAACTCTGACAAACAAGACTCTCCAACAACTGGTGCCAGTGTTTGAAATTGACATAGGACCCATTTGAGGTGACTATAATTGTTACTATAGTGCCACAACTTAATATTATTATTTATTACTACCAGCCGCTACATGGTAGCAGAATTTGTTGATTTGTTTTCAAACATCGCCAGCTAAATATACTGAACATTTTGGGTTGTTTGTTGTCTAGCAGAGTACATACAGCTGAGGCTATGTACACTGTTTTCATGCTACACAAGCTTATGCAACATTATATTAAATTTAAAGCATCAGGTCAGTCTGTCTGCAAACTTTGTCATTTATAATATTGCATAAGTACACATAACTTGACAAGAAAAAACATGCATGAAATATTTCCATGCCCCAGCAATCATTTTAAAGATACATCAAGCTGTATGGTAAAATAACTGTAGACTCATAAACTGCATAAACTCACCTTGGCCAAGTCGAGCTGCCTCACTTTGCTACTGATGTTCTCTGCCAATGTAGACGTGAAAGAAATCATACCAGACAACTGAGCCGCATCGTTGTTGATCATCTGTAAATTGGGCCTGCAACAGAAGCACCAGGAAGTGACTATTTCTTGTCACCAATGTCACCTAACCAGCAGGTTGTGTTTAGGGTATTATTTTAACCCACATTAGCATGGATTGAACACACTTGGCTCTTCTTCCATTGCGACAAACAAATGTGTTAAAGGTGCAGACAATGTTCCCAGGGCTGGGAACTATAATTACAACAAACCCGTCTGCCAATTGAATGTTACATTTTTTCAGCAGATGCTATAAGTGTGTCTGTGGTCAGCAATGTTTTGACATGACAGGCAGAGCCGAGTCAAATGCAGGGAAATTGTTTTATAATCATGGCATCACCATGCATCATGTGCTTGAAAATGTTACCAGTCATTTTATTTTTGCAGTCAATGGTTGTACAACAAAAACATTATGGTTAGGGATGATATTGCAACAGTGATATTGAAAAAGGTCCACAACTTCTTACCTATCCAACTAACAGCTTGACACACAATTCTTACCAATTTCCAGCCAACCCAAATGAAGGGTGATCTGTCTCTGCATTATTTCAAAGTTAGCGCGGCTAATAATGTAAGGAGGGAAACCCATACATACACCATTGAGTTGAGGCAACACATATCTGGTTGCTGCTTGAGGAGTACCACCAGTTCTTCATTTACACGAGCCTGCATCAACAGAAAGTGTACGTTGTTAAAAAGTCAGGTGTGATCTCCCAGTCTACACTTTGACCAGTAACATCACTAACATGACATTCAGAAAGATAATAGAATCATTCAGAAAGAGAATAGAATGTCTCCATCATGTTTTGGTTTTGCTTTGTGTTGCTAACTTGTAATTCTCATTAAATATTTTATATTTCAGATGTAATCAAATGCCCCAGAACCACAGCAGAATTGTTCTTACAGTTACAAGTCCCCTAGTGGCTTCTAGGCCACTGTGCCCCTTACGCCAGCTCTGTATAATGTCATCAGATTGAACTGTATCACAGATTATGAGTAGGTTTACTGTCTACATGGACATCTTCAGTGATAATAGAAAATTATTCATCATAGAATATGCAAGTTATTGGCAGGTACCAGTAACTCATACAATATAGGGGTACATCTAGCAGTGCATATGGATGTGACATACAGTTACACGGTTACTCATCTCTCTATCATAATTGATCAAGAAATGACATCAAAATGGCAGTTTGACTTTAAATGAATATCACATATGACACATAATTGAATATAAATAAAAAGTGTTGTTATGCAGCCAAGCACTGGAAGTGTGCCTGTTAGCGCAACAAATCTGAGCACTGAGCATTCATACAGGTGTGTGGTTCTTGATGGTGCACAGCTTGCTGCTTGCATGTCTGGGGTAAACGTCTTAGCATTCACTGTGTTTATGGTGCTCATATACAAAATATTGGAATTGTATTCAGCAGTGTATTTAATAAGCATAATTTGCCACTATTTAAACAATCTGAACAAACAATAAAAACACGGACCATAATGATAACATGGCAAAATCACTGTCAACAACATTTCGAACATGGCTAGCTACAGTCTTGCCTGCATATTGTATGGTTGTTGAAGATGTTTCTTCCTGAACATCATTAAATCTAATGAATGTGTCACCAGCATTAATCCGAAGGAAAAAACAAACATCAACAAAACTATGCATTCTCGCTTGAAAGTTGAAGGGTCCACTGTCAGCCACCAACGGTAACAGGAGCAAAAATTTGTTGACCGGCACATGCACATTTACTCCTCAGTTCTTAAACGCTGATGTATCATGTATACACATGACTCCGATGATTCATTGATTGGCTACGCAAGCGTTTTGATAAATGTAATTATAGACTCTACTGTTGCCAGCGCAATTAAACTAAAGGGGATTGAATTTACAGGCATGAGTTAGTTTTCGTCTTTCCCTGTAAATGAAAGGTGGGCACTTACTTTGTTAATTCAATCAATTATAATCATCTTGCGCATATTTATGTTTTATAAATAGTGCGTCTTAGCAGACTTTTGAGGTCAAAAAGACAGCGCGGTCGGCATAAACAAACTGTTTATCGCTCATTCCATGTGAACGGCGCAGTACCACATGCACCGCTGCGCTTGCGACTGGCACAAATCGCGCTGTCTTTTCGACCTCAAAAGTATGCCAAGACGCGCTGTTTATAAAACATAAATATGCGCAAGATGATTATAATTGATTGAATTAACAAAATAAAATATCAAATGTTGGCAACAATACAGTTATAATGGCAAAATTGAGGTGGGTCCGACTTGTACATAAGTGCCGAAAGGTGGGCCCTTCCCGACCACAGTCTGAGCTTAGAGGCAGTGACAGGTCTGAGCTTAGAGGCAGTAACAGGTCCTCCAGTCCTTGCATGGGCGATATCGTGGTATGCCGAGTGAAGTATTTGGGTGAATCATATAGAAAATCATTGTCAAATATGTGTACGCATTTATTCTTTATTACAGTACACCGACAACTTACTTCTTCTTTGCAAAGATTCTGAAGTCCTTTCTGGATATCTTCTAGAGTCGTTAGTTGCTGCAAATTACTGCGTCTACTGTCAGACGTGGCTGCCATCGTTAACGGAAGCGTTCACGGTTCAGTCTAGTAATTGGGAACGTTGTCGGAATGTTTGTTGTTCGTGAATATTTCCAGAGTAACCATGTCCGTAAGCGTTCCGTCTTCAGCTGAAATGTCAATCCATAGTCTTCACGAGTTGTCAACAGTAAAATGTCATCGTGTGTACTTTAATTGGAAATAATTATTAGCGCTGTTTCTAATTATAATCAATACATCAATATGCTAGTTGATATAATTTCAGGTCACACCGCGTCGTCATGTGTAATAATAGAAGGTAAAGTGTGCGTTATTACCCTTATTATCGCCATGGCCATGGCATGGGGTTGTTTACATAAACAAATGACAGTATTTACTTTCTTCTACAGTGACAGCACTTCTGTACAAACCCAATTTTATGTTGTCATAGTCACTATATGTGTGCCTAAATTTTACACAGAGCTGTTCACAGAACCCGCTGTAAAAAAGTCGGTGTTAGGGCCCAAACTATCTTATTTATTATTCTTTAATTCTAGGCCAGATATTTTAATAATCTGCACATATTTGTTAGGTATATGCAACCCTGATTCAAGACATTGTATTAGTATTATTACCTATGTGTGTTAATTCTACATAATCCAAGACATTTACGATTATATGAAAATACTGTGTCTTACTCCTTTAGACTCATCCTCTGGCTAAAATTAGGCAATTTTGAGACCCAGTGAGTGCACTAGTTTTTAAAGAAAATCTTGCTGTTTAGCAATGTGACAGGCACATGGAAATAAGCGACTATAAACACTGCATATATATGCAGACCGAACCTTAGATATATCTTCCTTTACTCCAACCTTTAATGGCAGTTTGTCATGGTTAGTTTCAAGGGATTTGTTTGTTTTGGGGAATTGGGGGTCAGTGGTAAGATGTACAATGACTAGCAATACTAGATCTTCCACAACCCATAACTATTTATCGAACACCAACCACAATATATGCTGTTCATTGTTACAGACAGAATAGAACAACCTGGTGTTGTGTTACTTCAAGCATTTCTTTCCAGTCTGGCAAGCAGGTTTGTTTTTTTGATATTCCAAGGTAGGTTTGATGAATTATGAAGGCTGAGAATTCTGATGGTTAGCAACAAAATGCATAAAAGAAACTCATTCTTTCACACAGTAACACATGATTGGTATTTGAAACAAATCAGAGGAATCTGTTCTCAATATGTATATATGTACCCCCGGTACACATAAACACACATTCACATGATCCGGACAAGTGTACGTGTTTTGCAGTAAATCATGTAGAGTAAATATATGTAAATAAACATGTTAGTGTTATGCATTGTGTATTAAATAAAACATTATGAATAAGCTGAAATTGTTGAACCACCACTGTGATATATTTTTAATATTTATATTAACTGGGAAGATGAATTCAGACTTTGTAAGGACAATGTAAATGATCAATGGGAGATCCTTAAAACAATACATTAGAGGATAAATATGTACCTCAAAAGGAAGTCTCAAGTAATAGAAAGGGAAACTTCCCTTTAAACGCTAACACCAGAAAGCTAATCAGACGTAAAAATAGACTATGGACAAGATATATGGAGACCAGGGATGGGACAAAGTATCTAGAATACTGCAAAAGTAGAAATAAACTCAGAGCATTAACAAGAAAGCTCCGAAAGGAGTTTGAACGAAACTTAGCAAACCAGACAAAGAAAAACCCAAAAGTATTCTGGAGATACTACAAATCCAAACCTACAATCAAACAAGGAATCGGTGAATTAAACACAGATTACACAGATTCAAAATCACAAACAACAACAAAAGATGAAGAAAAAGCAAATATATTTGCAGACTACTTCTCTAGTGTCTTTACTACAGAACAGCAACATATTCTAACTATGCCCACAGTTAACAACAAAACAGAAATGGATAAATTAACTATAACTGAAAACACTATATTATCAATTTTAAAAGAACTTAACATTAGTAAATCACCTGGTCCTGACGAAATAAGCACTAGGCTACTAATGGAGCTGTCAGATGTAATTTGTCACCCTCTGTGTAAAATATTTGAAACATCGATAAAAACATCTTGTATTCCTGATGATTGGAAGGATGCAAAGATATCAGCAATCTACAAAAATGGAAATAAAAAATATAGCCAGTAATTACCGTCCAATAAGTCTAACAAGCATAGTCTGCAAATGTATGGAAAAAATAGTCAGAAATCACATTAAATTACCAGTTATATGAAAGAAAATGGTCTTTTCAGTCCAAAACAGTATGGCTTTATTTCTGGCAGATCTACAGTCTTACAACTAATAACAATACTAGATACATGGACCTGTGAAATAGACAGAGGACACCACACAGATGTTATATACATGGACTTTAAAAAGGCCTTCGACACTGTACCACACAAAAGACTAATAAGTAAATTAAACAGTCTAAATATTAGTAAAGAAATAGTAAACTGGATAGAGGCTTTCATCTCAAACAGAAGACAAAAGGTGGCAGTAAATGGAAAAGAGTCGAATTGGCATGATGTAACATCTGGAATACCGCAGGGAACAGTCCTAGGACCTTTACTCTTTGTATTATACATAAACGACTTACCAGACCTTACTCAATCTGACACATTTCTATTTGCTGATGATATTAAAATATTTAGATCCATAATAAATACCAATGACCAAGATATACTAAAACAGGACATAACCACCATAGAAAAATGGAGTCATGATTGGATGCTCACACTATACCCAGATAAATGTACACATGGAAATTGGAAAAAATAATGTAGGTGAAAATCAATACACTGTACTACACAACAATGAACAATGTCACAAAAACAATAGACACACATGATAAACAAAAAGACCTAGGGGTAACCTTTGACTCAAAACTCACATTTGATGAACATATAAGCCAAGTGGTAAACAAGGCAACTAAAATGACCACAATAATTAGAAGAACCTTCCAATTTCTAGATAAATATACTTTTTTGCCACTCTACAAAACAATGGTTAGATCACACCTAGACTATGCTATGGCAGTATGGCACCCATATAAAATAAAACACAAAATTGCCTTAGAAAATATTCAGAGAAGAGCCACTAAAGAATTACCGGGTATGAGGGACCTGTCATATATAGAAAGACTCAAATTGCTTAAACTACCTACATTAGCATATCGAAGATTAAGAGGAGACATGATAGAAGTCTATAAAATAATACACAACATTTATGACCACGAATCTGTACCACATCTGTTGAAAAACAATGAGATATCACAAAGAACAGGAAACAGAGGACATTCTCTAAAACTATTCACACAAAGCGCCAAACTAAACTTAAGAAAAAATGTATTTCCAATTCGAATTACCGAACCATGGAATAGTCTCCCTGACATAGTGGTAACAGCAAAATCTCTAAATTCATTTAAAACACGACTAGACAAATTTTGGTATAACCAGGTTATTTTATATGACTTTGAAGCACCGTTAAGAATTACTAACAATAGAACCGGAACACGCGATTTAATATTAATAGATAATGAAAATGAAGAGCTGATCATAGAGGAACACAGAATCCTGCGATCAGAACCGTCCTAAGGTATCCTAAGGTATTAATTACACTTGTAATTAATTGCCTCCTGTTATTTGAATTACAAAACCCCTCACACACATCTCATTTTTAATATGATGTCAATTAATTTTATAAACTAACTATATGCTGTGATCACACATATTGTTTCAGTTTCTTGTGTTTGAACCAGTTACACTGCAATGTATATTCTTTTTAAATTTCATACAAATTATTGTTAAAATATAATATCTCAAAACCTACTATGAATATACAGTTTTGTTTATGTAGAGTGGAGCTGATTCAACTTGTGCTGTATGAATTATTGGAAGAAGGTTTTATCAGATCCTTACCACTGGCTGTGACTAAAAAGTAAGTTAATATAAAACAGCTTGATCTCTGTTTTAGTGCCTGTATGTATTTAAGCATGATGTCATTTCTTTGTAAAAATAATTTTACCAATTACATGGTGAGAGCTGATTATAGCCTTCAATGCTTCGTTTTTCCGTTCACAGCAGTATTCTGGTTTCCTTCAGTCTTACTGTCTTCTCCTGTGTTTTCCTCATGTTCCTGCCCCCTGTCATAACTTCATAAGTCACCTGCTTCCTCGGTTTACTCCTTATGCTTAAGACAAATTGGAAAATGTCTCCGTCTTGTCCACATTGCATCACTTTCATCTAGAAACAACTTATTTGGTATTCTTTTTCAGTATGGAATTATTTCATATAGACAAAAAAAATGATCACCAATTGCGAACATGTACATGTATTTATGCGTATAAACGATGTCGTTGTTTTAATACTATTGTTTTATTTAAATAACCGTTTGGTGATTTAAATTATATTCTGTGTATTTTATGATATTTATGTAACTAGTAATGACAGTAAAACATGTGTTTTATACGAATGCTATACTTATTTGTAAATTATGTGAACTCATCAACTTATATTTGTTTGGTGTCAACTTATGATTCAGGTTAAAGGTGACTAACATTGCAAGGGATCCGCTTGGCTGGGAAGAATCCACTTCGGCTGTCACTATGTCAACAGACATATGCTGCCACCTACTGGAAGAGAGAAAACACATACAACGAAACACATCTGTTGCCGTGGTGATAGACTCACTTAGTAATCTAATACTGTCAACATCTGCATCATACGTCAGTCGAATCCTGCATCGACTCAGCACAGACTCTGGAGGTGAGATCTACAGGCCGAAGTAATGGATCACTTTTTTATGAGATCATGTTTATTCGTTTTCATGACAAAATCTATAGTTTTTAGGATTGAAATATATATTTAGAAGTAATATTCTTACCTGGCTCCGTCACTTCACAAAGTTCAATACACTTGGCAGCACCCAAATTAATGAAAAATGAAATATGACCAATCCTCGCAGCTCCCATCACCCTATCCCATCACTGAGTCACTTCCTCTATGCATCGATATATTTTTTTATCTTTGAAGGGACTATTAAAAGTATGTAAAAAAAAATTAGATTTTTTTTTATTAACATTTTGGAGAATTTAGATTGATGAGATATCAAATAGAGTTTGAAATAGTATTTTATTATATCATATCAATTTTGAACCTTTAGTAAGATCATTTATTCTTTATTGATCCAGTTCACTCATTTGTATTTATAAATAACGGTATAGACCTTGGTGTATAATAGAAGTCTTTGTACAATAACTAATGCATGGCTGATAGGTTCTCGTGGACATTGAGAGATGGTGTTCAATTGAACAGATGTGCCAAGGAGTTATGTATAAACCTCTGAGCAGTCGTATGGACTGGCTACAGTGCTGTAAAAGAAGTTAGAATTTTACATTTAATTCATGTAAAACCCAAGCATTACCTGCTTTTATTGCAGAATTGTTATTTACAAGTTTAGCATTTTTACAATTGTTAGTTATACCAACCTTGTTATCTGGGCACTAGCCTATGGTCTAATATCAAACAAAATTATGCATCATTACTCCATTATTTTACCCCTTGGGATTAGCAAACTGTATTTTGTAAGAAAATCTTTGCAGCCATGACGACAGTGACCCAGGTAGTGACATTAGTGCACAGTGACCTTCACCATGACTCGACCTTGAAACTAATACGTCACACAGCTTCAACCGAAGTGAGCATTTCTCCGGCACTTCATTCCACAGACCACTACGCGTCATGTCAGTTGATTCACAAGACAGCATCGGGTAAAGTCATAAAATGGGTAAGTACAAAAGTTTACTGACTAAAATAATGTTAATAAATTTCTTCATATTGTATGTACAATAAATAATTTAACTACGGATACAAATTATTGTGTCAAACGTTTATTGTTTGGACAGACTGGATGTAGCCTACAACTACGTCATATTGACAGGCATACTAGTATGTCTATGGTAGAATGTTGGAAATACAACTAGCTAACTCATGGTCAAGTGGTCTTAATCCTGAATTGTCCATCTGTGATCAGTTGTTAACTTCGTACGGACTGAGGAAATTATTGTACCACAGTGGGATATATATAAATTATAGGAATAAAGTGGATATTGTGTTATGTAAGACCTTTTTATTATATTTTTTATTATATATATGATGATGGTTATAAATAAATAATCAAGTTTATTCACTTCACTGGCAGCCAAAGCGGCTGAATTGTACAATAAGAACATATTCATAAAGTTGATAACAAATTCATTAATGTATATTAATAAAACTATTTATGAAAGCATAACAATATATGAAAGTGTTACTAATTAGAATGTCTAGTAAAATTAAAATGATAAAAATGTCGGATAGTAAAACTTTTAATGTTCTCTAATATGAATATACACATTCAGGTAAATTAAAGCATAAAAAAAAATATTTAGCTAATTATATTATTATAAATGGAACATACATGAATAATAAATTACAACTTGTTAAAATAGTATAAAATAGATCAATTGAATAAATAGCTGAAAAGATTCACAGTTCAAAGCCAGTAATGTTCGTATGTAAATAGGGAAGTTCATTCACTGCCAATTATACAGTCCATGGTTACAGGCTGTTGTATAAGACCTTACCTTTATTTGTTTATGTGTAGTTTTGTGGTTATATATATATATATGTTGATGGTTACAGGCTGGACATTTTGACGTAGACAGAAACCTGCAGATAAAGCAACTGGAGAAAAGGGAAACAGCAGCCGCTCCAAAGTGCACACACGACACAACTGTGAGTGTTGTTACTGTTAGTTGTCATTGTAATGCTTCACTGGTCACTTGGATCTAGCACTTTCATCATAATATGGAGGGGGGTTGTAAATTCCATTTACCAGCAAATATAATTCACTGGTTTACATTCGGTGAAAGTGTAGGATATCTACATATAACATAACTTGGAGGCAAATACGTCTAACACTGTAGTGACATAGAAAAAACCATGTCATAACTGAGAAAATAACACGGCGTGTTAGACCGGGCACTGCCATCTGAACCTCAAGACCTCAATGTACCCTCTTGACTGACAGCAGTTGGACCCAGCAGCCAATCTCACCTTCAACCTGACCTTGAACAAGCAGGAGAAAGAAGCCAGGAGTCAGATCACCTTGCCCTTCATGCACGACAGAGACAGGCAAGTGACAAGGATTACCCGATTGTAAAAATCCACATAATAATAATATAATAATAAATACAGTATTTGTCTGCGCCACATCTCTAGCAATAAAACCACTCAGAGGCGCATTACAATTTACATAAATATAGAGACATAGTTGTAAAAATAAATAGATCAGTAAAAAAATTCAATATAAATAATATTAATCTTAATAATAAAAAATACTAATACTGATATATAATACTAAATAGTTAATATTACAATTTAAAAAAAAAAAAATTGTTGATAAATAATAGATATTAAAAATAGTAGATATTAAAAATAACTAATACTTAATTATAAAATAAAATAATGAAATAGTTGATAAATAGTACATATTAAAAAAAGTTTGGATATTTAAAAAGGTTCTTTTAAAGTGAAAACCCTCTTTTAAACAGAAATGTCTTCAGTTGCTTCTTGAAAGAACTGAGGGAGTCTGTGGCATGCAAATTGCTGAGTTAATCTGTTGCTTACGGCATTAGTGTCATCTACAGTGTAGTGTGGCAAGGCACCTGGACAAAGGCATTGATCTGGTCACCTGACACGTAGCCCTTGAGCCAGCCCTGGTGTCACAACCGAAGCACAAGGAAATGTTGAGGAACATATTCCACTCCATCCATAGATGATGGTGGAATCACTTAATTGCATGCCATTGCTATGCTATTAATTTACAATCTAGTAAAATTAACATAATCTGTATGAAAGGTTGTCAATATTGCATATATTTCTTGCCAGGTTTCTCATAATATAGTACATGGAGGTCGAGACTTGTACAAGGGTGCCGAGTTGTGAGCAGTTCTCATCCTGTTTAGATTGCCACTAACAGCCATCTATATGTCAGTTAAATACAGTCATTATAATTTTTATTATAATTGATATTATATTGATAGATGCAATGAAATGTTATATGTATTTTTTGATTGTTACTTAATTAGTACTACTTACTTATACTACATACATGTACACATGCATCAGGGATAGAATAAACTATTAAGAGAAAACAAATCGTATTGAAGTAAAAATTACTATACATATGTATATTGAGAGGTTACCTAAATGTATAAATACTACGAGTGGTTCCTGTGATAGCGACTTTTCAGTCTTAATAGGAGTCACTGACCCCCATTTCACCGTTTTAAATTACTGATGTATGACGTTTTGTTTATGTGTCACCTTATGATTATTGAATTCATGTACTTATTTTGGGTTCAAAAATAAACATCTTTTCTTGTTTCAGACAAGAGCGGGAACTGAAGGGCAGCACCCAGGACGCCCAAGTCTTCTATCAGTTGGATGAAGCAGATGACTTTGACGAGGATGACCCAGATGATGACCTGGATATCTGAGCTGGACAACCCATATGTTACCTGGACAGCTGTACAGATGACTTGGATATCTGAGTGGAACAACCCATACCTATTCGGGGTAGCTCTACTGATGACTTTGATATATCTGAGCTGGACAATCCATACCTTAGTTGAATGGTTCTATTGATAACCTGGAAATCTGAGGTGGACAACCGAGACAATGACCTCGATATCTGAGCTTTTCAAACAATGACCTCGATATCTGAACTGACATAAATGATGACCTCGATATCAGAGGTGATATTTATATATTCACTAAGTGTCGATGTCGCAACACTTCACATATATAAAAGAAACAAACATCGAAGACATTCTACAATTTACTGGGAAAAAACATATGCTGGTAAATATACAATGTACGCTAACATTTCTTGTGATTCTTGTACAAAACAAATATACGACAAATACAACATTTGAACAATTTTTTTGCTTTGGTATAATGTTATTTATATATCTAGCGTGTATATATTTCAAGTGTGTCACGTGACAGCAGCGTCCCAGACGCTGTCACCAAACTGTAGCCAATAGTTACGTGAGCATTTACGTGACTACAAGCAGAGGTGAAGGCTATTTCATGAGACACACAACACTGACATTACCTGCAGCAGATGGTGTAGCCAAGAGATCAAAGACATCCTTATAGAACTCCACATTATAACATAGCAACAACTCCTGAACCATTCCAACAAAATACTGAGGACACTTCCACTGCAAATTAACTGAGATGGCAATAGATTGTTTTAGATTTTGTAAATGCAGTTGCAGGAATATAATAGTAGTCTGAAGTCATATAAAAAAATTACAGCAATTTTGATAGTGTGACTAATATCTTAATGGCATTTAAATATAATGCTGATGTTTTTTTTTCAATTTAGAAACAAGTGTTGCTATATTAACATATGCTTTTCTATTAGGTACAATACAGTAAGTGAAACTTCTTTCAGCACCTTGCACTGAACGAATAAACACAATTAATACAGTCACATCATTATAGTAACGCATTTACAAAGTGGCACTTCTACACACAAAAACATCTTTTTCAAAACATTAATCCTAATAATGCAATGAAAATGCGTTAACATCACTATAAATATCGAGTTTTGTGCAAATTAAGTCACGTAAATAGTTATAGGAAAACCAAATGCAGGAAGCTGAGTGAATTCATAATTTCATTTTTACAGATCAATTTGTAATGCATTGCTATAAAAATACTTATCTTACATGTAGACTTAATTAATTTCTCCTTTTGGTCATCTATTTGTAAATTTTTTAGTTAGGTATTAAATAATGTATAATAAATGCAGTAATCATGAATAACAACACAGAGCTACATTGGCTTCAAGTGAAACCTGCAATTTCACATCTTACAATGTGAAACCATCCCGCAGTGCGAATCATCTTGCAATGTGAGCCCATTAGTTAATGTAAGATCGGTTACTTAGATACACCTTAATAACAATAATTATGTTTACATCTCGTAAATAACCTATTGAATGTATAGACAAGAAATCCTATTATAATTTAATACCTACACTATGTTTGGTCGAAATTTGTTTAAACAAATTGCATCATCTTGTGGCAGATCAACAGTGTAAACGCACGTTGCAGTATGACAGAATATGTACATAATGTTCTAGGTCCTCCACATATTGTTCTGAAGAACACAATCAACTTTATCCTAGCTGCAAATTTATTACAGCCTCGTATTGTTCTGTTACACCTTCGAAACTGTAGTTTTGTGTACATAACAGCCTCTCAGGCAATATCCACATGACAAAATTCGATTCAGTCAGCTATGATGCCTCACGGTCAATCTCCAAGGCAATATCTGCAGAGTATGACTTCACGTAATCGTCTACACATTGTTCGCCTCACTGACAGCAATTCTATGAATGCTGCCACAAGTGACGTGTACTGATGTCTGACACCCAGACCTGGCACCTTCAGTGTTTCTTGTCCCTCTTAGAAAGTAGACATCATGAATTTGTTTCGAAAAGTTGCGCATCTTTGAATGTCCTCACTTTGACGAAACACCCGACTCCACTTTCACCATATCTGGACACTAGTGACCACAGCCGCTAATGCACTGACCACGTGACTGCGAAGCCAATGTTTATAACCACTACATATCTAGTGTCAACAGCTGCTCCTTGCGTTGTCATATAAATAAATACGCATCAGACTTTCACGCGAACTTTGGCTTCGATCGGTCGTTTGTAATCGCCCGCCTCAGCTTCACGCCGTTGTGTATTTGCGATAACAGCGCCCCCTGGGGGCCGTTTTCAGTGGGTGTGACGTCATTCGAGCCAGGTAACGACGCCGGCGACATGTCACCGTTTCTCGTGTCGGACGACGGCTGCTTTTTTGCGGCTGTGAACTTCTGGTTGAGACAGTTTATGACGTTGGCATGTGCGATGCTGACACGAGCGACCGGTGGACGACTGCTGACGGTGTCGTCGACGTTATTGCACATCAGGTCGGCCATCAGCTCCGCAGGGGGTGGCGGCAGTGGCAGATCATCACAGTCGTCGTGATCGTCATCGCTGTTGACGCTGAAGTGACAGCTGATGTCGCTGACCGTGCGTCGGTGTTGCGATTGCGTTGTCACGGCAACGTTCTCTGGAATGGGGCCGTGGGCGCGGCGGTGGCCGGCGGCCGTGGCACTCATGCCCGTGATGGAGGAGTTACGGCGTACCGGCGGTGCGGGGCGGGGTGTGTTCACCGTGTTACTCCGCCGGATCGTTGCCACCCCAGACTGCACCAGTGGTATACCTGCAACACAAGGGTCATCTGAAGGAGACATCACAGGAAGTACTCAAAGGTCTAACTTCAGGTAGATGCTTACTTAGATGGTATTCTTAGACATGTTCTGGACTGTATACATTTTATGACACTAACTCATTTTTTAAATGATTTCATTATTACATGTATTATTATTATTGTATATACATTTTTAGAACCTTTACATTACATCGTTTTTATTATTACTTTATTTAATGGTAATTATATTATTTTATTTTTTGGGTCTAAAAGAGGTCGCTTTATTGGCATTAATAGTATTGTTTTAACATGATGTTTTATATGTAAAAATGCCATGAGCGCCACTACGTGGCAGATACCGGCGCTATACAAATTGCCATTATTATCATTATGCTTAAGATACAACATTTCTGCAATGATTTTTCCACTGAGTGACACAGTTAAATGGAGTAGAAGTAGGCAGAAAATGAATGTGTAAAGAGTCATATTGAATTATATTTTAACACAACCATAGGGCAATTGTCCACCTAGTATTTCTTGAAAACACTACAAATTTAAAAATACTGGTAACTCTCCCTAGATGTTTCAGCCATGCATAAATTAGTTTATTAAAGCAAAATGTTCAGTTCACATGCAAGGTGACAACCTTGTGAAGACTGTCATGACAATGACAAGGTGTTGACAGTCATGACAATGACAAGATTGAGGTGGTCATGGCAAGTAAAGCCATACACCGTCATTATCATAACAGTCACTGTAACATGACTGTTTCACGAAATTCTGTTCAATTAATTGAGGTACAGTTTTCTAATGTTTATAAATTTTTAATTAATAGTTTTTTTACCATAATTACCCTGCAATTTACCTAAATGATTGTTTCATTGTATACAATTGTTTACACCAAACCATTCATAAGCTTCTAATCGTATTGCATGCATAATTACTGATGTTATTAATGAACCACAATACATGTACAGAGAAATTATACACAAAATTGTTGGATCTTCAAAACAATAGCAGCCACTTGGAAATAATTGGTCAATAATGTGTGATATAATGTAAGTAAGCAACAGATGACTCTTGCCACCTGAAGATCAGCCTCCGTAGGTCAACCACGTTCAATGTCACACTGATCATTTCGCTTGTATCTACACAACTTGGTGGTCTCACTGAACTGTGAACTCTGACCCCAGTCCAGTCACACACACACACACACACACCTGCATATGAAGATGGACGGTGGTCAGTGACAGGCATGTGATAGGCGTGATGGACAGCCCAGTTACGTGGCATTGTGGAGTACTTAGAGTGGCAGTCAGTAGAGAAGTCTGCAAGAAACGACAGCTACATGCAAACGAAACACAAACAACATAAAGAAATAATGAACACTCACTATACTTATTACTACCAAGCACAAGAAACAAGCCAACATTTGACAAGCATTGAATGAGTTTTCATGAAAAAAAATTATGAAGTCTTACATATGGATGTTTATTCATGAATGCATTTAGATCATAATCTCTGGCCTGTTTCCGAATGTGTCATTCACTGTTAAAACTCTACGATCTATTATTACTGTAATAGTGATTTTTCGTTTAAAGAAACAACATGAACACCACTATTGTAACAGACTGTTAGAAACCATACTGTTTTTAGAGATAATAAGTATCACTACAGTACATACAAGGGATAAATGAAGGGGATACCTAGAATGAAGCACAACAAAGAAATGGGAGAACTGCTAGCATATAATGGCAAACTGGTGATTGCAAGAATGGCAATGAATCAACGAACATGTTGGTAAATGTCATAAAATTAAGCCAGTAAAACCAGCAAAAGCAAATTTGAGAAAATAATCTAGTAATCTATTAGTTGCACATAAAAAAGTATTCAGTCAAGCATGACATTAGTAAGCATCTTGCAACATTGTAAATAATCTGACAAACATCACATGCCTAACTGTTCACTAACTGGTCTACAGTTATTTCTGCCAGCAATGATGAACATTCAAGCATAGAATGCTAAGTATTACACATATAACACAACAATGCAGAAAATATAAGCAAACATGCAAGAAGGAAAAAGAAAAAAATCTTCAAATAAGCTGGTATGTCTTCCAGCAAGTGGACACAGGAGAGGGTAGTTACTGTTGTGTCTTCTATGAAGTGGTTGTATGACAGTGTAGCTGGTGTCTTCTAGGAAATGGTTGTATGACAGTGTAGCTGGTGTCTTCTAGCAAATGGTTGTATGACAGTGTAGCTGGTGTCTTCTAGCAAATGGTTGTATGACAGTGTAGCTGGTGTCTTCTAGCAAATGGTTGTATGACAGTGTAGCTGGTGTCTTCTAGCAAATGGTTGTATGACAGTGTAGCTGGTGTCTTCTAGGAAATGGTTGTATGACAGTGTAGCTGGTGTCTTCTATGAAATGGTTGTATGACAGTGTAGCTGGTGTCTTCTAGGAAATGGTTGTATGACAGTGTAGCTGGTGTCTTCTAGGAAATGGTTGTATGACAGTGTAGCTGGTGTCTTCTAGGAAATGGTTGTATGACAGTGTAGCTGGTGTCTTCTAGGAAATGGTTGTATGACAGTGTAGCTGGTGTCTTCTATGAAGTGGTTGTATGACAGTGTAGCTGGTGTCTTCTATGAAGTGGTTGTATGACAGTGTAGCTGGTGTCTTCTAGGAAATGGTTGTATGACAGTGTAGCTGGTGTCTTCTAGGAAATGGTTGTATGACAGTGTAGCTGGTGTTTTCTAGGAAATGGTTGTATGACAGTGTAGCTGGTGTCTTCTATGAAGTGGTTGTATGACAGTGTAGCTGGTGTCTTCTATGAAGTGGTTGTATGACAGTGTAGCTGGTGTCTTCTAGGAAGCTGTATGATAAGTTATGGTTGTTACCTGGTGTTTTCCAGAAAGTTGTATGATGGTGTAGTTACCTGGTGTGTCTTCTAGGGAGTTGCACGACAGTGTAGTTACCTGGTGTGTCTTCTAGGAAGTTGTATGATAGTGTAGTTACCTGGTGTGTCTTCTATGGAGTTGCACGACAGTGTAGTTACCTGGTGTGTCTTCTAGGAAGTTGAATGATAATGTAGTTACCTGGTGTGTATTCTAGGGAGTTGTATGATAGTGTAGTTACCTGGTGTGTCTTCTAGGGAGTTGTATGATAGTGTAGTTACCTGGTGTGTATTCTATGGAGTTGCACGACAGTGTAGTTACCTGGTGTGTCTTCTAGGAAGTTGAATGATAATGTAGTTACCTGGTGTGTATTCTAGGGAGTTGTATGATAGTGTAGTTACCTGGTGTGTCTTCTAGGGAGTTGTATGATAGTGTAGTTACCTGGTGTGTATTCTAGGGAGTTGTATGATAGTGTAGTTACCTGGTGTGTATTCTAGGAAGTTGTATGATAGTGTAGTTACCTGGTGTGTATTCTAGGGAGTTGTATGATAGTGTAGTTACCTGGTGTGTATTCTAGGGAGTTGTATGATAGTGTAGTTACCTGATGTGTATTCTAGGGAGTTGTATGATAATGTAGTTACCTGGTGTGTATTCTAGGGAGTTGTATGACAGTGTAGTTACCTGGTGTGTATTCTAGGGAGTTGTATGACAGTGTAGTTACCTGGTGTGTATTCTAGGGAGTTGTATGATAGTGTAGTTACCTGGTGTGTATTCTAGGGAGTTGTATGATAGTGTAGTTACCTGGTGTGTATTCTAGGGAGTTGTATGATAGTGTAGTTACCTGGTGTGTATTCTAGGGAGTTGTATGATAGTGTAGTTACCTGGTGTGTATTCTAGGGAGTTGTATGATAGTGTAGTTACCTGGTGTGTATTCTAGGGAGTTGTATGATAGTGTAGTTACCTGGTGTGTATTCTAGGGAGTTGTATGATAGTGTAGTTACCTGGTGTGTCTTCTAGGGAGTTGTATGATAGTGTAGTTACCTGGTGTGTATTCTAGGGAGTTGTATGATAGTGTAGTTACCTGGTGTGTCTTCTAGGGAGTTGTATGATAGTGTAGTTACCTGGTGTGTATTCTAGGAAGTTGTATGATAGTGTAGTTACCTGGTGTGTATTCTATGGAGTTGTATGACAGTGTAGTTACCTGGTGTGTCTTCTATGGAGTTGTATGATAGTGTAGTTACCTGGCGTGTCTTCTGGGAACTGGTTGTATGAGCCGTGGGCAGGGGAGCCGTAGCCAGAGCGCTGGTCGTACTGGAGCTCCAGGGCCATGGTGCTGGCGTCCAGCTCCACTATAGCCTGCTCCAGCTCCACTGACTTGTGGGGCGACTGAAACACACAAGTCAACAGTGAGAGCCTACCACGCCATCACAATCAACTGATACTGTTATAATACTCATTCTACTGTGCCTATATCTCCAGCCACCTCAGAGCCACAGAACAAGTCATTAAAGTCTGCATTAAAACAAAGGATATTGTAGATTTATTTACCCTAAATCCTCGGGAACCTGTGCTAACAGGAGTGACAAACAAAACTGTTCACATGATATTACAAACAAGGGCACACTGTCACCACAATAAATACAATTTCAGCTTTCAGCGCAAGGCAAGTAGAGTTTTTAAGCAATTAATGATTCACTCTATAGTCTGGACACAAATTACTGTAATGCACGACTTTGAACATCTAGAAAAAAAAACAGATCTGTTATTAATTGCATATGTATACTATTGTGCCTAGACAATGGAAACAATCATTCTCTAGTTTATTATTGGTTATACATTTTCAGTAGTGGTAAACAAACACAGGTGTGTATGATGGAAATAAAATTATAGGAGCAGCTAATATTTTTACAATAAACAATGTATACATGTAATATTACTGAATCGACTCTAAACCTAGAGCAAGCCACTTGCTTTGCCATTTAAAAAATTCAAAATAACAACAATCTAAACATTATTCATCTTCTAAAGTTAATTAAACAAACCCTGAAGATAGGCTGACAACACATCAGGCAAAACAACAGTCAGTGAAGTGGAATAATGTAAAGAACATATAAACATAAGATATTTGATCCAACATCTAAGATACACCATAAACCAAACTCTAAATAGTTATTACTGATTTATTGTTCACAACTTACTGTATTTATCACCATGTTTTCTCAACAACTTTTTATTAAATGTTACAAACTCACAATTCATAAATAATGTTCAGTCATCTTTATAAAAATTCAACAACAAAAAATGCTAGGTTAAAAAACCACGTTATATACAAAATTACATGTGTACAGAAGACCAAACATTGACAGCACACATGCAATCCAAGGAGCTAATCTACTGAGAGGTCAATCTGGGCTGAAGGCACTGAGCGTGACCGTGACCCTGAGGGCTGGGGTGAGAGATCACAGGGAGAGGGTGGAATATGACCCAATGTATGGGAGGTGGTTGTCCTGTAGGGTTGTCTGATGGATGACACCCGGAGCTGGGGGCTGTGACGGGGACACAGCTGACTGTCAGTGGACAGAATATAGCTAACTGTGAAAGAGAAGACTAGTAGCCGGATGTCCAGCTGTCATCTACTGGCAGTGACAGGAGACAAGTGTGTCACCTGACACTCTCGATGACAACCACTGACCTATATAAAGTAATATAGAGGTCAGTGATGACAACCTGCCACTCCAGCTCAGCCTCATCATCCACCTCTGTGTTCTGGCACAATTCACAAAGATATGACCTCCTAAGCAAAACCCATCATTCCACATTGATGTATTTTTATTAACAACGAAATGCAAGCTCCTATTTAATTTTAATTGTTTATTTGATGAACTTACCTATTTATGATATTAACTCATGATTACATTATAGATTGCAGAACAAATAAGTTAATTTTTTCCTCACTATTTTTAAGCTCTTTCAAAACAAAATATGTTTCACAGAGAACACTATTTCTGTGACACCATCAAACTAGACCTGGTGGTGCAACCTGGTGGTGACAGTTTTCATTATACTTCCAGCAGTTGCACCCACTGGTTTGAGAGGATGAGTGGAAATGAAAATGACAGAAACAAAAAACAATAATTGCAGTTTTCAAATGAGTTATACTACATAAATAGAGAATAAATCAACACAGAGCAGTGTATATCTGTACAACACCATCCTAAGTCACATCGAGATGACAGACTTGGAAGACATGAGCCCTGATGGACTGAGCGAGTGAAGGAGAAGACCTCCGAGTAGTCGCCAGGTGATAACACTCCAGGATATCAAAACACAACCCTGGCATGTGGAACAGGAGGTATCCAGGAAGCGACTGACATAAGGTCCACATCATGACTCTCTCATCTCCCATTGCAGGCCTTACAAACTACCGTACCACACCTGATAGAAACCACCACATATAAACAAAAACATTCACTTCTCTATGTGCCGATAATTTATACTAGAAAAAATCTACAGAAAACAATGAACAGCTTTTTTTCACATAAGAACATCAAAATGAGGAAGTGCATTACTATGGCATTATTATACTAATTTCTGCTGTTTGGTCCAACTAAATTAAATTGTCAAATTAAACAAATAAAAAGGTAAGTTCTATATAGGGCAGTATCCATTCCTCAGGATTTATGATACAAAAGATACATGTACATTGTTTCATAATTCAAATTCAGATAATAACTATTTCACATTATCTAAATCTCTGTTATTCATCATCATTATTTTAACAGCATAATAAATTATGCTTTAGTGTATTTCATATAGTCTATATCATGATTTAACAGCATAATGAGCCTTGCATGTTTATAAGGCGGTATACAGTAGACAGTGATAGAGACAGCCCCAGGAGAACAGGACTTCCTACAACAAAGACATCTACACATGCAGCATGCAAGGGAGGCTGGCAGTACGACATGAAGGGCTCAGTCTTGCCTGGCAGTCACAGCTGGCAAGTGTATTGCGTCGGATGTTTGCCGGAAGTTTCCGCAAGGCTGCCGTGCTGTTATTCAGTTCCTCTATGACGCGACTTAGTGCAGACACTTCGGGCTAGAAGCAAGGTTGGGTAGGAGGAAGCAGGACACACGTCATTAGCAAGACTAGTTGTCTACGTACTGACAGGGGAGACTGTGAGGCAACCACTGGACTCTCTGTCTCCATTTCCCTTCTGGTGCTGACTGCCTTAAGATAACACTTGCTAAATATAAGGTATACTTTTGTGGGTGGCATCTATCAGACGATTTAACTTCTTTACAGTGGAGAAACATGCTGAAAAATGTTCAAGTCAGTTTGGGAGAAACACAGCTAATTTAGCATTGTTACAGTGATGTCATATTGTTCTCATGACAAAGAGCATTCTTTTAATGGAATGACTGGGATACTGGAACTAGTTCTTTTATGTCAAATGCAGTGTGACATCATTGTCATCATCCTGATCCAGCTTTTTAACATGCCCCACACTGTTTCGTTCAGCCATGAATAAATGAATGTCCTCTTACAAAGAAGGCCATTGGCAGAATTAGAAGTGCTTGGATGCTTCTGGTCTGACTTGAGTGGTTCTGTTGGTTGTAGTTGAGAAATGATGTCCACAATGGGGTACATCTGCCCCATGCATGAGATATTTTACTTCAAAGTGCCGAATGGCTTATAGTGCCTCTTCCAGAAGACAAAAGCAACGCAAGGTTAACACGGCAGCCAGACTTCAACACTGGTTCTGTTGGTTCCACCAGATGAAAACATGTTAGTACTGACTACATATAACTATACTTACTGTGTTAGCAATCAGTACGGTTACCCGTAATTAGTACATGCATACTGTAAACAAAGTTAATCACAAATGTAGCACTTATGCAGCAACTTTGAAAGCGAGGAACATCGTACCATCAACAGTGGCTACATTAGTGACGTACTTGGGTAGGGGGTGACAGGCAGCCATAGCAGGGACTTAGAACAAATTGTTGTGTTTCATGCTTACCTGGCCAGGCATTGAGTATGACCTTTCCGTCCTCTCTGGCCTCTGACCTGTGCTGGCAGTCAACTCATCAGCGTTCATGTAGATAGGCTGGGGCACAACTGGCGGAGAAATCAAAATCGTCTCAATAATAATAATAAGACAATTTCTGTTGTGCCTAAATCCTTGGAAACCAAGCTCAAAGGTGCATCAGTACAAGAGTTAACAACCACAATCACTGCTAGCTCATTCTGATTTAACTAATTCAAAATACAAAGATATCACTATAACAACGGATGATTACGCAAGATATACCAAGACATTATTAATGGCAGTCCCAAACATAGGCACTTTTTAACGAACTGAAAAGGGATACATTAAAACACAAATTATACACATCACACAAAAAAGATCTAATGAGCAATTGTGCCCAATGCCAAAGTCAAATATTTTGCAACAAATAAAACAATTCCACTAATGTGGTAGAGTGGATATCTTCAATTACACATTGCTTCCTTGAAAACAACTCGGACATAGTCTTCAGGACGACTATACAATTGACTCTCCGCTGTCTTACTTTGATCGTTGTTGCCCATATTGAAGTCTGGAACCACAGGTGGCGCCACTGGGCGTCCCCGTGGCTTCGGTCCAACAGGGGGCTTGCTATCGGTGGCGAGAGCGAATGGCACCGCGTAAGGAGACGGGGTACAGGGTGCAGTCTGAGAGTCGGGGCGTTCGAAGGTCTGTGACGTGAGGGCGGGGCGACTGTGAGTGTGGTACGTCTCGTAGGCGGTTGAGATCGTGTGGGGGCGCTCAACGACACTCGAAGACTCGGGGTGTGTGATCCTCGGGGGGTCCGGCCAGTTGTCCCAGGTCGAGGCTGAGGTGGAGGATTGGGCGGGGAAGGGGGGTGAGGGTGGGGTGATGTTCGTGTCTGTGCCTGTGCCACTGCTGCTGCTGGTGCAGCTGCCGCACTCCTGCAGCGAGTTCTGAAACAACAAACACGTCTTATTATTCGAAACAAATTTCATAATTACATAACTAGCAGTTTGGCTTACTTCTACGTTTCGACCACCATCGGCGACCTTCTTCACGAACTGAATGTTCAATGGTCACTGATTAGGAACAGAGATGAGGGGGGCTACAGACTAAGTCACATGTGGGACAGTCTGCTCGCCACGCCATCTAGCGAGCAGTGACCACCGAACATCCAGTTCCTGAAGAAGGCCGCCGATGGTGGTCGAAACGTAGAAGTAAGTCAAATTGCTAGTTGTGTAATGATGAATTTTTTTTCAAATAATATACTGCCAACTTAATGAACATTTTCACGAATAAAACACGTCTTACGTTTTCACTGGCCACTCAACAGGCCATACAACGGTCTACACACAATTCAGGGTGGTGAAAATGGGGTGTACTATCTTGTTGGTTAATACTAAACACATCTGGTTACCCTGATTAATTCAAAAAACACAAATGCCACGTTCACTTGCAATGCAGTCCAACCAAGAGCTGACAGACAGCAAATGTTAAGTTGATTAAATAAATCCACTGCAACATTGGTTAACATCATTAATTTCTTGCAAATGTTAAATCATGTCATTAGTGATTTCCCGAACCATATGTCCCTCAGTTGCCAAAATACAACTCTGGTAATATTTAAAAGCAAAGTAATTCAAACAACATTAGCATGCAGGAAAAAATTAGCTGCGCAAAGAATGAAGCATATAATGGCTACTGTATGGTAACATAATAACAGAGCTATGCAGAACTTTCTAACATCTATATGCTGTAACGGTGTCCCGGACAAGCATGCCTTTCTGACATGTGGGAGGAGAGAGGCTTCTGAAAGAGTGTATCTATCTTTCTGATGGGAGGTTTAAAAAGAGTATATTTACCTTTCAGATGTGTGGGGTGGCAGGATTTAGGATGTGTGTGTGTCTACATTACTGATGTGTATGGTACGGATGGCAGGCTTTTTAGGAAGCATTTGTCTACTCTTCAGAAGTGCGCGGGAGGGGTGGCAGGCTTTAGGTGTGTATCTACCTTTCTGTTGTGTGTGGCTTTAGGTGTTTTAGGTGTGTATCTAGTCTATCTACCTTTCAGATGTGTGGGGGAGGGGTGGCAGGCTTTAGAAAGAGTGTCTACCTTTCTCATGTGTGGGGGAGGGGTGGCAGGCTTTAGAAAGAGTGTCTACCTTTCTCATGTGTGGGGGAGGGGTGGCAGGCTTTAGAAAGTGTCTGTACCTTTCTCATGTGTGGGGGAGGGGTGGCAGGCTTTAGAAAGAGTGTCTACCTTTCTCATGTGTGGGGGAGGGGTGGCAGGCTTTAGAAAGTGTCTGTACCTTTCTCATGTGTGGGGGAGGGGTGGCAGGCTTTAGAAAGAGTGTCTACCTTTCTCATGTGTGGGGGAGGGGTGGCAGGCTTTAGAAAGTGTCTGTACCTTTCTCATGTGTGGGGGAGGGGTGGCAGGCTTTAAAAAGTGTCTGTACCTTTCTCATGTGTGGGGGAGGGGTGGCAGGCTTTAGTTTAGAAAGTGTCTGTACCTTTCTCATGTGAGGGAGAGGGGTGGCAGGCTTTAGGAAGTGTCTGTACCTTTCTCATGTGAGGGGGAGGGGTGGCAGGCTTTAGGAAGTGTCTGTACCTTTCTCATGTGAGGGGGAGGGGTGGCAGGCTTTAGGAAGTGTCTGTACCTTTCTCATGTGAGGGGGAGGGGTGGCAGGCTTTAGGAAGTGTCTGTACCTTTCTCATGTGAGGGGGAGGGGTGGCAGGCTTTAGGAAGTGTCTGTACCTTTCTCATGTGAAGGGGAGGGGTGGCAGGCTTTAGGAAGTGTCTGTACCTTTCTCATGTGAGGGGTGGCAGGTTTTAGGAAGTGTCTGTACCTTTCTCATGTGAGGGGGAGGGGTGGCAGGCTTTAGGAAGTGTCTGTACCTTTCTCATGTGAAGGGGAGGGGTGGCAGGCTTTAGGAAGTGTCTGTACCTTTCTCATGTGAAGGGGAGGGGTGGCAGGCTTTAGGAAGTGTCTGTACCTTTCTCATGTGTGGGGGAGGGGTGGCAGGCTTTAGTTTAGAAAGTGTCTGTACCTTTCGCATGTGTGGGGGAGGGGTGGCAGGCTTTAGAAAGTGTATGTACCTTTCCCACGTGTGGGGGAGGGGTGGCAGGCTTTAGAAAGAGTATCTACCTTTCTCATGTGTGGGGGAGGGGTGGCAAGCTTTAGGAAGAGTATCTACCTTTCTCATGTGTGGGGGAGGGGTGGCAAGCTTTAGGAAGAGTATCTACCTTTCTCATGTGTGGGGGAGGGGTGGCAGGCTTTAGGAAGAGTATCTACCTTTCTCATGTGTGGGGGAGGGGTGGCAGGCTTTAGAAAGAGTATCTACCTTTCTCATGTGTGGGGGAGGGGTGGCAAGCTTTAGGAAGAGTATCTACCTTTCTCATGTGTGGGGGAGGGGTGGCAGGCTTTAGGAAGAGTATCTACCTTTCTCATGTGTGGGGGAGGGGTGGCAGGCTTTAGGAAGAGTATCTACCTTTCTCATGTGTGGGGGAGGGGTGGCAGGCTTTAGGAAGAGGGTGTCCTGGGAGGTGAAGCCGGAGTCCTGGGAGGAGATGCTGGACAGTCGGATGGTCCCAGGCAACAGCTGCTGCCAACACAAGAGACAGCCGCTCGCTCAGCCGTGATGACGCAGCAGCAACATGCACAAATAAACATCGCAAATGGTCACGCTTCAAAGGACACAGCAGGGAGATTCCCTATTAAAACTAAAAAGTTAATATATTGTGGTTCTGAAATAATTCTTCTGGATTTTGTGAAAAAGTTCATTGAAATCTAACAATATACGTAAAATGTTAGTTTTCAATGAGCTTTCTACAACTCATTTGTGAGACTATAGGTGTCAGAAATATTAATCTGTGCAGCATTGTTCGAAATGTATTGTTGCATACATTGCATTTTTGTACATTCTCAGAAGAGAATAGTAATAGTATGATCCTACTGAGATCAATGTTTTCTATTCTTGACATTTCAAACAAAAGTAAAAAAAGTAAGGATTTAAACCTCGATAGGTCTTTATGAAGCAGAACAGTGAAGAAGTTTTCAAATAAATGCTGAACAAAGCATAGAAGGCAAAGTAAAAATCAGCGGCATGCCCCAGGGATCTGACACAGCTATCATCATGACTGAGTCTACACCAGGGCTGGGCCGTGCCACCAGAGTTGGTACAATTGTTACCTGTTTTATATACTACCTGCAACAGTTTCCCATATTATGATACTCACCTCGCCTGCAAACTTGTCTATATAGTATGGCTCGATGCTATTTCTTGTTTATGTTTTTATAAAAAAATATTTTTTAAAGTAATATTTATTTTTTGACTTCCATCGTGTTGTCTTACTAAAATGCTTCCTTGTGAACTACGGGCACTTAACCCCAAATACAGATGGGCAAAAGAATGTCACACCCAAAAATGGCAGAATGGTTTGTCCTAAGAATACTAGCTCCTAAGCTATTTTGGCATTTCTATGAAGACAAAAAACAAAATATTAATTCGGAAGAATGAAAAAATAATAATTGATTGCATCCATAAACCTGCTGCTCGATGCAAGGCCAGACAAATGTTGGAGAACAATTGCGACTAAGTAACCTCACCATCGTGTTTGTCTGATAGAGCAGACATCTACGATGCCTTCGCCCAAGACTCTATAACACCAGAACTGAAGGTAAACCTGCAATGTACTGCTGCATGTGTTTACACAATACTACAAAGTTACAAAACGTGTTGAATTAATGTATTCACAACAAAGCCACAATTAACAACCACACACCTGAAAATCACAATAAACCGCGATGCTTTGCAAGCATTTCGTTTCATCATTTAGGCACGTTACACACTTTCCTAAATTAACCTTCTGGACATAGCATTTTCTGTAATTAGTCAAAATATATAATTTGTTGGTGCACTTATATATTCTTTTAAGACTAACCATTCAGGACAGTGCCATTTGTGTAATATATTTGATGCCATGAATACAGCATGATCAATTTATTATATATAGTTTTGAGCTGGACCATTTGTTACACTGAAATAATTTTTTGACAATGTCCCATCTGATATCTGTAATACATTGACCCCCAAATTTTACTTTACATATTTCAGTGCAACAAAACAGTACTGCAGCCTCATGGTGTATGACACTTGAATACGACAGAGTCCTATTGCATACATGTTAAGTCTCCCGCATTTGGCGGGAGACTCCCGCAATTACAGGAAATTTTTACCGATCTCACGCGCGGGAGAACTAATCTCCCACAATTTCATCGAAACGAAGTGAACAAATTTGCGGGAGCATCCGGCTTTTTCCGGTTTTCAGTCCACCCAAAACAAAAAAATTGTATGTAATTTACCTTACTGGGTGCGGATAATTGGTTTATTTCTGGCTGGGCATTGTCTCAAATGTTTTTCAGGGTCACCTCACAATGAATAGCAATGCCAGTTAACTAATTGCAATCGAGTCTGAGACGTCTTACATACAGTAGCCCCGGTTTCCAAGAGCCTCTAATTTACGTATAAAATACCGTTTTCCCCTCGAGACCCTCCGATTTACATATAAATCTCCCACGTTGGCATTTCCAAAACTTAACATGTATGCTATTGTGCCATGGATGATGTCTGTGATTCAGATAATTTTTACACACAATTATCTGCTATGTGGAAGCACATGTAATATATTGCTTTAAGAGTGATGCCTTAGCATTGAAATATTGCTAATCATGGATTATCGCCTTGTTGAATTATTTTGAGATTTGCATTTTTTGTGTAACTGACTGCAAAATGCTAAACTGGCAGACAACGTTATTTATGTCATCAATGGCAATTTACCATGTAACAATTAACATAAATGGATTATTTTATAATATTAGTGATGTATTTTGTCAGCAACAGCCAGTGACGATCATAAATAAATAAATAACACCGGCAATAAAACTTTATAAACATTACTGACGGAGGTAAACCTGCATCTAACACCGGCAGAATATTGGGTCATTATCCAAATTGTGAATGGCGTATTTGACAGGTTTATGATAATGAAATAAAAATACAGTGTATATTATAAATACATTACTTGTTGAATATTCAACTTTCAGATATATGATATTCCTTTTGATAAAATCCGTTATTGCAGCCGAAATCATGAGCTGATGTGATGCAGTCGATTTTTGGAATGCAGTATTCAGTGATCATGGCTTCTGTGGGCAGTAGAACTGAAATTATATATATGTTATTCATAATCCCAGGACAGAAAGAAGGCTGCCCAGTTGTGTATATTCAGTGCACATATATATATATATATATATATATATATACATACATATGCAGTGGATGTACACAACTGGACAGCCACTACCCTGTCTGGGCACACACCCTAAGCCAAGTACGATGTGACCCTGTTTTGGTAGGGTGGTGCTCCTACCTGTGTGGTGCCCTTGTGTCGGAAGTGGTGCGCGGGTGAGTGGTGCAGGTGCATGGAGCCGCTTGACGAGCTGTTGGCGCTGCTGATGCTGCACATGCTTGACTTCCTCGAGCCGAGGGAGCTTGGCGAACTGGGCGGGGTCTGACACAGCAACAACGACAGTTACAGACACCTTCGGGGACTTTAAATGTGTGTTCACTGCTCTGTAGTGGGGCGCAGGCAAGAGTGGGGCGCAGGCAAGAGTGGGGCGCAGGCAAGAGTGGGGCGCAGGCAAGAGTGGGGCGCAGGCAAGAGTGGGGGGCAGGCAAGAGTGGGGGGCAGGCAAGAGTGGGGGGCAGGCAAGAGTGGGGGGCAGGCAAGAGTGGGGCGCAGGCAAGAGTGGGGCGCAGGCAAGAGTGGGGCGCAGGCAAGAGTGGGGGGCAGGCAAGAGTGGGGGGCAGGCAAGAGTGGGGGGCAGGCAAGAGTGGGGCGCAGGCAAGAGTGGGGGGCAGGCAAGAGTGGGGGGCAGGCAAGAGTGGGGCGCAGGCAAGAGTGGGGCGCAGGCAAGAGTGGGGCGCAGGCAAGAGTGGGGGGCAGGCAAGAGTGGGGGGCAGGCAAGAGTGGGGGGCAGGCAAGAGTGGGGGGCAGGCAAGAGTGGGGCGCAGGCAAGAGTGGGGCGCAGGCAAGAGTGGGGCGCAGGCAAGAGTGGGGCGCAGGCAAGAGTGGGGCGCAGGCAAGAGTGGGGCGCAGGCAAGAGTGGGGCGCAGGCAAGAGTGGGGCGCAGGCAAGAGTGGGGCGCAGGCAAGAGTGGGGCGCAGGCAAGAGTGGGGCGCAGGCAAGAGTGGGGCGCAGGCAAGAGTGGGGGGCAGGCAAGAGTGGGGGGCAGGCAAGAGTGGGGCGCAGGCAAGAGTGGGGGGCAGGCAAGAGTGGGGGGCAGGCAAGAGTGGGGGGCAGGCAAGATTGGGGGGCAGGCAAGAGTGGGGGGCAGGCAAGAGTGGGGGGCAGGCAAGAGTGGGGGGCAGGCAAGAGTGGGGGGCAGGCAAGAGTGGGGGGCAGGCAAGAGTGGGGGGCAGGCA
Source organism: Oasisia sp. SBJ-2009 (assembly GCA_964017155.1). Classification (NCBI taxonomy): domain Eukaryota; kingdom Metazoa; phylum Annelida; class Polychaeta; order Sabellida; family Siboglinidae; genus Oasisia; species Oasisia sp. SBJ-2009. Next base: position 43,553,791 of record OZ024862.1, on the reverse strand, counting down.
AGAGTGGGGGGCAGGCAAGAGGGGTGGAAGCAGAACACTCAGTGTACTGTGGATAATAAAACTGAACAATAAAATCGTTACATTATTTTATTAACGTTTACACTGTGAATACCAAAGTAAAACTAACGTGGATCACAACATAAAACACTACTGTTCTTGGTTGGGTCAGTCTGGCTGCTTACTGAAGCACTTATATCGCAGTAAGTCCTGACAAAGAAAGACTTTATTTTTATCTGACTGTATCAGACTTTAATCTGTGCATCAGCTACATGTTATCAATGAGCTTGGCTTCATAATGAAGACCACAACTGGGATGGGAGGACCATGTGAACACGGATGACAGATATCCGGGATTGGGAGAGAGGGAAGAAACAGGAAGGATCGCGGACTGGAAAGGTATCATTTGTATAGCGGCATCATGATGACTCAAAGCACATTACATGTGGGGATAACACGATCAACAATGAGTGGAAATCAAACACAAAACGAGGACAAGCGTCTAGACCACCCTCTTGGATGACTGTGACAGAGAGAGCAAAAAACAGCGGAGTACCTGGAATGACCAGGCGAGGCGGTCAACCCCTGTGGCATCCAGGATGACCTGCTCACTGGCCGGAGGGAGGATGTTGGGGTCACCAGTGTGCATACACAGCTGGTCAATGATCTCCTGCAGGTGACTGATGTCAGCCAACATCTCAATCTCACTGTCCTGAAACAAACACACATCTCAATCTCACTGTCCTGAAACAAACATCTCAAACTCACTGTGCTGAAACAAACACACATCTCAATATCACTGTCCTGAAACACACATTTCAATCTCACTGTCCTGAAACAAACACACATCTCCACTGACTGTCCTAAAACAAACATCTCAATCTCATTGCCCTGAAACACAACATCAAACTCACTGTCCTGAAACAAACACACATCTCAATCTCAAACACACATTTCAATCTCACTGTCCTGAAACAAACACACATTTCAGTCTTACTGTCCTGAAACAAACACACATCTCAATGTCACTGTCCTGAACCAATCACACATTGTATGATTACTATCTCACATCCGCACTGTCATTTTTGTGCACACTCCAGCAATGAATAAATCGCAGATCGTCATCATCATCAGCAGCAGCATTGCCACCACTGTGCAGCTGCAGAGTTCCATGGTTGGGCTAAGGTCTCAGCAGCTGTTTCCAGATCTGCACTATCCTCTGCCAGTATCACCTTAGAACCTCAAAATAATATTTTATGTTCTCTCAAACTGTTTGACTACGTTATCTGTTTATATTTACGTTCAGTGTAATGGTTAATGATGGCAGCAGTAACTGGTGGTGCCACCTGTTATATAATTAGTGAAGCACAGCTATCGGTGCAGTCAATAACTTCCTGATCCCAGGCGGGCGTGTACAAAGCAACTAAACAATTCCAACAGTACAACATACTTCTTGGTAATAAATATAATTCTTAGTAGTTTTCCAAAATGTTGTTTAACAAATCCATGATGTTTATAATACTAATAAAAACAAAGTATGTCCAAGAATTTGATAAACTGAAAGAGGCTGAAAGTGAGTACTACTTGGAGCCAGAAACAATATCTCTCATATACAGTCCAAGGTTGTTGCCAGGAACACTGCTGTGTGTCTGCATGGATGTACTTACTTGGAGCCAGAAACAATATCTCTCATATACAGTCCAACGTTGTTGCCAGGAACACTGCTGTGTGTCTGCATGGATGTACTTACTTGGAGCCAGAAACAATATCTCTCATATACAGTCCAACGTTGTTGCCAGGAACACTGCTGTGTGTCTGCATGGATGTACTTACTTGGAGCCAGAAACAATATCTCTCATATACAGTCCAACGGTGTTGCCAGGAACACTGCTGTGTGTCTGCATGGATGTACTTACTTGGAGCCAGAAACAATATCTCTCATATACAGTCCAACGTTGTTGCCAGGAACACTGCTGTGTGTCTGCATGGATGTACTTACTTGGAGCCAGAAACAATATCTCTCATATACAGTCCAACGGTGTTGCCAGGAACACTGCTGTGTGTCTGCATGGATGTACTTACTTGGAGCCAGAAACAATATCTCTCATATACAGTCCAACGTTGTTGCCAGGAACACTGCTGTGTGTCTGCATGGATGTACTTACTTGGAGCCAGAAACAATATCTCTCATATACAGTCCAACGTTGTTGCCAGGAACACTGCTGTGTGTCTGCATGGATGTACTTACTTGGAGCCAGAAACAATATCTCTCATATACAGTCCAACGGTGTTGCCAGGAACACTGCTGTGTGTCTGCATGGATGTACTTACTTGGAGCCAGAAACAATATCTCTCATATACAGTCCAAGATTGTTGCCAGGAACACTGCTGTGTGTTTGCATGGATGTACTTACTTGGAGCCAGAAACAATATCTCTCATATACAGTCCAACGGTGTTGCCAGGAACACTGCTGTGTGTCTGCATGGATGTACTTACTTGGAGCCAGAAACAATATCTCTCATATACAGTCCAAGACTGTTGCCAGGAACACTGCTGTGTGTCTGCATGGATGTACTTACAATGACAGGCTTGTGTTGCCAGGAACACTGCTGTGTGTCTGCATGGATGTACTTACAATGACAGGCTTGTGTTGCCAGGAACACTGCTGTGTGTCTGCATGGATGTACTTACAATGACAGGCTTGTGTTGCCAGGAACACTGCTGTGTGTCTGCATGGATGTACTTACAATGACAGGCTTGTGTTGCCAGGAACACTGCTGTGTGTCTGCATGGATGTACTTACAATGACAGGCTTGTGTTGCCAGGAACACTGCTGTGTGTCTGCATGGATGTACTTACAATGACAGGCTTGTGTTGCCAGGAACACTGCTGTGTGTCTGCATGGATGTACTTACAATGACAGGCTTGTGTTGCCAGGAACACTGCTGTGTGTCTGCATGGATGTACTTACAATGACAGGCTTCAGACAGCTCATGAAGTGGCAGTAGCGACTGCGTTCCTCCACCAGTGCGGTCCGGACAGCCGTCTTCTCCGTACTCTCCAGATTCAGGAACTTCTCGTTGACGTCTTGTAGAGCCGACTCCACGCGGCTGTGAATGTCACTCTTACCTGCAGGTGAGACGTTTAGATTATATTTATTGTTATCATTAGTGTGTGTGTGTGTGCTCGAGCATGCACGTGTAAGGTGTCATGTGCTGATTTTAAAACCTGCCAAATTCACTGATAAGATCATTACACTGTAGTACTATGTTAATTTAAAATAAAATTGAAAACCTAAAATATGTATATAATAAGTCATGTGACCATAAGTAAAATAAATAAGGTCAGAAATGTGTTCTTGAATAAAAATTATCTAATTTTAATTTAAATATGAACATTGTATAATGTATATACATTGCAAATCTACTTTGTGCTGTAGTGATTTGTCGAATTATTCAACTGGAAATAAGATCTGAACTGAAAACAAACTGAACCGAAAAAACATTTTAGGGCCACTTCTAGATGGAGACCAAAGATTACTATACTCTTCATAATAATATAATTACATAACATATGATCATAAATCAAACATCCAAAGTCTAGTACCCTCGCATATTGTACATACTACTTCCAAAATGCAACACCACTTACAAATGACCCAGGTGACATAGACTAGAGGACATGTGACAAGTTAGTATACATAAACACCCTCAACAACGGTTAGAACTCTCATTAGCAATCAAGTTATGTAAACAACAGCACGGGTACACAGGCTGGTAGAGGTAGATTTGTAGACCCAAAAACAAACTAGAAAACACACTCCTCGCACACACAAAGCACTCAGGCTGACACAGTGACCTATTTGACATCAACCCCTAACCCATCTGTTCCCAGATTGATGTGACAGTGCAAGGACGCTGGTGACAGATGCCACGTATAAGTCACCTGTCTTATTTCGTCACGCTGTCATAGCTGCTAGATTTCCTCCTAAATACTTCAGCATGTTCCACTGTATGTTATCACTCAGTGACTGCCCTAGTGAAACGGGGACCATTTGTGCCAGAATCATGTTCTCGTCAAGTAACTGTTTACGTTACTGGCATCTTTTTCTAGTATTATCCAAGCTGTTGTTCTTTCTGTTAATCATTGTACTACATCACCTGGTCCTGAAATCATGCATTTCATATGAAAGAGAAAAAAAAGTGTTAACCATTTGAGGGAATGTCCTAACAAGACATAGAAATGCTAAAACTAACATGACGATGATGATATTTTCATCAGATGGTTATGGTTGTTCAAGTGCTGTTACTACCACTGCAAAACACTGTTAAACACAAGAAATAATTTAGTAAATTGAGCAATTTTCACGGCAACAGGAAGCACCATTACACCGCAGCTATGTGATAAACGTTGTAATTTGGCGAACAAGATTGTTTTTCCAAAATAGCAGCAGCAACTGCGTTATGCAAATGGTGGTGCCCCTTTGAGTCAGAAGGGTGGTAGTCATGGTAACGGTTGCACCTATATGGGCAGTGTGGTGGTTCCGTGGATTACATGAGCCATCAACGCAGTCATTCAGAGCATCATTCAGAGCCCGGTGAGAGGGGGTCGATTTCATTGCTGTAACGCTGTGTCATCATTAGGGCACGGATAACTACAGGTTTGATGGTCTAATGTTGCAGGCTGGTGTTCTGGCTAATACCCATTTATGTTATGAGGCTGTGTTTATGCCTCATAACATAACAAGGGGGTCGGAGGCACAGGGTGTCTGCAACTGCAAGTAGGTTCTTACATCTGCAGTTGTTTGGCAGGGTTAGTTGTTATGGACCACCAGTTAGAGAGGTTAAGGTTCAGGGTGACATAATGCAGGATTAAGGCCTTGGTTGTCTGTGTGTCGACCACCATGCAACGCCTACCTGGCACACAGGTGTGCATGGCCTCAACTTTCAAATCAAATCCACACTTAGAGTGTGTACTGGACGTGGTACCTAATCACAGAAAATATGTTTTAATGTCTTAAATTAATTTTATATACATACATATCATATATTCTCTACATTTTTATTTATACTAATGTCTTAAATTATATATTATTTCAATCTATTTTAACAAATATACTTTGCATGTTTTTTGCTCTCGTAAAAACAAATATTATTATACATGCATGTATTATTTTATTTATTTTGTACTCATTACTCATATTTTATGTTTTATTGCTGTCATTTTAAATACTATGTATGTTTTTTATGTTTTATGTCTCATTGCTTTATACCTGTTTGTCGGAAAATCTCAGATGAGCTAATGTTATCAAATTCACATGTAAACTGATGTTAAATAAAGCTTCTTGTATCTTGTACCTGAGACAAACGACATGTCGATCTGTGTCACTTGGCAACGTCAGTGATCAAAAGCCACCATCACCACACAAAATAAAAAATATGCTGTAATGTTTCCACCAGGTCTATAAAAACGACTCCACGGAACTTCATGTCAACACTTAGACAGTCCCCCCAGCCACACCCTCCATAGGATTCTCAGGTGGTTCTTGTCAAGGTTGAGAGAGACGGCAACACCCCTTGTTGTGGTACAACCCCACCATGACAGGGTAAAAGAAACTAAGGCGGAAACTGCCGAACCGGAATCACAACTGATGGGATTGGCTGTGACAGGAAGCAGGATTCTGTTTCAGAAGAAAACTGACATTTCCTCTATTAGGTAATGATACATATGTGAACACAAAGAATGAACTGAACCTGGGTAAGGAGTGTCAGACCCGTTGACCCACACAGTATGGGTCAGCCATATGTGGTGTGGTAGTCTACCTAACACAAGGATGTCAGCTTATACATTTGATACAAAACGTATGTGGATCATGGAAGATACCTGTGCCTTTTCACCTGTTCAGAACTTTACTTCAAATGGATTTAGGATATGAGAGTATTTAAATGAAACCAGAGCAGGTGTTCACCCTCACTTACACAATGAGGTTATGTCATGCCGCTGCCAGTATGTTTTATGACAGATTCCTGTCACACAAAACATCACCACAAGTGACTGTGCAGTCAGTGGCTCCAGAGCCGTGTGACTCTGGAGTCAATAGGACTGTCACCTCGTGTTAACACACAGCATCACTCTCAGTCTCAACAGAGCACCAGTGCACCGCATTTACAAGTGAAACAAGTGCTTCAAAACTGTCGCCTGCTTAGACAAGTTCTCACAATGTTCAACAGGTGGCACCACCACTCATGCATGACATTAATTCTGGGGAGTGAAGTTGTAATTTGGAAATACTGAACCCGCCAGACCGGCTCTTGACAGCATAGCATTGTGAATGAACAGTAGACTCGGTGAGATGTCCGATCTCGTGACTGTGTTTGTGTACAACTGATACAGATGCTGTACACTACCTTAAAAGCACCCTCTTTTTAACACTGACATGAAATCTTTGGTAGTGACACTGATGTGAGATGATGACAGGGAATGAAACTGACATTGACATCATGACAGTGAAAGACACTGACGTGAGACCATGACAGTGAAAGACATTGACATTTGACATGAGACCATCTCAGTGAAAGACACTGACATGGGACCATGACAGTAAACTGAGACATTGACACTGACATAAGACCATGACACTGAAAGACACTGATAACGATGTGAAACCATTGACACTGAAAAAGACTGGCAGCATCTGACCAACGACAGTGACAGACACCGACATGAGACCACGACACTGAAAGGTACCGATGACACTGACAGTGACTGACCACTGACATAGAAACACACTGACACAAGACCATCGCCAGTAGAAGACACTGACATTGTCTACGAAAACAACAGTGAACTATACAGCAATTATGCAAATCAGTGCACGACCCAATCACAACCTACAGAATCGATGCAGTGTCAGCGTGTAGGCGCCGGTGGGCATCACAACCACACAGAGTACACGTACATGAGATAGCATCGGAGGAGGACTAGATTGACTAATCAGTCTATCATTGGTGCATCCCTGGGGCCTGTGTGTGTACTGTGTCTGGTCTCTCCACCCATACAGTGGCCAGGGTCAGTCCCTATTCCAAACAGCTTTCCCACTCAAGCAGAAGAAAATAATTGGTGTGATTGGCCATTTCAGGCAGAACAACACAAGGGATGGGCATAAGTGACCACAACATATAACATTGTCACCAGTGCAGGCTTCCTCGCAAGCCAGGGTCGTTTGCCATGCAAACTGGCCCTGGCAAGAAGTGCATGATTCAGCCGGGTCAAACTGGTTTACTGTCTATGCCAATCGTGACACTTCACCCACGGGAACAGCGCTAACACCCACCCCAATCCGAAGACAGATATACAATTTCTGGGATTTCCAGTATAATGACCCATCCGCTCCCATCCGCTCAATCACAAGGGCAGCTGCAAGGTTTTGTGTTTGAATATTTTGCTTCTACGTACCAAACATTGTTTGTGATATGAGCTGCATGTGGCTGAAATCACCCAAAATTACTTGACCAGAAGCTGACCACACTCCTTATGGACGATTTCATTGGCTGACATTGAAAGATGAGTTTTTGAAAGGGGTGTGTCAAGGGTAAAGAAGAGTTGGTCCTGATGTAATCAGCCGCAGTGACCCGTGACACGCAAGGATGAGTGGAGGTGATGCAAGCTTGGCCTATTGCAAGTCTTAATGCTAACTCAATTGTATCATAATCTATTTATCCGCTACACAAACAAGTCAACATACAGTGATGTCCGAATGTAGGACAATGCACAGTGTTGAAAGTGACAAGGTCAAGCCTTGTTGTGATTGGTCTGTCTGTAGCCTCGCGTTATCAAGTTACAATACAAACACGGCTCACACTTGCGAAAAAATTCGATAATGGAAGCTGCTAAATCGATCATCGGATGGCCCACTGAAAATCATGATATACCACGTGACATGGTTACCATCAAGAAATAAAGCTTTTACTACTACTATCATCCCGGATTACTCAATCCCTGTTCTACATTATCAAACACCTTTCTATGATTTCTTATCTATATCTGACAATATCAGTCATTATGTCAGCTATAACTGAGGGTGATGACTCATTGTGGTAGGTTTATTACCATGACTGGTATTAACTGTTGATTATATAGGATATATGTAGATAATTCGTTCTTGTATCATCTAAGCTGCAGTGGTGATAATCCAGGTAAAGGTATTCAACATACATTAGTAGAACACTGTCTTTATGCACACAAATCTTGCTGATTACTTTGAAGGTGTGAAATAAATTAACATAAAATGTACATATTCTTTCAATGCAGCCCTTCTTGGTGTTCAAAACTCATATGAACCATCACCTCTTCCAATATAATCCAATTGGGTAATCAAAACATCATTTTGTATGAGAACAAATTATGGTTTCTTCCATCGAGACTGTATTTTCCACAACACAGATTTAAATCTAAAATATTAAAAACTGAAGAACATATAACACTACTTTCAGATTACAAGGGTCAGAATTGGTTTAATAACACTTTATGATGAGTTACTCACCTTTCTTGAGTTTCTTCTGCAGCCTCACTGTGTCAGACGTGGCTCTTTTAATCTCTTGTCGTGATCGTTTATACTCTACAACCAATCAAAACGCAGACATTTAAATATGTTAAAGACAACTTTTTTCTTTAAAAAAAACTGTGTTTTCACAAATTCTTACTGACTTACTTGACTGTATGATTATTTTTAAAACTGTAAACATTCCCATTTCACTGGTTAAGGTTCTAGCATAACCTCAGGGTATAATATTCCTGTCAAAATAACAACAGCTAAACAAATGAATTCTTCAATCTAACACATAAACCCCAACGTGTATTTAATGTCCTTGAAAATGAACATTTGCACGACTGTTCTGGTGTTCGCTTATTTGTGATTGTTTTCCTGAGGCCAGCTAACATGTCTCGATTCTCTCTAGCCTTTTGCAGCTGCCATGTTAGTCACATGACATCACATGACGTCACATGATGTCACCCACACCAACTAACAGATGTTATGAGCACCTCGTCCCAGGGACATGTGTAACTGCTTAGAAGATGCAACTACCATAAGAGATGACCAGCCGGCAGGTAGGGAAACTAGGAGGAGATTAGGGCAGCTGGTAAACACCCCAGGGCAAGATATCATCTTGAAATGATTCTGCACAGCGGGAATATGAAAACAGAGTTGTTATGCAGGGATGTGGTTGGGAAATAAGAAACTACATCCTGTGGTTTGAGAAACTTCCTGGTGCCTTCCTAACTACAAGAGAGGGTTAACGCAAAGGATACCATTTGATACACAAGACAAGTAGCATAACTACTATGTAAACAAATTAAAATGACCTCAACATTTGGTCAAGTTACAATGCTGACAGATGACAGTAAAACAAAAATGGTTTGATAAGTTGAATGGTCAAGTAAACATTATTTTATAAGAAGAAAGTATTTTCTATATTGCCTTGTGTCTTCCAGAGAAGAGAGGATTGTTGGTAATCCATGCAAGAAGTAAAGAGTATTCCAATATATTTTTGTTAACTGGAACTACAGGTACAAATAATGTGTCGCTATTGCAAAGAGTGAATACTATGTCAGCCTTTATGAGTCTGCCAGTTGTGATTTTCAAAACGGAGATCACTTTTTAAATATAACAAACGAGAAAACAAAATGAAAATGGAAGGAAATGTGTGTCTAAAGCTAGTTACTGATTATGCCTGTGCCAATTAGTAGGGTAAAACTGGAATGTGTGGGCAACTGATCAATGGTGCAGAATGTGTTGTCATAATCAGGTGGTCATTGTGACCTGGGATGTCAAACTAAAAAATCAGACTTGAAATGTCTTGGTGACATGTATAGCCAAGGGCATTTTGCAGGTGTAGAAATGTACTAAATATAGTGAAAGGACATGTTAATATTCACATAATTTAGTAGTGCAATAATTGGAGATTTTGCCTGTGCAAGAATGTTTTCATTTAAAAGCAAACATTTAATTCTGCTGTATACCCAGACATTATTTTAACACTGCCCCAAATAAGGTTACTGAAAAGGGAGTTGCCAAAACTTCAAGGTCTTCCACAAAACATGATGTTTATGGCATTCCAGTGTGACCGATAAGCTTTTGCAGGTTGCAAATCACTGCAAGCACTACATAGTGTACAGGGTATACCATCAGACTCCCTAGTGCCTTTGTCAGACTGTGTAAATGCACACAACAGCTGCCAGGCAATGATTTAGTACCTGCAGACAGACCTACAAGTACACCAACACACACATATTTGTTCCATTTTTGACAAACTTATTGTTGAAGCACTACCAGAAACGAGGATCCAAAAGTGGCACGCCAAGGGGATTGTATTTGCTTGGCGGGAAGCCAGCCGGTGACATAACAGGCTAACAATGGCTGCAGGCTACTGTGGTTTAGCTTCAGATTGTGGCATTTGTAACGCATCAGTGGAGCAAAACATACAAAGGTCACGTCGGACAACCATATATTTCTTTACACACTCTAAACCACAACATTTAAATTACTGGTCAGTAGAAACTGACCTGGTTTACGATGCACCTGGTAGGTGCAATTTGTTTGAGTACATGACGACTGTGGCCAAACAAATATTGGAACAGTGCCCAGAATAAAATTCAAATCATTCAAGCAAGCAATACCTGGAAACAGATGAAAGGTAAACTTTCGACTCCTGACTAGTGACTATGCTAACTGCAGGACCTGTCTATATAATGGTCAGCGCTAACAATGCCTGGTTGGATGGCCCTGGGCCACCTGGTTGAATGGCCATGGGCCACCTGGCATTCACTCCCAGAATATGGCATCAATTAACCACTTTGGAGACGACCGCAATCGCAGTACGCTACGATGACACAACGCCCTTCCCATGACCTTGAGCGTCATCACAACTGAGTCAACGTAATCACAATAAAAACTAGTTAAATCCTCAACGGTACACTTCATCCGTGGCAGCCGCAGACCCACTGAATTACCACAAGTGCTTAGAGGGTAAACCGAAATGTGCTATTTGTGTGGAAGAGACTAGTGGCTACAGCAACACAAACAAAGGGAACAGGATGCTGGAAAATACAGCAGGCTTCGTTACACCCTTTTGGCTACATGTTTTCAGCATCAAATACGTGTCGAATAAAAAGGCGAAATGACGACAGAGTGTATGTGGCTAGGCAGACTGGCTCCATCCTCTAGACAGTGGAGTGGTAGCCGAGTGTCCTAATCTCTACTACAGACTCCAGAAGCTCTATCAAGACACGCAGACACAATGTTACTGGTTCATTCATTGGCAGTGCTCTGTTAAGTACGTTTTTTTAATACTTGACTAGCAGCTGTGTCCACGATGAAATAAGTACGTGGGTAATAAAATTGTGGCACCAGCAGTGAAAGTTATAATAACAGCCGCAGTCGCTAAGTGGCTGGTTTGTTGCAATGATACGATCGTTTTGTTTTTATTACTGGTTATATATCAGAGGCTGTGTGGACATGGTCATTAATACATTAAGTTCCTATAGGACATAACATCTAGGTTAGACAATTCTATATTTTTTGATTTACCAAAATAAGTACATAAAATAAATTCTACCAGCTGTCAGTCAAACCACAATTTGTTATTTTATAAGGTTATTCTGAATTCTGACCAGATGTAACACTTTCATTCTTTTAAATTATCTGGAAATATGTACAAAATTCTACCGACTAAACCAACCTTGGTTCAAAAGATGATGTTTCTTATCAATACCACAACATTATGTTATGACACTTAATGATGACCATGTAAAATAAAAATAAAACATTCACACATGGGGAAGCTGCATATGCATGTAAGTCAATTACACACATTGTGTCGTGTGTGTTCCTAGGGACTTGTGTTATACAACAGATTCTGCTGTTGACTCTGGTAATTAACTCTGCGGCATCCTGACCACACAGACACCAGGCTGTCTTCCAGGAACGTTTCACACAGCGTCATAATAATAGGACAGGAAACTGTGAATTCTGAGAAGCGTCCCCAGTGACTCAGTCACAGGCAGACGTCAAGCTCTCCAACGTTTTTACATGTCCAAAAAAACTGCCGTATATTATGTCAGTGGTGGTTTTTCCACAACCAGCGCAACTGATAAGCTTGAGGCTGATGAGGCTGGCTTAGGTGATGTTCTGACAGACGATACGTGTACAGTATATGTGGAGCAAAGACGGAATGGTGATGGCGGGACAGTGGAACATGTCTTTATCTAATGGAAGTGTGTACTATGTCAGTTTCTACAGTCATCTACATTAAGAATATGGCGATGACTTAACACCTGGTATTATATTGAGATGAATACATATTTATGGGTCAAATACATACTGATTCAAATCTTGAGGATAATGCTAAGTGCTTTAGTAAATAAATAATGTTATTCAATTCATCTTCTTTGTAGAACGTGTTCAACATAAATAGCAATTCATCTTATTTGGAATTATTCAGCCATGCATAATACAAATAAATTGTTTACTAATACAATTTCAGCACTATTATTTCACCACTGTTGTTATATGGCATAAGTTCAAGAATTACTTAAACACATGTATTTAATAATCTTTATCTCTAATAAACCAATGAGACTATACTTCAATAAAACAGACACAGGTGTCACAACAAGAAGGTGTACCTATTACTGACCCATCAGAACAAGTGAATGGCAAGCCAAACAAGAAGACAGCAAGAGGCTGACAGTGAGCAGATGTCGATGTACCACAATGAATAATGCAGGTCTGAAGGCAAGACATGCCCGAAATAGAGAAAGGTGGACACGTCTGGCCGAGTGCTACATCCTGCAGTGGACCAACGATGCAGAGGTGAAAGCTTAATCTGCATTAAAATGTGTTCGACTACAAATGCAGTTTTCAGAACAACACATTTACCAGCGCGCCATCTATTACGCACCACAATAAACTAATCGGTGGTTCAGTTCGTTCGTTTCGAATCGATTTACTTAGTTACTAACAGTAAACGATTATTCTGTCTATGCTGTATAGCGATACACTATGTTCCATTTGAGGCAGACTTGATGTCTAGAGCGGGTTAGTTAAATGTTGTATTGTTTGTAATAATAAGAATAATAATGATAATAATGTATTACATATATTTGTAGGAAAATTACATCTTTCTTTTTTAAGTCCATGAATATACAATGAACAAACTTAGTCAGCACTCAACAGCGCCAACTAAATCAACTAAAACCTTGGCTAAAAGATCAGGAAACCATGTCATACAATTTAGGTTTATTTATAACTGCATGTTATAATAATAGTAATTACTATATTATTTAAAACTGTTGTTTTCAAGTCTCTTATTAGTGAACTTACAATGTTGTTGGTAACTTTAATAGTGCCCGTTACTACAATGTTGTTGGTAATTCTGTACAAGTTGTCCTAAGTCACCACTACTAGAGTGTCCTAGTGTCAGAAGACACTGCCTGGTGTATGGATGTGTTATTGGCAATCACCACGCTTCAATGATGCCACTGATGCACAGACATAAGAGATATTGAACTGAACACCCACCAGTGGAGATATCATGTCCAAATATTGCTTTCACCACAATGTCATAAACTAAGCCGTGCAGTTTAATCCTGCCTTCAACATTGCCCAATCACCAACGGGTCCAACAAGTTAATGATATCTAGACTTTTGTCAACACATATTTTGTAGTAAGCAACACTAGTTGAAAACAAACACCAGATGTCCATTTCAAATGCACTGCACTGACCACAGGAGATGACCCTCAACTTAAATACCCCAAGTGATTAATGTTGATTTGACAGCCCAAGAGACCCTGGTGTGTCACTCAACTGACCAGTGAAATTACTCTGGACACTGACCTATCCCTGGCACTGACCACTGACCAGTGTTTGGCAGTGTGACAACAGGGCCGGGATGTCACAGTGGACTAAATCACACATTGTCAACAAACTCACAGGGGAGCTTGTTTGTAAATAGCGAGGATATAATTGATTTGCACCAGAGTTGGTGTTGTGTGTAACTGCCCTGCCAATGCGTGTACATATTCAGGGATGGGATGTTACTTGGAAATAGATCACCTTCCCAAACATGTATGCTGTAAGAATGCAGGACACTTGAGACTGTGATTAGTTGACGTCAAGGAGAGATTTTAATTAACTTCTGAAACCAGCATGAAGTCACGAAAGAAAGACATTAGAGGCGAACTAAATCATGAGGGAACAAAACGAAAATGAGACTGAGAGAAAGAGGAAAATAAACTGTGTGAATGAGAAACAGAAGGAAAAGTGAAGAGAAAGAACGTCAACAACGTCGAGAGGTGACACAAACTTTTAAATATCCGATGATCACTGTGGCTATAAAACACAAATAGAAATGAGATTATAATAAAGAAATGACATCACAGATCCCCTAGGCATGGTCCCTGTCTTGTTGGACCATGTAAATAGTTGTCATTGGCTAACCCTTGGCATTGTCCTTGTCAAGTTGGATCATATAAACAGCTGTTACTGACTTACCCTTAGCATGGTCCTTGTCAAGTTGGACCACGGTCTTCTTCCATTCCTCCATCTTCTCTTGTAGAGGACCAACCAAAGTGTCCATTATCGAACTGCAAAATGCAGTCACCATTTATAAAACTGTGGTACATTAGAAATCAACAATTCTCACATGTACTAACTGTCTCAATTGTGCCATCTATTCATGCACACACATTTCTGAATACATCTCTCTACACATCTCAACACATTCAAAGATTTTGTTTCTTTTGTTCTATTTACTAAAATAAAAATCACCACTGTACACATATTAGCATACATGTCAGTAAGAATGGGACGAATTTGGAATTTCATTCGAATCGAATAGAATATCTTCGAAATTTCGAATACGATTCGAATACTGAATCAAATATGAATATTCAGTGGCTTCAAATTTGATTAGAATATCAAACGGTGTCGAGGTATCTTGCCAGGACATGGCATCATCCCATGGACATGTCCGTGTCGGTGTCATCGGCATCGTGGCCATACGCATTGATCTTTTTGTTAACTTTCTGACGTAACCATGAAATCGACTTCTTACAGCAGCCAAACTTATCCTCACATATGTTATGTACATATGCACACACTAGATTACAAAATAAATCATTTAAACAATGTAAAGAATACCATTAAGAAAACAAACTTGTGCAAAACTCGACATGATATACTGTGGCTATGCGGAGCTTAGCGCTTACCACAACATCAGTAATTTATTGCAGCCGTCGCTAAATAAATGACCATCACAAATTCCAGTTTTAAAGTAACCATAACCCTACCTAATCCTAAGCTAACTTCAACTAATCCTAAACTTACCTGAAACACTAACCTTAAGCCTTAACCTGACACTGCTAACAAAAGACCCCTCGATACAATACCGATATTATGGTAAGCTACGCGTAACCGGCACAGAAGGTGAAGACACCGCGTTGCTGGCGAGTTTTACGCAAGTTTGTCTTGTGAAGTTTATTCGTTTAAATGTAGTGATTTTATTTTGTAAGCTAGTGTGTGTATGTGTGTATATATATATATATATATATATATATATATATATATATGTGTGTATATATATATTATACATATAAATTATGTGAGGAGTAGTTTGGCAGTTGTGGTCTTTTTTCATACTTAAGTCAGAAAGTAAAAGTTTGTCCGGGACTGATTTTGCAGTGGAGGACATAAAGGAAAATATTCTAGCGATATTCGTTTATATAGCTGCAATGTTTCTAATTTCAATCGAATAGGAGGAAAACATTTGACTATTCAAAATTTCAAATACGATTCGAATATTCAACCCATCCTTACATGTCAGTATTTAAAATATTATTCAACCGTACCTTGTGAATGTCTTTAGCTTTCCCTCTATACTTCGATGTCTTATACATAGACGGGTCAAGGCCAAGCCAACCTCTTTTGTAGCACCTGAAACAAATATTCATTCAATGAAGGTCATAGGTCAAATGTTTGTGAGGTATAGGTCCCATGTATAAAAATTAAACATAAATATGTCACCTTAAAAATTATATTGCAGACTTAAATGAATGTCTTGAATGTATATACAATCGTAAATATATAAACCCAAACTTTCACTATAATAATAATAATTTCATAATGGACCGTTTTATAATGTAAATGTATTCCAATTTTATCAGATTTATATCAAGAACTGAATATATTCACTCAGAGTTGTCAAGTGATAAATCTCTCTGCTAACTGTGTACAGCATCAAAATAATGAAGCCGTAAATAATGAAGATCATTTTGGGTCTCATTAGGAATGAAATTAATACAATAATGTCATTAAAGATAATGTTATCCCCAGTGCTCAGGTTATTAACATAATATCAAATCAACACCACTAAACCATTCAGCCACATTGGATTTTATTGCACAAAAGCTAACTAATCCTACTTTCACTTCTGACTAGGCACTCATTTCACCACTGATGTGAATTTTGGCAATTTGACTAAGAACTCTGTCACAGGTTTTCCCCTAGATTTGGAGAAGTTGTATATTATAGTCTAATTGTTCAGTGATACTTTAACATGTTCACCAAATTCATATAACAAGTGAGGATCTGTGGTTGCGTTGTACTGTCAGTCAATGGGATGGTGATTCAATCCCACCTTCGCCGTTTTGAAACTTAGGCAATTTCGTTCACCTCACATTTGCCTGTGTCTTTCAGAAGAGACACTAAAAGCCGGCGGTCCCTTCTATCTGGTGTTTATGCCAGGGAAAGTAAAAAGATCCCACACAGGGGGTAAATGTGTAACCTGTAGTGGACTCACTAATTCTAGAGCTAACCATAAGAAGAAGAACACAATATCACCACAGCTAGTTTCTACTGAAACATGGGGTCAGCGTCCATGGATGTATTCAGGCAAGAGTGACATGATCTGATTTGTAAACATGACATTAGCCGCTGGAGCAGGTGGCTACTGCAATAACCGTACATTAAACCAGCTGAACCCACAAGCAACACAGAACTCTTGGGATTATAGACACCCAACATGTAATCGGGTTCACTTGGTTGGTAATCATTATGAGCAGCGCACAAGTATGATTGAGATGACTGACTATTTGGCAAGACATAAAGCAAACACGCCCAGTGAACTCACACTGCCCTTACATAACATAACGCCTTGTGTCAACAGCAAGGATTACATCACGTCGTTGACTTACATTCACTGTGCTATTGTTACCCTACATGTGCAAAAACATCACACCACTTCAACAACAAGGTATAGAATCATCCTGGGCGTGTTCTCAGATAACTGCTATCTCAGTGTCATATACTGGTGTATATGGTTGTTCTCTGCTTGTTGCCTTGTCTGTCAGGGGTGAGGCTGGCTCCATACAGGTCCTTAACTTCACCCCCCCCCCCACTGATCTTGCACTGCTGTCTCCATCGCCATCGCCGTCGCCGTCGCCATCGCCGTCGCCGTCGCCGTCGCCGTCGCCGTCGCCGTCGCCGTCGCCGTCGCCATCGCCATTGCCATTGCCATCGCCACTGCACTGCACTGTCCCCTCCGTCTTTTGTTCTCTTTCTCCACTCCTCTACCAATCCCTCCAGATCCCGCTTTACATAATCATTCCATAGGTCATCCTCCATTCCTTTTCTCTCCCACTATCCACACACCTGCTTTCTTTGTCAACCAATCTACTTCCAGTCATGAATTCATTCTATGTTCATGTATTCTGACTCGATAATAGAACTCTGTCAAAACAGTCAAACCCCCATCAATGCCACAATATTTAATGATTAAATTATTTTACTGACTGACAGGAAAAATAAGTGCTAAGAAAAAGATTGAAAGAATGCACTGAAAATGACTGAATGTCATCATATTTAAAGAAAGAATTTCTTGCAACACTAACCAAGACAAACATAGTCTGATCCTTGAAATAACAAAACAATTTGTCTCAGTCAGTTTGCTATATTTACCATGGCGGGAGTCAGTGACGCTTACATTTCCTCAATCAGACAAATGCAACAGACGCATAATCATCCAAATTTGTACTTGGGACTAAGTGATACAAAATAGATGGAGTTTCAAAACACAATCACGTATCTGGGTGAACTAGTATTCTACAACAGTACCTATTTGTTATAAAGAAATAAATAAACTAGTCATGAGCTGGACATATTATAATCCCTGATAAAACATCACATTTCTGTTTTGTAAAGCATAATCATCATTCAACTTGCGCATTTACTCCCATGTGGGATGTTTTACTTCCCCTGAGACAGATAGGTAGGACAAACCTAGTTTTAAATTTTATTCATTGTAAAGAGAGTTGTCCAAGTTTCAAAATGGCATTAGACTGACTCAACTCTTGTTTGTCTCAACACTTGTCCTACCACTGAGCTTCACTGGAGAAGTCCCAAAGCCCAGTAACTTTAATTGCTCAGATATAATTATAGTCACACCGGGGATATAAAATGGGAGTTAACCCTGCTGCTGAAGTCTGATAGGCATTAAGAGTACACGAAACTTTCACGGATTTAACAATCCCGTAATGAATCACTGAACGAGATGTGCCAACCAGCATCCACCCTAAATTCTGAGAAATAAACTGATTTGTTGACAGTAACAACTGCCAAACAAAA
This sequence comes from Oasisia sp. SBJ-2009, assembly GCA_964017155.1. Lineage (NCBI taxonomy): Eukaryota > Metazoa > Annelida > Polychaeta > Sabellida > Siboglinidae > Oasisia > Oasisia sp. SBJ-2009. The sequence goes on along the minus strand of OZ024862.1, from coordinate 43,535,112 downwards.
GACTAGTTTAAAATAAACATACTCCACTGTGAAAATAGGCAATGGGTGTAGACAGCCACAACTCCACAGTCAAGTAGTAATGTTTACCAAGTCACTTCATTGAAACAATAACAACAAAATCAACAGAAATCTAGTCACTATTCTTTTTATAATTACACCTGAGTTCACCATGGTACTTCTGGTAATATTATAACAATTTAAGCTACTACTACTTTCTTCATATGTGAATTAATTTCTACTATTTCACTTTTTAACCCCTTCCTTGCCTAACTCCTTTATCTATTTTTAAAGTGTCTTTTGGACCCTGCCTTAAGCTTCAAGAGCTGACTGGCACCAGGCTTCTGTTTAATTGGTACTGTACACATCTAATTCTGTAAACCGGAGCCATTTTGGGAAACTCACTAAGGCAACAACACTTACACCCACCCCATTCCCTTTCCCACACCGGATTGCCCGAATCCAACTTTATAAAAAAGGCAGACTGCCTCTGCACTCTTGTGGCCTTAAAGACTGGTTGGACTGTGAAACAACGGGCCTGATTGAAAAAACATGGGAGCTACTTATAGGGCTGTTTAGTGAGGGAAATCATAATTATGAGACTAGCTGTTTCTACCACAGAGGTGAAGTGCCGCAGAGTGTGTACACAACTAGTATATATACTGAACCTTCTGAACTATGGTGGCACGACATAATGTGAGTTTTGTAGAAAAGTTCAAATTGTGGTAAAATAAGTGACATAACATTGCCACCTGAATGGTTGGTTGCACACGTTTCCATGACACCTGTTTACCTTCTATTGAATATGCGATTGAGTTAAAACTCAACAAGAGACATGCAAATCGACCCATAGATGCATGAAAATGACACTGCCTGCAGATAAATGCAGGTGTCTTACCAATGGGTGTAACCGAAAACATTAATAACTTCAGGCAAACCTTGTGGCAGTTTTGTGGTTACGTTAAAAATGAAGTACTCAACAGGTATGTTTACTTCAAGTTTGAAGCACATAAGAAGGAATATGATGTGGTGAATGGAACAAAGATGATAATAATAACTTTATTGTCCAATTCATAGAATGGAAATACATTTTACACTTTGGAGGTTGCATAAAAACACAATATTTAAGTCACATAGTAACGCATGTATACAGTAAAATCAAGCATGTAAATATATAAACGTTAGCTAAAAATATAAATATGACTTATATTGGAATGAATAAATATACTAAAACAATATGACAAATTTATAATAAGATAAATAAGTTAATTAATAAAGATGATAAAACAACAGTGCATTGGCAGCGGTAGAGAATGTGACAGTTCAAGGATTATTTTTGTGTGGCTGATTCAGATACTTGATGGAGGATGGAATGAAGGATTTAAGGGCTCGCTGGGTTTTTACTGTTGGCATTCTGTACCTTCTGTACAGATGACAGTGATTGTAGCAGCTGTGACCACTGTATGTCACTCATGCTTGCATGTCTGAATGGATGCGAGCACACGTCGTCACGCATACGCGTAAACTCATACACGCAACACAGATGCACAGTTGCACACACACATGTACACAGTCATGCATGTCCGCAAATGTCCACAAAACACAAACTTTTTTACACACCGACACGCACATGTCATTATGTACATATCATTACACATCCAGGCATGCACATGCACACTTAATATATGCACGCATGCACATGGGCACACATGCATGCATGTGCACATGCCTTAGTTCAATTATTAATTACAACCAAGCCACTGAACCCTGACAACGTGCTTAAGTGTGGTCAGTGCCTGGATGTATTGATAAGTGTGGTCAGTGCCTGGATGTATTGATCAGTAGCGGGTGTCGTGTGGTCAAATCGTCTGGTCAGTAGCTTGCAGCATCTCTAGATTGTCTCTGCACAAACTGACCAGTCAGTCTCTCAACTGATCTAACATAAATTAGAATGAAAAGTTCTTTAGTGAAAGCAATCAAATATGTATAGTCTCCACTGTGGTTACTGGTTATGCTCCCTTGGTAAAGGATGCTCCCTCGGCATGTGACAATTCCTAGTCAAATATTAACATGCGGAAGTGCTCACCATACAAGTATAGTTACGCCATTATGATTCGACACAATGCAACAGGTGTTGGTTTACATCCAGTGCAATAATCTATATCGCAATAGGCTTTTCAAATCGATCGATTGCAACATTTATTGATGCTGGAGCATGAAATGCTTGTTGCCACAGTGGCCAAACAAATGCGGAACAAACTATTTATGAAACTTCACTGCTGCTGGTCGATAGCTGTAAATGTTAACTGTGTGATGCTGTGGCCCGTAACTGTATACACGTGTAACTGTGTACAGGTGTTACTGTGTACATGTGTAACTGCACACAGTGACACAGGTGTAACTGTACACAGGAGTAACTGAGTACAGGGGTACTGCTGACAGCCAACCAGTGGTCGCTTGACTTAGTCCTCTACATCAAACATTCACATGCAATGGGAAGTCCATGGGACGAGGCCACGCAAATTAACGAAGCCCCCAAAGTGTACTAAATTACATATTATCACTGTAATGCTGGGAAAATAACTAGGCCTATATACTGTGGCAGCATCTATTGACCAGAACAAATGTATCAACACACATTGCGACTATGGTGACTGTTGTTAAGGACTATGGTGACTGTCACTGTAAGAGACTGTGGTGACTCCATAGATATAAATGTGGGTGACTGTCAGAGACTGTCAGAGACTATAATGACTGTTAGCACCAGCACCAGGGCAGTGCACTGCCAACCACGCCACCTTACTTGATTCCAACATGTTTTAGCCATAGCTTTGCACCGGAAGCTGTAATGATTTGCTCAAACTTGCAAATCCATCACCACATACTGGTGAAGCTAGGTGATGGTCTGAACCAGTATAAAGAATACTGCATCTTTCTGAACTCTGCAGAATGATGAGACGACCCCAAAACAGTGACATTAACTCAACCAGTTCCCTGTCAAGCCCTGCACCTGGCCCACCACATAATTACCCCAACCCTAGGGTCACCTCATTTCCTCCCAAACTGAGCTGACAACCATGGGAAGTTGCATTAACCACATGACACCAAACAGCCTCCATTGAGTGATGATTAGTTTAATATACCTGGCAATTAATGACGTCAAACCACAGTTTTTGCCAAACTAACCATCTGCAGTTGCCTGATTAGTGAGTGACACATTGATGGAGCCTTCCTATTTTGTCTGGAAATTGGGCAAAGCTACTGACGGGACCAGATAGTACATTATTTAAAACAAAATAAAGGCTAAAAGAAACTAGATACATGTCTAGCTCAGAATAGATCATAAAATATAGGAAAAACCTATCTGGACTAATAGCATTAACAGCACATGTCCAGATATTGATGTCAGATCTCAACAAAATAACAACGCACACATGGCACTGCAGCTGTGCCAATAAACTGATGTTGCATATTCATGAGGCAATGCGGACTGGCATGTGAATTAAATTACAGTATTTATTTCACATAAAATTTATGTTGCAATGTTTTGCCTTTGGCAATTTTTACAATCTAGAACCACATATGTATGAAGAACATGTTTATACCCAGCAACATATTTGTGGTGAAATAGATGGTCCAACAGATTTTCTTACAAGAAGATGTTGGTCTTTTTATTATGCTACAATGAGCAATGTGTTATATGCAAACAGTAACAAACTGCTGGTGTCTTTGTCAGTTTTCTTTTGACATAAATAAAGTTGTTTCACAACACAGCAATACTGGACAGATGCAACTAATGATGATGGTTAGCTAGTACTAAGACAATCAGGCTACTTTCTAAAATTCACCTGTGTAGGAATCCTGTACACTTTATTTGGCAAATATCATTATTGTAGTGAGTGTACGGCCAATGTCTTCACTTGATTACAGGATTGGCTGAAGACCATATGGTGAGAGAGAGTACCAAAGTCAGTATCTCAAGGCACCAGGGTCCATCGATGACGTAAACTTGTTCACTTCTTCGAATCCAGGTGTAAGTACTTCCAATAACCCGACTATTGCCTCCTATCAATCAGCAGTAAGAGCTGAGCAAAGTCCACAGAGAGGTGTAAAGTGGCAGCCAGCAGCCACACAGCAGCAGGTGTCAGCCATATGGCTGAGTATGTTGTCACTGTTGGGTAATGCTCATTCTTTTTACATACCAACAACAATGAATCACAACAAACTGCGTGACAGGTTCAAGCCCTGAGATTCACATCTCAGCATCAAGCCTCAAAACATAGTCCCAAGTTGTATACTAAATCCTGATATATATATATATATATATATATATATATATATATATATATAATCAACTTTGAATTGATATGGTGGAATTATGCAGTGACAATGTCAACACAAGAGAGAACATTCTGTTCAAGAACTAAAATAGATGGGCAAACACTCACATCACAGCAAGGCATTTTATAACCCATGTTACATGAACTAAGTGTATTGTGCACTTAATGAAGATTTAATGCCCACCATTGACTCATTGTTTGTTTTACAGAATCTAAACAAAGTGACAAGTAAACAAAAACAAATCACACATGGGGTGTTGGTCTACTGCATTTCAGTATGAAATATGCTCAGATTTACTGACAAAAAGACAGTATGATTATATTATTTATTACAACCAAACAGTCACTATAGATTTTTTTATCAAAACTACAAAGTGTAACAAATTTATAATATTGCATACAAGTGATGCTGCGACATGTAATTTGGTAGGACTGTTGTAGTACACCCTGTTTAGCTGTTGCCCCGCCCTTACAAAGGGTAATGCTGGAGGCTGTGTTGCCTCTGTGAGGTCAGAGGGGTGTAACCCTATCCATCCATTCTAACCCCACATTCACCTGGGGTTCAGGACTTCAGGGAAACCTAATCTCCATGCTTCCCATGTTGTGAAGCAGATCAAGGGGCAACTACCGTAATCTTCACATAACTCTGATCTACCCATTTGTTAACTTGGTTTGATTCAGACACATTAGTGGCTGTGGCTGAACACTAATTAATAACAGTGACCCAATACATATGCAGTACCGGTAATCATGCTACCTCTGATGATATGTGAGTACTATTTGTGAGCGTCTAATTTCCCAAGGCTCTACCACAGTAATTAGTCGCCCTGGCTTCATGCAATGCATGCAATCTTCATACCCAGCCGATATGTATGTTCATCTCGGTTACATGTCTGAATTCAGTGAGTGACACATAATGACATATTCATATTAGCTGATGATCAATTTGTAATCTTTGTCACTCTTGTGTAAATATATTTAATGATTGACATGATAAACAATCTTATGTACTAGTGTTATTGTGATAGTGTATTGATACAAAGCTGAGATATCTTGGTTTTAAAAAAAATTATGCCGCCAATTTAAAATAATTAAAATGTTTGCTGTAAACAATTAAAATGATCATATATATTATTATACATTATAATGCATCTTGAAATGGATTATCACCTCAATGAAAGTACTCAAACTTATCCACACCATTATTTTGGTGACAAAGGAAATCATCACTTTCGCTGAATCATTGTCACAAAACATAAATTTAACAACCATTAACTAATTTCACTGACACGTCCACATTTTTAATTGGCTCCCAGGTGTGCTCACAATGCCAGCAAATGACCAGGAAAACATCTGAAGTTACACACAGGACACTGAGGCCAGGTGTCTAATTAATGTAATTAGAGTCATTGACAAAATGTACACACACATATAATCAAGTCCACCTGTTGTCCCACACAATAGAATGACACATGTGACATTTGCAACAAAAGTCACAGAATATGCAAATGGCATTAAATGACAGAATTTTGGAGAGTACATTTTACAAAAACAAAGTAAAAGCAGGGGCGGGGATTACTGCCTGCTCACCACCCCATCTGGTGGGGAGGGAAATATATATATATATATATATATATATATATATATATATATATATATATATAATATTATATATAAATATACACCTCTGTATATTATATTATATATATATATATATATATATATATGCATACAGTTCCTGACAAAGTCGGCTACTGATAGTGGTCAAAACATTGAATTGAGTGATTTCATAGACTTGTTAAGAAAACAAAGAAACTGAAAGATACCACAGTAATCTCAAACATTTATTTGTTTGTTAATTCTACACGCAACAAAAACAAACAAAAAGCATTCCATTATTTTATCCTCACGATTCAGCCACTCTCCTGTCCACCCTCCCACCCTCCCACCCTACAGACTCCACAAACCCAGCTGCCTGTGACTACCTGTGTCCACCCATGAACAGAACAATCACCTGTGCATGGAGGGCTCTGTGTGTGCGACACGTGTGTGAGCTGGTATTGACACTGCTGTCAGTGGCGGTGGCAGATGGCATGTGTGGAGAGATGGATGGGCGAGGGAGGGTGGGGACAGGATGCTGGTGGGAAAGACACGCAACAAAGGAAGAACGCAACAAGCAGCCACCATGGGAAATCATGCACGATGCAAATGAGTTTCACTATAAACTGACTGCAGTTGCACAGCGTTTGGAGAGCAACTGATGTTTAAACTGGCTAACTGCTCACATTCCTTAGACATATTATTAATATTTAATTTGACTATTATTGTATTATATGTGTGTGTGCTTATTTAAAATATTTTTACTTATAGTTTATTGATTAATTATTTTTTATTATATAGCTGTATTTTATAATAATTATAATTAGTGACACATAATTTATTGATTAATTATTTTTTATTATATAGTTGTATTTTATAATAATTATAATTAGTGACAATTTTCTTTCTTTCATTAGACTACAATTATTACATTATTATTAAGAATTCCCAGTTCTGTCAACCCGCTTGAGCTCAAGAGAGTAGCCTCCATCGCATCTGGCCTTACTTTAGCAAAACAGGTCAGATATAGGTCAATCTGTCAAGAAAATGAAACTTCACATGGAAATGGATACTAGAGGCTGTGTGGGAGGCTGCAGAGATGATGGCTGCTTAGATTTCTTCTTCACTCAGCCAGAGTCTCAAGGAGCTCAGCTATGAACCAAAATACATTTTCTGTTTTTTGTTATATGAAATCTTGGCATCAACTTAATGAAAAGACAAAATTACATAATTACAACCTAGATTGGTAACCAAAAGTTTGTTTTGTGAGAAATGCTGAAACATGGACTACAGTTTTGGAAATAATACTTTTTTCTTTAAATTACTTAACAAAACTGTAGTACTTGTAGAGAATAAGCACAGCTAGTTGGCACTAATAGTGCATCTGCAGGTAGCTAGCTACATAACAAAATTCTAGAATCAGTGATGCCAAGCAGACGGCCATCACTGGTTCAGCTGATAAACATACTCAGAGAGGAGTAAGTGACCCCTTCAAATGACCCATGACCCTTGCAAGTGCCCAACTAAATATAACCTAACTACCTACAGGTGTACACCTGTTCGTATTCCTAGTGGGACTAGTCAAGTTTCCTAGAACTTGTTCCTAGAACTAAAGGCATCCAGGAAACACTCGTTGTCCATGACGACTGCAGCTGTACAAATGAGGCCTTGTTGATCAACAGATCGATTTGGTGGAGTTTTGGTTTTATCTTACCTTGTTCCTGGTTCTTATGTCCTATATTCCTTACATTCATTAACTGATGGGTCAGACAGACAGTGTTACTAGCAATATCTCTCAATTCTCAAGACAAGCTTTGTTTTTTACAACACAGTGGTTTGTTAACTTCTGACCTAATTGTGATATTTGAGTTTCATGTATAAAGGGGTGTCAGTCTGAAGCTTAGTTTTACACACTGAGTGATAGTCAGCATAACATGCAACAACCAAAATAGAGTATCATTCCACAGCATTTCTGTAATGGAGTGATTTATACATGTGTACTAAATTCACATCTCTCTCCTTTACCACCAAACCATTCCAGAGACAGCCAGACAGACTACGGGAAAGGACTGTGGTGTCATTAACAGCAATCTCTCCTGGCAGGTAACCCAGGACACAAAAGGAAGAACCTAGACAGTACACAACCTCCACACACGATGTAATCTCCCCAACCTCCACGTAGGAGTTTGTCACAGAAAAAGGTTCCACAGACTGCATAAGATAAGCAGAACAGAAAACCACAGGCTGATAACCGCACTGGAACACCACGGTGTCTCAGTGGTGGTATCACAACTGAAAGTCATACCACTGGATGCAAAAGTTACGGAGGTAAACCAAGGCCATTGTTTCACTTGCCTGTTGATATATACGTGCCCTGATTAGATCACATGACAACCTCAATTTGTGTGACAGACTTGAATGCCAGGTCTCATTTAACGAAACATACTATTTTACACTTTTACTGATCGAAAGAAGAAAGCACTCAACAGAGGAATGGTGCTGTCATTCGATGCCGATGTGAGGGAATTTAAACCAGGAATCTTTTTGGGTCTTTGTGATTCATTTGAGTACAAAAGGCAGCAGTAGTGAAACAGCTTAAATGTGTGATAACAGCTTGACTGGGCATTCATCTACAAGATGCTTCCATTCAACCAGACAGAGTCATGTCAAACTGTCGCCCCCTTGAAGTTGAAAGTATCTATAAGACGTTATTGTATTTGTAACGCTCATTGTGTCAAGCATAAGATGCATTCAGGCGGGTGTCAATCTGATGCTCTGGAGGTCCATGACTATGGATTTGTTTGCTGAATACATATTTCACAATATCAACAGGAACAAGCAGCTAAGAATGCCCTCCCTGTTGTGCACTGTAACAAAATCATGTTCTGAGAATAATAATGGAATAATAAGAGAGTGTCTGGCACATGTAATTGAGGTACAAAGGGCGAAGTCAGGAGAGAGAAAACCAGTGCAGTGTATAAACCTTGACTAAACACACGCAGTGTTGTGTCCCAGCATTATGTTTCCTATGTTGTCACTACACGTGCACCCATGTCATTGTAGTCATCAGTAGTCCAGTACACTATATTTAAAATCTCACCCGAAGCTGGGTGGCCGGGTGCACAGTACGCCTAGTGAAAGACTAAAACCGAGATTATACCCTTCGCTGGAAGGTAATGATTACCCAAGAGACGGGGTAAGTCTTGGGGTAATTGGTGTCATAGGGTATGACTGCCATAATGCTAATATAGAAGAGTGCATACTCATTTAATATCCTTTATTTCAATACCCTGTTATGTGAGTTCAATAGTGCCTCAAAACCTGCCTGGTCATTCCAGAGTCATGTCTGACCTATGGCCACTGGCCAAACAAGTCCTAGACATACACAGCTTGATTGTTTCCCATTTGGTGCCTGTGTGCTACAGGGTGAGTCACTGAAAGAGGATCTCCCAGACCACAGGTAGCACCCAAGACAGACAACAGTAAATCTTTCTCTCAGTATCTTTCTCTCAGTATGTGGTTTCAACATTCAGAATAGATGCCTTAAAGACAGACTAAATAAATGGCTTTTCTCTCAGGAAAGGACTTATATAGTCAAACGAAAGATATATTCAATCACTGGACTGGTTTGAAAAACACAATAATATCCTATCACACACATCAAGAAAACTTCTTAAACTATATGACTTGGGGTTCAAGAGAATCTCCAAACTGACTAACTGTAAAAAGACTACTTTAAAATGTGTAATAATAAACGTGTTATCTTTCAAGAAGGAAGTACAGTACACTGGGTCAGAACAGTTTTAATTATAGCTGCATCATATGTGATATGACACTGAAGCTGAGTCTTGAAGTGTTGGGTTTACTGAAGCAGGCAGTGATTAGCAACTGTAGCTAGAGTAGGTGACAAGACGTCTTTGTCTCAGGTTGACTTTGTCACCACTGATCGATCCCCAATTCACTCACAATATTTGCACTAGGCTTCAACCTGTCTGGCAGTGATATGATTATGATGGCGGGTCACTGGCCAAAGTGACACAACAATCTGTCTGCCTCACACACACTACGTGTCCATCTGTGTTGTAAGATTGGATCTTTATCGATTGTTATGATGTATCATTAATTATACTAATTTATTTATTTAATTTGGTCTTATATTTTTAGAATATCTGGCAGTATTACAAACAATTCACAGTGTGAAATATATAAATCTGAACTAAATTGCTGTCTATAGTTCATACGTAATAAGATGAATACAATTTCTCACAACTATAACACAGACATTAGTGCCACTGAAAAGTGAAATGTGACCAAATTGGTTCTGTGAAGCAATAAGTTATTTTCAAAACAATTCACATAGCACATATATGTGTTTCACCCATTGTGCCATGGTGCCCCACTGATGTTAGGCCTGAGATAAGACAGCCTGTAATATTGGTTCTTGGTGAAGAACAAGGACCAGTTGATTGCTAGCTCATTTCCTGTGGATGCCAATCAATGCAAGATGGAGATGGCTCTTTCAACATGCCAGCCTTTCCTGAAGGAGTCCTGTCCAACTATGTACATGTAGTCAGAGTAGATGAACAATATCTGACCACTCCAAATTCCATCTCATGGATATTACAATTTAAAAAGTCACTGGGAGCATTTACTGCAGATATGATGATGTCAACTGTCAGTCTCTGTGGTGAAGATGTTAATTACAAAGACGAAGGCTACAATTATATAACAAACAATGACAACCACATAGGGGCTATGAGTGAAGCAATAATTAAGATACCTGAGGATATAAAGAGTAGTAAGGTGCAAACAAAGTTTACTATTACTACCAGTACTATTATTTACCAGAGCCCTGTGCCTGGAATAGTCTGGGCAAACTCATGCAATTTGGCATCAATCACTGGCTGCGTTGCACCATATAACCCCAGAGGTGGTTTCAGGGTCTATGTCCAGACAGGTGTCAGTAAACAAGGCAGGCCCCACAAACCCCAGCTGGCACTGGAACAATCAAACTTTTTTATGCAGGGATCGGAGTGTCTTTTTGTCCTATTACTGACTCGTGCACTTGGTGAGACGTGTGAGTTCTGACCTCTCCATCTAGCAACTTATGTATCAAAAACCCAACCAATGACCTGATAAGTATCTGCATGACACAGTCTGCAGACAGACTGAACTCTGACCATGAGACTTGGTGCCTAGATTATATGAGCTCTTTCTCTAGCTCTCTCGTTCTGACAGTAGCGATCATGAATACAATGGCTGAGAGGCGAGAGCTAGAGGAAGTAGTGCAAGCCTCCATGACTTATTCTTCAACATCACACTTGTTTCTAGTGGTTTATGGAAAGGTGTGAAACACAATCAATCTTCATATAATTATGAACATTCCATTTCCAATTAACAGGACCGTTTTCCCAGTAACAAAAATGCTGTTATTATATGTTACAATTCCACTGGCTTTGTAAGACCACGAGGACCTCAACTTAACATTGAAGAAAAGAGAAATAAAACCCAGTGGTTTAAAGACTGTGGCGATACTGCTCTCCTAAATGTAAACATACAAACTATAAATACTGAATGAGTAGGAAGTGGGTTACAGGAAGATAATCAACTACAGGTTAGTTAGTGACCGGAGGCTACCTGCAGGGAATGGAGGCATGAATCGGATAGTGATGTCCTACATGATGTGTATTAGCCAGCCGTCAGATCTGTGTACATAGCCTCATTCCCATCAACTACATTTAGCAGCCGCCCAAGAAAGAGCACTTGCGCATGCACGTCATTATGCATGCATGCCAGCATCTGACACTTTGCAGCTTGTGTCATGAACAAAAATCAATATGGCAAATTTACTGTGGAACATGCTCAAAGCACCGGCCAATTGACTAAACTACACAGTTATGATAAATATAGATAGAGCTGAGAACATGATCAAATGGTGTCACAACTGCGATAGGTTTAACATTATTGGGTGTGTGTGTATATAATATACATATACACACACATATATATACATACATACATGTATATATATATATATATATATATATATACATATATATATATATGTATATATATATATATATATATATATGAATATATACATACATACATATACATGTATATATATATATATATATATATATATATATATATATATATATACATGTATATGTATATATATATATATATATATATATATATATAAGTAAACTACTAAATGCAAGCTTTACATTAAATACAAACATAGTCAACAGCCGTAGAACTGTGTATCCTATAAATCATTATGATGTCATGACAATTCCTAGAATTTAGGTGAAATGATCATTTTAATTCAGGTTGGAAATGTACAGAATTTATTTCTTTTTTCCAAGATGTTAAACAATTTATTGATACTCAAACAACAAATTTCGAAGACATTAATATTTCACAACAAGCCACCCATTTCCTTCACACTGACTAAGACCATCAAACATGCTAAGTTCTCATTGCAGTCCTATACTCGAAAGTATAACCACTTGGCGTCATACAATGAATAAATACATCCAAATGGAACATGTACAATTATAATGACAGATTAACCATCACCTCCGCTGCAAGAACTAATAGCCGATTATCACCGGATGGTTACACGTATTTCCGACTATCATTATCATTTTAAATGCTGCTGGTAGGGACTATGATTGTTGCCAGTAAAACCACATAGCACTTGGTTTCATAATCACAGCAATTACCCATGACGTAATGCCTCAGGATGAGGGTAGACTAACAGGGCTGACCTCTCATGATGTCTGCATTCCTCCAATGGTATAATGAGCAAAGATGGCAAATTAATTATTTACTGACAACCATCTGCCATGTGTATGTTCCAATGACTTTCTTCTCTTCAAATCATTGTGTTCTAAGTGAATACTGACTGAGGGTGGGGCATGTTTCATTGCATGCTCATAAATAGTGATTTCGCTGTATTGTACCTGGGCAGTACAGCTCATGAATATATGATGGTCAGACAATCTGAATGTATTTATAATAATTATGTTACAATATTGTATCAGCATTCTGGGGAATTATTGTATAGAATTGAAGCTAGAATTTATCTTTTGTGATCTATGAGAAATTCTATGAGAGTTTAGTGTTTGAGTCAGCTTGATTACATACATGTCATTTTAGTAGTTAAAGCTAGTGTTTCATCGAATTTACTTGTTAGATTACACCTACGTATCCACCAGCCTGAAAACAACAACCGATAGAATGAGAGAAAACAGAACAATTTTATCATCCAGTCATCAAGCAGTACATGTACCCCTAAATCAATATTTATATTGGCGGGCTTCATTGGAAGAAAATCATGGAAAGTGTTTCACACTAATGCCTGTTAGCATCAGAGGAAAGCAAAAATAGTTTAGCTTCATCTATCAGCATCACAGCAGGATAAACCAAAGACACTGTAGAGCAAGAGCTAGCTCAGTACATACCTAGCAAGAGCTAGCTCAGTACCTAGCAAAAGCTAGCTCCTACCTAGCAAAAGCTAGCTCAGTACCTAGCAAGAGCTAGCTCAGTACCTAGCATGAGCTAGCTCAGTACCTAGCAAAAGCTAGCTCAGTCCCTAGCAAAAGCTAGCTCAGTCCATAGCAAGAGCTAGCTCTGCACCTAGCAAGAACTAGCTATGTGTGCACAGCCCACAGGATGTTGTCTTCTTGAAGTCAATGACAGGAAGCTCCACAGGCACTTCCACCAGCAGTCACAACAATTTATCATGGCAAAGCTCATCAATTAACACATAAAAACTAACCCAACATGTGTTGGTGAATAGGAACCAGTGTGAGTGAGGTACTCATTCAGACAGGAGCTTCACTTTCTGTCATAGAGCAGTCTGAATCATTACTTCCTTTAACCCTCTCAGGGTATTCCATGGAAGGCCTGCAGGAAGTAACAATCTAGCAGACCTGTTCTTTGAATGTAGACAAATTGCTTCAGGTTGTTAGGTTTCAGTCTTTCAAGTCTGAAAATGTCTGTAAAAACCTACGTTATAAGATGGATCTGCTGCAACTCCGGTGTGAGAATTTGACTCTAAAATTTAATCTAATAATAATAAAATCTAAAAATATTCTCTAAAAATATGATCTATGTACAAACTTGATCAACTGGTTCTTGGCTTTTTTCCGTCCATTCCTCTTAGACTTGACTGAGAGGAATGGACCAGAGAAACATTATATCAGTACATATATGTGTGTGTATACATCAGACACATGAATATAACCATAAACAGTTTTCAAAATGGTCCCGTTAAGTATACAGATACTATAAATACTATAATATTTCAAAACAAAAACCACACAGCTGCCCTTGTGGGACTCCAGTGGCTATTTCTCTATATCCAATTCATAGCACAGCCCTTTGCTAAAAATCTCCATTTCCACATTAACTGCATGGTGGGAAGTGATGTTGATGCTTCATCGTGGGAACGTGAACTGTTTTACCTGTGACTGATGAAGGCCCACTTGATATGGACCCCGCGATACTCACACTAAAAGCAATGGACAGCACTGGATTTGTGGCTGATAAGAGAAACCTGACAGCTCAGTGCTAGCATTGTGCCGTGGATAGAATCTCCGCTACTGGGCCTACATAGACAGAATGCAAATGTACAAGAGAGTGGAATACCAACAAGACACCCAGGACTTGCAGACAGAGTCTGCAGTTAGCACTGGAAATTGAGACATTTGAAATGGTAAAATTTAGAAATGTCTTAAGTAGCCACATTTAGAAATGCCTTACTTTTATTAAATATAGTTGATACTGATACGTTGAATGCATATAATATGAACACAAAATAAAGTAACAGGTATTTCATACACTTACGACGTTCAAATGAAATATTAACATTTCCAAAAATGCTTGATAGACCTGTCAGTCAATGGATATCACACATATGATTATTTACTTTCTCTGGCATAGACACTAAATACAATGCACCAGTTGCTTTTAGCCTCTCGTATAACGGTATAAGACACACACTTTCAACCTTCTGAATGCCATGATGTGCATGGCTAGCAGTTGTAGCTACTTTTTACTGTACTAAACACGTGGGTTTTGCCTCTGGCCTAGGCTAAGCACCTCCTGATCACGAGGCCAGCACAAAGCACTGACACACAGTGCCTGCTGGTAGCTAAAACTAGCTATAAATATACACCAGCACAACACAGGGACTGGTGGAGTGGGCCAAAATAAAAACTTCTTCAAACAAACTGCTGTAAAACACATGACACTGCCTGAGGCGAGAAGGATCAAAGTAGAGGTTGAGATCACAAGTGAGCTCTGTGACTACAGGCGGAGCAGTGGCCATGTGAATGTAAACACTGCTGCTCCAGTACTTCCTCCAGCCGCGGCTCATTCAAGATGGACTGATAAACTTAGATGTGTCTAGTTCTATCTACAGCAGCTTCAGTCTTTCTATGAGTGTTGCCTGAAGCTTGTCTGTTGACACTGGAAGTTGAAGTCAGCCTCACGTGTAAATGTGCGTCTAATAACTGGACAGACACTGATTCAGCCACACTACTGGAATGCAAGTTTGTGCCTTTGCGATGACTGATATATACTTTACATACAGTATATATTATCTATATATATATTATATATATATATATATATATATATATATATATATATATATATATATATATATATATATATACACATGTATACATATATATACATATATATATTATATATATATATATATATATATATATATATATATATATATATATATATTTAATCTAAATGTGGTAGAATTCATAAATATAGCTGTCTGGGAGTTAGCATCAAAAGATTTATAGAGAAGCCAAGTGGTGCATTTCAGAAAAACAAATAAAAGTCAGAATAACTACATCTTCTTGGTCAATTAAACGCTAGGTGCCACAAGTCAAAATATATTCATAGTCACCATTCCTGATGCATAGACGCAGAAGTCAATAAATAATGACATAACTTGTGTATGAAAGACTGTCAAAAGTCACGAACTTGGAATCATGCCAACTGTTTAGAGGCTATATTAATGCAGCAATTCCCAGTTCTGCAGTGCAACCTGGGTGTATAATTGCACCAGATGCTTCATTCGGAGAATAGTAGAGTGCACAGATCATCACAGTGTGATTACAGCTCCCAGGCCTGTCTGCTTTGTGTCACACTATGTAACTAGATTTATGAAACGATAAACAAACTGACAAGTAAACTGGTGTAAATTGCGGATAAATAATTATTTTCGTTTTTATATCAGAAAAACACCTATTATAAAATATAATTTGTTTGTATATCAGGACAACAGTTAAAGAAAGCAGATGTTTTCAAAGTGGAGGGTAACATGATAGAATTTAAAAAGGCACAAGTGAGATTGGAGGATTGTATTTACATAATATGTATAGTGATAGATCAGCCAGGACAGGGATATCAGTGGAGGGGAGTGAGAGAGGCACGGAGTGGAGATCGAATGTTCAGACAGCTGAGTAGGAGCTGTGACAGGTACAGAATAAGACACTGAGGACTACGAGTGACTCTATGATCTAGGTCTGTCTCATCATGGACTATAGGGCGAAGGGGCAAAATTAACTCACCTTTATACTATAGTAATTATATTTTCTAAATCTAAGCGTGGTGAATCAGTAAGTGTAAATAAATTTTACGAACTCTAGATTCCTCAGATGTGGCCACTGTGGTGAGTTGTGGTATTTCCTGTAAAGTGCCCAGCACAAGGCACAGTACACAAAGCTCTCCTTTGTGTGTGGGTTGATGAATGTCACAACATGTTCCACATTTCCTGTTAACTCAGGTGAATTACACCAATAAAATTACTTCTTTCAGGCTGAAGTTTCAGCCTAGTAAGTGGCATAAGTTGTGCAATCTTCAGTGGTGGGATAAATCTGACAGGTCTAATGGGATGGACAGATGGACAAACACACACACTGATATTGGGAATGATCTCTTGAAGACTTCTAACAGATTCTGATCTGACACTCAAGACATTAATAACAGGCTGTCCACCCAAACCATTCACACAGTGTCCGGGCCCTGTTCCCAGTGTCCTTCCATGGGACACGAGTTGTTTGCCCACTGGCTCCCACCCTTATACTGACTGTACACTGATTACCTTCCCACAACTGACAGGAACATGATGACAAAGGAAACACCGTGAAATTATGAGATACTCTCAACACAAACAAAACATATGATTTTTCTCACCAAGTTAAACAAAGCATAACAGCCATGAATAAAACCAATTATGTCCATAGCCCATCCAAGGAATATGATATTTATTCCAAAGAAAACAGACACTGACACTGTTTTTCCCACTGGGCTGTTTTCATTACTGTCAATTTATTTAAGCATGGGAACAAAAACAAATTGAAATCGTTTTCTGCTGAACGCTTAACAGCAAAACGGCTAGTCTTTACTTCTGATGAACATTGAACCGATAAAAACCAGAACTGGCAGGTTAGTTTTCGCTGAATGATGAGAATTCGAGATGGGAGCACCTGACACCAGGGATCAGCGCTTATTTTACGGAGGGACACACACAGCCTGAAACCATATAAGTTCACAAGCGGTCATTCCCACAGACCTGATATCAATCATGTAACTTTTACTTCACACTGTCGGAACAGGCAAAAACAGTGTAACCATCTTTCAACAGATGCTTCCATTAACCCAGAGTAACACCTGGCATGCCCAGGTGCCGAAGCATACAACTCTTGTACAGTTGCTGCCCTCGACTGGTTTATTTTAATAGTGTTTGCTGGAATAAAGTCAATGTCCCATAAAAATACAAATAAAAGGTCTCATATCAAAGTGTTGCTGGCCTTCATGTTATATCAATCCTTGTGTTATGTTTCCCCCACATACAAGGCTGTAGATTCTACCAGGGATTTTTAGTGACCTTACCTGACATAGACACAATAATAGCTAGATGCTAATGTTATACAGAAATAAATTTAAACTGTCTGAATGTATCTTGCCATGGATGTCTACAATGTCTGCACTAACACTAAACAACATTTTGTATCTCATCCAGTATTTTACCATTCCACATAAGCATGCAATATCAGAGTAAATATTTCATGGAAGACTGCCGATTTCATTATAAAACATGTACAGCAAGTCAACATTTCATCAGAGGCGGGCTAGCTTAAGGCAGAATTGCGTCAAAGCTATGGTGACTGATTCAAAGCAAGCACACAAATATGTATATATTTATTTATGCACACAGGACAGCAGAAATAAATAAATTTTAAATGGCTGAATGCACATCATTTGATCTGAAAAATGCAAACTATGCACATTCAATGGTATCAGTGTTAGTTCACACATACATGTCCATCAGGTATCAATGAAATCATTGTTAGCCACTAATATGTAATAATAACAACAGCAAAGTAACATAGCTCTTGTGGTAGAAACTGCTTATAACAGTTTTGTGACCCTCTCCCTCTCCCTCTCCCTCTCCCTCTCCCTCTCCCTCTCCCTCTCCCTCTCCCTCTCCCTCTCCCTCTCCCTCTCCCTCTCCCTCTCCCTCTTAATCGTGCAGAATTATACATCAGACTTTACATGGAAGTTGGCAAGTGTCTAGATGTTTCCAGTATCTATTCTATAGTGTGACTAATATTGTCTGAAATGTTGCATCTCTTCAGTTAGTTTAATTACAACTCTTCAGTATATTTACCCTTGATAATCATATTTCCGAATATGCAACATGGTGCAACACCC
This sequence comes from Oasisia sp. SBJ-2009, assembly GCA_964017155.1. Taxonomy (NCBI): domain Eukaryota; kingdom Metazoa; phylum Annelida; class Polychaeta; order Sabellida; family Siboglinidae; genus Oasisia; species Oasisia sp. SBJ-2009. Next base: position 43,516,420 of record OZ024862.1, on the reverse strand, counting down.
AGATCCACATGATATCATGCTTCATGCTAACCACGACAATTCATGAAAACATGTTTGCAAAAATGAGATAACATTCTACCTAAACCTAAATAAAGAACCTAGGCTGCACGAAGCGGAAAAATAGGATGCATTGCAAGATATGGTCAGAAATGTAAACCGACCCAGAGAGTGCACTGCAGAACCAGAGTGACCAATGACCAGAAACCCCCTGGACTGCATACACTGACCAGGCATGACTGTCCCATCCAGGAATCAAATACCTTGAGTGCCCAGGAAACTACAGCTGACTAATTAATGAACAAACATTGGCAAGCAGGGCAGACTAATTCGTAATGGAATAGGCGTGACTAGAATCACCACCTGATGGGAATGGATATTGGTTTCACCGTTTCTACAGGGTCACAATCCAGGGTCAAGGCTAATTTAACCAGGAAGTTGACTCATGATAATCCAATGCATGTCTCGGCTGGGTAAATACGGAAACATTATTCAGACTAGTTATTTCCTGGTGGTAAGAAAACTGAAGAACATTAATTTAAAAGTTGGAACTTTGGAGTAACAACTTGAGAATTATAATTTACTTCAATTTTTTTATAATTATACTTGTCTAGAATTTACAAACCAAATAAAGCAAGATGGTGAAAGGCGAGATAACAGAATGGCTGGTAACGATGTAGGTGGATGATGTACTAAGCAGGAACAAATTAGAAGCACCAATTGACATGTTGGTGAAGTGCCTGACTGCCCCAGGAGTCAATCACGCAGCAGGTTGCTGCCAAGAGATCTACGGCTCCCTCCCCTTGACGATCCCCCTGTGCAGTTACAGCTTTTTACTGCGCGCTTACATTGGCACATCACCAAACTGTCTGGACCTTGGTGCGTGCTTCACACAAGAGCGTGTTGGACTGCACGCATACTACAGGTGCCAATTGTTTTTGTATACACGTGCGGAATAAATGTTGTGCAAAAAATGTCCTATTGTCTAAATATGAACATGCATTTAAAGAATTTATTTTATAGAATAAATATGACACAGAATTATGATATTCTAGAATTGTCTCGATTCTAACAGAATGGAATCAGTAGATTCAGTAGAAGATGCTGAGTAAAAATAAGAGCTATTCATAGTCATGGCATTGCTAAAATAGTATGCGATTGATTGACTTCAAGCAGTGCCAAAGAAACTACAAGACCACATTACCTACCCTGTTGTTCTTGGATACTCAAATAAGTAGTGTTTTTATTGCTGCAGAGCACAGTGTGTTAGTGTTACTTCTGGATTGTGGATTTAGACAAATGTTCCTGTGATTTTGAGACGGTTGCCTGTACCAGAGTACCTTTGGGCTCTATCTAATTTTTACAAACTTACTGTTGTATTTAGCAAACAACCAAGCTCACTATAAAACATTCACCAAATTGGAATGTAGTATTGTTTTCCCTAATCTGAATTTTGGATGTCCAAACATAACAGGTATCACTACAGTACAGAGCCACCAAAAGGCCTTGCAATTTTAGTCTGCCATTTACCTACCCACCATTAAAAAAATTATTCTTAAAAAATATGCCATTATACAACAGCATGTTGGAGACATGAACAGCACATGTATACATTAAATATCGACCAACCAAGGTCATGTACGAATACTGTACATGACCCATCAGCTGTGGGTGAATCATGGTTCGGTGAATGTAGTCAAAGTTGAAAGAAAACTGCATAAAAACAGCTCCTGTTTGGGCCAGTCAAAGGGCACTGTGAGTCTTTGATCGGGAATCTTCTCATTGGTTGATGTAACTAAACACCTCTTCACTGGCAGAAATCAGAGAAGGCCTGCCTGGGATGACATCAGTTGGTGTATTGCCTTGCCATGCCTGCTCAAACAGCCTCTACCCACCTCACTCAGGAGGGTTCATGTCCATGACAGGTTACCAGGTTACACATTTACTTGTTGTGTTCCAACCGCTGTCCCCCTGAGTTGGTGAGGTAGGACCAGGTTGTACTCTGTCCACACAAGGTGTAGATTCAGGGAAGTCACAGCTGAAAACCCTCGCACTACCCATATCCTTAGTTGGACAAATCCAGTACTTAATAATAATAGTGACTCCCCACCCTGCAATGGTAAACATTGCTTAATTGGTTTCTATCTGATTCTGTACTCTGGCAGGATAAATCAAGACCAGACCACTTAAGTGGTTCACCAGGCATGTATTCCTGGCAGGCCAGAAGTCAGCCACTGGTTCAGCTGCTGGGAGCAAAGGTCATGACCCTGGGGCCTGGATACTTTTCCAAGTCTATATTCGAAGGTGCGATCCTTAAACCAGTGAATAACCAAGCAATGTGTTATTAGGCCTGATATTGTGGCCAGATAATGTTTCTTCTTGACAGAACTTTTCTTGAAAACACTAATTTAGGGCAAGAACCTGCAGAACCTTCATGTGTTGGTCTAACATAGGTTACAACCTATTCTAGTGAACCTATTAGTATTTTTGCCACTGACAAGAAATAGAATGTTTCCTGTTTCTGAACACCTCACCAGTCCAGTAGGATTGTCAGTGTCCAGAATGACCGATGACCGGACACTGTCCAGAATTCAGTCATTCCCCAGACATTTGGGAGCCCAATGTATATATTTAGTCTGACAACTGACCATTCATCATCCACACAGCTAAACCAACAGTTCTCAAAGCCCTAGTTGGTACACGTGATTAATTGACATTTATGTTAGTCACATAAATATCCCATATCCTTTATTTATAAATGTACCGGAACATCACAAAAGGTAACATAACCCTCATAATTTACTACCCACCTTGGGACTGTGACATTGCTGGTTATTTTAAGGATGGTAACGAAATTGTGCCAAACCAATGTCATTAGTCAGTGTAGTTCAGTTACACATCAGGAAATGTCATCTTCAGCAGCCACGTTTCAGCAGCGTGGGAGGTAGATAAAGGAGACTCCTGATCAATAGTTTACTGCTGTCATCATGACGGCTCCAGTCATGCAGCCGTCAACATAGCTCATTTCTCTATCATCCCTCCATGTTCACTGGCTGGTACAGTGTACAACTCTGCAGGATATTTATTGCAATGGTGACAAATTACCAAGTTATGGTCGATTTATGTGTACAGGAAACGTCGCTAACATATGGCACATTGGCTTATCAATTCAGGACATACTTGTGTAATACGAGAAATGTAAAAAATGCACTGCAATAACCAGCTCATGAAAGTCTAAAATCAATATGATGTGTTGTCAAGAACTAGCATGTGATCATGCTATGACTACACGTGTGCAGTTTGTGCGCGTGTGCGTGTGTACATGATCTATGTACATCTATCTAGTGGGACAAATTCAGTAATGGCTAAGATCGGACTTGTATTAACAATGGATATCAATTGTTGAACATAATTTATTAAACGCCTACAGAAACCACTGTACTTGACCAGACAGATGACCACAACTACTGCAATTCTAGATGACAGCCCACTGGTTGAACACTGGAATATGACCTGTATTCGGCTGTAGTTAGCAGGTGAAAGTAGCTCACACCACGCCATGTGTATCCACCAGACAACTCTAGATCTTGATCTAGAGAGAGTTTATCTAGCATCATATATATGTGACTTCTTTGATTTTCGATAACTAAGTGCACATGAATTCATAACGTCCAGAAATAGGAATAATCTAATCCTCCTCAGCAGATATTGTTTTAACATGTAGAGCGTAAAATGCTGGTTGTTATGTCTACAGCACATCATAAATTGTCACCATGAAGATGGACTGGCTTAAGATCTCGGACTTCATACAAATGCACTGAGTATATACATTGGACAGACCCTGATTGGACAGTCAATGATGCATTAGGTCTCTGTTCTCCTGAGGCAGCCAACTATTGATTACTGACCAGACTCTCTGGCCCCTCCTGCAAAATAACATGATTACGGGCCTGACAGCCGAGAATCTGGGGAGATATAAAACCACCAGTACATCTACATGTAGAGCAAATAACTGGGCAATGTTTATAGGCCTGAGAGCTCTATCTGGTGGTGATCAATTGATCATTAACAGATATGTACTTTTGGAGCAACGTTACAAACTTATTGGAGCAATGTTTACAAGGCTGGTAGCCGAGAATAAAACACCAACAGATCTATGCTTTGACGAACATTTTCATGACCAACAGCCAACATAAAAAAAATATGCATAACCACTGAGCAATGTTTTCCTACCCAAGTACCCAACAGCCAAGAATCTAGGAAGATACAAAACTTCCAATAGATCGGAATACATGCAACAATTATTGTTTACAAGCTCAACTTCCGTCTCAACAGCTACGTAACTTGGGAGATATAAAATAGACAACTGACAGACTACATACAGAGCATTTTGGCTGAGAGCAATGTTTACAGGTCCAACAACCAAGAATTTGGTGAGATATAAAAGCCACCCGTTGACACATCTATGTGTGGTGCAGTATTGACACACTCAAATGTTTATGAAACTTGTGAGACTGATAAACCTAATTACCTTGCTAGTTATACCCAAGGGGCAACTAGCCAATATTGTTGCTCAAGACTAACGCTGTGGGTTAGAGTTATGACACCTGGGGCATAATGCAATGCTTCAAGAGGCAGGCATAGACAAACAGTTGTACAGGCTCTGTCAACAGGCGATTCAAGCATGTGCTTCTGAAAGGTTAATCCAGTGCCAACCATGCCTTTTGTAGACAGACACAAGCACACCACTGTGCACACCAAAACCTAATCTGCAAAAGTTGTTTATCTAAATACTAATTAATAACAAGTAACATTATTGGGATTATAGGGATACTTGTAATAATTTATATTTGCTTAAAAATGAAATGGCTCAAGTGTAGCTTAATCACATATAATCCACTAGGTCCAGGAACAAAGCATTAGCAATACTGATGTATTCTGTATTTATCATCACTTTATTTCTTCCAGTAGCTGTGTCTGTCCTAATCTTTAAACAGTGAGTTCAGTGGCACTGTTTTCAGAACAGGTAACTTACATTCTCCACCAATTATACATATACTTGCGAGTCAAACAAAGCATGCTGAGTGACAGGTGGGCCTGCCCAAGATCACCCGGACAACTTACCTTTGGTGTTTGTTGCCATGTCAGCTACTTTCTGGAAGGATTCCAGGAATGCACTTGTCGCTAGAAGTGTTGTTCTGAAAGATGGCAGATTTATGTTAACAAATGGTATACACCGTAAAAATTGCATCCAGTTACAAATCAACTAATGTATGCAGTCATGCTATGTTCACAGTTCCACACAAACATGGTTATGCACACGTCAAACATGGAATTGTGAACATACACAAATGCAAAGATTATATAGTATAATTAGTTACACTGGATATGTAGTTCTAAAACAATTTAATTTAAAAGGACAATGTCTACTAGTAATCATTGTTTTATTATATAATAATTATAATGCAAAATATCCACATATGTAACTGTCATATCACCAAATCTAAGTTATATTATGTACTTTAGTTAATAATCCATGTACTGACTTCAGTTCTTTAACTGTTATTGCAACATGGGGAAACAATACCTATGTACAGTTTAAATACTAATATACAACATTAATATTTGTGGTACAACAAATCCATTATCTGGAACCAGTTTAGATAGTTTTGTTTAACTGTATATTCACAGAACCTGGCAGATGCAGAAGTCAACTTCATAAAGTTCCTTGATACCCTGTAGTTCACACCCAGTCTGATGTGTTGTTTGCACTTTGGATAAATGTTGACACCTAATTGGAGTACTTACTATTGTGGCCTAAGTAGGCAAACTTCCTCTGGTCAGAAGAAGTGGTTAACCAGTTATTTACCAATGAGTGAATGGTATGCAGGTCATCAGTTGATACTGCCATAAAACTTGATAAATAGGATTTTTGCTAAATGGTCAATGTTTAGAAGTGGAAACACATGATCTGCTCAAATGTGGGTGGCTATGGCATTCATAGATGACAAGCAAAACACACTAGCCTCATAGCACTAGCAGTAGACTAGTACCCCTAGGGGTAGTACGAGAGCTCTGCTTTGAATGGGCCCAGTCAGAAATTAGGTGATTTGACAGAAAGTGTATTCATAGCTTTATCTAGAGACCCGTCCACCCGTCATTTGGACGGGTAAAAACGAATATGGATGGGCAGAAATATGGAGGACGGGCAAAACAATGAAGGATCAAAAAAAAGTCTTCCAAAACCATAGATATTGTTAGTTATGCCTTGAAAGTGAGTGTAAATGGTGTCAAATGTGTGTTTGTAGCCCATTTCAGGTCATCAGGCACATCTAAAAGTTTGTAAACTAGCTTAACAGTTAACATCAACGTGTCCACAAAAACATGTGGCTGGCAAACCAAAACATGTGACTGGCAATAATTTGATCCTGCATAAAGCCCTGAGTGTATTGAAATTGTAATGATTTTGCTGACATGAGCGAAAGAGAGAGAGACAGAGAAAGACACCAGACGGCCACACAGCCCAGAAAACACATCATATTCTCGAGAGAGATGGACAGATTGATGAAGAGCTTGCTGGATGCCACACTTCTATCAACGGCAATTCCTCGGAGTATCACCGGCATGAGGCAACATAAGCAAAAACAGCTGCCAATCCTGGCATGGCTCAGAAGCCTCACAACTCTCCAGATGTTCCCATGTTCCACCACATAGCAGTAAGACAGTATGTCTGTCTGATTTGTGAAAATTTGCTCCATTCAAAGACCAACCGGTTACACGACTAGTTCATCATACGGAGATGCGCAACCAGGGAACTGGCACCAGTCACTATGTGTCGTACTACAACTGCCACACGTGTGTTTTTATACTACATCTCCGGTGCTCATGCTTCACACAAGAATGGATTCTGCCTGCTGCCATAAACAGCTGCACACTCCAGACAGGGGCAACGGCCAAACGCCTGGCCCATCACTCATAATAGAGCCCCAGCCAACTGTAGCAGAACCAAGCAGCAAATCCAAGACAGTATGCATCAGAGTCCAGTACATGGGGGATTTTTAAAGTTTCAATTATTTTTTTAAATACTACTTTTCAATTTCACAGCATTGACATATTATTTAACTTGTTCACTAATCACTAGTACAATACACAAATTTTTAATTTACATAGTGAGTAACTGAGTATACACACCGTGTGAAAACAATTACTTAGTTAGCAATGGCATACGTACTTGAGTGCACAGTGCAGCTTGTTTGCTTTCCCTGTAAAATCCTCCCAAACAATTGTACTACTCTGAAAACACAACAGAACAAACCATGAAACACAGGCTACTCTACTAATTAGTATTTTGGTAATAATAATACAATGGTCAAAATCGACAGAAAAAATATGTCAAGTCAAGAGTTATTGACATGAATGAGTTTTACAATGCATGCATTCTTTACAATTTCTGGTATAATGATGTTGTATGATTTTTAAGTTGACATTAGTATAGATCTAAGTTGATAATATACAAGTTATAACTGGATGAAGCAAGACCTGTATAAACATACTTGTGCTGCTTGTTCTGTTTGTGATGATCAGCTCATTAAAAAGTCAAGCGCCAAGGTCACAAGGGTGACATGTATGGTTACTATCATGAAATAAAGCTTTTATTATTACTACATTAGTGTTACTACATCCTGTTCATGTAATACCAGTAAGTACATATGCCCTGAGAGAATTAGTACTTTACTGTTTCACAACACAATCAAATATACAGACCAACCTGATCACATATAGCCCTAAATCAATGACATGACTATTATTTGATAAAAGTGGTCCCATCTGCAGCACAAGGACAACATGACTGCCAAGAAACAAAGTTATTACAAAGTTTGATTGAGCATATGTGTGAACACACAGTAACTCGTAAGTAGTTCACTTATGGAAAAACACAGATAATCTCCACACACAGGTATATGTGATACTGTGTGTCTGCTTCACTCCGTGAATGCTGCAATAGTAAAGCCACCATATCAGGCTGCAGAGTTATAAGTACACATAATATTATTATTACAAGTTGCAAATACTTGCAAGGTGCCTTGAAAACACTTGGCCACTGTTGGTAAGATTATTACTGGGCCAGTTCAAATCCTTGGCCTATTGCCTAGAGATATATTTTCAGAATGTAATACATTATTTTTTCATAATTGCTGTTTGTTACGTTATAATGTGCAAAATATTTGTTTAGTAACACACAGTGTCATTACTGACAGCCAACAATTAACAATAATATCATAAAATGTTTGTTGCTTATCCTTTGCCATGTTCTGAGATACCACCAGCTACCCAAATTGAATGAACTACAACCACTGTCTAGGTGCAAGGGCAAACAATGGCCCATTTTATCACTTCACTGCACCCCAAATGACACAATGACACTGTCTGTGTGACATGGCCATAGACTGCACCAGATAAACCCACCCATTACTGATACGTCTGTCAGTAGGATGACCCAAGGTTCAACTCTAAAGACCTGCATGAAAGCGATAGTGGCTTCAGAAGTCAAAACTAGCAATGTTCAGGAAACTGATAACAGAAACAAGGAAGCTCTTATGATATTTTTTATTAAAATTACTTCTCAGGTTTCACTTGCACCCTAAGTATGCTTTAGTTGGCCAGTTTATTGTACAAAATAGAAATGGTGTTACACCCTTGATGTCAGATTCTTGATGAGGCTGTCTGTTTTATTTTTATGTGAACATTGCAACAAGTGAAGAGCATCATATTAATAATGTTATGTAATAAATACTGACAAGTACAAATTTGACTGATTATTTAATAAAAACAACTTACTTTATACACATTTATTTCAATGTTACACTACATTTAGGCTGTTGTCTTATATTGAAATTTGTCTGACTATGACTGTTATTGAGTTCACAAGAGGTACCACATTTACCCCATCACTGAGATCATTGACTTCCATGGCCATGCTGACAGTGTCAGTTGGCTTCACCATACATGATCTAACCCATCCGAAGGACACATTTCAAACTTCCGTTACTGAACTATTTACTGAACTATTTACCTGATATGAAACAACTTTGACATGATGTGTTTTATGATTTAACCATTGATATGGTCACTGGGTTAAAACGTTGAACATAACAACAAACAAATTGACTTGTAAAAATTATGAAAACCGCTTAATCTAAGTGAGAAAGCTTGATTTTTACTGAGAAGAAAAAACAGTTACATATATATATATATATATATATATACATATTACATATATATGACACAGTTCAGGCCAGTACAATAAACTAACTTAACTCCCGCCTTCAAGTTCAAAGAGATAGGAGAGAGCACCCAGATTTATATAATTCTATTTTTTTATTAATCAACTTAGACTATGCAAACCAGATAAAAGGATATACCAAAATTACCATGAACAAAAATACATCAATAGAGAAACTGCGTGTAAATTGTAATGATAATCAGAAAATAAACCTTGATATGGCCTGAGTGCTCAATTTTTGACCTGTCTTGACTTGAGGTAAGGACTTGACGTAAGATAAATATATTATATAAATATAAACATGAAATATTACAAACAATTACATGATATAACAAACACATAGTTATAATAAACCAAATAACATTACATGTCCTAGCCGTTAGGTCCTAGGGGCTATATACAAGTTGTGACTAGTCTAAGTCTAAGACTAAGTCCAAGAGGCAAGACCAAGTATACCAACTTAGCAACTAACCAAGTCCAAGACTCCTATAAATATTGAAAAAATGTCATGCCCATCCATTAATGCCTTAATTGTAGTTTTGCCAGAATAAATTTAACATCTTACAGCTCTTTAACATGGAGGTTTTAAATTAAAATCTTAAATCCGTCTCACCCTGTCATCGTGAAACAAACCACGACAACGTTTAGGCTTTGAGCTTGATTTGAAAAAGAGTTTACGTTATCGATCTATCGAAGCGTCTCTCGTAGGTCTCATTATTGGCTTTTCTCATCAATACAACGGATACTTACTTTCATATCATTAATTATCTGCTGAAACAGGCCACCGAGGGCGCTGCATTCTTTGTCTAAATTGCAATCCATGGTAAATCCAGGGGCTGACAGCTTTCGAAACTAGTCCGTCAAGATATTGCTCGGTTCAAGCACTCGCCTAAACCGCAAGCGTCGTCTCGAAAGCTTTGGTCCATCTAAATATTAAAACGCTAACGGTGTACACAACTTTACTGCTAACGGCTCATATACAATCCAATGGTGCAGTATTATCCATTTCGCCAACATGTTGTCGCCTACTAGTGGTTGTTTGTAACAAAATCCAATGGTCCATCGAAACGTGTTTCATAAAGGAACGAGACGAGCCAGATGACAAGTGAGACAGGACATCATGTGCCAAAACAGAAACGCCGATTGGCTCGTGGCAGGTGCTAAGCTACACCCCTTTCCAAAAATGAACTTGACTCGGTGATTCCAGTGCAGTCTCCTACTGGCATAGTAGGCAACTAAATATTGATGTTTTAGCCTAGCCGCGATTACCCAGGCTCCGTGAGGTGGCAGCACTTTTCAGCCCCACACGTCTTCTCGGCGAAGTTATGTATGCAGCAAAGAGAATTTTGGTTGTTCGTTGCGTTGTGGGTTTCGCGCATCCACCAATAAACCATTTTGTATTAGCGTAATGCAGTAATCCATTTCTTATAAGGTCCTCCTCGCTGACGGCCACCAGGAATACGCGGCCACATGTCCACCTCTCATTACCAGCCACCTGGCCAATCGGCAGCCGCATGTCAAGTTGGCGGCGGTCGGGGATGACGCCGCTAGCTCGAGCGAAGAGGGTGAAGGCGAGGACAATACACCCGCTGCGATTTCGTTGTCTACTGCGTAGTCACACGCACAGCGTTGCTGCGCTATGCTGTGGCCACAAACATCCCGCTCTGATCATGCTGCTAATTACCATAGGTAGAGAACTGCCACACTCGAAAATGCTTTCGTTTTCATTCGCAATTACATCTACATGCTTTTTAAATAAAAAAAATACAGATTTGCTGAAGTGGTGGCCTTATAAGAGGGGGGAAATTGTGTCATGATATAGTAGCGCATTAATTAACCAACAGTTGCAATTATTACGTCAGAGAACTCGACAGGGCGCACACCGCATTTCTATCTTTTAGCATGACAAAACAAAGTTGTTTGCATATAGAATCATTATTATATTTGATCTTACTTATATGCTATGTATACAACAGTGTGTAAAACATTTTCATGCTAGACATGTACACTGTGGGTATGCCTGATATGCATACAATTTTTGCCATTAAATTATGCCAATTTCCAACCTGTTATATATGTATTCATTGTTCTATATTCCAACATCAAAAACTAGCTACGGCCACTATTAAGTACCATGATCTATCCCCCACAAGACATGACTAAACATCAATGTCAGCTTCTTGGTAAAGCCAAAAAGTAATTTTATGGTGGTTATGTATTGTCCATTTCCAAATAGTTGGTAGTCTTCGGTAGTCTTCTGATGGTCGGCGACCTCCGTGCGATGGTCACTGACGATCACTAGTGGTTTTGGGGGGTTACGGCGACGTCTCTGCGATCAACTGGTCGTAGAGAGGTATTTGCTGCATGCACCAAATACCTCTCTGCGACCAGTTGGTCGCAGAAATGGCGCCGGTAGTCTTTTATCGGGCGGCGACTGCCGTACGGCGGTTTACAGTAGTCTGTACTGGTCTTTAGGTGGTCTTATGCAGTCTGCGGTCACTAAGGTCGCCGACTGATGGGCGACCATGGTCGCCGACTGCTAAAGACCACCTAAAGACCAGTCGGCGACCACCCAAAATTATCTGATTTCCGCCGTGAGACTACCGCCGTATGGTCTTTAAAGTTGCATTCTGACATAATTTCCCCTTTTTAACGCATTTTAGAAAAGTAAATGTACACCATGACCGATATTTGCTTATTAGTATACTTCCTACCACATGTCTCACTATGTGGTTTTATGCGTTATTTGAGCAAATATAAGTTTGCAACAAACAACGGCTCTGGAGTTTCCCAAAAGTCGATCTATTTTTACTATCGGAACTCTCCGGTCAACGTAAGTAAACGATGGGGCAAACTAAAAGGCGGTTCCACATATCCACGTTAGTCGCTAGAGGCGCCACTAGGCAACAATACCCTAGTTATTAAAATCATCCTCAATTAGCCATTGGCCGTACAGGCGCGTAGCCAGCGATAGTTTGTATGTGGGCAACTGGACATGCCGTAAATATGGAGCGTATCGAGCGGTGGCATCTTTGTGAATGTGGTATGTCGTTTCCGTGCGGTCTGCCAATTGTGATCCGCCTTTTAGTGTGGCCCTAGTGTGGTTTCCCGACAGCGCTTTTCACTGGAATTCCCTTCATCGAGGTCTAAACCAATCAGAGAATTCTAACTGGTGAGGCTCACCGGAATAATTTTTCGTCTTTTGCTGCTTTTTATCTTAAAATGGCATATTATGTGAAAATAAGTTGATAGGAAAACAATATATAGTGTATGGGGAATGCTGGTTTACTGGGAAATTGTACTTTAAACATGGCGGAAGTCAGAATGCAACTTTAATGCTCGGCGACAGGTCTGCGTTTATCAGGCGATCTCCCTGCGACTGTCGCCGACCACCGTCGGTGGTCTCCGACCATCGCCAACCATCGCCGACCTTACGGCGACCATACGGCGACAAATCTTTGCCGATTGGTTACGATCGGTCCTATAGTGGTCGCCGACTACAAATATGTGTGACTGCTAGCCATTTTTCCGCCGACGATCGTTAGTGGTCTTCAGTGGTCGCCGACAATTTCGTCGCTAGGTGGTCGCGAACTAGTCTTTGCCTACCGGTATGTGTGACTGGGGTATTAGCCGGGGAGTGCTGTGTTATGTTGGTTAGTCGTTCGTTTTGTGGCTGTTATAACTGTTATTAATTAGTTCTTTTTTTGTGCATGGATATATGTGAGTAATGGCACACTTGGCTGACCAAATCAACCATCTTGACAGTGTGTCGTTGAATCGCTGTAGCGCAGAAACTGTCATTATCGGGTTAGATGTCCCAGACTCGTACAGCTTGGAGGCTTAATTGACACTGACAGGACGGAATGGATAGATGATGTGTCAAAGTGGCCCTCTGTAGATTATGGCTGCATTTACACATAGTTCATATTAAACACTCCGGGTATGTACACTGCAGAAGCAGAAGTCATTCAGAAGTCACGATTCGTACGCACCGTATCTCGCAGCACATGTGTATTTTTATACATAAAAATGATGTATTGTTTTTGTCGGTATTTATTTATTTGTGCGAATGTTTAGTATGTGTTTCACATGTAAATAGTGTAATAATTAGTTTTAGGTTTTTCTAGTCATCTACTTTACTTATTTACTATGTTTAATAAATTATTAACAGTTTTAATATGATTAATTTAATGTGTATACTTATTTATCTGAACATAATTTTGACGGTTATATTTATTATTATTATTTTATAACACTTAAATTAATGAGTAATTTCATATGTTATTATACAACACTTTGAACATGCTGGCTATTGTGCTTTATAAATAATAAATATTATTATTATCATAGAGCCCTGTTTTTGTAGTGAGAGCGAAAGTCACAAAGTCATGATAAGTGTTAGATCATTCTGTGATTTTAATCATGCACACTTAAATTAATGAGTAATTTCATATGTTATTATACAACACTTTGAACATGCTGGCTATTGTGCTTTATAAATAATAAATATTATTATTATCATAGAGCCCTGTTTTTGTACTGAGAGCGAAAGTCACAAAGTCATGATAAGTGTTAGATCATTCTGTGATTTTAATCATGCGTGGTTTATATGAATCAACATGTCCGATACGTATTCTGGTTCGTGACAATGTGAAGAATTAAACGTCAATAGACAGTCAATATAATATTTTCTATAGTTTTCTAAAGATTTGTTTAACAATTCTATAGGAAATGTTCTGTAGGATATTCCCTGTATATAGGAAGTATTCCATAGAAAACTACGAAATATCCTATGGTTTTCTATAGAATATTATTTTCTATAGGCAATATCCTATGGTTTTCTATAGTAAAATCCTATAGACTATTCTATATAATTCTATGGAAAACTAAATGCAAACATCCTATAAAATATTGTATAACAAAATCAATAGTTTTGTTTTTGCAAACGGAATATTTATCAGAATAATGAAAGCCTCTAGTTATATTATCAAAACACTATTATGACTGCATTAGCATAGCTAAACAATACACTAAAATCACTATGTGTTGATGTGTTGTGGTGTAAATATACTACCTGTACATAACAACTCTAAATTACAACAGTTTGTGATATGACATAATTTTTGACATTGCACTTTGTATGTAGTATTCAATTATAATTATATACACAGGTATGCCTCACTTGATAAGTTTCTCAAATAGAACATAATGATTTACACTACCAAAAGCTTTGGACGCATCCAAAAAACATGAATATAATACTACGCTAATTCCTGTATTTGAGTATAGCCTCTTCTGTACTATGTTTAGTCTGGAAGTTAAGCTGTTGTGATACATGTAGTTAGGGTGTATTGCACTGATTGTTGTTATTTCTTAAACTTACCAAAATAATATTTATGTATGATAGCATAGGTTTTGACATATCGGATCCTCTCGGGAACGCACACTGTTCACCAATAAGAACATTTACGGTATTCATGTTCATCGCATGAGGGCGCGTCTGGTTGTCTTTTCATCAACCAATGATATTATTCCGTTCGATTACGTGCGGAAGCGCGAAACATTTTAAATGGCGGATTTCGCGAACGAAGTTTGGAATCTTGCCGTGAGAATGTTGTTTTGACGTACAGCGCGTAGTTTTCATATATATGCAAAGTCCTTCGATATGCAGATAATGTAATTTGTAATAGTTAGGTGTGCCGTTTTGTGTACAACAGGATCCAAGGCAAAGTTGTCACGCTTTGCAACCGGTTTTGACTTTTGTAAGTTTTGTAAAGATGTACCCACTGCACTGGCACTGCAGTCTAGTCACTGACACTAGACTAGTGACTGTGAGTAATGGTATCCCTCAGCGGCTCGATACCGAGTTTAATATTGGAGACCGAGTCCGTTCAGATAGTTGCAGTTCACTTGAAGTTGGATAAGTTGTTGACTGAAATTGGCTAGTGGCTTTTTGTGCAGTTTATGACATGCGGGGATCTACGTACTTAAACTTTTATTTAAGTAAGGCCTCGAACAATTAAAGTTGCAGCATTGTATTAAAAATCATTTAATGTAGCACAAAACATAAGGCATTCTCTGTATGTCTATAACAGGCTTTTTGTTAAGTTTCATGAGGTGATTAGTGTTAAAAGGTGCTTACAATCTAAATTGAATTAAGCCTTTATATAATATATAGTCTTTTTTACATAATTATCATCGATTTAGCACACTAGTCTGCATCGGCAATAAAACTATGTCAAAAACCTGTTTACTCCATTTTAATTTGAAATAACTTTGTTGCAAAGATATTTATTAATAGAGGCAGAAAGTGAGATGGGACAGAAGCCGGGCAAATGATTAAATGGACCCAGTTGGTTTCTGACTTATAAAGTTATGAAGTGTAGTATTCACAAATTTTTTGTATAAGAAACTTTTTTGTTTTCTCTGTATATTTTGGCTGGATCTTACAGCGTTCTTCAGCAAACTGAATTTTACGGTCGTGTCACATGACCTACGTCATGTGACACAAGCTGGCACATGACTGGTGGGAGTTCGTGGCCAATGTCTCTGTTTAATGATGTGTATGTTATTGGGCTCTTTGATTCTCTATTAAATAAAATGTTATCAGTATTCAGCAAAATGCAGCACGTTGTTACATTCCCTGTAGAGGTATAAACACAATTTGTTGACTTGTTTGTTAACTTTCCTGTGGTGATTGGTGTGAAGTGTGAACAGCATTAATAAAAAATTAATAGAGAATGCCTGTGTTGCTGCCAAACATAATTCTTTCTGGGTAATATTGACATTATTGCAAGTTTAAAACTGTTTTGTTGAACATTAATTTTACATCTAACTGTATTGTGAGCATAGCACGGATTACTATATCAGCAGCTAAAATATGGACATTTGTATTTTACCGGAACTTGCTTTTTAGTGTTTTTGTAAGACATTGCTATATAGTTGTAGACCAACTGATAGTCACCATGATATACAAGCTACCAGCTGAGACAACTATTGCAACATACTTCTAAAGCATTCATGCATGTATGTGTACTGTGACTAAGACTATTGGGCATATGCAATGCTTCACTGATACATGGGGGCAATTAGTGGTCAAAGACAATGGCTGTGGTCTGTAATTACGACTGCTCATGCTGATGGAGGCATTGTCCACCGAGCATAAAACGAAGGTGAACATAAAACAAATCAGAATTTTTATTTCAGTTCCTGTAGCCAGAGAAATACGATTGATCCAGTGATAACAAAGATGCACTGGTATGACTTGCTGCAGTGTTGTGTTTCAGCTGTCAACATGGCACACAATTCAAGCGGAGAAGATTCAGTTCGGGCAGAAGCTGGAAATAACTCTATTGATGATCACACCATCTTCAACACCCCCGTGCCTATGGTTGCTTCGACTGTCTCCAGACATTTGGCTCATGGGTGGGTTTTAAATACACATACTGGGTACTTAATAATAATTAGTTCAGTGCATTGACAACATATTATTAATATGTTGTCGATGCACTGAACTAATTTAATAAATATTGCCTTCAACTTCAAGTAGGTTTGTTACTTAAAGTTGGACATAAAATAGCAGTTTAAGAGCTGTATGTTATGTGTTGTATCACAAACTAGTAGAAAGTAATTTAAAACTTTACAAAATATACAATTTTAGACACAAAATATGTTATCTATACATGCATGATTCATACACAAAACATATGTACATGCCCATACAATAAGCATATTCATGTATGCATAAATACGCATATCTGATTGTAACATTGTATGTTGTTCACCCCTCTGACAGCCATATACAACCACAGATCAAAAACAGAGCTGGCAATATTATCTCTAACCAAACTCACCCAACTAATCAACTTTTTGAATTATTACCATCAGGCAAGCATTTTAGAAGCATCAGTATGAAAACAAATTGCTTTAGTAATGGTTTTCATCACCGTGCTATAGCAGCCTTATCAAGGGTGAAGTACAGAACGTAGCAGTAGAGTCCCTTAGAGACCTTGGAATGCTAAATTGGCTGTTTCACCACTTTGGCTGGCTTTTTGTTTTTTCGGAAACTGGTTGGTGTTGCCAGCCACACACGTGGGGGTAGTGTGGGTGTAACTGTTCTTGAATAGTGGACCAATAGTGCTGAACGCACAATCTTTTTTCATTGTAAAATTTTAGCTTAACATAATCATTTAAAATATTTTTTTTAGTTTTAAATGAAATTATATATATATGTATATATATTATATATGTATATATATGAAGAAATGTTCACATTAACTTACCGAAAAGTAAGCATATTTTAAATGACTGATTTTGCTAGGCAGCTGGCAGCGTGATATATGTTCTTGTAGGCAGGGCTTTATGCATATTTCTGGGTCTCTACATAAAGCTATGCTTGTAGGCCGCCATGGCACGGAGATGTGGGATCTTTCCTTGACCAGTCGTCAACGCTGACCTCCCTGCCCAACATACCTGTGGTGGATGACACCTGTCCTCGACCGCCATCTTACCATCAACAGTCCTCGTCCAGTGACTGCAACTCTAGGTGAGGCTGATACAGGGTCTATGGGAGAATTGGTAAACTTGTTCTCTACCAGTTGACGTACTGCATGTGTGTGAGGGTGTTTAAACATGTTCATGAGACTACTAGATGGGCATGCACTTTCAGTGAATAATCTACAGTCAATTGATCCAAATAAAATTAATTACTCCTCTTGAAATTCGTCATTGCTTTGGATCCTTGCTCATTTTCAGTTTCGTACCATACATTAACCAGATGTAAATCAGTTGATCATAATATTATTTGTATTTGCTGCTACTGTCAACTGGCTGTTGCTCAGTTGGGGACATTCTACCTAAATGTGTAATATGAAAAACTGCAAATTTATGTCAGCAATTGCAGTGCATGCATTAGCTGGACAAGTGTCTTCATTGACAGGATGACCAATTTTGCTAATAATAGTATCTAGTTTATAAAGTGCCACAGCCATAAATGTTGACATCACTTGACACAAAACTGATACAAGAGAACTGCCCAGTGGGTTTTGGAGGAAGGAAGGTCACATTCACTCCCAAGATCTTTGTGAAATACATATATTTTTAGTGAACATTTTAGTCGTGATCCGATCTGCATGGAGATTTAAATAACCTGTAACATTTTTGGCTGAATCAGATGGCTACGTTATTTCTTCTTGAGCAGTGCCTCTACAATACGACGAGTCGACTGTGACCCGCTGGACGGGGAGAATGGGGTAGAAGCATCCAACAGCCGGTCCTCCCTGGGGATATTATCCCTTGACAACATGGCAGGTGAGGCCAAATGAGAGTAGATAGGGATTTTTCTGATGACTGTAAATGTGATTCTGCATAACGGCCTGGTGGTGTGTGAATGTAGGCAGTTGTATTTGTAGGTATTTGGAGTCAGACCACATTTGCATTTTCCATAGGCGACCATTATAACGTTTCCTTCATTTCCTACTAATCTTGATGAGATATGTTATTGACAATTTCACAGCACATTTACCCTCCACAGACAGAGATTCAGTGAAAAAATCATGAACTTTTAATACCTCAGGCTCCCACAAACTTCTTTCAAACCTTACACCCCTCCATTTCTGCTTGAACCACCCACAGATTGCCCCTGGTTACATCACCAAGCAAAATGACAACTGTATTAATACGCAGAAATGCACCGACTGACAGCTGTCATAATTTGACAGCTCTGATGCCACGCTGCACAAAAACATCATTTCTTCTCACTCCACACTACATATGTGCTCACAGAAATTCAGACATCCTGCATAATGCTGCTTTTAAAGCGTACTCTTTGGTCGGGTAATGGCGGATGAACACCTTACTGTGGTCTTACATCAGTTCAGACACTATACACTTTATGTTTAATTTTGTTTATTTAAACACAAATTTAAATGGGCCTTTCAAATGATTCAGTGTGAAGTTGTGTGTGTTATGCTCTGTGTAGCAGACTAGCAGTGAGTAATTTATGTCTCTTGTTGCAGAGTTGTGCTCCAGTGTTCTGTATTATGAGGGCAGCCCAGCACAGTCTCGAGTCTCCGAGATGTCAGGTGAAATGTTGCGGTCACCACGCGTGTCATCTGTGCGTCACAAGACACAGTCTCCGACAATGCAGTTTGTTCAGAGTTTGACCCCAGACGAAGGCATGGACATCCTGTGTGAAGCTGACCAGGTCGCGGCACGACAGAGACGAGAATTGTCCCAGTGGGATGACCGGTTCATGCGCACACCAGTGGCGCCCCCAGTGAGCGTTGACAGGGGGATATATGCGGAGCAGAGTGTCATATCAGGCGGGATAAACGGCGCACTGTTCCAAGCACTTGGGCAGTCAGAAGGTGAGTAGCATTTCTACCTTTGGGAACCAGCAATGTTGAGTTGTTTCTTGCAAACTGCTGAGGCTGGATAGTCTGGAACACTGGCATCATCCAGGTTTGTCTTTGAGTGTGGTTAGCCGTATCCCTTAATCTGTTCCACTCTGACAATTAGTTATTTACATTAACCAGTACCCAATTAGTCTCTTCTTTCACCTGTACATACCAGCTGTCCTGAGATCTCCTGGCACTGTCTAGCCATCTCATGTTGTTCTGTCTATTCTCTCGCTATATGAAACTACAAGATAGTAATGTTAGGATAAATTCTGCCCGTGCTGTGACTGAGGTTGAATGCCATGACAGTATCATCATCATCATTTAAGCATCCAACCCAAGCACACTTGGTTGATTAATAAGAAATGCAGTCACACCACAGCATTTGAGTACAGTGCGGTGTCAGTGCAATGACATGAGGTTGTTATTTGAAGGTGAGGAGGACGGGGACCTCACGGCCCATGAGGTGTGTCTCAGTGATGAGGAACTGATGAGATTTGACGAGGAGTTCAGTGACTTCGATGTGACGATTACAACCAACGATGACGACAACCAACTGTTCCCCGAGGACGACAGAGGCGACTGGGCAGGGCCCCCTGACTACCTGCCACAGTCGACATTCGACCCAAGCGACAGCAGCCGGGGTCAGAGGTCGGCAGCTGCAGGTCAGGGGTCAGACGGAGGTGATCGTGGTCAGCATGCGCAGGGCGAAGGTCAGAATCTGGATGATGTCGATGAGGGTAGGTTGAATATGGCTGTGTGGGACATCTTTACAGAGATGTTATAAAGAGTTCAGTTGCTTTCATTGACAGTGTGTCAACTAGAATGTTGGTTATTTGCTTTGATGGTTGTAATGTTAATGTACATTGCCTATTTTCAGTTTTTATTTTGTCACATCTACCAGGATATTTTATCATGTGAAAGCATGGAAATGGCATGAAATTTTATAGTTCCTGTATTGTATGAACCCTGACAAGATATTGGTTGTCAATTGTTTGAACGCATGTGTTTTTTTTCTTCAAGATACAGGGTTTTGCAAAGTTAACCAAGGGTCTCAATTAATTAATTTTTGATAATGTTATAATGGCAGCAATATTCACATTAGTATTCCATTGCAGGGCTGATGACAATGACTGCAGACCAGTAACAGTAACTGGTCTGCAGTCATTGTCATCTATTATCATACTATGACACATTGGAATAAGATAAATTACAACTAGACACCCATAATCAATGTTACGACAGTGTCTCCATGGTGTCCATGTCAATTAAATTACCAATGTTTGTTGTGCCAGCTCAAGCCCCCAGTCCCCCGCACCGACTGGACTCTATGTACTTCAAGCAGAAGCCCTGTGTACCCCACGAGGGGGGTGATGGGGAGGAAGAGGGTGATCACAGCCCGTCCAGTTTATTCGACAGTAAGCACCTATGTGTAGCCATACTTTCAGTTTACGAAAAAGAAACTGATTTGTTTCGTTGTTTATTTTAAATAAGTTTTCTCAGTTATATTCACAGAAGGTGAATATACTGTTGTTAATTATAACAACAATATAATTGTGTATAATTACTTCTTGATCAATGTAATTTAAGAAAAATTGTGATTACTTGGTACTCATAAATTATCAAGAATTATGATTACAAAATATGAATTTCTCATCTCAGTCTCGGGAGATCATTTCACAAAGATAATGACCTCTTACGGAAAAATTCATCATTAAGGAAAATCTTTTGTTAAATTAAAGGAGCTTTTTCAAAGCACAAACATTACAGAGGACACTATTTGCATGGTGTGTGTGTGCTGTAGCCACACATTGTATTTGATGATGTTGTGTGTGTGGTGTAGCCACATATTGTGTTTGATGATGTATGTGTGCTGTAGCCACAGATTGTGTTGACACTAATGTCTGTGCCATCAGATCTCGAGGGGACGAACACGGAAGAGAACGACTCGAGCGTGCGGCAGGCCGGGGAGGGAGGCGTGACGTCTTCCCCAGTCCCGGGGGATGGTGGGGGAGGAGGCGATGGGAGCAGTGGACATGGCAGGTGGGTTCACTGGCAGCTTGTGGTCATGCATCAGTGACCCGTGACAAAATCTACCCACCTCTGTGGTTAATGTAGTGTCTGGTAGAAGTTTGCAGTTACTGTAGAACGTTTTATTGCTGTGACCGTCGGTTGTACATTGGATAGGATTGCAATTAATGTGGCTTAGGACAGACTTTGTTATTTTCTACTAGGCTGTGTGGTTTCATATTCAACATATGTGACATGTTCTAACGAAATGAGTCGTGTGTCAGCGAACTTGATTTCGAGAAAACACCGCATAAACATGCAGTGATGATTTTAACTTTTTGTCACTTTGATATCTTTTTTGTCAATTGGCAATGCTTTTTTCTCATATTATTATTTAGTACATTTTATAGCCTTTTTAGACACACTACATAACATTTCACACATGAATTTGGTAAAACAGAACCGATAAATAGCACTTGTCCGTGTTGCATTTTTTTGGGTTTCCCTCAATGCATAGTGGACATATTTGGTACTACAGGAAAGCCCCCGACGCCCTCTTTCGGATTCTTGTAGTAGAAATCCCAACAGGTCAATTTAAGCCAATATTTCTCATATTTTTATAGATAAAAATAAAGTGCATATTGTGTGTTCTAACAGCGACCTGCTACTTTCGTCACTCTCACCGCCACCCATGCTGCCACCTGGCAACCAGGGAGATACGTCGGACATGGCTCGTGGACTTGGCTACCTGCTGGTTGGTCTGAGTGATGACCACACCTTGCTGGACACTGATGACCATCTGGAGGTGAGTAACCAGGGCGGGGAATTTATACGATGAGTTCCGGCCCAGTTGTCACCTGATTGAAACCAATTGTAGACATGTTCACACATATTCACACGAGTGACTTCTGTGTGTGTATTTATTAAGATGGATAAATGTACAGGTGTACACCTGCATGAGTGTATAGGTACTGTATGAATATACAGGTGAACGGACACCTACAAGAATGTACAAATGTAAATGCATCATGCTCTTAGACTACCAGATGCCAAAGGTAGTTTTGATTGTTCTGAATTTAGACACGAATCCATGCCCGACTTCCACCGCTGTAACAAGTAAAATACATGCAATTGCATAACAGGACATTGGTCATTAGTCAGTCATTATTACAAATACAGATTCTATGGACTACCTAGCCAAAATCCCATTATAGAAGTTTCCATCAATTTGTCATGAAATAAACCACCTGCCAGGTGTATCTTGATATTTCTGTTGTCAGCAACAACCAGGAAGCATTACTAATACTTAACCCTGCAGGTGACCAAGAAAAATCCTCTGTGGCATACTGTTCCAAGAAAAATCATAACTTCGCTAATATTGGTCATAAAAATATGAATGATGCATCATTTTAACGCTAAAAGGTTGCTCTATTATAATAAAATTATAATATCTTTAGAACAAATGAAAATCATGCGGATATTTGTATTTGAAATTGAACTAAACAAAAAAATAAACACCCATTTCATCCTGCTGCCAGAAAATGATCGTGTGGATGAATATACTTCACCATTTAGACTAATGTAGATTCATATATTAGCTGCGAAATAAAACAAAAATGAAACAAATCCGTTGAGAACTATAATATTTATGATTTTTTTCGACATAAAAATACGTTGATTCAAGGCGGCCGATTGCTGCCGCGCTCGTTACCGTTGCAACCCAGGCGCCCGGCCGGAGAAATGAGGCGCTGCTAACTTGGTGAATTTTCACCCCAAAAACGCCTCCAAAGTCAATCTAACTACATGAACTAATATAATAACCTTGTTTATGAATACTGTCAAGCATTTTGTCAAAATATCAATGCAGAAACTTGAGATAATCCAAAGGAAAGTCGCGAAGCGGATACACTGTTGTTTACCGGCCGCCATTTTGTCTTCAACTTTGGTTCCGTGGGGGTCGATGGCGCCACTTTTGAAAGCACGGTTCTGATTGGCTGAATGGACCAAACCCACGTGGTTTATTTTTGGCAGATTGGCCACACATAGAGCTTTCTTTTCATACCGAATGTGTGGGGGTGTCGACTTTATGAATGGATGCGTAAATTCATTCATCAGGACATAGTAAAATCTCCCAAATATGGGCAGCAACTGTATCACGTGCTTTTTAAACTCTACTGCGAAAAATCTGCCACTGAATCTACGCAAGGAAAAATATACACAATCTAGAAAAATCTGTCAGCTATCCAATGATACCAAATTCTCGCGTGTCAGTTTAGTGTGATGGAAATGAAAATTGTTACAACAGAGGCAGGTGCATTTGGGCCGATTTTCGGCCCTGGTCACCTGCAGGGTTAATGTAATGTGTTATAAAGGCTGCGTGTGTGTGTTGTGTTGTGTAGGGCCATCACAGATTGCAGCCAATGGTTGTGCTGTGCTGTGCTGTGCTGTGCTGTGCTGTGCTGTGCTGTGCTGTGCTGTGCTGTGCTGTGCTGTGCTGTGCTGTGTAGGGCCGTCACAGACTGCAGCCAATGTGTGTGTTGTGTTGTGTAGGGCCGTCACAGACGGCAGCCAATGTGTGTGTTGTGTTGTGTAGGGCCGTCACAGACTGCAGCCAATGTGTGTGTTGTGTTGTGTAGGGCCGTCACAGACTGCAGCCAATGTGTGTGTTGTGTTGTGTAGGGCCGTCACAGACTGCAGCCAATGTGTGTGTGTGTGTGTTGTGTAGGGCCGTCACAGACTGCAGCCAATGTGTGTGTTGTGTTGTGTAGGGCCGTCACAGACTGCAGCCAATGTGTGTGTTGTGTTGTGTAGGGCCGTCACAGACTGCAGCCAATGTGTGTGTTGTGTTGTGTAGGGCCGTCACAGACTGCAGCCAATGTGTGTGTTGTGTAGGGCCGTCACAGACTGCAGCCAATGTGTGTGTTGTGTTGTGTAGGGCCGTCACAGACTGCAGCCAATGGGAGGCGATGTACTAGGAGAGACGTCTCGACACGTCACTTTCTCCAACACGACGGATATACGCAACCGAACCCTGTCGGGAACCTCGCTTGACGACGACACTCTACTCCAGGTGACGCCACTCTTCCACTCGACCTGTTCTATGTGTTTTGCAGCGAATTTAAAATTTTATTGTTGCTTGTGAGTTTGGCAAAAAAATTGATGTTTTATTTGTATTGCAAATGATGTTTTTTAAAGAGTACACGGCTATATTGCAAATACCGGTTCATTTTTAAAATGTCAGTGGCAAAATCAGACTCTGTAGACTAGTTTACAAATGAACCCACATGCATGGTGCGTCCTGAGATATGTGGTGTGTCCTGACATGTGATGTGTCCTGACATACATGGCATGTCCTGACATACATGGTGTGTCCTGACATACATGGTTTGCCCTGACACACATGGTTTGTCCTGACACACATGATGTGTCCTGACATATGTTATGTTTCCTGACATTCATGTTATGTCCTGACGTACATGTTTTGTCCTGATATTTGTTGTGTCGTGACATATAGTGTGTCATGACCTGATATTCGTGACATGTTCTGATATACATGGTTTGTACTCACATGTCCTGACATACGTGGTGTGTCCTGACATACGTGGCGTGTCCTGACATACATGGTGTGTCTTGACATACATGGTGTCTTGACATACGTGGTGTGTCTTGACATACCTGGTGTGTCTTGACATACCTGGTATGTCCTGACATACATAGTGTGTCTTGACATACATGGTGTGTCCTGACATATACGGTGTGTCCTGACATACAAGGTGTGTCTTGACATATATGGTGTGTCTTGACATACATGGTGTGTCTTGACATACATGGTGTGTCCTGACATATATGGTGTGTCCTGACATATATGGTGTGTCCTGACATACAAGGTGTGTCTTGACATACAAGGTGTGTCTTGACATACAAGGTGTGTCTTGACATACAAGGTGTGTCTTGACATACATGGTGTGTCCTGACATACATGGTGTGTCCTGACATATATGGTGTGTCCTGACATATATGGTGTGTCCTGACATATATGGTGTGTCCTGACATACAAGGTGTGTCTTGACATACAAGGTGTGTCTTGACATACAAGGTGTGTCTTGACATACAAGGTGTGTCTTGACATACAAGGTGTGTCTTGACATACAAGGTGTGTCTTGACATACATGGCGTGTCTTGACATACAAGGTGTGTCTTGACATACATGGTGTGTCTTGACATACATGGTGTGTCTTGACATACAAGGTGTGTCTTGACATACAAGGTGTGTCTTGACATACAAGGCGTGTCTTAACATACAAGGCGTGTCCTGACATACATGGCGTGTCCTGACATACGTGGCGTGTCCTGACATACGTCGCGTGTCCTGACATACATGGCGTGTCTTGACATACATGGTGTGTCTTGACATACAAGGTGTGTCTTGACATACAAGGTGTGTCTTGACATACATGGTGTGTCTTGACATACAAGGTGTGTCTTGACATACAAGGTGTGTCTTGACATACAAGGTGTGTCTTAACATACAAGGCGTGTCCTGACATACATGGCGTGTCCTGACATACGTGGCGTGTCTTGACATACATGGCGGGTCCTGACATACATGGCGTGTCCTGACATACATGGTGTGTTCATATTGCCCTCAGGAGGAGGATCAAAGAGACACAAATGACACGTCATCTGGCACGGACCAGCATCTTGCGTCGATGTTTCTCAAGCCGACGTCGAGTGACGCGTCACTGGCGGGTGACTCGGCCTGGAGCATGGAACAGAGCACCTTCAACCTGGGTGACCTGTGTCCAGCTGGACCAGGCTCGGGACAGGTCAGCTACAGCCAGGTCAGTAACAGTCAGGCTTATTGTAAATTGTGTACTGGAATACTTTTAAAAAAACATAGAAATATAGTTATTTGTGGCAAAAAAATCAGGAAATCTTCAGTACTACATACTGCGTATATGAAATGAAATAAAACACCCAATTGTACTTGCCAAAATAAAAAGAATATTCAACCACATTAAAGACATTTTTAATCATCTTTACGGGTTCTTGCGATTTACTGTAGGCAACAGCAGATTGAGCCATTGTATTTGAGTTATAATACCATTGACTTTTAAACGAAAGTATGTACAACATTTTTAATCTCAAAGTTAATTGGAATTAGAATGACTAAAATGTGGGTGGAATCGGAATCAAGCCATTTTGTTTCAATCAGAATTTGTATCGCCAAAGTGTGGGTGGAATCAGAATCAGAATTGGAATCAAAAGTTTTAGTGGAGTTGGAATTGCTACATTATACATGGAATCAGCACTGGAATAAAAAGTTAGTTGGAATAGGAATTTTAATCGGTGATGTATAATCGACTGGATACAACCCCGTCGTTTACCCAGATCTGAATAAATGTAATAATAATAAAAGCATTTATGTAGTGCCATAAATCCAAGTTACCTTGATCGAAGGCGCTGTTGCAACAAATCATAGAAAGAAACTAAAAGTTAATAATTATGAATGTAAAATTACTAAAAGCAGCTCAGAATAATAAGTAAATCCTAAAATCCTAAAATGTCCGTCAATGTTCATGAGTAAAAAGCTCTTGAATAAATAAGTTTTAAGGAGTCTTGAACTGGTGTAATGAATCACATGTTCACATATTGCGTGGTATATCGTATGTAAAGAAAGATATTTATTTCAGTGTTAGAACTTTTATATTAACACATAAGGAACAGTCAAGATGAAGCTTGAAAAGACATACAAACGTATTGTGTTGACAGAGCGACTGGCAGACCAGCACCCTGGGGACATCGTTTGATGCACCTCCGAGGACAAGTGAGGGGTGGCACACCCAGGCCCCCCCTGAGGGTGAGGGCGAGGCCAGACTGTGGGAGAGGACAGGAGGCAACTGGATGGGCAGGGACGACCTGTGGAACTCGTCTCGCACAGTCTGGGACACGGACAGTGCTACAGCAGGTCAGTGCTCACAAACGGCAAAATCAACCAAACATTCCTTTGACGTTTTTTCTGTGCTCCGAGTCAGTTGAGGTGCACTGAGACGCACTGATTGGAGGAGGGCACACACAACTTGTGCCTTGTCAAATAGTTGATTGTGTATTTGAAACGTGTCTGTCTCTTGCTGTGGCTCAAGAACCGGAAGGTTCAGTGTTGAAGTGTCAGTTGGTTGCACTGGTGTCAGCTGTCTGATGGTGTCAGCTGTCTGATGGTGTCAGCTGTCTGATGGTGTCAGCTGTCTGATGGTGTCAGCTGAAGTGTATGTTGGTTGCATTAGTGTCAGCTGTCTGATGGTGTCAGCTGAAGTGTCTGTTGGTTGCATTAGTGTCAGCTGTCTGATGGTGTCAGCTGTCTGATGGTGTCAGCTGAAGTGTATGTTGGTTGCATTAGTGTCAGCTGTCTGATGGTGTCAGCTGTCTGATGGTGTCAGCTGTCTGATGGTGTCAACTGTCTGATGGTGTCAGCTGTCTGATGGTGTCAACTGTCTGATGGTGTCAACTGTCTGATGGTGTCAACTGTCTGATGGTGTCAGCTGTCTGATGGTGTCAACCGTCTGATGGTGTCAACCGTCTGATAGTGTCAACCGTCTGATGGTGTCAGCTGTCTGATGGTGTCAACAGTCTGATGGTGTCAGCTGTCTGATGGTGTCAGCTGTCTGATGGTGTCAGCTGTCTGATGGTGTCAGCTGTCTGATGGTGTCAGCTGTCTGATGGTGTCAGCTGTCTGGTGGTGTCAGCTGTCTGATGGTGTCAACTGTCTGATGGTGTCAACTGTCTGGTGGTGTTACTGTGCTTGTGCTTTGAATGTTGACTGGGATTAAGTGATACAATCACTGGTACTTCACAGTATATGTTGCATTAAGTTAAGGCTAAACATTGTGGAACGAGGCATTTTACTAAAAAGCATTGATATGAAAATGTATAAAGCAAGAAAAAATCATTAAGTGATGACCTAGAGAAATTAATTGAGTGTCTGGAGTTTCTTGTTGCATTTACATTGCATTGATGATAACAATGGTAACTGAAATGTGGTTTTAGAGGCGGCAGATGACGAGAGGTCGGAGGATGGAAGTGAAGCTGCATTGTCAGATGAGTTCATGAGTGCAGGTGAGAGACATCTTTGTCGTGTACACGATCACAAGCTCTGTCATGTTGACACTGAGATCACAAACTCTGTCATGTTGACACTGAGATCACAAACTCTGTCATGTTGACACTTGCACAAACTCTGTCATGTTGACACTGAGATCACAAACGCTGTCATGTTGACATTGAGATCATAAACTCTGTTATGTTGACATTGAGATCACAAACTCTGTCATGTTGACATTGAGATCATAAACTCTGTCATGTTGACACTAAGATCACAAACTCTGTCATGTTGACACTGAGATCACAAACTCTGCCATGTTGACACTGAGATCACAAATCCTGTCATGTTGACACTGAGATCACAAATCCTGTCATGTTGACACTGTGATCACAAATCCTGTCATGTTGACACTGAGATCACAAATCCTGTCATGTTGACACTGACATCACAAACTCTGTCATGTTGACACTGTGATCACAAATCCTGTCATGTTGACACTGAGATCACAAATCCTGTCATGTTGACACTGAGATCACAAACTCTGTCATGTTGACACAGATCATAAACTCTGTCATGTTGACACTGAGATCATAAACTCTGTCATGTTGACACTGAGATCACAAGCTCTGTCATGTTGACATTGAGATCATAAACTCTGTCATGTTGACACTTGCACAAACTCTGTCATGTTGACACTGAGATCACAAACTCTGTCATGTTGACATTGAGATCATAAACTCTGTTATGTTGACATTGAGATCACAAACTCTGTCATGTTGACATTGAGATCATAAACTCTGTCATGTTGACACTAAGATCACAAACTCTGTCATGTTGACACTAAGATCACAAACTCTGCCATGTTGACACTGAGATCACAAATCCTGTCATGTTGACACTGAGATCACAAATCCTGTCATGTTGACACTGTGATCATAAATCCTGTCATGTTGACACTGAGATCACAAATCCTGTCATGTTGACACTGACATCACAAACTCTGTCATGTTGACACTGTGATCACAAATCCTGTCATGTTGACACTGAGATCACAAATCCTGTCATGTTGACACTGAGATCACAAACTCTGTCATGTTGACACAGATCATAAACTCTGTCATGTTGACACTGAGATCATAAACTCTGTCATGTTGACACTGAGATCACAAGCTCTGTCATGTTGACATTGAGATCACAAACTCTGTCATGTTGACATTGAGATCATAAACTCTGTCATGTTGACACTGAGATCACAAACTCTGTCATGTTGACACTGATATCACAAACTCTGTCATGTTGACACTAAGATCACAAACTCTGTCATGTTGACACTGATATCACAAACTCTGTCGTGTTGACACTGAGATCACAAATCCTGTCATGTTGACACTGAGATCACAAATCCTGTCATGTTGACACGACACTGAGATGACAAATCCTGTCATGTTGACACTGACATCACAAACTCTGTCATGTTGACACTGTGATCACAAATCCTCTCATGTTGACACTGAGCTCACAAATCCTGTCATGTTGACACTGAGATCACAAACTCTGTCATGTTGACACAGCTCATAAACTCTGTCATGTTGACACTGAGATCACAAGCTCTGTCATGTTGACACTGAGATCACAAAACTCTGTCATGTTGACACTGAGATCACAAATCCTGTCAGGTTGACACTGAGATCACAAATCCTGTCATGTTGACACTGACATCACAAACTCTGTCATGTTGACACTGTGATCACAAATCCTGTCATGTTGACACTGAGATCACAAATCCTGTCATGTTGACACTGAGATCACAAACTCTGTCATGTTGACACAGATCATAAACTCTGTCATGTTGACACTGAGATCACAAGCTCTGTCATGTTGACACTGAGATCACAAACTCTGTCATGTTGACATTGAGATCACAAACTCTGTCATGTTGACATTGAGATCACAAACTCTGTCATGTTGACATTGAGATCATAAACTCTGTCATGTTGACATTGAGATCACAAACTCTGTCATGTTGACATTGAGATCATAAACTCTGTCATGTTGACACTGAGATCACAAACTCTGTCATGTTGACACTGAGATCACAAACTCTGTCATGTTGACATTGAGATCATAAACTCTGTCATGTTGACACTAAGATCACAAACTCTGTCATGTTGACACTAAGATCACAAACTCTGTCATGTTGACACTGAGATCACAAACTCTGTCATGTTGACACTGAGATCACAAACTCTGTCATGTTGACACTGAGATCACAAATCCTGTCATGTTGACACTGAGATCATAAATCCTGTCATGTTGACACTGTGATCACAAATCCTGTCATGTTGACACTGAGATCACAAATCCTGTCATGTTGACACTGACATCACAAACTCTGTAATGTTGACACTGTGATCACAAATCCTGTCATGTTGACACTGAGCTCACAAATCCTGTCATGTTGACACTGAGCTCACAAATCCTGTCATGTTGACACAGATCACAAACTCTGTCATGTTGACACAGCTCATAAACTCTGTCATGTTGACACTGAGATCACAAGCTCTGTCATGTTGACACTGAGATCACAAACTCTGTCATGTTGACACTGAGATCACAAAACTCTGTCATGTTGACACTTAGATCACAAAATCTGTCATGTTGACACTGTGATCACAAATCCTGTCATGTTGACACTGTGATCACAAATCCTGTCATGTTGACACGGAGATCACAAATCCTGTCATGTTGACACTGTGATCACAAACTCTGTCATGTTGACACTGAGATCACAAATCTTGTCATGTTGACACTGAGATCACAAATCTTGTCATTTTGACACAGTGATCACAAATCCTGCCATGTTGACACTGAGATCACAAACTCTGTCATGTTGACACTGAGATCACAAATCCTGTCATGTTGACACTGAGATCACAAATCCTGTCATGTTGACACTGAGATCACAAATCCTGTCATGTTGACACGGAGATCACAAGCTCTGTCATATTGACACTGAGATTACAAACTCTGGCATGTTGACACTGAGATCACAAACTCTGTCATGTTGACACTGAGATCACAAACCTTGTCATTTTTACACTGTGATCACAAATCCTGTCATGTTGACACTGAGATCATAAACTGTCATGTTGACACTGAGATCACAAATTCTGTCATGTTGACACTGAGATCATAAACTCTGTCATGTTGCCACTGAGATCACAAACTCTGTCATGTTGACATTGAGATCATAAACTCTGTCATGTTGACATTGAGATCATAAACTCTGTCATGTTGACACTAAGATCACAAACTCTGTCATGTTGACATTGAGATCACAAACTCTGTCATGTTGACACTGAGATCACAAACTCTGTCATGTTGACATTGAGATCATAAACTCTGTCATGTTGACACTAAGATCACAAACTCTGTCATGTTGACACTGAGATCACAAACTCTGTCATGTTGACACTGAGATCACAAATCCTGTCATGTTGACACTGAGATCATAAATCCTGTCATGTTGACACTGTGATCACAAATCCTGTCATGTTGACACTGAGATCACAAATCCTGTCATGTTGACACTGAGATCACAAATCCTGTCATGTTGACACTGATCACAAATCCTGTCATGTTGACACTGAGCTCACAAATCCTGTCATGTTGACACTGAGCTCACAAATCCTGTCATGTTGACACTGAGATCACAAACTCTGTCATGTTGACACAGCTCATCAACTCTGTCATGTTGACACTGAGATCACAAGCTCTGTCATGTTGACACTGAGATCACAAACTCTGTCATGTTGACACTGAGATCACAAAACTATGTCATGTTGACACTGAGATCACAAAATCTGTCATGTTGACACTTAGATCACAAACTCTGTCATGTTGACACTGAGATCACAAATCCTGTCATGTTGACACGGAGATCACAAATCCTGTCATGTTGACACTGAGATCACAAATCCTGTCATGTTGACACTGAGATCACAAATCCTGTCATGTTGACACGGAGATCACAAGCTCTGTCATATTGACACTGAGATTACAAACTCTGGCATGTTGACACTGAGATCACAAACTCTGTCATGTTGACACTGAGATCACAAACCTTGTCATTTTTACACTGTGATCACAAATCCTGTCATGTTGACACTGAGATCATAAACTGTCATGTTGACACTGAGATCACAAATTCTGTCATGTTGACACTGAGATCATAAACTCTGTCATGTTGCCACTGAGATCACAAACTCTGTCATGTTGTCACTGAGATCACAAACTCTGTCATGTTGACACTGAGATCACAAACTCTGTCATGTTGACATTGAGATCACAAACCCTGTCCTGTTGACACGAGATCATGTACCTCTGTCATGTTGACACTAAGATCACGAACTCTATGTTGACATGAGATAATGTAACCCTGTCATGTTGCACAGTGATATCATAAACACTGTCACGTCAACAGTGCGATCACAAACTTGGTTATTTTGATTCAGTGAGATCACAAACCCTGTCATGTTGACACTGGTTCATAAACCCTGTCATGTTGACTCGGTGAGATCACAAACCCTGTAGAGTTGACACTGAGATAATAAACCCTGCCATGTTAATAGCGTGAGATCACAAACCCTGTCATGTTGACACAGTGAGATCAGAAACCCTGTCAGGTTGAACCCTGATGCCTAGAACAGATGGTGACGTTGACTGAATATTTCTCCCATGTTTCCAGAACAAGGCCTTGCGATGCTTGAGAAGGACACAGAAGTGTTCTTTGAAGAGCACGTTGTCGCCCAGGTAACCGTCACAGAAAACACATGGAACAGTTGTATCAAAACTAGGATCCTAACTGATCACTACTGCACCCTTCGCTCCTTATTCTTATCCTTTGAGCAGTCTTGACTCTAGGAAGTATTCAGCTGTGTCCTTGTTAGTGCACACACAGTCACCACATATTGTTACTGTCTAGGCCAGGATTGAGACAGCATACCTGAAAGCAGTTAGCCAGAGTTTGACACATTGACCAACATTATCAGAACTCGGCTGCCTTGCTACAGGCAGACACATGAAACACGTCAGAATGCACCACCAGGGTCGTCGACATTTTGTAATTCAGAATTTTTTATTATTCTGGAATCTCAGAAGGTCTTTCCGGGCGATATCACTGTCATTAATTGTCGGTGGGGTGAAGAATGGTTCTCTATGTTTCTGTGTATTTGACTAGATAAAATAAAAAAGTAAAGGCAAGTTCTTATATAGCGTAGTATCCAGTCCTCAGGACCGTTCAAAGCGTTTTACACTTTACTTCCCTGACAGACCTGTTCACTCAGACACCATCTCTGCTTCTCTAGGAAGCATACAGCTATATGCTACAATTTATGTGCGAACCCACCACTGTCTATAGCCAGATACTCGTTTATACAGAGGTGTGAACTGAAGGAATATAGAGTGAAAAACTTGCCAACACTGGAGCACAGCATTCGAACACGGGTTCTCGTAGTCGAGAGTCCGAAGCTCTACCTCTAGATTTGTCATGTAAACAGTTAGTTGCCTGTAGGTTTCACTAGATTTGTCACGTAAATAGTCAGATTCCTGTAGGTTTGACTAGACATGTCATGTAGACATCTTACAAAGACTTGTGGCCTCTCAGAGTGTGTAAGAACTGACATGTTCCTGGTGGTTGCAGGAGGACACCGTCATCTCTCCCTCCTCCACAGACAAGCTGCCTCCAGGCTGGAGCTTCCACAATGACTCGAACATGACGCAGCCATCCTGGATGGCTGCTCCGGAAGACACGGAGCCCCGGAGGAGGATCTCCATTGGCACCTTCATGGCGTCTCGCACTGAGGTGCTGGGAGGCCTGGCTGGGGAGGCGACCGCAGACTCCCGGGTGAGTCTTTTCTCTTCTTCACCTTTTCCCACTAGGTGTGGTCAACGGCCCGAATTCTTGATTTCCAGAATGTTCTATCCTGGGCATCCTCCAGGGTGATCCGCGGTTCCTGCATATCCCTTTGGGTGCAATCCATCCATCTCCCTCTTGGTGAGCCTTCTCTTCTACATGTCAACTCACTGTGTTTTGTATGGAGTCTCTATTTTTTAACAAAAAAGCGTTGAGAATCTCTCAAGTGGACATGGGATATTCCTTTTTTGAGGCAGGTTTATTTACGAAATGGTGGCGAACTCTTTAGACCTAATGATGCATGTGTCGAGTCCTTCAGTATATAGTTCTTCACGTTTAACTTTTTTATTGTTCATTTCTTAACAGTACAAGTTGCGCTGATCTTAACGATATCTGAATTCCACATATGACGGTATTAAATATACTAATCAACTTTTAAATTAATTGTGAGAAATGCACCATGTTCTATCCAGGTGTGTTTGCCTAGAATGTTTGCCTAGAAGCCAGTAGAAGGTTTACCTAGAATGCATACATTTGGTGGGACTGTAGCTAGAGCTGTGCTTGTGGGTTACTTATTTGCTGTAAGACATACCCAGTGACCAGCACCCATACAGTAGTTTGTAGAAATGTGAACTTTATGACCCCAAAAAGATGACATAAGCTTTTTAAGCATTCCTGCGCTTGGTCAGACACACTGTTAGCTATTGGCACATTTTCTAATACTAAGGTGCACATCTAAATGGCTTGTTATAATTTCCACAGTGGGGGTGTTGTTTGAACAATTATATTTACATATCGCCAAAGGGGCTACCTAAAGACTGTTTGTCCTGTATAAAAATAAAGACTTGCCTATTTTCAAGAACTTTTTGTACAGCGCTGCGAGCAACGAATGTTGGAACAACGCTATATAAATGTCACGATTACGATTATTACGATTATGGTGCATATCAATATTTTAAATAAAAGAAAATTTGATACTATTCAGAGTCTTACAGGTTGGACTCGCCATAATTATTTATAGTTGTTGGTATCACTGTTAGGCAGCTTATGCCAAATTAACAAATTGTTCTCTAAAAAGCCATCACATTGCACATGAACTGCTGCATCAGAGACTGTTCCAGTGTCACACTACTCAGTGTCATACTCATTGTTAATTGCTTGATAAACACTCAGTGTCATTGTTAATTGCTTGATAAACACATCCCTGACATGCCAGAGGAGTAGTGATTGTGACAGATTGCTGGTTCTGTCTTCGTTGTGACAGGAAAATTACACCCGTTTTCTTGAGTCTGTCAGTCGTCTGGGACTGCGCGTGTCAGTCGCATGTGATTGCAGAACTATTTTTATATAATCTGTATTTCCAACTGGATTTCCCAGAGTTATATCATCAACGTTTCTTCCTGTCCATTTACAGGAGAGGCTTCAAATATAGGTGAAATATAAAGAAAGGTGATGAAGAGTTTGATCGCAAACATTTGTAAAATAGAGTGTGATGAGTGCAGCTAGAGTGTAGTTACTTGTGTCAGTGTGTAGTGTAAATGTCGACTCTTCTAGTGCACTTGAGGACAGTGATCTTTGGTCCTAATTACATGGAATGTTATTCGGACAAAAACTTAATTTTACATATTTCCAGAGTCACATATTTCCAGAATCGATAAATATTAGATTTCAATCTCAATGGACACATTACCATGCACAAAGCCATGACCATAGTACTGTACTTAATTAATTAGTAAATAATTACACACATTTATCACCAATTTGCCCGTATGAAATGTCTGAAAATACATCACTAACGAGATCTGAATATGTGTGACTTATTCAGTCATATCTGTTAGACTCAGATAAGCTAAGTTTTGATTTGCTGTTTTAGATTTGTAATAATGTTTGATAGGGCTATTATATGTAAGCTTTAGAAATCTTATGTGAGCAGCTTATGACTGACACTGGAAAAGTAATTAATTCCAGTTCAGTGGGATTGTATATACTACTCTTGGTGTAAATCACTTATCAAGGCTCATGGCAGAAATATACATTAGGAAAGTACTGGCTAGGAGGCACTGTTTCATAACGTGTAATGTAGAGATTATGTATTTAATACAGTCATTTTCTGTCATTTAGTACATTGTTAACATTCAATGTTTGTAGCATTCATCGTTTTGCATATTAATCATGTAATTATGTCATTTAAGTTATAAACTGGTCATTAGAGGAAGGTTTTGAGGAGCTTAATACAAGGTTCTGTCAGTCATAATATAATTATTATTCATTTAGAAAACACTGTACAGATACCAGACAAGATAGTGCAGTGTGATATTCTTACAGCAGAACCTATCAAATGAATTAATACCTTGAACAATTGCATTGAGCATTGTGTACCCATGAGGGAATGGTCAGCTATCATTTGTATGTCATGGCTATTGTATTCCGGCCAGGGGATTAGTCTGTCTGTCCTCGCGTTTTTGTATTCATCCATAATTGGTATGGATCAGTTCTATTCATGTGTTCGGCCGTACAGATAAGATGGCTGAGATTAGCATTCCAGCATTGTTGTTTTGGTGTCGTATTCATCGCTTCGGTCCATTAAATGTGCTGCACAAATATTGTAGTTTATAAAGGCAGTGTTGTTTATAATAACCTACTCTGTCGGCACAGACGTGTGTGTGTGTGTGTGTGTGTGTGGAGTCGACGTGGCTCCTGCTCTGTATGACTATGAGTGGAGTCGACGTGTTCCAGCTCCTTGTGATGCCAACCGGTGGGATCTGTTCAAAGGAAGATGAATTCAACTGGTGAAATGTGTTGTTAGATGTTATAAACTGGTGCAACTTGTGCTTGTGGATTGACACATGTTCTCTCTGGACTTGGCCACTTCTGATTCCGTTGATTTATTGTGGGGCATTGTGACATAATCATGCCTGTGAAGTCAGCAATTCCTGTGTACTCAGGGCTGCAGGAGAGATGCAGAAAGAATGTAAGCGTGCGCGCAAAGTCAGCAATACCTGTCTCCACTGCTCTCGCAAAGAGACAATACAAAGAAAGTGTAGATGAACTTACAAAGTCGTCAGCTTCACTTACTGTGTGTCAAGAAAGACAACAGA
This sequence comes from Oasisia sp. SBJ-2009, assembly GCA_964017155.1. NCBI lineage: Eukaryota > Metazoa > Annelida > Polychaeta > Sabellida > Siboglinidae > Oasisia > Oasisia sp. SBJ-2009. The sequence continues at coordinate 43,478,622 of OZ024862.1, read as the reverse complement.
CGAATGTTAGCGTACCTACAAAATCAACTATACCTGTTTTCGCAGCTCTACGGAACGGTTATGTCAGAACGAAGGTAAATCCAACAGTAATAATCTTGGCGGTGGCTGAATTCTTTTGCTAGCAGTTCAACTGCAATGAATTGTTTTGTAGCAGGGCAAGAATTCAGTCATACCATGGCTTGTAACAGAGATCTGTCCACCCGTCATTTGGACGGGTAAAACCCGTTGTGGACCGGTAGAAATATGGGTGGACGGGCAAAAAACCATAGACATTGTCAGTTATACCTTAAAAGAGAGTGTAAATGGTATCACATGTGTGTTTGTATTCCATTTCAGGTTACCAGACACATTTTAAAGTTTGTAAACTGGCTTAACAGTTAACATCCATGTGTCGACCAAAACGTGTGTGACTGGCAAACATTTGGTCCTGCATAAAGCCCTGAGTCATACAAACTGTATACTAGTTATGGCTGTGATATTATCATTTTATTTTTAAACAGGCTAATCGCAGTGACAGGCCACCATGTCATGAATATATAAGTGTTATCTTAGTGTTGTATGTATGAACACATGTCAGGTGCAGAGTAGAAAACATTGTGGACTAGCTCTGTGTTTGTCATGTAGAAGTCACGTAAAATCATACATGCATCCTTCACTAAGATATAACATATCAGGCGATACAGTTCTCATTCTCACAAGTACAAAATATATCAGTCAGTACACTTTACTAAATAGACAATATATTGGTATACAGCTGTATATAGAACTATATCAGAAGTGTATTTTTAAAAAGCAAATGTTGTTAGAAACTGTAGCTATCACAGGTGTTACTTATACATATCTGAAGTATGTCTTATGTATACTGCTCCAACCAGTAATTTACTTTGGGGTGCTTTACAATGATTCATAATATTTAAATATAATGTAAAATATATATTGTGTGACAAATATAATTATATACTTCAAATGTATAAATAAGTAGATAGATAAACACAGAAAAACATAAAACCATTTAAAATTTAATAAAATATCATGTAAGTAGATTAAATAAGTATGCAGAATAAATTTTAATTGCAAGAATATCATTATGTAATATTAGTAAAGCACAGTGCTCAGTGGTGGAGCGTTGGACTCTCGACTAAGAAGAACCTGTTTCGAATCCTTAAAACTTTGACCATGTTTTTACACTCTACATTGCTCCAATTCACTCAGCTATATAAATGAGTACCTGGTTATAGACAATTGTGGATATGTGTACGAGGAGCCTTTGTGCATTAATTGTAGCATATGACTAGATGCTTCCCAGAGAAGCCGAGATGGTGTCTAATTCAACAGGTCTGTCAGGGAAGTTAAGCGTAAAGTGCTTTGAGCAATCCTGAGGATTGGATACTGCAGTATATAAGAACTTACCTTTTATCTTTACAAATGTTAAATAATCTAGAAGAAATGGTTATTAAAAAGCACATCAATGGCTCTATCTTGAAGAGACACTGCTCTGTTAGTGCCCAGAGATAGATGGTTAGACAAATTGACTGGTCAGATGGTGTCATAAATATTGTAATTCTTTGCAGCCAACATTTGGGTCAAAGATCGTCACTCCCCCTGACAGTCACACCCCCCGCCCCCTGCTACTTCACGGACTGTCTGACCTCACAGGAGATGGCAGCACCTGTCGGGGCTCTGGGGTCGGTAGCGATGTCGGCGATGTGGAAGGTAGGTGGCAGCACTGACTGTTAATTGTCTTTCGCTTGATGTTTCGATGTTATCATAGAGTGACAATTGTTGCTTAGATAATTGCTTCGGAGACTCGGATTGTGTCCTAATCTAAATTGAGAATGTGACATGTTTTAATTTTAGAGATCTTCAAAATAAAATATGTGTATAGTGATGTCATTGGTTGTTTATTGTTGTATTTATCCAAGAGGTTGTGGGTTGTGATTTGCTGTTTTTACTGAGATAAACATGTTTTATACTACACCAATGCTGTACACTAGTTATTAATTTACCAGATTTTTTATGTTTATTATTCATTCTTATGACAAAATAGTATTAAAGAGCAAACGTTAAATATTACAACATTTGTTTTATTTAAGGAATATTTATAGGAATGTTGAAGAAGTAAGGATTTTTTTGTTAATGTTAATGAAATAATGACTGCATGCACATAGTCGTGGAGAATGTAATGCTGCTGTGAAGATGTCAGAAAAAGGACCCTGTAACATGTACATGTTTGTTTTGTGACATGTACATGTGTGTGTGTTGTAACATGTACACATGTGTTGTAACATGTACACGTGTGTGTTGTAACATGTACACATGTGTTGTAACATGTACACATGTGTTTGTTGTAACATGTACACATGTGTGTTGTGACATGTACACGTGTGTGTTGTAACATGTACACATGTGTTGTAACATGTACACATGTGTTTGTTGTAACATGTACACATGTGTGTTGTGACATGTACACGTGTGTGTTGTAACATGTACACATGTGTTGTAACATACATGTGTGTGTTGTAACATGTACATATGTGTTGTAACATGTACACGTGTGTTGTAACATGTACACGTGTGTGTTGTAACATGTACACATGTGTGTTGTAACATGTACACGTTTGTATTGTAACATGTACACGTGTGTGTTGTAACATGTACATGTGTGTGTGTTGTAACATGTACATGTGTGTGTGTTGTAACATGTACACGTGTGTGTTGTAACATGTACACATGTGTGTTGTGTTGTGTTGCAGACACAAGTCCTCTGCGCATTGAGGAGCTCTGTGCTGGCTCTGTCCAACAGTTTCCCTGCCAGTCAGCTGTCCACACAAATGGCCAAGGCAGTACCGTGACTAGTTCGGGTCTCCATGACAACCATGCCGGAAGTGGAGACACAGCCCACCAGGTGGCAGCAGGTGACAGGCGCATTGAAGCGGGAAGTGAAACAAAAAAACATCCGCCGGCTGCAACAGGTGTAAGCAACGGTCACGATCTTCATGGCGTTATCAAAAGTGACCACCAGGTGGTCGTAGGTGACGATCAGTGTAAAGAACGCCTCAGCAAATCAGATCACCGTTCCACATCGACGTTGAATGGAAACGCTGATCGCCAAAGGTATGCTTCTAAAAGTGATCACCAAATGGCAGCCGAAGCTAAGATGAACAGGAAGTCAGGTATGGCTGGTGGCAGGCATAACCAGACGGACAGACGGCGAGAGGTTGTTGACAACAGCACTTACAGGGTGGCAGCACCTGTACTTGTCGATCGATCGGCCGGGGATTCGGGCTTGCTGGCGGGTCTTGAGTTGGACGGTGACTTGGACGAGAGTAGCTTCCTCAATGTGAGCACGATTTCCAAGATGATCACATCGTCCTCGTCCAATATGAAGGCTGACGATCTCGTCCGTCAAATTCTGCGCACATCGGCAGCGAAAAAATCTTGTCTGACGAATGAACGGAAGCCACAGAAGACAGGGAGGGTGGTTCACTCAGCAAGTGCGGACTCTGTTCATCCCGACGGGAGCAGCACAGACTTACAGGAGAGGGAGCAGCGATTGTCACTGGGGGTTGAGAAGATACATACCTCAGAGCCTTCCCTTGTAGGCTTGGACGGAGCTGGGAGCGGGAAGAGAGGGAAGGAGCAGAGGGGTGCGGCGGGGATGAGGCGCAGGTCAAGTACGACTCGTCTGCCAACCCCAACCTACCAGAGGGCGACTGTAGCCAGTGCCGGCCGGCATGAGGGGCAAGGGAAGGCAGGGCAGAGTGGCACAGGGAAAGGGGAGCAGGGGAAACACAGACGGCGGCAGAGTGCCAGGGTTGGGGAGTCATCATCGTCCGAGACAACCCCCAGGGAAGAGGCACTGGCTGAGAGACACCGTGGAACTGTAGCGGGGAAGGCTTCTGAGTGTCGGTCAGTGGACTCTAATCAGACGACTGACCATGCAGTGGACATCGACGCAGTGCAAGATAACGGATCCTCACCGAGGGCTAACACTAGGGGTGGTAAGCAGACTGGGGTGAAACACAAACAGGGGACGCCACAGCCAGTACATGCATCTAAGAGCACAGAGAGTGTTGGCAGAACGCCAGGGGCTGATGGCAGAGAAAGGGTTAAGCAGCACCAGGTGAACAGTGGACGGTTGTCAAACAGCAGTACGAGGGTTAATGCTGTCAGTGAGAGGGTTAATGTGGATAATGAAAGGGTTAACGTGGTCAGTGAGAGGATTAATGCGGTCAGTGAGAAAATAAATGCTGGCAATGAGAGGGTTAATGCTGGCAATGCTAAGGTTGGAGCGGTGCAAAAGGAAGAGCGACCTAGCCAGCACCATGATGACACAAATGGGGCAGTCACAGATGGTATGAGGGTGTGGGAAGAGAGGGAACGATTGCCACACGAGAGTGTGAATACAGAGGGGGGAAGAGACCACACTAGAGAGGGCATTGAAACCTCGCCGACTGGTGCGACAGTGACCGATTGGGAGGCCCCCCGTGCCAGTCTCGCAGCGTCTCTGCGACTCAATCAGAGACAGAACGGGGTAGAACCAAACGCAAATCATTCCGACGACAGGTCAAACCAAGAGGTGATCACTGATGCAATGTCGGGCACGCGTACGAATGGCGGACCCGTCGAAAGTTTCCACCACAGTCTTCTGCCTCCTGCCCAGCAGAGGGCGTCACTAGTCATGCCGTCGGCTGGCGGGGGTGCCCGCCCCGCCCTTCTCACCGGCCAGGCGCTGGCGTCGACGCCCTTCGCCGTCCAGTATCTCGATGATCTGACGGGCGTGACGGGGTTGTTGCACGCGTACAGCGACTCGAGCCTGAGTGGTCCGGAGTCTGAGTCGGCTGCGATGGCGCCACGGCTCTCTACACTCGCCGTCAGGGATGAGTTCACGAGTCTGCCGATGAGTCGGCCGTCAGTCGAGAGTCAGCATGAGTACGACATGCGTGAGTCGTTCAGCCCCGATGTGGAGACAATGTTTGCCACCAGGATGCCAATGCACCACAGAAATGGTACGTGTACGGATTGGTGATAACAGTAACAAAACACACCATCATCCACAAGATGGCATGGTAGATTGTAACGTTAAACATCTAGCATTCAGTCCTTAGGTCAGGTTAATGTAACGGACCGATGTGAATACTTAACTACTATGAATATGGTTTATTGGTGTAGGTTTTAAAAATAATATTTATTGTGGTACATTTTTAATATGATTATCAAGTTATTTATTTTCTGGTGCAAATGTATGAACTTATGTTGGAAATCCTATGAATATTATCACTGCATGATGATATATGTGTATTAATATTACATCCATTGTTGCCTTCCACTCTAATTCACTCAGTATCACATCCAGTATTGTCTGTTCACAACATATTGAGATACATAAAAATGGTCGAGTTGCAATAAATAATACAATAAAATATATGTTAATTAAAATACTGGTAGCAGTAAGAATATAATAAATAAATACATATTGGATAATGTAGAATTTCTAAAATACAAAAGTACATGAATAGATACAAGATAAAAATTACGCAATAGTCTAGCAGTTGGACTGAAGATGTGTTTCACGTTAGACGACCTTTGACCTGTAGGTGGTGGGGCGTGTGTGGTCGCCCCAACAGAGCTGCATCTGCCGGGAGTGTGTTGTGTGGGTCTGTCTTCCCAAGGCTTCCTGCCCCTCCTCAACCCCACAGCCCACTGGGTGCTGGTCACGCTCAACCTCACCGCACTCACGGTCGACGGCCGCGGCTGGCAGGTGGCAGCACGGGCTGTACCATTCATTGTCAAGGAAAAGCTTTATATAGAACCTCAGAGTACAGAGGAAGTGAAGGTGAGGGTGTGGACAGGTGTTTGTGTACATACATAGACACATACACACACACTCACACATATGATACTCACACGTGCACACACACACCATGCACACTCACTCACACGCCGTACATATCGTGTGCACACACATGGATACACATGCACATGCACGTACGTGTGCGTATATACATACACAGACACCATACGCATCGTACACACACACACACACACACACACACACACACACACACACACACACACACACACACACACACACATCATCCACACGCATGCATGTGTGCGCACGCACAAACACAGACACACACACATCATGACACATGCATAGACAGACATACACACACATACATTGTCATGTCTAAAATGTGTTAGACATAAACAGGAAAGTTTTATTAATCTGGCAATTTTTAATATTTACATGGCTTACTGGCTATATCAAAACTACACTATTGAATTTTACGAATGGGGTTCAGAACAGTTACATTCTCAGGGCTGCATATGAATTTCATTACTGGTATTAATAAAAAAAATTAAAACATTTTACGTGACCCTAGTGGCAGGCATTTACACTCAATGTATGTCACATCTGTCACATTCATCCAACCACCTGCCTGGTAGTCTGTGTCAACAGAAATGGCCGTGTTGCTGCAGGTGATCTTCACACCGAGCGAGCCGGGCGTGTATGTACTGCAGCTCCACCTGGTGGCCAGTCTGATCGCGTCGGATGCGCCTCTGTCGGAGGACTGCGCTCCGATCATGGTCAGCATCCTGGGCATGGCGGAGAATCCTCAGATCCAGGTGAGTCCTCAGATCCAGGTGAAAGTCCTCTGATCCAGGTGACAGTCCTCAGATCCAGGTGACAGTCCTCAGATCCGGGTGAGAGTCCTCAGATCCGGGTGAGAGTCCTCAGATCCGGGTGACAGTCCTCAGATCCGGGTGACAGTCCTCAGATCCGGGTGAGAGTCCTCGGATCCGGGTGAGAGTCCTCGGATCCGGGTGAGAGTCCTCAGATCCGGGTGAGAGTCCTCGGATCCGGGTGAGAGTCCTCGGATCCAGGTGAGAGTCCTCGGATCCGGGTTAGAGTCCTCTGATCCAGGTGAGAGTCCTCGGATCCGGGTGAGAGTCCTCGGATCCGGGTGAGAGTCCTCGGATCCGGGTGAGAGTCCTCGGATCCGGGTGAGAGTCCTCAGATCCGGGTGAGAGTCCTCGGATCCGGGTGAGAGTCCTCGGATCCAGGTGAGAGTCCTCAGATCCAGGTGAGAGTCCAGACCCCTTAGACACGTGCTCTGTGTGTTTCATTGTAACGCATCAAGTCACGAGTCAGTGCAGTCGCTGGTGCCATTCTACTCAACCGAATTGTTCAATTAGAAGATGCAGTTCATTAAAGAAAACCGTAAAATATCTTGATGACAACCATATTTGTATGACTTTTGATAAGTGTTTTTAGATGTTGGTCTATTTATATATATATATATATATATATATATTATATATATATATATATAGAGAGAGAGAGCATTGATAGTGTCTGTCTGTATATATAATATATATATATATATATACAGACAGATATATATCTATATGTATATATATCAAAGAGAGACATCAAGTAGGAAATGATCTGATTGATTGATTGATCGATCGATCGATTGATCGATCATATCCTCTCAGCTTTATTCGTTATCATCCAAGGTTTTACAAATGATCTCTCATAAATATAGATGTATTACCAATGTTCTCTCTCATAAGTACAGATGTTTAGTCAGTTCATAATTACTGACGTTTTGTGAGTGTTCTCATAATACAGACACTATCTATGCTCTCTTTCATAAGTACAGACATTTTACCTGTGCTGATCCGTGTGTATAACGGCACGTGCATGCGATCTGTGTCTGTAGCAGCGTCTATATGCCCTGTCACATGACCTGTGTCAGTGGCAGTGTGTCTGTGTCACGTGATCTGTGTACATGTGTCACATGACTGACTGTTGTTGCAGGTGACAGGCAGCAGTGCAGGTGTTGTGGACTTTGGGGCGTTACCCTGGGGGTGTGAGAAGTGCCAGTATGTGACCCTTGTGAACCGGGGCAGAGCCAACGTTCCCGTCAGACTGATCATCTCATCGGTAAGTTGATTTAAACGAATACTTGTCAACATCCTTGTGTGTCCCATTGCTTGCCGATTCCAATTTTGTATTAATCTATACATTATTACAATAATTTTAGCAAAGTTATTGTGCTTTATTATAAATATATTGCCTGTTTCAAAACTAATGCATCAATTTAATATTTTTCCTTCTCATGTTTCTGAGAAATTTTGCGAAAAATTACATCCTTGCATTATTCATAAAGTCATAAAACTAACCAACTAAGTCAGTAGTTTGACATAACATACTAGAAGCCTACCACCATACAGTGGGTGACTTCGTAAATGATTTTGATAGTTTACTTAGCTTGGAATAGTCATAGAAAAGACCACAATGTTGCAAACAATTGAAAATGTCGGATGTAAACCCTGATTCAGTTCAAACCATTCACTAGTGGCAATGGCAATAAATGAGGGTTTAAAATGTAGATTTATTGACGAATGATTGCACCACATCGTCTGTTAGCTCAGTGTTGTTACGTGTCTTTACCACAGAGGAAGTCCACCTGGAGTTGCTTCACGTTTGGCAAGTGTGGCGCCGCCGACGTCTCGTTGGTCTCAAACCGCAACCTGCCGAGTATCCCATCACTGGCGCCCTCTGTGGCCAACTGTGTGCTCTACGGCATCGACAGTGGCAGCCAGGCTGTCTCTGTTCCCATCTTCTTCCAAGGTCCCGCCAGACAGACGGACAGAATGAGTATGTGTGGTACTGTTTGTTTGTTTGTTTGTTTGTTTGTTTGTTTGTTTGTTTGTTTGTTTGTTTGTTTGTTTGTTTGTTTGTTTGTTTGTTTGTTTGTTTGTTTGTTTGTTTGTTTGTTTGTTTGTTTGTTTGTTTGTTTGTTTGTTTGTTTGTTTGTTTGTTTGTTTGTTTGTTTGTTTGTTTGTTTGTTTGTTTGTTTGTTTGTTTGTTTGTTTGTTTGTTTGTTTGTTTGTTTGTTTGTTTGTTTGTTTGTTTGTTTGTTTGTTTGTTTGTTTGTTTGTTTGTTTGTTTGTTTGTTTGTTTGTTTGTTTGTTTGTTTGTTTGTTTGTTTTTCGTAAGAAAGTGTTTGTCAGTGGTACTACATACCATTTCTGAAATATTTCCAAACTATTTTGTGTCACTTTTTGTAACAAGATATGGGGTACATGGCCTGTGTGGGTGTTTCAGACATGAGGGTGGGTACATGGCCTGTGTGGGTGTTTCAGACATGAGGGTGGGGTACATGGCCTGTGTGGGTGTTTCAGACATGAGGGTGGGGTACATGGCCTGTGTGGGTGTTTCAGACATGAGGGTGGGGTACATGGCCTGTGTGGGTGTTTCAGACGTGAGGGTGGGTACATGGCCTGTGTGGGTGTTTCAGACGTGAGGGTGGGTACATGGCCTGTGTGGGTGTTTCAGACGTGAGGGTGGGTACATGGCCTGTGTGGGTGTTTCAGACATGAGGGTGGGTACATGGCCTGTGTGGGTGTTTCAGACGTGAGGGTGGGTACATGGCCTGTGTGGGTGTTTCAGACATGAGGGTGGGTACATGGCCTGTGTGGGTGTTTCAGACATGAGGGTGGGTACATGGCCTGTGTGGGTGTTTCAGACATGAGGGTGGGTACATGGCCTGTGTGGGTGTTTCAGACATGAGGGTGGGTACATGGCCTGTGTGGGTGTTTCAGACATGAGGGTGGGTACATGGCCTGTGTGGGTGTTTCAGACATGAGGGTGGGTACATGGCCTGTGTGGGTGTTTCAGACGTGAGGGTGGGTACATGGCCTGTGTGGGTGTTTCAGGCGTGAGGGTGGGTACATGGCCTGTGTGGGTGTTTCAGACGTGAGGGTGGGTACATGGCCTGTGTGGGTGTTTCAGACGTGAGGGTGGGTACATGGCCTGTGTGGGTGTTTCAGACATGAGGGTGGGTACATGGCCTGTGTGGGTGTTTCAGACGTGAGGGTGGGTACATGGCCTGTGTGGGTGTTTCAGACATGAGGGTGGGTACATGGCCTGTGTGGGTGTTTCAGACATGAGGGTGGGTACATGGCCTGTGTGGGTGTTTCAGACATGAGGGTGGGTACATGGCCTGTGTGGGTGTTTCAGACATGAGGGTGGGTACATGGCCTGTGTGGGTGTTTCAGACATGAGGGTGGGTACATGGCCTGTGTGGGTGTTTCAGACATGAGGGTGGGTACATGGCCTGTGTGGGTGTTTCAGACGTGAGGGTGGGTACATGGCCTGTGTGGGTGTTTCAGGCGTGAGGGTGGGTACATGGCCTGTGTGGGTGTTTCAGGCGTCAGAATGGGGTCACCCGTGGAGTACAAGGCCTGTGTGGACATTGAAGTGGACATTCCATCCAGCGCCCTCACCCTTGGCACCCTGTTGCTGCAGGCCACCGTGGGAACGGTGCGACTTCACGTGCCCAGAGGCATTGACGTAAGTCGCTTTGGTCAGTTGGTGATAATACAGTCAATGATAATAATACAGCCAGTGATAATAATACAGTCAATGATAATAATACAGCCAATGATAATAATACAGCCAATGATAATAATACAGTCAATGATAATAATACAGCCAGTGATAATAATACAGTCAATGATAATAATACAGCCAGTGATAATAATACAGCCAATGATAATAATACAGTCAATGATAATAATACAGCCAGTGATATTAATACAGCCAGTGATAATAATACAGTCAATGATAATAATACAGCCAGTGATAATAATACAGTCAATGATAATAATACAGCCAGTGATAATAATACAGTCAATGATAATAATACAGCCAGTGATATTAATACAGCCAGTGATAATAATACAGTCAATGATAATAATACAGCCAGTGATAATAATACAGTCAATGATAATAATACAGTCAATGATAATAATACAGCCAGTGATATTAATACAGTCAATGATAATAATACAGCCAGTGATAATAATACAGTCAATGATAATAATACAGCCAGTGATAATAATACAGTCAATGATAATAATACAGTCAATGATAATAATACAGCCAGTGATATTAATACAGTCAATGATAATAATACAGCCAGTGATAATAATACAGTCAATGATAATAATACAGCCAGTGATATTAATACAGTCAATGATAATAATACAGCCAGTGATAATAATACAGTCAATGATAATAATACAGCCAGTGATATTAATACAGTCAATGATAATAATACAGCCAGTGATAATAATACAGTCAATGATAATAATACAGCCAGTGATAATAATACAGCCAGTGATAATAATACAGCCAGTGATAATAATACAGTCAATGATGATAATACAGCCAGTGATAATAATACAGCCAGTGATAATAATACAGCCAGTGATATTAATACAGCCAGTGATAATAATACAGCCAGTGATAATAATACAGTCAATGATAATAATACAGTCAATGATGATAATACAGCCAGTGATAATAATACAGCCAGTGATAATAATACAGCCAGTGATATTAATACAGCCAGTGATAATAATACAGCCAGTGATAATAATACAGCCAGTGATAATAATACAGCCAGTGATAATAATACAGTCAATGATAATAATACAGTCAATGATGATAATACAGTCACTGATAATAATACGGTCAGTGATAATAATACGGTCAGTGATAATAATAGTCAGTGGTGATAATACCATCAGTGATAATAATACCATCAGTGATAATAATACCGCCGGTGATAATAATACAGCCAGTGATAACAAAGCAGTCAGTGATAATAATACAATCTCTGATAATAATACAGTCAGTGTTTGACAGTTTTTTTTATAAACAGATTCTCGTCTCTGCTTGAAAATATCAAGTGCTAAAACAAAATGTGTGTACAAATGTAACAAATGTTAAGATGTGTCCCGTGAGTATTGCTAAACAATGTACAATGTGACTAAACCATGTTGATATTGTCACTGAAGCATAGCGCATTTACATGGAATGATGATACATCCATGATGCCTTGTCGTTCTCCAGCTGATGCAAATGCGGTCGGAATTTGGGGAATGCCAGACACGATTCATTCCTCTGCGCAACGCGGGAAACATTCCACTGGACGTGACGCTCGAGGTGGCCGACTGGTCAGACCTGTTCGTTGTCCGGCCAACGCAGCTGACCATCCAGCCGGCCGGAGAGTCACAGGTGATGGTCAGGTTTGAGCCGAAGGAAAACGTTGCTGCAACATTTGAGAGGTGAGCCACGACCACATGTCCAGAGGGTCCAGTCTCATTCACTCACTGGACAGTTCGCAGTAGAGTAGTCGTTTACATCTTGGTGCGCTTACTGTGGTTCGGCTCTGGGAAATTCTAAAACAACACAAACCCTGAGGCTAGGCGCAGAACTAGAGGTAACTTTAGTTTAAATTGCACTTTTGTTTTTACAAAAAACACGCTTAATGAGCCTATGATTCAGTACTTGACTCCGTGGTTAAGCTGTGTGTGCCATCAAACCAAATATGTGGGATGTTAACTGAGACCATCTCACATAATAATGAGTCTTTTAGAAATGTTGTAATGTTGGTGATGCAAACATATGGAATATCTTCCTGGCTGCATCCGTTTCGCTAAATTCTGTTTCTTTAGAAACCCAACACACCCATTTATTGTAATCGTAGTTAAAATCACAGTATGGGGTCTGGTAATAATGCACTATCACTGTGTGAGAACTTACATTGACCTTTCTGCACTTACCAGTCTGCTGCTGATGTTTGTGGAGCCCGACGGCCAGGCCTACGAGATCCCCCTGCAGTGCCAGGTTCTACCCCCACCCCACTCAGTCACCCCCACCCACCGGGGGCGCAGTCACACCCCCTGCGTCTACAGCAACAAGCCCCGTCTGGCATGGGGCGGTGTGCCCATCGGCAAGAGTGTGTAAGTCAACTCATGCTCTGTGTTATCCAAGTGTCTGTTATTCATATGCCTGTGTTATCCAAGTGCCTGTGTTATCCAACTGTATGTTGTCCAAGTGCCTGTGTTATCCAAGTGTCTGTGTTACAGGGAACAAAGTACGATTCTGAAGAACAAGGCGGGCCATGCTGTCAGACTGACTGTGGTGATCCGTGGTGTGGGCAGCTCGGGCCAGGACTTCCAGGTGAGATTGTGGGGGTGTACACATGACTTGGGAGGGGGTTTGGAATACATCAAAAGGTCAAATAGAAGCAAAACAGCTTAATTAGGAATGACAACGCACTTGATCTTGCACTTGCGTGACCGCGAACGTCAAATGCGATTTTCTCAGTTTGAAGCTTTCTACCTCGGGCATGTTCAGTGTCGAATAATTTTGGCTGTGCGTGAGCTAGCTCCAGAATGTTTGCACCATTGGAAAGCTTATTAAATATTCTTTCCAATGATGATTCCAACTATTTTTTTTACATGTGACTCATTTTTTTAGAACAGGTCACAAATATTATAGAGTGTGTGTACAAATATAGTATAGTGGGTGTAGAAATATCATTGAGTTTTTGACACATTTCGGTCCAGTATTTCATCAATATCTGATGACAACTTCAAATGCTGAGCAGTCATGTTGCAAACTTGACAGCTGTGGTTGCTAGGCAGACAGTGGCGTAGTAGTTGCATCAGTTGGTTGCTAGGCAGACAGTGGCATAGTAGTTGCATCAGTTGGTTGCTAGGCAGACAGTGGCATAGTAGTTACATCAGTTGGTTGCTAGGCAGACAGTGGTGTAGTAGTTGCATCAGTTGGTTGCTAGGCAGACAGTGGGATAGTAGTTGCATCAGTTGGTTGCTAGGCAGACAGTGGGGTAGTGGTTGCATCAGTTGGTTGCTAGGCAGACAGTGGCGTAGTGGTTGCATCAGTTGGTTGCTAGGCAGACAGTGGCGTAGGGGTTGCATCAGTTGGTTGCTAGGCAGACAGTGGGATAGTAGTTGCATCAGTCGGTTGCTAGGCAGACAGTGGGATAGTAGTTGCATCAGTTGGTTGCTAGGCAGACAGTGGCGTAGTGGTTGCATCAGTTGGTTGCTAGGCAGACAGTGGCGTAGTGGTTGCATCAGTTGGTTGCTAGGCAGACAGTAGCGTAGTGGTTACATCAGTCGGTTGCTAGGCAGACAGTGGCATAGTGGTTACATCAGTTGGTTGCTAGGCAGACAGTGGCGTAGTGGTTACATCAGTCGGTTGCTAGGCAGACAGTGGCGTAGTGGTTGCATCAGTTGGTTGCTAGGCAGACAGTGGCGTAGTGGTTACATCAGTCGGTTGCTAGGCAGACAGTGGCGTAGTGGTTACATCAGTCGGTTGCTAGGCAGACAGTGGCATAGTGGTTGCATCAGTTGGTTGCTAGGCAGATAGTGGCGTAGTGGTTACATCAGCTGGTTGCTAGGCAGACAGTGGCGTAGTGGTTGCATCAGTCGGTTGCTAGGCAGACAGTGGCGTAGTGGTTGCATCAGTCGGTTGTTAGGCAGACAGTGGCGTAGTGGTTACATCAGTCGGTTGCTAGGCAGACAGTGGCGTAGTGGTTACATCAGTCGGTTGCTAGGCAGACAGTGGCGTAGTGGTTACATCAGTTGGTTGCTAGGCAGACAGTGGCGTAGTGGTTACATCAGTCGGTTGCTAGGCAGACATTGGCGTAGTGGTTACATCAGTTGGTTGCTAGGCAGACAGTGGCGTAGTGGTTACATCAGTCGGTTGCTAGGCAGACAGTGGCGTAGTGGTTACATCAGTCGGTTGCTAGGCAGACAGTGGCGTAGTGGTTACATCAGTCGGTTGCTAGGCAGACAGTGGCGTAGTGGTTACATCAGTCGGTTGCTAGGCAGACAGTGGCGTAGTGGTTACATCAGTCGGTTGCTAGGCAGACAGTGGCGTAGTGGTTACATCAGTTGGTTGCTAGGCAGACAGTGGCGTAGTGGTTATATCAGTTGGTTGCTAGGCAGACAGTGGCGTAGTGGTTATATCAGTTGGTTGCTAGGCAGACAGTGGCGTAGTGGTTACATCAGTTGGTTGCTAGGCAGACAGTGGCGTAGTGGTTACATCAGTTGGTTGCTAGGCAGACAGTGGCGTAGTGGTTACATCAGTTGGTTGCTAGGCAGACAGTGGCGTAGTGGTTATATCAGTTGGTTGCTAGGCAGACAGTGGCGTAGTGGTTATATCAGTTGGTTGCTAGGCAGACAGTGGCGTAGTGGTTACATCAGTTGGTTGCTAGGCAGACAGTGGCGTAGTGGTTACATCAGTCGGTTGCTAGGCAGACAGTGGCGTAGTGGTTACATCAGTCGGTTGCTAGGCAGACAGTGGCGTAGTGGTTACATCAGTCGGTTGCTAGGCAGACAGTGGCGTAGTGGTTACATCAGTCGGTTGCTTGCAGCTGTGGAGCGGCGATGGGATGAGACAGACGCTGGATGTGACCTTGAGGCCGGACGAGGAGTACCGCGTCCACGTGGTGTTTGCACCGTCCGCGGTCCGCGAGTGTCACGCCACGCTCAAAGTGCGCCAGTACCAGCCCGCCTACAAATACACGGTCAGTGGTCTCCAGGGGTCTCAGGTGGTTTCCTCCAAACTTGGGCTAACGCAGGAGTTGTCCTCTAGAATTAGTGAGTCCACTACAGGTTATGCATTTACTCTCAGTGCGGGATGTTTTACTTCCCCTGGCGTAGACATCAGATAGAATAGATAGAAGGGACCACCGGCTTTTAGTGTCTCTTCCAAAAGACACAGACAAATGTGGGGTGAACGAAATTGCCTAAGTTTCGAAACGGCGGTAGGTGGGATTGAACCACCGTCCCCTCGATTGACAGTCCGGCGCTCTACTGCACGACCACCGCTCCCCAGGAGTGGGTATGACAGCGGTGATAAGAACCTGTTCCTGATAATCACTTATAATAGTCATCCTGTGTGTTTTTTTATGTATGTTTCCCTACATGCTGTTGAGTAAGTAAGTAATTTATTTATTTCCAACCAGTTAAGCATTATACATCCCCGTATTAGTAAATACAACATTTTCAACATATAAGCAAGTAATCTTAAGTGTTGGTGAAAGGGGGTGACCAGAAGTGCAATATTTATATATGGTTCACCCCATGCAGTAAATATACATGTTGAACAAGCATAATATGTTAAACAAAAACAATTATAATTCCAGTGATAGATACATTATGCATATGGTTGCATGACGTAGTGTCTAGCCAGAATGATTGTGATATTTTTACTAAAACATAAACTGTAGATAGAAGATGCAGCTTATAGCTCTCTTTATATGCCTGTGTCGTTCTATTGCTGGCTATGCCTCCATGCAAGGTATTCCAAAGTATTACTGCGTAAACAGAAACGCACATTAATGTTTTCATGGTACGCACACGATGACACGTTGACATAATGATGGCATCGTGCCAGCATGGATTGTGTCCGTTGGCTTAGTTCAGTCCGGTGTAGAGAATATTTATGTAATGAGGTTGGTTTTGTGGCCTTCGTAGACAAGTTTCGGTTGTGTGTGACTGAGAGGTGTGCTGGGGTGACGTGTGCCCACCCTCCCAGTCCCAGTCAGGGCGTTACGTTCTATGTGCCCGCTGTGTCCGACAGATTCCCTTGAGTGGGTATGGCGGGGTCAGTCGCATCACCCTCGATGACCTCCAGATGAGTCAGAAGAACCACTACTGGCTGGACATTGGTCAAGTCACAGCCAATCAACACGTCCTCGCCAAAGTGACCGTTCGCAACATTGGCACGCGGGCAGCCTACATCTCGGGAGTCTGTTTTCAAGGTGTGTTTGACATCTGCCCGTCTAGACTAGTGGTAACTGGTTCTGTATCATTTGTGTGGTTCTGATTTATTTTAAGCAGTAACTGCTTTTCGTCTAATTTTGCATAGACGCATCTTGGAGTATTTTCATTGTACTCAACAAAATGTGTAGTTGACTGGTCGTTTGTAAGGGCATTCACACCATTTGGCAGTGTTTTTGGTGATCTCATATGCATAACCAGAGAAAATGCCAATTAGGTGATTATGGTGAAGAGATTAGGTGGTGATTATGATTCACCAAAACACATTTCATTCATAATTACAAACTCCTTGTATAGTCCTAAGAACTTCTGGGCCTGTTGGCCCAGTGTTTTCTGTACTGCATGATTTGGGACACTTGCAAATATAATGACTTTTATCACTGTGTAACAAAATTCTAGAAAAAGTCTAGAGGCTGCAGCGTGTCAGATAGAATATGGGGGCATGACTTGTAGGGGGACGAACTGCAGGGGGCATGACCTAACATCAAGATTTCCTTGTATCAGTAAGTGTTGGAAGAGATATATTTTTTTACACCGTGAAAATGAAGTTTAATTTGTAAGTGTCCTAAAAACATGTGGTCATTACAACAACATCCTCTGTAATGGTTTGTCATTTTGTCTAGACCTCGGCTGTAAGCGGAGACTACCAGAGGCCCGGGTGTCTATTCAACCCAATCACTTCTGTCTGCAGGCCAGACAGACTCAGGTAGGAACACAGCAGGCTTATATTTATACAACACACTCACTAGGAATATGACAGGCTTATATTTATACGACACAGTTGTTTAGGGATATGACAAGCTTATGTTTATATGACACACTCGTTTAAAAATAATATTTTTAAACGATTGTCATAAACGTAAGCCATTTAGGAATATGACAAGGTTATGATTATACAACACATTCATTTCGGAATATAACAGGCTTATGTTTATATGACACACTTGTTTTGGAATGTGTGGTGCTGTGTGTCTAGTGTTTGTCACCATGTGGTGATGTGGACCTTGTGTCTGTCACCGTGTGGTGATGTGGACCTCGTGTCTGTCACCGTGTGGTCATGTGGACCTTGTGTCTGTCACCGTGTGGTGATGTGGACCTTGTGTCTGTCACCGTGTGGTGATGTGGACCTTGTGTCTTTCACCATGTGGTGATGTGGACCTCGTATCTGTCAACGTGTGGTGATGTGGACCTTGTGTCTGTCACCGTGTGGTGATGTGGACCTCGTATCTGTCACCGTGTGGTGATGTGGACCTTGTGTCTGTCACCGTGTGGTGATGTGGACCTTGTGTCTGTCACCGTGTGGTGATGTGGACCTTGTGTCTGTCACCGTGTGGTGATGTGGACCTTGTGTCTGTCACCGTCTGGTGATGTGGACCTTGTGTCTGTCACCGTGTGGTGATGTGGACCTCGTGTCTGTCACCGTGTGGTCATGTGGACCTTGTGTCTGTCACCGTGTGGTCATGTGGACCTTGTGTCTGTCACCGTGTGGTCATGTGGACCTTGTGTCTGTCACCGTGTGGTCATGTGGACCTCGTATATGTCACTGTGTGGTGATGTGGACCTCGTGTCTGTCACCGTGTGGTCATGTGGACCTTGTGTCTGTCACCGTGTGGTCATGTGGACCTTGTGTCTGTCACCGTGTGGTGATGTGGACCTTGTGTCTGTCACTGTGTGGTGATGTGGACCTTGTGTCTGTCGCTGTTGACAGAATGTTGTGCTGCTGCTGTCTGCCACGGAGTCGGAGGCTGGCCAGTGTCAGGAGCAGACAGCGATGGTGGCCGCCGTCGCATTCTTCTACGGAGATGAGACCAGTCGCAGGCAGTTCAGAAGGTTGGACCAATATTTTGTTTGCCCCAAAGTGTACGAATTTCCTTTATAATGCCTAGTACCATTGAATGTGGAAAGGACGTATGCTTTATTGATCAAGTTAAAATGAAAAGATGTGTTGAAATTCACCTGGAAAAACTTATGTGGTTGTCATCGAGTGTATTAAAATGAGCACTCTTAATTTGTGAGTCTGATGTCAGATTTTTAATTCCTAGTATTTAAGAAGTGGATACTGAAGTATTGCACACATGGTAAACATTTGGTTTTGTGCGTGTGTTCAAGAATGCATGCCAGAAATAAACACGAAGCATCTGTGTGTATAAAACATTGGCCATCTGTGTAGGTTGGTGAGAAACGTCAACAGAAGCGAGATAACACAGGCAGCAGGACACGCCGTTCGAGGGGTGAACTTTGACCTTCCCTACCTGGACGAGTTTTTGGTTGAAGAAGGTGAGTAATGATTGTTATGAAATTTTCATGATACAGTATTTCATGGAATATGTGTAACCCATTATTGTTAATATATTATACTCATACGCAACTAATATCTATACTGTTTGACTTCATCATAGCATTTATTAATGTTAAGTTTTATGTTGTGATAACAAGGTCGATTTTGTTATGATGGACTTCTTATCAAATATGCTAATATGAATTAAAGTGCAGCACATCGAAACCCTGTGCAAATGTAGTTTGATTTACACCACTTGTTCCTTGTTTAGCGTCACTGTATTGTGGTACACAAGAGTGTTTATAATAGTAATCCTAAGTGTTTATTATTTAGAAAAACATCCATAAATATAAGTAAAAATAGCAATGTACATGTGAAGCTTCAAAAACAAACACACGCACGCTTACAAACTTACATCACACACATTCACTCATACACACACACACACACACACACACACACACACACACACACACATGCGTTTAAAGTGGAAAAACGCACTTAATAAAATCATGTACATGTGTGTTCTCCTTGTTGCCTGTTACACGGGGTCAAGATCAGTTCAAATACTGCTGAATCACCACGTTAGTTTGTTCTTTCTCTAGTAATCTTCCATAGCCACCTCGCTCCAATGTCACGTTGTGCCTGGTATTTTCACGCGGTCCTCCAACCTCAGTTGTGGCCTTCCCTTTCTGCTTCTTTGGTGGTTTTCTGGTATCTGCCAATTTTCCTGCTGTATATATATATATATATATATATATATATACACACACACAAATAGAAATGTATATAAATAAACAATGCAAAATGTGTACACATTAAGACTACATGTCTGATAAAGCAACAGCATCAGTCATGTTTTGTTAAACGTCTGTCCCAGACACAGGCCTTGACATGAGGAGTGTCGACGTGTTCTACGGGAGCATGCGCAAGGTGATGCTGGCTCTCATAGGGGAGCCACCGTCTTCACCCTCCCCCGAACCTCTTCCCCGCCCACTCAGTGACCCCATGAAACCAGGTCGCCGGGGGTCAACGTTTGATGAAGATCTCGCAGACAATCTGACACAGCAGGACAGACTCAGGTGGGTCGGTGGCGACTCACATTCTAGTATCGCAGTAACTTGAACTAAGGTCTCTCATTGGTCAGTCTGTGTAGAGTAATCTTGGCAATATTTCTCAATGGAGTGTTTGTTTATAGTTCAGTATGGATTGTTGTTATGCTATTAAATACAGTTTTAATGATGAATGAATTTATTTTGACAAATTTGTGACAAGTCAGTGCTATTCCATGATATGTGTCATTAAGTCAATTTTATTCACTGTGTCATTTGATCAATTCTATTCACTGTGTCATTTGATCAATGTTATTCACTGGTTATGTTTATCATTAAGGCAGTGCTGTTCACTGATTATAAGCCAATATTATTACAAGGTTGTAAGCGTCATCAAGCCAGTGTTATATCCTGGTTGAATAACGTTGACTTAATATTATTCCAATGTTATTCTGTTGCTGAAAGTGTCATTAAGTCAATGTTATTCTGCAGTTGAATGTCACTAAGTAAGAAGATGCTGTTCTACAGTTGAACATGTTATTAAGGCAATGTTATCATATTCTTGAATATGACACTCGATCAGTGCTATTCCCTGACTAAATATGTCACTAAGTCAATATCTATAGATGTTATTCCTGACTGTTTTATATAATTTATATTTATTAATACATTTATTTATGTCTTGTACAGCGCATCGATCCGCCATGCGGGAATTAGCGCTATAGAAAAACAGTATCATTATTATTATTTATAAAGGTGGTGTTTCTGTCCTGCCTTACGTGTGATGTTCAAGATTCTGCTGTCGTATTTACGTCTTTGACACCTGTTGCAGCTGCTGTGGAGATGGTCAGCATCGACAGTGGTGGACGATCAAGCCTAAACAGATTATTCTGCAGGCGTCTCTCTTTCAAAGTTAGTCACTTGGTTTGGTTGCCAAACGTAAAGATTTTATGCACACTAATAAATATACATCTTTGCTTGTTATAGGTGCAACGTTTATTTTCTGTTAGACAGAAACTGCGGCTATGTATCGTGCAGCAATGTCTCAAAAAGTAAACAAGTTTGTGAAATTGGTTCAAATAGTCGAGCATAAACAAACCAAACAATGATTGATTAGGTAATTGAGCTAACCAACCGACCTTTGACCCCAGTTAACACTGACAAATAATACCAGGTGATATGTTTTTGCTGTTTATCTTTTGTTCGTCACAAGTCACCCACGGAGTTGTAATGTTGTTGTTGCTGTGTGTGTACACGAGTCACCCACGGAGTTGTAATGTTGTTGCTGCTATGTGTGTACACGAGTCACCCACAGAGTTGTAATGTTGTTGTTGCTGTGTTTGTAGACGAGTCACCCACGGAGGTGTAATGTTGTTGTTGCTGTGTTTGTAGACGAGTCAAGAACATGGAGTTGTAATGTTGTTGCAGTGTTTGTAGACGAGTCACCCATGGAGTTGTAATGTTGTTGCTGCTGTGTTTGTACACGAGTCACCCACAGAGTTGTAATGTTGTTGCTGCTGTGTTTGTAGACGAGGAACCTGTCATTGAGAAGGTTCAGTTGTCAAACATGTCGGACAGAACCCTCTGGTGAGTTGAGGCTTGCTGTCTCCTGGTCTGTTGGCCAAGCCAAGCATTCTTATACCACTTTATTTGACTACAAACTCCTTGACACAAAATAAATAGAAAAGACAGGTCTGCCGGTGGGGGTGGGGGGGGGGCTGGGGTGGGGTTGGGGGTGGATGGGGGACATAAATGACACACCAGCATTCAGTGAGAGAAAAGTTATATTAGACAAGGTGAGGGTTTATAAAGTTAGTAATAGCCAAGGTGAGGATTTATGAGGTTATTAATAGACAAGGTGAGGTATATTTGCATGAGTTGTGGGGGTGGGGCCCAGTTGGTGCCTTGGTGGTGTGAAAGGGGTGCAGTGGAGGTTTTGAGTTAGTATGGGAGGGGCGGGGGCAATTGGAGATAAACAGTGCAGTTGAACATCCAGTTGGGTGGCCCTGGAGGTTTTGATCACCTGTCGAAGAATGCAGTAAAAGGTCAACGATGGTATGATCGTGCAACATGATGTCTTCAGACTGAAATTTCTTTTTAAACAACTACACAAATTTAAATCACTTCCTACTGCCGACTACATCGGGAACTGATCTTTTTCCTCTGCTCGCTAGATGGTGCAGCGAGCGGTCTCAGTCCATAGCCCTCTCGTCTCTATATATAATAATAAATACAGTATTTGTCTACGCCATATATCTAGCAATAAAACCATTCAGAGGCGCATTACACTTTACATGAATATACAGATTACCTCAACATTTTTAATAGAGTAGTTGTAAAATAAATAGATCAGTAAAAAACAAAAATGGTCAATATAAATAAATAATATTAATCTTAATAATACTAAAATACTCATACTGATAAATAATAGTTAATTATATTACAATGTAAAAAATAAATAAATATTAAAATCGTTGATAACCCTACCCTAATTACCATAATTACCCTAACTTGGGTGTGATTTGGACTTGGGTGTGTGTCATGCACCTGGCCACTTGTGCACTGCCATAAGGTGATGTCTGTTGACAATGAGTCTGTTGTTGCAGCTATGAGTTCTCGTGGCCGGCCCACTGTGTCACTCTCACCCACGAACGAGGTCTCGTCAATCCTAGGTGAGTCGACTTTGTTTAGCCACCAAACAGTTTATTTTATGTTCAGTGAACTCAGAAAATGGTAACATATAGTTTTTGTATAATTCTGTTGTTAGTATAGCTACACTTTGGTGTGTGTTTCAGTGATGATTCTTGCTAGGGAGTATGACCCTAAAGGAATTATTGGCTTTAGATCATTGTTATTTATCGTGGAGGTAATCACCCCAGGGGGTAACTCAGACATTTCCGAGGAAAACATAACATAAGGCTTTAAATGTAAGGATTTTTCAGTAGTTAATTACGACTAGAATCCTGTAGCAACTGCGTTGAAGATACACTGTGTAAACAAGTATCAGAAGCTAAGATTGTACCATATTTCCAAGCTGTCCTTAAGTTAAATGGCAGTCCCGTCGTCCACTCATCAAGTGTGCCAATTACTTCTCATGCCTGGTCAGAGCCCCTGTCAAAGCATGGACTGTGGAGGAGTTAGTAATGAGTGGCGTTGGGCAGTGGGCAGATTTAAGGGAAGATTGGTGTGAGAGCCTGGGGATGCAGTGCCTTTGCGTCTGTCAGATTTGCAGTCTGTGTGTCTGTGCATCTGTCAGTCTGTGTGCCTGTGCATCTGTTAGTGGCAGTCTGTGCGTCTGTCAGTCTGTGCATCTGTTAGTGTCAATCTTGCAGTATGCCAGTCTGTGCATCTGTCAGTCTGTGCGTCTGTCAGTCTGTGTGTCTATCAGTCTGTGCGTCTGTCAGTCTGTGTGTCTATCAGTCTGTGCGTCTGTCAGTCTGTGCGTCTGTCAGTCCGTGCGTCTGTGCGTCTGTCAGTCTGTGTGTCTATCAGTCTGTGCGTCTGTCAGTCTGTGTGTCTATCAGTCTGTGCGTCTGTCAGTCTGTGTGTCTATCAGTCTGTGCGTCTGTCAGTCTGTGCGTCTGTCAGTCCGTGCGTCTGTCAGTCCGTGTGTCTGTCAGTCTGTGCGTCTGTCAGTCTGTGCGTCTGTCAGTCCGTGCGTCTGTCAGTCTGTGCGTCTGTCAGTCTGTGCACCTGTCAGTATGTGCATCTGTCTGTGCGTCTGTCAGTCTGTGCGTCTGTCAGTCTGTGCGTCTGTCAGTCTGTGCATCTGTCTGTGCACCGGTCAGTCTGTGCGTCTGTCAGTCTGTGCATCTGTCTGTGCACCGGTCAGTCTGTGCGTCTGTCAGTCTATGCATCTGTCTGTGCACCGGTCAGTCTGTGCGTCTGTCAGTCTGTGCATCTGTCTGTGCACCGGTCAGTCTGTGCGTCTGTCAGTCTGCGTCTGTCTGTGCATCTGTCAGTCTTGGGGTTGTGCTTGCAGGAGCTCAGTGCAGTTGTTGATCAGCGCCAACACAAACCTGAGGTCAAAGGGCATACAGTTGCCATGGCACGGGGAGGTCTACGTCACGTGTGATGGAGAGCAACAGGTAAGTTCCTGCTCACTGTCTCTGTCTCTGTCTTTGGTCTCTGTCTGTCTCTGTCTGTCTCTGTCTGTCTCTGTCTGTCTCTGTCTGTCTCTGTCTGTCTCTGTCTGTCTCTGTCTTTGGTCTCTGTCTGTCTCTGTCTGTCTCTGTCTTTGGTCTCTGTCTGTCTCTGTCTGTCTCTGTCTGTCTCTGTCTCTGTCTGTCTCTGTCTGTCTCTGTCTGTCTCTGTCTGTCTCTGTCTGTCTCTGTCTGTCTCTGTCTGTCTCTGTCTGTCTCTGTCTGTCTCGGTCTGTCTCTGTCTGTCTCTGTCTGTCTCTGTCTGTCTCTGTCTGTCTCTGTCTGTCTCTGTCTGTCTCTGTCTTTGGTCTCTGTCTGTCTCTGTCTCTGTCTGTCTCTGTCTGTCTCTGTCTGTCTCTGTCTGTCTCTGTCTGTCTCTGTCTCTGTCTGTCTCTGTCTGTCTCTGTCTGTCTCTGTCTCTCTCTGTCTCTCTCTGTCTCTCTCTGTCTCTCTCTGTCTCTCTCTGTCTCTCTCTGTCTCATCACCACTTCCCTCTCCCATGCCACACTCGTCAAACCTGAACACTGTTGTTTGTTTGCCAACGGTCAGGTCTGCTGACCAGTGCTCTGTACGGGTCACAATGACATGTGGCAGTGACGATGAGACAGTTAGATAGTGACAATGATTTTATAACAATCTTATGGTGACAAGGCCATTGTGACACTTCGCCAGAGACAA
The DNA here is from genome assembly GCA_964017155.1 of Oasisia sp. SBJ-2009. NCBI lineage: Eukaryota > Metazoa > Annelida > Polychaeta > Sabellida > Siboglinidae > Oasisia > Oasisia sp. SBJ-2009. The sequence continues at coordinate 43,453,789 of OZ024862.1, read as the reverse complement.
TGGCCATGTGACAGTGATCGTGTGAGAATTATCCCGTGGCTATGATGCTGTGACTATAGAATGACTAAATGACAGTGGGCTTGTTTTGAAACAGTAACATCTCCGAATCAACATTGACTGATTCAGAGGTAGTGTCTCAGCGACTACAACATGTTGACAACAACACAGTGACAGTGACATTATGATGAAGTCAATGACAAGTGACAATGAAACAGTGACACTTACATGACATTGTGATGGTGACACAGTGACAAAGAAATGGTGTGACAAATGTGGTTACGGTGACTCAATCACAGTGAAGTGGTGACATAACGACACGGACATCAATATGGTGGTGGTGACACTCGGTGAAATTGTGACATGATGACTATGTGACATTACTATACTGACAGTGACATAGTGACAGTGAAGAACAAAAGATGTTCATCCTCTTGCTTTCTTCATCTACAGCGGTTGCAAGTTCAGATTCAGGATGAGCTGACGTCATATGTCGACACTGCGCCACACCCACTGGTCACTCGGCCACCACTGCTGATGGTGACGCCTCCGTCACCCCAGTCACGCGGCAGCGTCGGCCACGTCGGCTGCGTCGACGTCAGCACTCAGTACCTCAAGTTCCCCAAAACAGTGGTTGGCAAAACTTCAGGTGCAATGTTTTTCTTGTGTCACACGCAATCTGACTAGAACCAGGGTCCTTACTGTGTGTCACTGATGTATAGTGAGACTGGTATATTATTTCATATGCCAGGAGGCTACGTACAAATTATATAATTTTCGACTATGATGTGCTGCTAAGCTGTATTTAGCATTACGTCAACATATTGTGTGTTCATGCAATGTTATTTCGGGTGTAACTCTTCTAAAAAAAATTGGGGTTGATAGGTTGACAATTCTACAAACAGTGTCTAATACTCATGTTATTAGCTTAAATGAATCTCACAACACAAATTAGAAACCTTTTGTAGAGAAACAAAAAACATTATAAAGAACAGAATTATTCATGAATATTATATAACCAGTTGTGTATTTGATTTTCTTGCATAGGACTTGTTTTTGTTGTTGCAGAACTCACCTTCCAGCTGAGTAACAGTGACGCATACCCGATCAGATGGACGTTGACGTCCGTGGCGCCACCTTACAGGAAGGTCAGTTACTAGTCAGCTCGAGACATTACACTGTATGTTTACTACACAGAAACTAGAACTAGATGTGGTTAGATTATTAATTATGTGACATTAAGATGACAGAATATTAGATGTGTTTAGATTATTAATTATGTGACGTTGAGATGACATAACTTGATGTGTTCAGATTATTAATTATGTGACTTTGAAAAGGCAGAACTTGATGTGTCTAGATTATTAATTATGTGACTTTGAAAAGGCAGAACTTGATGTGTCTAGATTATTAATTATGTGACTTTGAAAAGGCAGAACTTGATGTGTCTAGATTATTAATTATGTGACGTTGAGATTACAGAACTTGATATGTTTAGATTATTAATTATGTGACGTTGAGATTACAGAACTTGATGTGTCTAGATTATTAATTATGTGACGTTGAGATTACAGAACTTGATATTTTTAGATGATTAATTATGTGACATTGAGATTACAGAACTTGACGTGTTAAGATTATTAATTACGTGACATTGAGATGACATAACTTGATGTGTTTAGATTATTAATTATGTGACATTGAGATGACATAACTTGACGTGTTAAAATTATTAATTATGTGACATTGAGATGACATAACTTGGCGTGTTAAGATTATTAATTATGTGACGTTGAGATGACATATCTTGACGTGTTTAGATTATTAATTATGTGACATTGAGATGACAGAACTTGACGTGTTAAGATTATTAATTATGTGATGTTGAGATTACAGAACTTGACGTGTTAAGATTATTAATGATGTGATGTTGAGATGACAGAAATAGATGACCGCGATGTGTTGAAGGGAGTTGACAGTGGGGACGTACATCGTGTCATCTATGCGGCGTTCTGGCTGCCACGACAGACCGGCCTCCTGCACCCAGGCCAAGACACACAGGTGGTGTACTCATCCTTCTGTCCTCTCTCCTTCTCTCACTCTTCCCACAATCTCTCGGTGACTGATCCCATGTTATCTGTGCGTGCCACGTGAGCCATGCTCTTATACGAAACCACATCCGTAAACTTATTACAAAGCCTCTACCCAACGCACATGCACTTCACATGTAAGCGATGTCACTTTATGTTTTACAGTATTGTCAATTTATTTTTATGTATTGTGTTATTAGTAAACTAATGCTTTAGACATTTGAAGCACCAGCTTACTGATTGTTTAGTCTATTTGAATTGCTAACTGAATGAATTTATTTTAACTGTAATTATAGTTTTGCAATTTGTTTACTGTATTATTAATATGTTTAACTATTTATTTATTATTTTATTTTATCTATTTATTGCTGATAAGTTTAGCTTATGAACTATAACTATTAGAAGCTTTATTTAATTATCTATTATTATCATTTAACATTTCGTCTTTGCGTGCAAGTTTAAATGATTATGAATATTTTTAATATGTATGTGTTACAATGTATTTTATGCGCCTCTGAGCAGAAATATTTCCGGATATACGGCGATTTACAAATAAAAATTATTATTAACTGAGGTTACTGAACTGTGAAGCACTAAGATCGTTGACCTGAGACTGTCCTACAGCGTTCTGTGTTCTGCCGTAGGTGTCTGTGGACTTCTGTCCGAGGGAGGCCGGGGTCTACTCCCAGTACTGGGAGGTGAAGTCAGAGGACCAGGCCACGCCCTCACCCTCTCTCACCACCTACAAGGTGGAGATGACAGGCACGGTAAGGTGTAGGGCAGGGTTGTACTTCTCCACCCCTCAACTCAAGGTGTAGGGCGAGGTTGTGTCTTTACAAGTCCTCCACGAGATTCATTTAATTCTCTGAGCACTCAAGGTGATGTGATGATCTCCTTGAACCATCTCTGTGTGAAAAACATAACTTCCCTGAGTGCTCAGTGTGATTTATTTATATCCCTGTTCTCGGTGTGATCAACTCACTTCAGGTCCCTCGGTGCGATTAACTGATTTCCCTTAACTGTTTTGTAGACTTCACTGAGTACTGTCCCTCATTGTGACATTTTCTGATCATTGAACTGTCAGTGTGACTCACTAATCTCTTTGAACCCTCAGTATAACTCACTAATGTCTCTGAGCCCTCGGTGTGAAGTACTAACCTCTCTAACCTCCCAGTGTGACTTACTAATCTCTCTGAGCCCTCAGTGTGACTTACTAATCTCTCTGAGCCCTCAGTGTGACTTACTAATCTCTCTGAGCCCTCAGTGTGACTTACTAATCTCTCTGAGCCCTCAGTGTGACTTACTAATCTCTCTGAGCCCTCAGTGTGACTCACTAATCTCTCTGAGCCCTCAGGGTGATTCACTAATCTCTCTGAGCCCTCAGTGTGACTTACTAATCTCTCTGAGCCCTCAGTGTGACTTACTAATCTCTCTGAGCCCTCAGTGTGACTCACTAATCTCTCTGAGCCCTCAGTGTGACTTACTAATCTCTCTGAGCCCTCAGTGTGACTCACTAATCTCTCTGAGCCCTCAGGGTGATTCACTAATCTCTCTGAGCCCTCAGTGTGACTCACATATCACCCTAAGCCCTTGGTGTGGACAACTGACCTCCCTGAGTGATCAGTATGACTCACTGATCTACCTGAGCACTTGGCGTTACTCATTGATCTACCTGAGCATTCAGTGACTCACTGATCTACCTGAGCACTTGGTGTTACTCATTGATCTACCTGAGCATTCAGTGTGACTCACTGATCTACCTGAGCACTTGGTGTTACTCATTGATCTACCTGAGCATTCAGTGTGGACTCACTGATCTACCTGAGCTCTCAGTGTGACTCACTGATTTACCTGAGTGTGACTCTGGTAGTCAGTGCTCTCACTGAGGGTCTCAGTGTCATCAGTCCCTGATCCTCCTGGGTCTCAGTGTCATCAGTCCCTGATCCTCCTGGGTCTCGGTGTCAACAGTCCCTGATCCTCCTGGGTCTCAGTGTCATCAGTCCCTGATCCTCCTGGGTCTCAATGTCATCAGTCCCTGATCCTCCTGGGTCTCCGTGTCATCAGTCCCTGATCCTCCTGGGTCTCCGTGTCATCAGTCCCTGATCCTCCTGGGTCTCAGATCAAACGTACACATTACTGTGGTTTCACATAAACAATGTCAACCATTTCCCGCCAGGCGTGTCCTGATCCCAGGGACCCTTGCCCCCAAGATGGCCGGGGGGCGGACAGACACCATGCAGGGGGTCGTATCCAGGTGAAGGACAAACTGGTGACGTTTCAAGATGTCACGCCCCACCAAACAGCAAGCGTCAAGGTGAAAATTAAAAACAAGAGCACGGAAACCACGATGGTGAGAACAACAGAATAAATCCACTCTAGTGAGAGCCATGGAATTTCAACTGCTGTTTTGTGCGTAGTAAATTTAATTTGGAAGGCCATGTACCAAAGGCGGACATTTAAAAACTTTCATCATTCAAGCCTTTCATCAGAAATATGCTTTTGCCTGTCTTGGATAAAACGGTGTCTTTTGGCACATGAATGGCTAGTGTTTAAGTCATTTATGTAAATGACAAGTGTTATTTGTGCCATATATTTAATCAATATTGATCTATTTGATTAGTTTCGCTAACTGTTGTGTCACAGCAGTCAACAATGTGGACCCGTGGACTTGGAATACATTAGTTAATCTACCTGGGTAGTGACCAGCTGGACCTTCTCAATGCCACCAGTCTTATCAGGTGTCTTGCCTGGTCAACTGCCAGTCATAAAGCCAGCCAGCCTGGCTGAAAGAAATCGGTTGTTCCCAGGTTTTGTAGACATCACCAAAATGCAAATTAGTTGTGCAAATGTGACTGTATCTGCATTTCTCCATAAACACAACAAATTTATGCTATCATGTAATTTAGTTAAAACTATAAAATCATTGGCTATATATATCATGTGCTGAACTAGTGCATTACACAGAAGGCTTAGCCTATTTGGAACAAAATGTACTAAATTTAGCAACGCAATGTTTCCCTTCACATTTCATATCTATAAATAAGGAATTTTGTTTTGTTTCAGGTTGAAGTTGTGTTGCCAGTGGCTCCATTCTTTGTCAATCGGTCCACAGTGTACATCAAGTAAGTCAGAAGTTCACGTTTAAGTTTTCATACTCCTCTAGCTTTCTCTCTAGTGTTTCACAGAGTTCAGATTTAGTTTAGAGTTCTTACGATTATGTTTGATATCCTACTAAACTAATTCGACAATTCTACCAAGATAACTGTCCTGCTTAATTAAGTTGACCAAATTAACTTCAGTAGCCATATATCCTGTGTAGACAGTATCTGCTTTGACAGTAGGAGCCATTTACTGTGTGAATCATCCTCGCAAGCCTGGGCTGTTTCCCATGCAAAACTATTCCTGGCTGATCCCTTGGAGAAGTGCAGAAGTTAGTGGAGTCAAACTAATAATTTACTTTGTCAGTCACGACTGTGTCAGCCATGAGAACAGCACAAATATGTTCCACAATTTGAAGATGGATACATGACTAGTTGGAATCCCAATATAGTGATCCGTTCACATCTTAAACATTGGTAAACATTGCATCTGAAATAAGTGTTTATTAAAGCTTAAATGTTTATTACAGCTTAAATTCAGTTTTGCAAAACGGCTGACACTGACGTAAGTAGACCCCAGGCATGTGAGGATGGTGTGAATGTTTTTATTTACAATTTTAACAATTGTGTGATACATTCAGACTGCAGACAATATATCAGACTTAGTATATTAAATACAATTTGACGAGCATTATAAGTTTTAAAAATATTCCAGGGACTGATTTAATTCGTAGTATTGAGAAGATTGTGTCGGAGGGAAGAGACAGGATTGGTTTAATGAAAGCTGTTTGTGCTTCAGGGGAGGCCACTACGTATCGCTGCCAGTTGAGTTTCGTGCTGATTCTCCTGGCCACTACCAGGGGGTGCTGATGCTGAAGACGCAATCAGAGGTCAATCAGGTGACGCTGATTGGTCGATGCACTTAACGTCACAGCGCGGTTCTCGTGCGTGTGACAGATTCCGTGTATTCACAAACCATCGTCAGGTGTCGTGGTCTGAGCTCCACATGCAGCAGTACGATAGCACCACTTGTTTTTGTGTGAACCACATTAAAGTGGGAGTTATTTACTAATGATATATGTATAAAGGTTTAGCATGCACATTTTTTTTCAAACTTTTTGTTATTTGCGAGACTCCATTTAACAGAAAGGTAGGTAAAAAACAAATTTATGCCATTGGTGCTGGGCTTGAGGATTGGCTAGCTGTGTTTATCGTTAATGCCATTAGCAGATGTCAGGTGTGATCGGTGATCTTCGCAGAAATATAGTTAGGTAAAAAAAAATTGTTATTCCATTGGTGCTGGGCTTGTACATTGGCTAGCTGTGTTTATCGTTAATTCCATTAGCAGATTTCAGGTGTGATCGGTGATCATCGCAGAAATATAGCCTGTCACATCTGTGGGATAGCATTCATAGTATAGTGTAGTGTAGAGTTTGAAGTACACTGCTTTTGTTTCTAGTCTTTCCTTACTCATGACACATAGCACGAAGTGCGAATGAGTGCCTTTACACCATGTCTGCTGTGCATTTTGAATCTGCATGTTTTTGCCAAGTATATACTTGATTAAATAGCACTGTGTAGTTTGATTATTGACAGCTGTCTGTGTAAGTGAAGCTAATTAGATTCCGGCAGATTTCATGACTTCTTACATTCGATGCTGCACTATGAGTTTGCATCTTTTGAGGTGTACATAGCTTGCACTGTTGTGGTGGTTTTGTCTGCCCAAGTTTTGTCTGCCCAGTTTTGTCTGGACCATGAGAAAAGAAGTCTGTGTTTCTGGGGGGTGTACCTGTTGTCTTTCGAATGTAGATAAACAAAGTTGTGTATATTCTCAGTTGTATAGTTGCCTGTACATAGTACGTGTATATTACCTGCACCAGCGCCACGTGGTGAATTCACATTTCTTGTATTTGGCAGTTGCCGTGAACAAATCAATGCATTTTTTTAATTATTATTTCGTTTATTTATAGTTTATGTTTAGTTGATTAGGCTGATTGGTGTGTTAAATCTTGTACTTGTTGTTTTCCTGTCCACTGTAATGGAATCCCTATCAATGAAGTGGTATATTACGGGAAGAGAGATGGTGCCAAGCAGATAATAAGACTTAGACTGTGATTATAAACTATGCAAGTGTATTATATATGTAAATACAATAGATATATTTAAGAATACGTGCACAAGTGTTCTTTGTAATGTGGTCAGCTAGTATTTTATAAAATAAAAATCTTTAATTTATTCACACTTTGTTATGTGTTTTATACTTACGAGAGATGTAGGTTAATTTACACGGACCTGACATTTTTGTTGGGCACCCAACACATTTAAAGGATTTTTTTAAACTAGTGTACACAATTTTAAACTAATTTTGTAATAAATTCATGTAATTCTATACATACATTTGATTTATATCCCTGGCAACATATTGAACAAATAACTCTGTGTATGCAGTTTCTGGCCATACAAGGCTAGGTCATGAATATTCTGTTCTGGTCACCAGACTTCAGTGTCATCTGATAAGTTCACTTGTTTAAAGACAATTGTTAATGCATGATTCACTGAGCATGCATGAATATTCATTCAAAATTATTCATGTAAATACAATTATGTATCATTTTTTGTGCAGATAACACCCAACGTATGCATAAATATGCAAGACATAAGTAGCAGGAAATTATTAATTGATGTACATCAAATGTATATAGGCATAAAAAGAATCCTTTAAAGTTATCCACAAATTAATATGATAACATGTAATAATAAATGGATACAAACGTTTCTGTATATAATTTATTTATTATAGCCTATTGTTTCTACATACGATACTGTCTGTGATGTGCGACACAGTACTGTACATTCTTATGACAAATCAATAACGATACTTCATAATACAGACAAGCCAGCCATACACAATGAATGATATATCACATGACAAATCAATAACAACACTTCCTATTTTATATTGCGTACAAAATAAAACAATAACAACATAAATACACTGCAACACAGAAAACATAAGTATAGCACCTATTGCAATTTCTATACAGTTTCGGCTGGCAGTAACTGTACATATGGAAATCTAACATATTTTGTAATGACATAAACCTTTCAAATGATGGTACTTCTTTTAATTTCTACCATCAACTGGTTTACTAACTAATAAAAAGATTGTTTTAGTGACTAATTTTTTTTATAGATAAATAGAGTACATGTATAATCAATTCGATAAATTGTGAACACACCTGGTTGATCTGACTGACTGATCTTAAGTGTTTGTTACTGTTTTCATAACGAGCAAATAAACCTTGATATTGACCATCATCTAGAATATAGCATCTTAGTGTCAGCTACTGTAGGAGACAAAGAGGGACAAACTTTGGCATACAAAAACAGACATTAATTATGAATGTGATTGAGTTACACCTGCCAAGACTTGATACCTTGTTAAGGGGAATAACAAGGCATTATAGGCGGTTTTTGTTTGCCTTGGTGGGTATAACTATAAACATAAGGATGTAATATACAAATTCAACCATTATGTGTTTTTATTCCATTTAAATTTAAAAAACAATTATTCCGCCTGTCTACTTTCCCAAATTCTTGATCCAGACAACCGTTCTAACAGTGTAATATTACGTCTTTATATTTATAGTCATACCAACCAAGCCAACATTAAAAAAACAAAATTCCACACGTTATGCAATGCCAATGGGCTTTTTGATGTATATGCATATGTTTGCCGCGCTATTAGGATGTTGGGATGAGACGTCATAGCTGGTAAAACGCTTAGCTCGTTAAATCTAAAAATTCTGCGGAGTCTGCAGGCAAGCATATAACATATAACATTTTAAACATACAGACATTTTAATGTATTTTTAAACACACTCAAATATTACATATAACAGTATACTTCATGTATATGCAACAAAAGAAATTTATATAATGCCTTGTTGTTATTCCCTGTAAGTATATTTCATCACATCTCCTCTCATCTTCAAATGACATTCTCTATGAAGATTCAGGGTTACAGTGTCACCCGATTACCTGCGCTACTCTGTCACTGCTGACTAGCGACAGCAAAACGTCACATTGAAGCATTTCATATTTATTTTAATTAATTAATTTATTTTATTTATTCAATTTCAAACGACTGTAGTTTGCTGCCTCAGCCGTTTGTCTTAAACAAATAAATTTTGAATGTGATGTGTATAATTATTAAATTATAACTGCATGGATACACTGCACAGGGCATGTGTATAATGACAAATTGTGGATTTCTCAGTGATCAATAAGACGGGATATCACTGTCAGATGTCAATAAAATGTGGGTGTCTGCTTATTACGACTGAACCCGACATTAGGAATCTGCACCATATTTAACCCAACCAGCTTCTACATGAAACATTTTCTCTGGTATTCTGGTATAAATGCTCATCCTTCCTACATTGAACGTGTTTCTGTACAGAGATCTAACTTTGTGCAACAAACATGTATTCCACTCAAACATCCTCAGAGGCAAACCCGCCATGAAAAACAAAAGTATACAAACATTATTTTTAAAACCTTTCACGCATCAAAGATTTATGTGAAATTTTACTGCTGAGTGATAATTATTTCAGCTTACATGATGCCGTTTGCTCCAAATAATTTACTGAACACTCGGATAGATACATTTATAGACAAGTAGATTCTAGTGAGCAATGATTAGATACTTACAATATATAACAGCAGTACACATGACATGCAACGTACTCCTTAGTGTAAAGCTGACATGTTTCTGATGTGCAATAAAAGCCTAGGCATGTAAGTTTAAATGCTACGTCACATGTCATAAGCCAGGACTAGAGACTTTGCTGAAGGCTTGCGCGTTCGATGCAGCTTTTGCACCGAGATGAAATGCTTAAGCAGGACTGAGAAGTTGATCTTCGTTGCCGGGGACGTCGATGTTACCACATTCGCTCTCCTGAAACAAGAGAATGCAAACCATTTATGAGATAGTTCAATAAGATATGTTGATTGTGTTTTCTTCTCACCGAAGAAAGGTAAAACTAGAGGATATGAAGTAATATTACAGAAAAACCAATGTATATTTTATATCAGCTCTTTCTATCCATGAGGATTAAACATGATTACAACAGGTTATCTACTCATTGCATAATGGCTAACAAGACAAATGTTTACAAAAACCTGACAAACCTAACATTGCACCTGTACACACTCACCTGACGTTGGTCTGTTTGAAGACTATCTTGGGAATGCAGTCAAGTCTGTGCTGGAGCGTGTGGAAGGCATCACTCTGTGGCAGGAGCATGAGGATGGAGTAAAGACTCCGGAGTAAATACTCACTGTGCTCCGGGTCAAGCAGCTGCAGACGTAGATCTGTAATTGCAGGGGGAGAACATTTCTGGATACAGCAACATTGCTTTATGAGTTTCACATACACAGAAGCAAGATGGTTAGTAAATAGTTGTCTATCGGTACAAAAACTGTCGGGGTAAATTCATAAAATAAATAAAAATAAAATAAAATGAGTATATTTATGATGACTTTTCAATATATTTGCATCAACAAATTGGTGATTCTTATAGACCAGCTGTTTCAGTGCCACTGTCTTTGCTGATGAACCATTTTAATTTTCTTTTTCAGTTGCACAGTATTTGCTCAATATTCCTACCGATATATTCCAGAGAAGAGATGAACCAAATGACAACACCTACAAGTCTACTGATTATTTTCTGTATAGGAAACTTTTTATTTATTTATAATAATAATAAATTTTATTTAATATAGCGCCACATCCAATTTCAAATTGTTTGTGGCGCTTTACATACATTAAAATCCTAAAATACAAATACACACCAGAAACAAAATCACATAAATATACTAGTGACATATATAAACAAAACAAAAAAATATATAAATATAATAACACAAATTATTTAAGCTGAATAAATGTGTATATATATATATATATATATATGTATAATAAATATATAAATAGGTTAAATAAAATATCGATAAAAGTACACAAACATATTTCTGAATATTTCAGCTGTTTCAATGATGTCACTTCGCGGTTACGATTGGACATTTGTGAACTTACACGTGAATATTGGCGACTCAATCAGCTGGACAAGTTTGTCAATCTCCGTCAGAAACTCCACCGTCACCTCCAGGTCACCACTAGGTGGCGTTAAGAATGACAACTCGTGCCAATTATCATGCATAGGTCAACATGAATATTCAATGAGGTTGCACTCACGACACATGTTTTCATAGATTATTATTTTGATGATCGATGATCGTAATTAATTAGTCAGCTATTCATCCATTTATTTTAATTTATTTATTATTTTAATTATTACATTTCTTTACTATTTTATTTATCATATATTGATACCATTTTTTTTTAATACACTATTTTTATGTGCTAATTTATGTTGGTATATTTTAGGGAACATGATTGTCTTTATTAGCATATGTATATCTTATCAAAGTAGTATTGTATTAGCGTTTTATGTATTTTATTATCATTATTATTTTAACTCAATTAGGAAGAATCATTGTAAAGCGCCCCAGAATTGCTTGGATGGGGCACTATAATTATAAGAAATAAATTATTATTATTAGTTACTACAAAATGTGTGCAGTATACGTTTGTATAACTGGACAACCTTGCAATACGATTTATGTTGGTAGTGAATAAAATAGGTATATAATTAATGGAAGAAAGCAGATATGTGATGTATTGTTACATCAATAATGATTACTAAACAAACAACTGGTTGACTGAGTAATAAGACTACCTTTCTCATTATGAGAAATATACAATTAGAACTCCTAAGAACACCTTAAAGACGCTATATTTTAGACAATACTTTGGCTGATGCAGTAATAATTAAATGAAGAGACAATACAGTGCATTTATAATGTTTTTATTTGTCTGTCTTTATGCACTTTTATATAATGTACAGTTAATTTGTTTTAGTCATATGTTTGGGTAATTATTTGTAAGGACATGTACATGTAAAACCCCTGAATAGTTGTTTAGCTAGACTTGGTACTATATAAGTTTATTTATTTTATAAGTGAGTGAAGCAGGGCGTAAGGATACAAGGTGGCAAGTAGGTCGGCAGTATGCTGGTAGCTTTGAGCAAGGAAACATAGTGCGACAGTGGCTACAGGATTGTGACACCACGCCTTGTAGAGAGTGTTGAAGAGACTACAGCTCGCCTATAGCACAAAGTACAGCACATGTGAACATTCATCAGCGACAACTTGCACTTGTCATATTGTTAACGTTGCATTAAGACCGTCAGAGCCTGAAGACGAGTCAGTCTATATGTGAAACTGTCCTATAATTATGTCTATATTTACGTAACATAACTGTCTGTAAATAACTTTGAAGTTTATTCTATGATTTAACTTACTTTGTGGCATAAATTTGTCAATGAGTACGACGTTTCGACCCGTCAGCTACGGGCCTTGTTCACGTACTGGTGTCACGTGTGTTGGCTCAGATTTATGCTCCAAAGTAAGTTAAATCATACAATAAACCATTCTTGGAGCCATGAACTATATATTCAATATCGACTTTGAAGTTGAATTGTTCCCATGCCCCAAGTTACAGTGGTCCAAGTATACAGCAAACTTCCTGCTAATAATTATCATGCATGGCTGATTCTGGGTACAAAAGAGATGAGGTGGCTTCATCGACTGAGTGACAACTTACGTCTGTCTTGAGGTCCTTCAGTTGTGTCCTCAGCTCAAACAGCTCCGTGGCTGTGAGGAGGATCGTGCTGAGGGTCATAATCATGTGTGAGGCGAACTTATGGTCCTCTTCTTGTTGGAGGGTCTCAGCACAACACCGGTAGATGTCCTCAGCATTAAGCAGGAGACACAGTTGTCTAGAGACCACAAGTCACAGTGATTAAATCAACAACACCGGTAGATGTCCTCAGCATTGAGCAGGAGACACAGCTGTCTAGAGACCACAAGTCACAGTGATTAAATCAACAACACCGGTAGATGTCCTCAGCATTGAGCAGGAGATACATTGCTGCTGCTTTTCACATTTTCATGCGAATCATTGGACATAATAACTAAACAACTGCAATTTTTGCTCAGAATCATCACTAACATGAATAGTGAAACATCTATGATCCACTGCTGATTTGATTTTGCTAGAAAGAACTGCTTTTCTCGATCGATATATCTAAACTTGGCATCAAACTGTCAGCAAATCCCCTTTCACAGGGGTATAATTTAACAGAGTTACCACGAAAAACTAGTGACATCTAGCGATTATTATACACATTAGTATAAAACCCCGAAAGATTGGGGTTCAGGAGGTTAATGTAAAAGATGTTCAACGGTTGAGTTGACAAACGGAATAAATGAATGATCCCAACAGCCCACCTGATAATGAATGATCCCCGGTCATCGAGCAGCTGCTGGTCGGTGCTGAACAGATGCATGAGGCTGAGGATGAAGACGGTGAAGTAGTCGTTCATGTGGTGTGAGGACTTGATGGCCTTCTGGGCGGCTGGAGACAGCATGAACTGCTGACCTGTCCGCAGGGGGAAGTGCTTTCCCGCAGCACTCGACGAGATCTCTGCCAACACCTCGAGATCTAGCAGGACGACCTGCACAGGACACAGGTCATTCTCACAAGGCACAGTGGTCAGTCAATAAAATAAGGATATACTTTTATAAGATAATACTATACCATTAAAAGTATTCAACATTAAATTTGTATTCACACAAAAATAAACAGGAATAAAAATTTGCAGTTGTTTATGGAGCAAGAATTAAGGCCTGATTAGCCTCGATTAGCCAGACTCCATGAGGTGATAGCACTTTTTAGTCTCTCACATGATAACATTCAAAAGCCGGCTAAGTCACCAGACTATCTTCTCGGCAAAGTTACGCAGGAGAGAGAGAGACAAGTAAGTGAGACTACGGCAGACCTTGCTCAACCAAACACCATCTCAACTTCTCTGGCAAGCATTCAGCCATGTCATTAATGCATGAAGGTTATTCGTACACCACTGTCTATAGCCATGTATTCATTCAGCATCATAATCGGCATCATTCATACAGCTAACTGAACTGGAGCAATTAGAATGGATGATATAATATTGGTGACAATTTGAAGTTGAAATCTCAAGCCTGAAAATCTGACAATCCAAGTAGCAGGCTAATGTCTCTATTTCTAAGGCACACCAGGTTTGCATTGACCAGCTGATCTATTTGTAATGTGACCTGTTGCCTAGCAACCACATTCATCAAGCCATCAGTAATGTTGCTGCACATATGACTTTGTGGACTTCTTTTCGAAATTACGGCCCTCAAAGGTATATTTCTGATAAAAAATAAGAAAAGTTATTCATACCATAACTGCCTACGGGAAAACTTGATTCAGCCACTTCCATTTAATCATGTAACAGAAAAACAGAAGTGATTTTTCTTCCACCCGCAGAAAACACATATTCCACTTGCCGATGAGTTTTTAGTGTGTATATTTTATCATAATTTATTATATATTATTTTATTTCATACTTTACATTTTAAGCTAATATATTTCTACTAGATCGTATCAATTATTTATCGATGTTATAAAGAAAAAAAATATATTTGGACCTTTTTATGTGATTTTTCTTATTTATTTTATTTAAAGTAGTAGTATATTTTATCATCATTGTTTGGTGCATGTGAATGTATTGTCATGTGAATGTACTAGTACGACGACCAATATCATTACACATTCCAGTGTTTTATTGTAACTACAATGTGAACACATGGAAACAAAGCTATCTTATCTTATCTTAACAAAAGAAACGTACCTCGTCCGATGGATCAGAGAAGGTCTTGAGCAGCAAGGGAAACAATTCATCCACGTGTCTGAACGCCTGCACACAACCAGCGACCATGACAGCAGTGTTTGTACATGATTTCAAATATGAAAATTATTTTGTAGCAATAACTGCACATATGTCCATCTACATTTCTACAATTATTGAGAAAAACATGATTTTTTGAGATATTGTAATAACAATAAGTTTATTTATACACTAAAATCCAAAGTAAACCTCTGTTCAGTTCAGTTTACAAGTAAAACATATAAATAACTATAAATAAGTATGTATAACTTGTGCATTGCTGTAGATAGCTGAACTAGAGGGACTAAAAGTTACTTTAAAGTAATACTGATGTACGTTATATATCAATGTAGTAAAAATTAAGTATAATATGTATATATAAACATATAAAGATATTGTATATAGAAATTGCAATTAAAATATATGAACAGAAACACATAAAACAATTTTGGGGACACACACCCAGTGGAGAGAGGAGAGGGAGAGAGGCAGAGTATGGACAGCAAGGGAAAAAGAAAAGAAAACAGAAGTGAGTGATTGTTACTGAGGCCAGCCACACCACAGACAAACATGAATAATAATAACAATAAATAACAGTATTTGTCTATGCCATATCTCTAGCAATAAAACCATTCAGAGGCGCATTACACTTTACATGAATAATTATACAGACTACCTAAAAATAAAAAATAGAGACGTAGTTGTAAAATAAATAGACCAGTAAAAAAGTTAATATAAATTAATAATATTAGTCTTAATAATACTAAAATACTAATACTGATAAATAATAGTTAACTATATTATAATAAAAAAAAAAATATTAACATACTTGATAAATAGCAGATATTAAAAATAGTAGATATTAAAAATAAATAATAGTTAATTATATTACAATAAAAAAATAAAAAAATAGTTGATAAATAGTACATATTAAAAATGTTCGGATATTATAAAATTGTTCTTTTAAAGTGAAAACGCTCTTTTAAACATAAATGTCTTCAGTTTCAGCGAAAACAAGCAGAAAGCAACATTTATAATGGAACATTGGGAGAGACACAAGAGTGAGGCGATGTGATAGTGAGACCTTGTTGGGCGTCTTGAGGAAGAGGTTGTAGACCCAGCGGAATGCCGTCACCCGCGTCTGGATGCTGCTGTGGAAGAGATGACGACTGAGGACAGGGATCACCGACTCCATGTCCAGCTCGGTCACCGTTGTGGACACTGGTCTGGAACGAGGACAAAGCAAAAGTTCTTTCATTGTGTAGCGTCCGGTTCTTAGGGCTGCCCAAAGTACTTTGCCCACTTAGAGCTGTCCAAAGTACTTTGCCCACTTTGGACTGCCCAAAGTACTCTGCCCACTTAGGGTTGTCCAAAGTACTCTGCCCACTTTGGGCTGTCCAAAGTACTTTGCCCACTTAGGGCTGTCCAAGGTACTTTGCCCACTTAGGGCTGCCCAAAGTACTTTGCCCACTTAGGGCTGCCCAAGGTACTTTGCCCACTTAGGGCTGCCCAAAGGACTTTGCCCACTCAGGGCTGCCCAAAGGACTTTGCCCACTTAGGGCTGCCCAAGGTACTTTGCCCACTTAGGGCTGCCCAAAGGACTTTGCCCACTTAGGGCTGCCCAAAGGACTTTGCCCACGTCTACTTACTCCAATATCAACTCAACTAGTCTGAGATGTGTTCTGTCATGCTTCAGTTAGTGTGCAAAGATTATTATATACTACATATCCACCACTGTCTACAGCCAGATACCAAATCATACAGTCGAGTGTACAGTGACAACGTTGAGTGCCCAATCTTCACCCAATCTTCAAGGCAACACTTAGATTCTGTCGACTACGTCAGAGGAAGACTTCTTTCTCATCAGCTCGTTGGGCCAAGTTGCTCTTTAGCATTGATTTCATTCCACAACGGCGTCTTGTACACGGAAAAATTTCACCACAAGGACACTTCCGCCAGTGTCACAGAAATAGTGTGCCCTGTGACATGGCAGCAGCTATTTATATTTTGAAGAAGTTCCTTAAATTTAAGTGATGGATTTTCCTTAACTTTACCTTAAAATGCTCTACTCAGGTGTTAACCATCACACAAGACACTATAGATGCCATTTTAGTCTTCTACTGGGTTGACACATGTTGACGAGGACACAAAGACCTACTTCTCCTGCGTGTCTCCTGTCATGGTCTCTGCCTTCCTGTCTTCCTCCTTGTTCACCTCACTGCCACCTGCAGGAAACAAGTGACACACCTCGTTATGTTCACCTGTCAACCTGGACAGAAACACACCTGTAGGGCTCATAACAGAAGACCATGAGCCCCGTACCTGACTCCTGTGATATATGTACATCTGTTGGTTATCACACAGGTGTAAGAAATCACAGACTTTACCACAGCAGAGATTTGAGTCGTCTTTTAGTGATTCTTAGTTACATTTAGATTTAAAAAATTCTCTTATAAATTGATTTATTATCTTTTTCATTTATATCCAGATTATATTTGTTTTTTTTAACTGTTTCTTTATTTATAAATAATGAGCACATTGATTAGAGTTAGAGATCAACCGATATAAGGTTTTTAAGAACAAGTAGAGGCTGTATTATTATTACAGTGGAAACTCTGTTATGTGAAATGATTGTGCAACACTCCTGTGACGCTGAAGATGCACAACTGTAGTAAATGTGAGAGTTGCCCTATGGACATATTGTAAACATTTAATATTTTTTAACATCTGCAAGGTGATCCTGTCTCACACAGTGGCAAAATAACACAAACAAAACCTTAATATAATGTAAGATCGAATTTGAAACCATTAATTACCCTGTACATGTACTTGGAAACCAACAAACATTATTTATTTTATTTAAATTGTCCTATATTCTGAACCTCAGATCGTCACATTAATCACTCATCAAAGACAATAAGCGTCTCGGGAAAAAACCAGCCATGCAGTGTAACCCCTCACCTTTTGTTGTTTTTGATACTGTTTTTCCGTCTCCCTTTTCCCTGACCTCCGCTGGTTTCTCCTGAGTTTTCTCCCCTGTCTGGGGCAGTGGGCAGTCATCCTCCTCCGTTGTGATCAGACGCATCAGGGCGTTGTTTACGGCGCGAGAATAGTCCCGTGTGCCTGGAGCTAGGTCAGGCAGTCATAACTTACAGTGAACAATGTTTAACAAGGTTTAACAAGTTGCCATCCAGAGCCAAGCTCCAGACGGCATGTGAACAAGGAAGCCTATGGCTTATCGAGTGTTCACTAAATTATAAAAGTTAATAACATAAAATACGTTGTCTCTAAAAATACATAAGTAAAATAAAAATTATACATTGTCTCTAAAAATATATAAGTAAAGTAAAAATACATAAAATGTGACTCATCTTAACAAAAGCGGCCGGATGTCGGTAAATCAGATTTTCCGTAAATGCCGATTTTGTTAAAAAATCGGGCATTCATAAATTTTGAGATTTTCCCTGAAAATGATTCTTTAGTATTCGTTTTATCGATTGCCACACTTGTTATCATCTAACTAACTCTGTTTCGTGTATTTTAAAGACATTTGCGTAGAGTTGTGCTAAGTGTTCTGCTCCATTTCCTTAAAACAAAGCCGAAAATGCCAGTAATTGCGCGCATTCTTTGCAGCTAATTTTGGGACGATCCCTATCATAACGGGTATCACCGCGTAGCTTAACGCGTCATCTGTTCATATATGGTCATATCTATGCTAATGTATGCATTCTCCGGCCTCCAGAAAGTTTGGGATAGACCCCCTATTCGATGCCAGTGGGTAAACAAACCGGGGTCACATGGTAGCAACAGCTCCGGCAACCGTTCTCATTGGTCCAGCGTGGAACATTTGCATAACCGCATGCGCATCGTGTATTTACTTTGCGTCACTGCTGACCTAGTTAGCGAGTGACCACGAAGCGAAAAATGGAGTGGCGTAGTTGTTAAACTCTGATGGAAGTGATCGGGCACAAATAGATAGTTTGATTGAGGCGACCGGAGTACTTTTTGGAGGAAGTGACTGATGAAAGCGTGGCGGACGATGACGAGGATGGCAATTATGCGAACTACATCACTGACGAAGAGTTTTTTCTAATAAACATTTTGTGTTCATATTAACATGGTATCTTAAGAATGACATTATCTTCCAAATGCCAAGTTTCAACAAGATCGGTCCATGGTAACTAAGGTACATTCCATGAAACGTAAACAATATTTTGCATCAACTTTGAAGGCCATTTTCTTACTTTGAAGGTTTCTACCCCACACATGTTTGTCAAGCTATAACTTCGGCTAGAATCGAGATATCTTCTAGCATGATATATCATATGAAAGCAGGTATTATGCTCTTTCAAGTGGTACTAATAACTCAATTTTGAAAATTACCGACATCCGACCGATTTTGTTAAGATGAGTCACAAACGTCCTACAATAATAACAATTTGTTATAATAATAAATTAATTAAAATAAATATATGAATAAATAATTTAATCAGTATTAAAATAATGTCAAAAAAATTTAAGTGTTCTATCTAGGTATAGCCCGCCCTTGTATAACACAACATTGTAAGGTGCTGCCATGGCATAGTTGTGAATGGTGTTTTTGTTTTGTTTAATGATGGTATAATAGCAGTCTTGCTGTGTTCTGTCCTCCCCCGTGTATCACATCGCATTCCTACGATAATCACTGGTTGCTGATCTTTCAGAATTTTGATAGCATAATACTCCAGATGCTTCCTGGTTGGCAGACTCTCATTGCTGAGAGACATGAGAAATTATTTGATCCTGTAACATTTCAAATTTACAGTGCTGTCAGTCAATAATGTATTAAACTTTCGTGCATGCTGAGATGGATATGTGTAAAATACTGTAAAGCCTTAATTTATTCTTTAGATCTATTTATTTCAATGTTTTAAAGTATTAAATTTTTTAATTCGTTTAGTCAAATAATCAGAGAAAATGTGTTTTAATGTCTTAAATTATTTAAATTACTTTTATAGATACATATCGTATATTCTATACATTTTTATTTATATTTATGCTTATGTCTTTAATTAGATATTATTTGGATCTATTTTAACAAATATACTTTGCATGTTTGATGTACCCATTTCAATCTCTATGACTGCCCAGTGTGAAATAAAGTTATTATTAGAGTAGGGTGGTTGGATTCACTGGGGTCATGGACTTGTGAACAAGCTTTGCCAGGAAGGAAGATGAGCTTCATATGTGAGGAACGTTTCCAGAAAGGATAAATGAAATATATGTCAACAAACAAACTTTACCCGATGACATAAATCAAATTGGTTAAATGGTCTGAGAATTGGAAAATGCTTTTAAATTTTGGATCATGTAAATCGGTACATTTTGGGCATATAGACACAGATTATATAATAGGGGGGTGGGGGTACTATGTTAAGTAAAACCACAAAGAAAAAGGACTTAGGAATAATTGTTAGATTTTACATATTAAATTGCTATCTGGAATGTGATGTTTTTATGACAATCTTGCTAATAGTATTAAATTTAATCCAATCCGTTCCATTCTTAAGAAGACATGTATACTTGGGAATTAAACAATAATTTGGGTGTTATATATTTATCAAAACTTTTATAGCAAATACAAATGTTGGTGACTAAAATAAAGCAACAGGAGTCTAGTAGTAAAAAATAGTTTAGACACATTGTGTCTGTGTCAGAAGTTATTGAGTCCACAACTTGGCACTTTGCCTTGACGAAGGATACTTTTTTGTTTTTCGTCCACATTGGCGAGGCAGGGCAGGGTGGCTGTGAGTATTCCCGCAGTGAACGGCAGCATGGTACGGCCAGACAACTGGACAAAGTCGTCCAGCCACTGAATGGCCGTGTGCTTGACCAATGCATCTAACCAAACAAACAGCACCGGTTAGATGTGACACAACATGTAAAATGGCAGGTGTTTTGAGAAAGTTTAGTATTTGTTTCAAATTAGTTTACCTAGCATTGCAATCCTGTAAAAAGTGATATATCATAAATAGTATATCCACATATATATATATATATATTCATGTGCAAGAAGCAACTGATGACACTTTTTAAATTTGCTTTTTCTCGTTAAATTATATGTATGGGCAGTGACAAACTTTGGTATTTACCTTTAACTATTAGTTATTATTATTCTATGAATCATAAAAACTCACCTGTAGCCTGAGTGTGGATCCCAAGATTCACCTGTAGCCTGACTGTGGATGACAAGACTCACCTGTAGCCTGACTGTGGATCACAACAAGACTCACCTGTAGCCTGACTGTGGATCACAACAAGACTCACCTGTAGCCTGACTGTGGATCACAAGACTCACCTGTAGTCTGACTGTGGATCACAAGACTCACCTGTAGTGTGACTGTGGATCACAAGACTCACCTGTAGTCTGACTGTGGATGACAAGACTCACCTGTAGTCTGACTGTGGATCACAAGACTCACCTGTAGCCTGACTGTGGATCACAAGACTCACCTGTAGTCTGACTGTGGATGACAAGACTCACCTGTAGTCTGACTGTGGATCACAAGACTCACCTGTAGTGTGACTGTGGATCACAAGACTCACCTGTAGTCTGACTGTGGATCACAAGACTCACCTGTAGTCTGACTGTGGATCACAAGACTCACCTGTAGTCTGACTGTGGATCACAAGACTCACCTGTAGTGTGACTGTGGATCACAAGACTCACCTGTAGTCTGACTGTGGATCACAAGACTCACCTGTAGTCTGACTGTGGATCACAAGACTCACCTGTAGTCTGACTGTGGATCACAAGACTCACCTGTAGTGTGACTGTGGATCACAAGACTCACCTGTAGTCTGACTGTGGATCACAAGACTCACCTGTAGTCTGACTGTGGATCACAAGACTCGCCTGTAGTCTGACTGTGGATCACAAGACTCACCTGTAGTGTGACTGTGGATCACAAGACTCACCTGTAGTCTGACTGTGGATCACAAGACTCACCTGTAGTGTGACTGTGGATCACAAGACTCACCTGTAGTCTGACTGTGGATCACAAGACTCACCTGTAGTCTGACTGTGGATCACAAGACTCACCTGTAGTCTGACTGTGGATCACAAGACTCACCTGTAGTCTGACTGTGGATCACAAGACTCACCTGTAGTCTGACTGTGGATCACAAGACTCGCCTGTAGTCTGACTGTGGATCACAAGACTCACCTGTAGTCTGACTGTGGATCACAAGACTCACCTGTAGTCTGACTGTGGATCACAAGACTCACCTGTAGCCTGACTGTGGATCAAAAGACTCACCTGTAGCCTGACTGTGGATCACAAGGATATTGGCCATGGCTGAGAAGTTCACTTGGGCTGGTGACTTTCTGATTTCTTGAAGAAATTCACCGAGCACAGTTCCTGTCCTGCAACAGCCAAATCGTATCCGTTGCCATTCCACAACCCCTAAATAAGGGCAACTCAATTACACAGCTTTGAGTCATGTCAGATGTTATCATTGCACAGGGTTCGATACTCACACACATTGTCATCACATGGTGATGGTTTATTTTGTTTATTGTTCACAAATTATTAGCTATTTTTCACGAATTTTAATAGTACATGAATAAGTGTAATGTACTTAGTTATGTAATTTTTACTTTACTGTTGTTGTGCAACTACATCTACATATATATATATATATATATATATATATATATATATATATATATATATATATATATATATATATATATATATATATACAGCTGTATATATATATATAAGTCTAAAGGCAGCTTATGTCAACCAGTGCCTAGAGGTCCGGCTTATGTAGACCAGGCATATTTTTTTATTTAATACATTTTCCAAAGATGTAAAACTGTAACATTGTTTCTAATAATAATGTTTAACACATAATGAACGTTCATCAAAATATTTCAATAAATAAGGTATATGCAAAAAAATCGGTCTACACAAAAAACGCGTATGCATAGATGCCGATTTATGTAGACCGGAGCAACGCCAGAAGCTGCATATATTTATTTAGCCTTTTTTGCGGTAGACCACCGAGTCTAGTATTTGATGGTACATGTTTGTACATTGTATTTAACAATTTAGTGGATGCTGTAAAATTAGTTGCCGAGTGCCAATGGCAAAGCCAATATTCGAGGGATCTATCTGTTCGCAACAAAGACAAAATGCAAGTTTGACTAATTTACACATAATAATATAGCCTTCTGCATCAGTATGAAGCATATCATACACTGAACACGAAACTCCAACGCTTCGTTCAGTATATACCATAAATATAGATTTGTAAGAACTTTAACCCGGTTCACATAACCCGGCACACAATATTCTCAAAAATATGCACGGCACTGGAGAAAACATGCTCAAAATCACTTAAGATGTTGTTCATTTAAAAATTAATTACGCACAGTACTTCACTGTCATATTAACTGTGTGCACATGCAATGGTACTGATCAATTCAATTGTGTTAATTGTGAACTAACACGTCGAATCTTTATGTAGACCAGTTTTAGTCTACATAAAACAGCGGTCTACATAAGCCGGTCCTATATGCATAATTGGTCGACATAAGCTGCCTTTAGGAGTATATATATATATATATATATATATATATATATATATATATATATATATATATATATATGTATATAATAATAATAATAATAATAAAGTTATTACCTAAAGTTATTACTTACTGTGTCATAATTTACAGGACATGATCTGTGAACACTGTATATGAGGAAGTTGACTTTGTGTTAACATAAAACTGGGTATGTATAGTGGGTCACCATTTTATGGTTGTTTGTCAAATGGGTGGATTGATGTAGAATGTTTATTTATATGGCACTGTCCAAGAGTACAGTTAACCAACAGACAAATAAAATAAAATAAAGACATCACATATATTCTGTTGAAGCCATGCAGAACATATGACCGCAGCACAGTCACATCAAATTCCCTAACGACAATTTATCGACATGTTAAAAAAAGAAGGGTAATGGTATTTTAATGTTGTTTAAAGACTAGTCTAGAAGCACATAGAAGGATTGTAATAAGCGTGGACAAAGAGTTTCAAGTTAGCTGTGCATTCTTGTGTTGTAAACAATGGAGTACCATGAAGGTCTGAGCTGCGTACATACAATTATACTGGTAAATAAACAAATAATATACACACTCTACAACTGAAGGGGTTGTGTGCTACATGCTTTGTGAAGGTAATACATACATTTTTCGTACTTCCGGATTTGTGTCTCCAAGAATTTGAAACAACCCATCAAGAACATCAGGTAAAAACACCAGCATGTCTATGTCGGGGACCGTATTCAAAGTACTCAGCTGAAACATGTGTGTTTATGTCAGAGACCATTTGTAAAGTGCTACGCTGAAATACATTGTAAATTAATATTGTGTGTTATCCATGGAACATGCAGCTATCTGGCTACTAAATACCTGATAAATCAAACTAGCTATTGCCTTATAGTTTGTACTTTGTGCATGCCAAACAACATAAACAACTAACCAGCAATGCATATTTAATGAAGTACTAAAGATGTTAAGAGCATTCTGAAAATGAGAAACAATGCTGCAATGTGGTTGTTACAATGAACAGTTTTTTTTATAGAGTCATATAAGGTTTTTATTTAGTATACAATTCTGTTTGGGGTATATTATATGTATGCCAAATTCCACAGATTTTAGTTGGCCCTCATCTGCATAAATGTATTAAAATTACTTATAATTATTATTTTGAGCCATCAATATCAGAGGCTATCTTGGTACTGAAACTCACCCATGAGACGATGAACTGTCGAGCAAAGGGATTTTTTGAGTAGATTCTTTCTCTCAGAAGAGGAATAAATGCAACCAAGTTAAATACTGAGCTTTCTGTGACAATGTCCTGAAAATACAGAAAATACATACGATGACCAGTGTTTGTATTAGGGTTTTTAAAAATTTGGTCCTGGGACCCTGTGTGTTTGTAAACTTGGGAACCCTACAGCAAAATTGGGGTTCAAATATGCCTAAACCCATACATAAAAATGGGATGTTCAGTGCGTTTAAAAATTTATTATTCTCAAACCTCAGCCAGTCGAATCTTCACAGCCAGTCCATGTCAAATGTTCTACCTCACTTGGCCTTTTTAACTGCTGCTGAAGCCATGATGTCAAATTGAATAATTGGATGCTGCCCAGATGCCCTATGCTACAGATGGCCTGGACTGTTCTACCAGACCAACCTAGTTTCAGAAGCACCTTCCCCATAGCAACAAAGCTGTGCTCAAAGTTTAGTCGTTAGGTGACCGGGCTATTTCTCATAATATATATATATATATATATAAATATATGTATACATATATATAATATATATAATTATGTATATATATATATATGTATATATAAAAGTGTGTGTGTATATATATATATATATATATATATATATATATATATATATATATATATATATATATATGAAAATGACCAAACAGAGCCTAAATGTTTCTTACATCTGCCACACACAAAGGACATGCCACTTGATAAAATATTACATTTTCTTCCTCATAATAATAATAAAAAAACAGCAAAAGAACATAAAACTAAACATAGCTTACGCATATGCATCAAACCATAATTATGAACTTCACATAAAACGTAAGTAAAGGTATTGCAGTTAAAAATGTCTATTAAAATAACCCACTATATAACTGAACACATTATGCAAGGTTGATGTGCTCTCATATAATTACAGTAGTGTTACCTTCATGAGTCGATCAAGAAGTTCAGCCCCACTGCGAACATTCTGATCGGGATCGGCTGCTAACTGCAACAAACAGGCAAACCACAGGTCACTCCAAGAGCAGTCTTTTAAGATGCTTTTCTAATAACAACATTAACATTATATTTGTTCCTCATGTTTACGTTCTTCGTCTTAGTTTGATTACCTTGCAATATTCATAAAACAAATTACAGTACAATGCTCAACTAACCATGCCGATAATACTATTTCAGGGAATAAATTTACACGAAATTACCTTCAATCGCACCTTCTTCTCTTATTTACAATAACACACCCATCATAATTAAATATACAACAGGATTCGCTCAGCAGCAGCACTAGAGTATAACATCTGCTTGACAAAATAATAAATACAACACATGTACCAGGGTAATTACGTTAACTCTAACTGCCAGTAGGAGGAGCCACGCACCCTACTGAGACCATCAAAGATGTCGTTGAAGAACGGGAGCACGGACCCACGTGCCACCTTGATGATGTTGTAGAGAGACTCACAGCCGTAGTACCGCACTCGACTGTCCGAGTCGAAGAAACACGTCAACACTGGCTTCACCAGCTGCTGCACGTACAGTCCACTGTCCTGTTGGCAAACACAACCATGTTATTAAGAGGTGCTAGAATACAGACAACTGTTCTACTGGCAATGAAACCCACATTACACACAGTTTTTAGTGTGTATATTTTATCATAATTTATTATATATTATTTTATTTCATATTTTACATTTTAAGCTAATATATTTCTACTAGATCGTATCAATTATTTATCGTTGTTATAAAGATTTTTTTATTCGCACCTTTTTATGTGATTGTTGTTATTTATTTATTTTCTTTAAAGCAGTAGTATATTTTATCATCATTGTTTGGTGCATGTGAATGTATTGTCATGTGAATGTACTAGTAAGATGACCACTATGCCTCAATAATAAAATAAATATATTTCTAAGCATGAATATCATTACCATTGCAATGGGTTATTTTTGTAAACAAATAAATTTATAACGTCGACATTTAACTTCATGTGATGAATCTATACATGATAAGATTCCACAGACCTTGCCGATTGCTATGGAGACAGCAGCCAGGCCAATGAGCCCTCCCTTCCTGCTGTTAGGGCTGTGGGACATGGTGAAGTCTTGACCAAGGACACGCAGCAAGGCATCGATCTGACCAGTGTTGTCCGTTTTTACAAATTCCCGCACCATTCTGTAATCAACAATGTATGGTATTATCACCCATTAAGTCCAATCAACAGAGATATGTCAGACTTCAATACATGGTGATGCAACATTACATTTCTGCTGTTTGGATTGATCACGTATGTGCATTTTAAACCTAAACCTATCCTTGTGCTTCATCACTAGTAGTATTACTTAACCAACTGTCGATCAGCTGCGTAACTATGCCGAGAAGACAGTCTGGTGACTTTACCGGTTTTCAAGTCAATCGCGTATAACGGGCAAGTGCAGTGTGTATGGGAAAAGAATTTTGTGGGAATGGGAAAAGGAGATATGGTTAAGAGTGGTTTTGGAGAGTTCCAGGGGGTGAGAAGAAAGCATTCTGTCATTTTTGGCACTGCAAAATGCGTGCACACCACATTGATTTAGTTGCCCACAGTAAAATGGAAAAGCATTGCAAAAATGCCACTCCATTTTTTAGCACCCGCACTCTATTTGATGCTGGTGTGTCATCGGTGAAGGTGGACACATCCTTGAAAGTGGGAGAATTGAAGGTGTGTGAGTGCATCTATATGTGTAGCCAGTGTAGGGGCATATTGTTATAACATAGAGGGCCATTATTTACGTGGGGAATTCTGTGACGTGAAATGACAGGGTTAGGATTTTGTTTTATGTAAATTACTAAATACTTTGTGCGTGATGTACTTGAAATGCATTTCCCTCTTTATTGGTAGGGATGTGTAGTTGTCAACTTTAAAAATGTTTCATTTTAAACTTAATTGGGGGAATTTCTTGGCTAGTTTTGGAATAGTTTTCGAGGGCCATTGGACTTGAAATTATTTTTAGACCTGCCAAAACCGGTGACCGTCAGTGACAGCTAGTCAGAGAGAGTTACTCACTTTTCTATATCAAGTGCCGCTACTTTCCTTTTCTCGTACAACTTATCGTTGAGAGCGCGCACTAAAGGCGGCGTAAGCGGGGAAAAATCTTTGTCGTTCATGTTTTTTCTTTCCAGGAGTACCACCGTTTCATTTTACCATTCATTTCCACATTTCAGCGGGTAAATCTACGGGTAAACCACGATTAGGCCCAATCCCCAATCACGTGAACAAAATTGTTTTTATCATTGAAAATTCACCCAAATGAAACATAAAAGTAAAATTGTTACAGATACACTGTGTTGCGGTGCACAATTATTGTTCACGAAATTTAATATAAAATATAGTTTATTATGCACTATTTTGGTAAAATAATGGTATTGTTCGCTGATTTATGCGGCAGCTCAAAAAAAGGACGAGACTATTCGCACAGCGGCTCTGCGAATAAGGTCACACTTGCCACTATTCGCAGAGCAGTGACGTCACTGCTCTGCGAATTTACGAAAGATATGCGGTATTCTGACAGTAGGTAAGAAAGAGTTGCTATGCGTGCAGGTTATACCATAGATATGGTTATACTAATAATAATAAGAAGAAGAATAATAATAAACTTTTTTTGACATAAAAATCTAAAGTAAAACTGTTCAGTCGAGTTGCTAATAAAAGTACAATTAAAACGTATAGCTAAATCATTGTTGTACGGAACTGTACTAGAGAAAATTAAATTAAGGGTGGCATTGCTGAAATTTATATTATGCATTAATATATATATATATATATATATATATATATAATATATATATTTTAATTATCATAATATATATATATATATATATAATATATATATTTTAATTATCATAATATATATATATATATATTTTAATTATCATAATATATATATATATTATGATAATTAAAAATTAGGGAAACAGTTGCAGTATTCGCAGAGCAGGTAAGAAAGAATCGTTGACTAGTTGCCATGCGTGTTGTTAAAATAATAATAAACTTTATATAGAGTAAATCTCTGTTCAATGGTGTCGACTATATTAGTTAAAAGAAATAAATATAATAAAAGTACAAGTAAAACATATGAATATTAATGCATTTCTAAAATATCACAAAACCAGCTGAACTTATTAAATGGATTCAATGTGTGTGCACACAACATGTAGTGTTTGCACAAGGAACACCAGCAGAGTATGAACCTGCCACACACAACACTGAACCGACATTACACTAAACTGTGCTAGTGAACAAAATGGCTTATAGTGAAACATTTGAGAGTGCTTTTGCGCTAAAATAAAGTATTCTACATGCAATCAGTCACAACTGTATTTTATCGTTTTGCATGATATGACAGGAATACATCATTATTAGTATACGATTTGAAAAAGCATGCACAAACTCATTTTACTGGACAAAACTGCTAATTGTGGTTTTGAACTCTTGTTTTGTGGAATCATATCCTACGCCACTATGGCTGCCCAACACCCTATTTGAACAATTGTTTTTGCCAGAAAAAATATAAAACGAGTACAACTGCTGCCTACAAACATGCATTTTTAGTGATGGTTATTAAACCAGGACATGTTGCATCGTCTAACAGTATTCAGAATTATCTGTAGTGTGTTATCTTCAATAAATACTCATTAGGGGTGCGAGTGTGTGTGTGTGTGTGTGTGTGTGTGTGTGTGTGTGTGTGTGTGTGTGTGTGTGGTGTGTGTGTGTGTGTGTGTGTGTGTGTGTGTGTGTGTGTGTGTGTGTGTGTGTGTGTGTGTGTGTGTGTGTGTGTGTGTGTGTGTGTGTGTGTGTGTGTGTGTGTGTGTGTGTGTGTGTGTGTGTGTGTGTGTGTGTGTGTGTGTGTGTGTGTGTGTGTGGCTAATAATGATAAATGTATGCATAGTCCTACGTTTTATATAATAAAAACAAAAGCAAAAACATGTAAGTTCAAGGTAAGTTCGACATTTTCTTTATGTGTCATATAGTTGTTTTGCATTATGTGTATTGCTGATGCAAGTACTTTGTTGTGGACACGTATGAAAGTGTGGTGATGTACGCGATTATGCCGAGTGCGTAGTTGTACTCGATAGTGAGAATATGGCGGTTGCTACAAGATAATGATATACGCCTATCCATCAGGTGGCACCACGATACAATATCCACAATAGTCTCCCTGTCGGTCGGCTGCGGAACTACGCCGAGAAGACAGTCTGGTGAGTCTGCCGGCTTTTGAATATTATCCGCGTGATCTATACAATGCTGTCACCTCACGGACACTGTAATTTCAATTTTTATAAACAACTGCAAATTTTTATTTCTATTTATTTTGTGTTAATATAAGTTTAATTTTGAATATTTTTATAATTCAGCTTTATTTGATAAAAAGGTATCCTTATTTAAGTTGTGTGTTATCCGTGTGGGGCTAAACAATGCTGCCACCTCACGGATAGTGGTTAATCCTGCAGTAATTCTTATTTTTTAAACAACTGTAAATTTGAATTTTCTCTTATTTTTGTGTTAATATAAGTTCAGTGTTGAATACTTTTCATAGGATATCATTATCTTGTAAAAGTATATCATTATTTTAATTTTTATTTCATAGTTGGCCTGAGAACCAATCAGCGTCCCTACCCTAATCTGGGGTAAGGCCGCCCTGGCGGCTAACAAATGCAGAGCATTAGTTTCCCCAGGCAGAGTTGAGGGGCTTAAAGGTGCTGCCACCTCACGGAACCTGGGTAACCGAGGCTAATGTTCGCCAAACGAACAGTTATTTACCTAATCATTCGTTAGGTGGCACCACTGCACTGAATAAACCATCACGGGGAGGTTTGTAAACAAAACTTCGCATCGTATCTTGTCGTGTTACTGGAGGAATGATGTAGCGAGAGAAGTACACTAAATGCAGTAATAGTCGTCACATAGACGACACTGTGACAATCCCACATACAATATTGAATATTATATTTAATATGTCAATAAAAAACTCGCTTTACAGTCACCGCTTAGACTTAGTAATACACCTATCTCGCAATTAATCATTTTATGTCACCCCAGAGAAAACTAAAATTAGTTTCGCAACGATAAAATATATAAATGAACCCCGCTATTCGAATAAATTAGACTCCATCCTGAGGGCGCCCTTATTTGTGAGGTTCCAGTGTAGTTCCCGGTTGTAAGGAAGTGTCGACATCGAACGGTAAATATCATTTTGGACATGTATTCGTACATTTCACTAGCCTCGGTTACCCAGACTCCGTGAGGTGGCAGCACTTTTAGGCCCCTCAAATTCGCCTGGGGAATTAATGAGATTAAAATTAAAAATTGCTTGAAGTATTTTAGGGAGAAATGCTGCCCACATGTTAGGACCACAACGTTAACGTTAACGAGCAGATACGATTTATTCGTGAACCAGCGTTTAACCGCGGAAGTGACGTAACTATCACCATGCGTACTTTTTCACACACTTCTACAAATGCAGGCAGCATTAAGCACGGAATATATTCGTGGATTTCCATGGAATTAAACATATATTAGTGGGGGGGGGGGGGAGGTATACAATTAAGGTACTCGGAACGAGCAAGGCTATCAATGACATGGTAAGTGGCCTACGATACAGTTTCACGATTCAGTGTCTTTTAATTTGACACAACGTTAACATGGCTCTCAAAGTTTCCTCACTTTACACATCTTCCTCTTCATCTAACATCATTTAAACCAACTACATTTTTCCAAATTGGCGCAAGTGACTATGTGTAGAAATGTGTGTTTTTAGAATAAGTATAGCAATAGTAAAAAATATTATAGTAATTGGAGCTACCATTGTCATTATTGTCATATATTGACACTATTATGTAAAGTGATAAGTGACGTATTGTTTTCATTTAGTAATCTTTATTGTTAATAACACGTGTACAAAAAACCCACACACCGTTGATTAGGCATCGTTACATCATAAACATGCAATATGTATACATTTACGTATACACATATAATTTATAACTATATATATACACCTTTAATTACTACAAATCTCTATTTATATACATATCTAATCACGGATGCATTTGCGTATGTACGTACGTATGTATGCGTGCACGTATGCATGAATACATATGTGCGTATATATGCTAGTGTGTATGTATTCATGTATGTTTGTATGTATGTATGTACATACATATTTTTCAATTTGCATGACTCGCACAGGGACGAATGCTGTGCGTTGCAAAAGAAATTTAAAACAAAATGTGAATAAATATTATTAAACATAAGACTTGATTTATGCACAGTTAGTATTAAGACAACTTTGTGGATTATCATGACAAAGTGCTACCATCTGCCGCTCATTAAAGAAGTAACTATATCGCTCAATAGTATTTCATTAGTTGTGGTTTACTTTCAGTAGTTAGGTATTAACTAAATAAGTTCATGTCAACTCTAACTGCGATATTCTTCAGCTGCAATTGTTCATGGTCGACAAATATGAATCTAACACAGTTCTTCCCCATTGTTCGATTGGTCAACAATTTGGCGACGTTTGCATCCTTTGCCAAATGCGAAAACCATCGACGCTGGAAATGCTATTGTTCTTTGTCAAGTGACGTAAATATAACCGTCATTCGTCGCACGACATCCGAACAAAACGGAATACTTCATGTTTGATGTTCGGTCGAATGTTGAGTTTGTTGTCTAGTTCTGCTTGAAGAAGAGCGCCGCCAGCAGCAGGCCAACCACGGCCATCACGTTCATGGACGGGTGGCCAGCGGAATTTTTGCCGTCCAAACCGATGCCGTCTCCGTCGGTCCCGGTATAGGATGGACGGGATGAGGCTGGGGGCGATGGGTTGGGACCTGGAAAGGATAACATATTAAATTCAACATCAATTTTTTTACATTGATATGGTTAACTATTTTTAGTCATGTTATAGCGGCACATTTTATATACACAACGGCGCCATGTTCAAGAATTACGACGAGACGACTCGTTGAGAGGGAATAAAATGAAGGATACAACAATCTCCTACCATGATAGTGATGTTTTAATATGACTGTTAAAATACTATTCATTACGTAAGAATTGTAATGATTTTTGCTTGTATTTTTGTATGTGTAAAATATGATACGAAAACAAGATATTTGAAAACAGAATGAAGAAACAAAGTTGTTAACGCGAGACCAGCATAGGTGAATGTTTGCCCTGACAAATGTATGATGCCATAGTAATATACACAAGTTTAAAACACATGTTTACTAAGGCGAACCCAGGTGGGGTTCCCCTGCGTAATTTGTACTATGACGGTACAATTGTTTTACGTCATTTTCTCCGCTATGGCTGTGCCGCACCACCACACGTAACAGAACACGGGCGGCGAGACTCACCGTGGAGACACATCTTGTTGTCGTTCTTCGCGTTCGCCGACTCGATGCAGGTGGCGCATCTCAGGTTGTCGCCACAGATCTTGTCGTTCTCTCCCGAGTCCCACCACTTGGTCTGGTAAGTGGGCAGTGTTGTGATGTAGCTCTGAGTGCACGCAGACTTCGCCGACAGTCCAAATTTAGCTGCAACGTATAGGTACAAAATCGTGATTAGTTGATGTTGATTCACTGTAAATATCTGCGGTGTCACCACAAAAACATTGCATTTAATATGTTTACAGTATTTGCCGGCGCAAACGTTATCATATTGCGATATATCCTGGTTAGGCTAATGGATTAGAAGTAGTGTCATTCGTTGTTTCATATAACTCATCGCAAGTTGATAGATCACCTCTGTTAGACAACTGTGTAGCGACGCAGTTCGACGCATTTCATATGTCCATGCCTATACGTATAATAAGTGTTGATGTTTTCTAGATCACATAGCTTTTTATTTCACCCCAATATCTTCAGTAGAAGCAATTATATTACCATTTCCCTATATAGTCAAATACAGTGCTCCAGCTTCCTGGTTACAAGAAATGGACAGAATTCAGTACCAAAAATCGCCCTTTATCTGAGCACAAAAAGTGGAATAGCTTCAGAAATAATTAAGATATTTCAATAAGTATTGTAAACCGCATTATAAACTCTATATTGTGGTATAATTTGAATGACATTGGACGTATTTGAAAAAATATATAAGCAAACTGCGCACATTGCGAAACATAGACTTAGTATACGGTTAGCTGGACTCCTAGTTACCTTTATCGTTGACGCATCGCGACTGTGTGATTACTTCTCCGTCCGCGTGTGTGTGTTTAATGGTCACTTCTTTCTTGCCCATGGCGCAGGCGCACTTGTTGTTGACGCAGACGTAGGTGGAGGCACACTCGGCATCGGAGGCACACGTCTCGCCCTTCTTGCCTGCAACAATAGCAGAATTATCATAGTAGTCTGCACTCAAGTTAAATAGCATTGGTCTCATTTGATCAATTTTAGCCGCTAACCATACCTGGTGTGGAATATATGGTTTTGTAAGTGCAAAATGCCTACTAGAGCAACGTAAAACATATGTATTTGGGGATTTTTGCGAATTCACAGATTTTGCGAATTTATGTAACCACCCATGGTATCAACAGACCAATTTCGACTATTTGTTTTTGGATTCAACCATCGATCCACATTAGGCATGATTTTTACTACTCATTCGCGCCCACTATTGTTTTACACCAACAACGTACCATTGCATACGCAGCAAAAAAATAAACGCCTCTACCTAACAACATAGTGTGTTACGGAAGTCCTTCACACTCTTTGTCAATGATATACTAGAAATAAAGGTGAACATAATAAAGAGGATTGGTATAGATCAGATTCATTGTCTTGTTTCCTGCACGTCGCTACTCCACATCGCAAAAGCCGATGAATGAAGTTTAGACATTCATCCTTTGACGTATATTAAGATCGAGTGCATAGTACGTAATGTACTCACATGATCTTAGATCAAGTACATAGTACATATTACATAATGTACTTACATGATCTTAGATCAAGTACATAGTACATAATGTACTTACATAATCTTATATCAAGTACATAGTACAATGTACTTACATGATCTTAGCTCAAGTACATAGTACAATGTACTTACATAATCTTAGCTCAGGTACACAGTATAATGTACTTACTCCCTTCGCAATGGTCCATGACTCGTTTCCAGCCTTGTTTACAAATGCATTTGCCAGTTGAAGCCGTGTCGCACCTCAAACCTTTTCCTGAAACGGAAAAATAACCAACGTAAACAAATAGCTATTGTAAGCATTAGGCTCGACATTTACGTGTTTGAAACAGCTCCAACTAGAGTACAGACATTTTGAGAAATTCTGCAGAGATATTGCCTCAGTTTGCATTCAAAAGTGCTACTTGACAAGGTAGTTCTTTGCAAACGATACTCACCCACAGACACCATTATAGTAATTGCAGTTATGAGCAGTATTTAGGCAGTAAAATCGCTGCCGCTTAATGCTTAATTTCTGCTGCCGCCAATTCTGAAAACGTCCCTCTTGAATATTACAAACACGTCAATAAATAACACAAACTAAGAAAATGTGTTTAACTATATCGCTGATGGATAGATAAGAGGCAATTCTGCCTTGGACTTCGTCGCCTGGGAGGAGATACAGTGGACATGTATCGATTATTAACGAAGTTTACATGTGTTTTCACCCACCTTCGTTGCAGTAGTGGTAGTCCCAGATCTCGTTGCCATCGGCGATGTAGGGCGCGAACTCAAGGAGTTCGTTGCAAGCCTCTCCGTACTTGTGGCCGACACACGACTTCTTGTCTGCCGAGGCCGTGTAGCCGCGGTGACACGCGCAGATCCCCTTGCACGACGAATGCAGACCGTAGCAAGTGTCAGAGTTCGGGTTGCAAGCTTCGCCAATCTGCACCACTGTTCAACACAATAAAAATACATCCATGAAAGTTCCACCACCATCATATAGAACTATTTGCTGCATAAATGCATTTACTGTTTCGAAACATCTATTGATTATACTATGTATTTTGAATACGGGCGTGACAGGTTCTTTCGCGTTCTTATTATTCATTCTTTTTGAAAGATATTTGCATGAACAAAGTTTCTGACGACGGTCGACATGTACGTGTTCATGAATCTCATAAGTATTCTACATGTATGCTCTGTCATTATTTCCAGTTTAGGCAGCTGTTTTAGAGGTACGCGGAAATAAAGCACCACTGACTGGCGAATTGGTTCATTGTATTCGTGTTATTGTTATTGTAATATCCAAATGAGATTTTTTATTTTGATGCTTTTGTTATCTCGTCAAGATGGCCTAATCGATATTACAGAAACTGCGGAATGATGACGTTACTGAACAAGTACGAAGTTCGTAAGTCATTTTCGTCTGGCTTGATAGCTGCCCTAGTTTTATTTATCTACATATGATATTGTCTATCAAGCAAAAAGCGGTGTCCCTAAACAAAAACGAGGGCCGCGATCAACCGTAAATCTTCTAGGGCGACCAACCGTGAATCTTCTACGGAAGTATGTGCAATGTCACTCAACCGGAACGGCATTAGTACTGATGACGCCATCTTGAAAATATAGCGGAACAATCTACGGGGACATATCTTAATGTTAAGGAACTTTAATACTGTTAGTGTGCTTCGATCACGAATGCTTTATCTCTTAATCAACTATTTATGTATTCTTCATTGGCTAGAAACACTGCTTTATGGGACGTAAGTGGTGGACGGTATATGAGGTGTGTCGTGAAAGTACTTACGCTTCCTGCACATGCCGTATTCGTACTCATAGTCGTTGGCGCACTCGCACAGTCCCATCTTGCACTCGTCGTACTTCTGGCAGTAGCTGTTGGCGAACTTGCAGTCAGCGCTCTTCGTGCAGTTGCTGTGGTGTTCACCAGCTCCTACAAAGACGCGACCATGTAACCGTGACGTAGTTAGAGGAACCAGATGGTAACTCCGTTTCTTCAACAAGTGACCTCTTTGTTGTATTTAATTTAGTTATAAAAAAAAAGTATGCTTACATAAAGGACAGTCGTATGACATCGGTGGAAATTGTCGTAGATTAATACATAAAAGTACCCGTTAACGAAAATTTGAAATATTGAAATCCATGTAAGTGATTGTGATTTCAAAAGCAAAGTCGAATTTATTTGTCTAACTGTTAGATAGAAGATTATAAAAGAAATCACCTCAATTAAGACCCTCTGGGAAATGTGGTATGTACACTATTAATGAAACCTCTAAGTAATATTAATTTGCCTATTGAAAGCATATTGACATCTGCACCACTCCTGTTAAACATTATATGCTACAACAATTTTTAACAATCTAACGTCAGAGAAACAGTTATATTATTAAGATTATTGCTATGAATGTTTATTCACAAAGCCCGATGAAACAAAAGCCTACAAAAATAGAGATGTACTTGAAGGCTGTTTAACATATATTTATATTATATATACCAACTGTCGTTACCATTTCGAAAGATAACAACTTTACTTCCAAAAGAAAACAATGTCCACATTAAGTAGATATAAGAATAAACAAAAAGAGAATCGACAACTCCGGTGAGGTCTTACCATAGCTGAACTGGACGCTCATCGCCACCACCAGCACGACCACCAAACACGAATTCTACAAAAGAAGTACACGAAGTTACATATTCTGTCAAATACAGGTTTTTGTTTTATGCATGTTGGGATAACATTGAAATATTTAAGGAGTGGTGATTATGTATTATTAACTATTAACACTTCCTCTTAACTATTAAATTGTAAGATAAAGGCACGTTAAACAAAAAGAAAATCTAATTATTTACAGAAAACAACTGAAAAACGTCTTTCATCGGCCAACTGGCGTTTGATCATTCCTGCAACTAATGTTTGAATATATTTGCAGTGTTTCCATGACTGCTAGTAAGGCGAGATTCCAATGTCGCCAATGTCCTAAGAAACGTATCTGGACTCATCGCGATGTCTAATCTCGCCTCTACAAATTAAGGAACTTACCAACTTTGGCCCGCTCATGTTGCTGTAGATCTTGCGAAGTTCGTTGTCTTTCCTTCTGGTCGTGTGTGCTCACAAGTGATCCTTGCATCGTGGCGCTGTCCTTTATAAGGACGCCGAAGTCGAGGGTGTGTCCACTGCGGTGGTCAGATCGCGAGCCGGTTGGCAATATTATGTAAATCCAAACTGTACTTAGCAGTCCACCGACTTCTGACTTGGTGAGTCTGATGGTTGTTGGGACCCGCGGCATCTGCCAAACACACGTAGGCCATACATGATGCCATCCGTATTGTTCGTTGAGGCACCGAGTCAACTGCTTCGTCATTGCTTACGCAGACACACATTGTAACGACACAAGTTATCAAGGACGATACGATAATCAGAGCGTGCAAGTCCAAGACATCTTTTCGAAATCCAGGACATTTCCGCGTAATCTGAATAGCAAGTCGATTGATCTACGATCTGCGACCAAAAATAGGACTGCTACATGGCCCGAGCAAGAACCGTGTTGCCAGGAGCAATGTCATGAAAAAAAACGTTCAGTAGGCACAAGTGGGTGATTTTGGTTACACAAAAATCTGGCTAAAGTTGTCTTTGGTACGGACAAATACGCCATCTGGGGGTATCCGTTAGAACAAACCGACCCCATATTGGTATTAATTGACAGTAA
The DNA here is from genome assembly GCA_964017155.1 of Oasisia sp. SBJ-2009. Taxonomy (NCBI): domain Eukaryota; kingdom Metazoa; phylum Annelida; class Polychaeta; order Sabellida; family Siboglinidae; genus Oasisia; species Oasisia sp. SBJ-2009. The sequence continues at coordinate 43,415,225 of OZ024862.1, read as the reverse complement.
CATTAGCAAGATAATAGAGGAAGAAGAAATATCAAACGTTAGAATAAAAACAGACCTGCTTTCCTAACTTTGAAGAAATTACGGAAGGCAAATGAAAAGGTTGACTATCATGATGAAAGTATGTGATTGTTAAATTACGTACGTAAATTCAAAACAAACTTTGGAAAGACTATTTATTCACACTGACTGCACCAGCGGTGACAGCAACAAGAAAAACTGTTTTAAAACTGCATTAAACAGTATACTTTCTCGAAAATATTACAAAGTAGAAATGGAAATGGACTGATCACAAGCAAAGACATATACTTAAGTATCTACCACCGATAACGCACTGCTTCGAATCACCTACAGGCGAGAGTTTGATGCGGAAGTTAAGCCAATGGCCCTGAACACGATGTATACATAAAGGGATTTGCACCCACCGAGCAAACGACCCTAAATATTCATTACGCGACGTAGGGATTACAGGTATGTGTGTGTGTGTGTGTGTGTGTGTGTGTGCGTGCGTGCGTGCGTGCGTGCGTGCGTGCGTGTGTATGAGTGTGTGTGTTTCCTTGTTTGTTTGCGTATGCATACAAGTACGTACATGTGAATGACATGTGAGTATATGAGTGTATATGTATATATATATATATATTTATATATATTTATATATATTTATCACATTTTGAAAAGAACATAAAAACTATGCAAACTGATTCAGGTGGCTAAAACTTTGTGGACAGATCATCCATAGACTGAAGTATGAATCGACCAAATTTGAAGACATTTGATGGACCTATGTAGGATTAATGAACATTTTTATGGGTTCTTGTTTTTTTGGGGTCACCCTGTACTTACATACATACATACATACATACATACATACATACATACATACATACATACATGCATGCATGCTTGCATGCATGCGTGCGTGCGTGCATGCATGCATGCGTATGTATGTATGTATGTATGTATGTATGTGTGTGTGTGTGTGTGTGTGTGTGTGTGTGTGTGTGTGTGTGTGTGTGTGTGTGTGTGTGTGCGTGTGTGTGTAGATACATGTATGTACATAAGTACGTATGTATGTTTGCATATACAGCTGTATATGTGTATGCATGTATTTATGTATGCATACGTCCATGCATGTGCACGTAAACTAAACGCTGTTATCTTTAGTTGCGAGTCATATGGTTAAGCGACTAGATTACTGCACAGTCACACACTTGTTCTAAACACGTCTTTACAACTCGAACGTACAGCCCTGTTATAGTAACGGTATTGTTTGGGGCGGCATCGGTACCGTTTCGCGCTCCGATGGCGTGATTGTGTGAGCTTGACTCGCACCAACCGACCGCAACTGTATTAACGAGTCACTGCGATAGGGTTATCTTGAACTACGGGCTGGTTTACGTTGCCCGAATTACGAGATAAAATGTGAAGCATACAATGGCGCACTTATGTGCCGTCGCATACATTTGGGATCCATAACTGCACAGCACATAGATACCGTCCAGGGTTTGCACTGTTTGATTGCTGGCACATCATTTAATCCAGCTCGAAGCCTCAGATGGTGTCACAACTCAATGTCATCAAAACTGTTATTAAGAGCTCTTAAGCCCGATTTGGCACTTTAAATCAATGTTTATCCTTAACAGTGATTTTGTATACTTGAAAATTGTAAACGCCACGAAGCACCAGCAGGACATTGTCGCAGGTGTGTCATTGAAATAGTGTCCTCGGTAATACAGCAAAGGTATTTACGATCTGAATAAATCACCTAATTTAACAACATGTTTTGTTTAAATTTTAGTTTCCCTGAGAGCTCTTTAACTTAGTGAAATTGTCACCTGATCTGTATACGTCCAGTCAGACAGAATTGGTGATGCTCACAAAACCAAATGTTTCTAAAGACAACACAACCCTTTCCCCACCCGTCTTCCGTAGGCCAATGAAGTTGAGACTCCCAGTAAACATTTGACCTAGCGCCTGTATCTGTTTTGCCAGATGTTGACAGGTATTTGG
>OZ024862.1:43395718-43403218 GCA_964017155.1 Oasisia sp. SBJ-2009 | reverse complement strand
AACATAATATATGTATATATTATATATATATATATATATATATATATATACATATGATACTATGTATATATATATATAATATTATACATATGTTGCATAATTGCTCACAATTTGGTTACGTCAGCGCAACGGGCTAAGTATATTTCCAGTTGGAACTCAAATTCGTAAAAAGAAATATTGTATTGTATTGTATTGTATTGTATATCATATATATATATATATATATATATATATATATATATATATATATATATATTATTTGGCAACATCACACTGCAAGCAAGTTTGTTAGACAAGTTTTACATTTGTATAAAAACGGACGGTTACTCAGTTAACCCATGTCTCCTTGCAAGAAAGATGAGATGTCAAGAAAGCATCAATATCTCTGAACTACTCCTCGTGTATGGTAGTCATGGCGTGACGGCAACGTTGCATATAACGATTACCATAAAGCACAAAAGCAAACACAAATCGCGTACAGACAACGCGAGTTTGCGATTCAGCGTCAACATTTACGAGGCAACATAAAATATTACACGAACAGTAAACTTGGGGCACCAATATTTAGTTTATTATTATCATCATCGTCATCATTGTTGCGTAGAAGATTATAGTACATGCTTATATGTGATGTGTTCCACTTGATATACGATTGATTTAAAAAATCTTTGCAATCATACCAACTCACCGCGTCCGTGCCGCTATATCCATTCCAGTAACTAAACGTGCTTGAGATACAACTCCGTCAACTCCCTTCAGCTTTACTCTCGGTGAAGATGACATGCCCGCACACCGGCTACGGGGCAAAGGTGTCTCTAAGGGCTTAAGAATCATCATCGCCAACTGCACATGTCTACACATTACAAACGCCGGTGCAAACTGTGCTTAACAGACAGTTTTCTGAAACTACGAAAATTAGCATAAACACGTCATATCTTAAAATTATTATAGCTATTATGTGTGCTATCTATTGTATCTATTCTGACAAAGGGCTGCGAGTGTTGTGTAACGACAAAAGGTGCTCATTTTTTCAGCATTATCAAGGAACGTTTTGTTTGAAAGCGGCCGATGCGTCACCCCACGTTTCTTTCTGTCGGTGGGACCAGCGGCTCGGTTGAGTCACGACTGGTCTGTCATTTGTGTCTGTTAAATTGTGTAGTTCCCGTGCAATAGACACCATGTATAAATGAACAACGACGTTTGGATTCTCTTCCGATAGCCACAGATAGATTTTGGTCGGGTGAAACAGTTGAATATTAATATTATTCATACTCGAGTAATTTCCAAACGTCAGCTGTTACATGAAACGTTGGTGTAATGTTTTTTGTATTAATAATAATACTATTAATGTTATTATTATTATTATTATTATTATTATTATTAGTAGTAGTAGTAGTAGTAGTAGTAGTAGTAGTAGTAGTAGTAGTAGTAGTAGTAGTAGTAGTAGTAGTAGTAGCAGCAGCAGCAGCAGCAGCAGCAGCAGCAGCAGCAGCAGCAGCAGCAGCAGCAGCAGCAGCAGTAGTAGTACTGTAGTTGTGAATCTAACATTATAAAACTAAGCTATGTAAGGTGTAAATTTGCCAACCAACTGACAACATATTGTAGAAAAAAACCTGCATATATTTACATAAAAAGGTAAACTTGGTAACATCACATAGAAAATGCATAAACGTGTACCTAAACAATATCATCAAGTTAGTTAACTGGCTATAAAATATAAATAAACTGACAGTTAACATGTGTATATCTCTCGCTGAAATAAATATGTAAATAGTAATAACTAGTTGACATAGCGACATAAAAATAAACTGATTAATTAACATTAATTAATCAAATACGTGTTCGCAATGGTGTCATACAGAACAGTTCCTCACTGGAGGTAAGCCAGTTAAAATATTTGCGTTTTAAAGAAGTATTGAATTTAGTTAGAGTGTCTGATTGACGAACAGTTTGTAGGCACTACTTCCACATCACAATTTAGTCAGTGCAAAAAGAAGCTTGTTCTGCGCGGTTATTAGACTCTCATGTAACATAGAGATTGTTTTTTTCTTTGCAGAAACGTTTTCCTCAAATCGAATTAGTTACCATTACTCGTTATCCCCAGTAGTTAAAATTTGTTACATATACGGTAGCACCTGAAATAGTCCGTAACATTTACTTTACATTCACTGTATATGACTCCAAACCTGTTGCACGAACTGAAATGTTGTACATTTAATACTGTATTATTATTGCACGTTGTTGATTCACTTGTGGGACATTTGCGTAGCTATTCGGTCGCAATGATTATGAAATGTTTTGTTTCTTCTCCCTTTTTATGTCAGTTTATAATATGCATGTATTAAGGGAACACCAACACCGTGGTTCTCGCGCTAAACATTCTAGACAAGCTCTTATATTACACCAGTCATGTGTTTTGTTATTTTACAGTTAAGATGCCTTTTTATTTGTAACGATATATGCTATTTATGTTATGTTATATTGACATTGTTTAACAATATAAATGTCCCACCGTGTACTAGATCTCTAATAGTCATGCAATTTTTGCGTTTGTTACTGGCAGGATGATTTCAAGGTAAGACAACGTAACCTTGTTCCACAGAATAACGGAGATACTGCTGCATTTCAAAGTCACCGGTGACAGGTGTCATGCTTTCCTTTTAACTTACTCCACACACACATAAAGCATTTCTGAGAAATACTCTTTTGAAGTTTAATCAGTCACGTGTTCACATGAAGGCAGATTACTTCGTAACTAGCTTGTTGAGTACATAAGAACAAATATGTAGTATTTATGTAATAAATTCTTACCAGCAGTTATAATACCGCAGTCAAACAGACGACGTGTTCGCCTGAAGGTAATTCATTTCATTATATAATGTGACAAAGCACGGACAATTCTCAGTTACCAATATCTAAATACATAATATTTACATAATCAGTATTTAACAATAGTTATAATGTCACAATCATGGAAACGACGCCTCCGCTTCATTTAGACCACTACGTCAACATTAATGATGGTGCAATTACACTAATGTTGTGATAAAAGACATGTCATATAGGGTTTTGTTGAAATAGTTTTTGTATGTTTGAAAAGCTAGCAAAGTCAGGTTAATAGATAATATGCATCATCTAATACAAGACAATCTAAATATAATTCACATTTTACACATCTGAGTGTAGGACTAATGAAAAGAACTGCTCATACAACTGGAACGACCGAATTATAGTTCTACTCCCTTTGCAAAACAATAAAGAATTAAGTAATAAGTAGCCATTGAAATGTACGTTATTAGTTTGAGTACGTGACTTGTTTTATAACAAAATCCAATAATAAAGCAATAAACTGCTATAAGTGGGTGGGTGAAAGAGCCATGTTGAAATGTTTTAAAATAACAAAATTGAGTTTAATACTCCACATTAAACACAAAATGTGAACAATGCTCTGTATATAAGTGTTTCAGCTGTGTGATAAATTTTGCTTTCGGCAGATCTAATTGGGACACTGGGACCGCGTAATTGTTTGTAAAACTAGGCAGCTTACCAAATTTTTTGATGTGAAAATGAATATGTTTACCATACATATTCCGAATCATCTAACTTTCAACATAGTTTCAATTTATCAAACAATGGTAATAGATTCCTTTTTATGTAAACACACACACACACACACACACACACATATATATATATATATATATATATATATATATATATATATATATATATATATATATATATATAATATATATATATATATAATGGTCAAATCCAGCGAAATGGGGTCTTTGGTCATATATATATATATATATATATATATATATATATATATATATATATATATATATATATATATATATATATATATATACATAATGGCATTAGTTCATGAAGCTGGTATATAAAAGTTACACTGTGCGCAAAATTAGGATTTGGTTTTGTATAAACCCATACCTCTTGGCGTGTCTTGGCACCTACCTGAAACAGTGGCTTAGTCAAATCCCATCTCTTGTTTTTGAGAATATCAAAGATGCTGACGATGTTCGTCATCACTTGTTGCCCAAACAAGCCGGAAAATGTTATCCTGTCCAGCACAGATACGTGAGTATACTGTCGATAAGCAACTGTTAATGTTATGATGTGCCCGGCATACGTGCTTGGCCCGTACATTGGCCCGTTTCCTGCTTCATAAATACGTTCTGAATGTAAACAAATTCCAATGTGGGCAGTCACAAAACTGCTGACGTTGTAGTCGTGTGACATGTATCCAGTATTTAGAGTATGAAGTGTCCCCGGAACAAAACGTGATCATGTTCTCCAGTAGGTGATAGTTATCGCCAGCAGCCATCAGACACTGGTTGAAATGCTCGTATGAGTTCCGGGGTGACGGTAATCGACGCATATAAATGGATGATTAGTCTGCTTCGTTTTTGAGGTAAAGGCAATCACATATTAAAATAGTCAAACATTAAAAAAATAGTATAAATGTATTAAAAGTAGACCCGCATGCAAACAAACAATATAATTACACACCATATACGTACACACGCACAAATCCACACAACTCACACACAACCACACGCCCACATATTCACACGCAAACACGCTCGCAAACAACCTCGAATAGGTATTCTTTTATATTTAACACATCTTTTTACACATATATGATGGTTATAATGTGTAATAAAAATAAACCAATCATAGGTGTATAGATAACCAATTGCATTATTATAATATTTTGGTTTGGACCATTTTTGTGTGGGGTCCGTCAGGTATAATGACACACTTGTCGAGACAGCTGAAGTTCATTTAGACATTTCCCCAAAGAATCAACTGCTATGTAACTGCTTATGGACAGCGGGATCATACATTCCGGGGTTCAAGACCTTGCGGGAAACTTTTTTGCGAACCCGACATTTAACGCACCAGCCTCATTTTATTTTATTAAACCATGTAGGTGTTAAACAAAAAAAAACGACCAAAGGTGAAATGATGGAGCGTGACCTATAGCTGAGTTAGTAATGCGGGTGCAGATAGCAGTGCTGTTTGCGCATCGGGGTAGAGTGTCTCCTGCATAATGTCGACACAATAGGTTCACGGGTACGGTACACCCATGCTACAAACATGATCACCTCTTCGAAGAAAATAAACTGAATAAACCATTATCACTCATCGCGTCCACTGGATCAATCGGTCACAGTCGCGCTGTTTAGGTTAAGAAAGTATAGGTTTGGACAAAAGAAAGCAAAGCTGGGCCACAAATTACGTGGCCAAAAATTACGCAATCAAGAGAATTTGGTCTACAACCACATGGTGATGACTATCAACAAGTTCCCGGCTTTCATAGCGGAATAATCTCTTGGCCTAAAGTCACGCAGTTCCGAGAACGTCGCCGTTATCAAGGTAATCGCTAGCGGCAAGTTGCATACTGTCACGTTTGAATGACAAACACGGCCAAGAATCAGGTAGTCACGATTATCACGTAGACCGTTGTCATGGATGAACGGCCAGTTGGTCATGAATCATAATACTCACGATTCTCACGTAGTCACCGTCACAACTGAATGAACTGTTGACCAGCAATCACGTATTCTCGATTGTCACGTAGCTCAATGTAACAGTTAACTGACTACCCGGACAGCTCTCACGTAGTCACCTCGTAATCTGTCGTCACAACTGACAGATTTCCAAGCAAGCAGCCACAGCTCGGTCGGCAAAAAGAGGGACGCTCTGATATGGATACCCGATATAGACCTGTTCTTTACAACGGCAAATGCACAGGATGGAACTTTCTAGGCCTGTTAGCCTTCCTGGACGAACAAAAGCTGTTCAACTACAAAACTCGCAGGACGTTATTTACTGAAATTAACGAAAGACGATTTCTGGCTAAATATCGATGAAGTATTAATTCTTAACCATGTATAACTCGAGATATTTGTCTGGGTATGCACGCCCGATTGTGAGTAAAAAAACTGTTAACAGTTGAATGAAGTTCTCTCTACTCCAACTCCAAGTGCGTTCTTGGAATGGCTATAATTGTCCAACCTCTTCATGTATGTATCTACTAACTGGAGGACAATGTGCAATGCCTTACCAGGCTGAGTAACTGCAATGAACTTAAAGAACACACGTTAATTGTTAATACACCTTGTTAGGCTGCTTATATATCTTGGTCGTATTACCCGGTTAAAATTCAGATTAACAATAAAGGATAAACGCTACCAATTTTAGTGAAAAATGGGAGTGATGCGGAAGAAATAAAGTACAAGTTGTTGTAAGAAACATAACCAATAGTTATGTTAGTGTACACGTTAATTTATCATCAGAACGCGAAGACGTATACAGTGATTACAGGTGTTACATGCATACTCATGTACTCGCACGCATGCACGCACGAACACGCACACGCACACGCACACGCACACGCACACGCACACGCACACGCACACGCACACGCACACGCACACGCACACGCACACGCACACGCACACGCACACGCACACGCACACGCACACGCACACGCACACGCACACGCACACGCACACGCACACGCACACGCACACGCACACGCACACGCACACGCACACGCACACGCACACGCACACGCACACGCACACGCACACGCACACGCACACGCACACGCACACGCACACGCACACGCACACGCACACGCACACGCACACGCACACGCACACGCACACGCACACGCACACGCACACGCACACGCACACGCACACGCACACGCACACGCACACGCACACGCACACGCACACGCACACGCACACGCACACGCACACGCACACGCACACGCACACGCACACGCACACGCACACGCACACGCACACGCACACGCACACGCACACGCACACATACACACATGTATGCATGCCACATACACACAACCACTACACACATCACACACACACATGTATGTATGTATGTATATATATATATATATGTATATATATAAATATATAAATATATACCTACATACATACATACATACATACATACATACATACATACATACATACATACATACATACATACATACATACATACATACAATCATATTAAATTATTTATAATTTATTATATATATATATATATATATATATATATATATAAGTAAATATAGTTATATATATATATATATATATATATATATATCATTATATATCATTATACATATATCATTATATATAAAATGATATATATATGTATATATAATGGTATATATATAATGATATATATATAATGATATATATGTATATATAATGAATGATATATATATATATATATATATCATTCATTATATATACATATATATCATTATATATATATATATATATATATATCATTATATATATATCATTATATGTATAATGATATATGTATAATGATATATAATTATATATATATATATATATATATATATATATATAATTATATTTACTTATATATATAATGAATTATAAATAATTTAATATGATTATA
>OZ024862.1:43378218-43385718 GCA_964017155.1 Oasisia sp. SBJ-2009 | reverse complement strand
TGGTTGTCCTTCTTATACAGTGTCCACGAAAATGTAGCGTCAATGGCCGAGTGATCACAAAAGGTATCTTACGACGGTCACGATGACGTATTGTCGATCGAGTCCATTATTCATGATTAATGACGCGATGTTTGCTGCTGCCTTGGTGCTTCAAACTTCATGTCATCGTCGTCGTCACGCAACAACGTGTTGCTATGGCAACTGCCTCCCTTCCAGAACCTCCGCTCTGCACAACAAACTCGCGTCCCACACACGGATCAAGCGCGGTACTGGGCTGGAGCGGCGGAGTTGTCGTCGCACATCATGAAGAAAATAACACAGATTGTAAGTACCTGGTTTGCTCATCTGTTCACGCCATATGGCGTTTAGAGCAGCGACGACATTCCTCCACTTCGGTCTGTCCCTTGCCAATCTGAATTTGAATCTGAATGGGGTACGTCGTAAGGAGCCCTTGTTGGCTATTATATACGACGGGTGGGGGTGTGTGTGCACATGCTATTGAGTGTTTGAGCCGCAGATCAGGCGGTTGAAATCAATTATGGTTTCAGCATGGACCGTTAAGTTGGTTCCAGTTAACTATTGTTTTTTTAAATGAACTCTTGAAATTGTTCAGTACTGTGAAGCATCTGGTGTTTTTGGTTGTTGGTTGTTGGTTGTTGGTTGTTGGTTGTTGTACGAAATTTGAGGATACATGGTCCGGGAAGTGCTTAAACTGCATGCGTCTTTTGTTTTTTGGGCCGGAAGAATGTTTCAATGGGGAGAGTTGGGATTGAACCCTTAACAGTTTGGTATATAAGTCTTAGTCTTTGGTCTCGTCGTCTATGTTCTAATGTGCCGAGGTTGGTGAGCATGGTTGTAACATATACTGTGATGAAACGAGATTTCCTGTGATGGAACGAGCTGCACGTTGCAGGGTCAGGGTGTAGGGAGCACATCCACCATCTCTGGTGAAGACACTCTGGAACTGGGCCAGGTGTATCTCGCCCTTCTCCTTGCTGTCACACACCAGTGAATCATTCTTTTTAGGGGGGCTACTCCAATGTTGTCTTGTATTTCTAGAAGGGGTTTGGGTTGTTTGTCAGAAGACCTTGGGTTATGGTACTGTTGATGTATTCCAATTCGGCTTTACGCATACTTCTCCTACATGTTTTTGGATGAATTTGTAGTTTGTCCTGTTGTTTGGTTTCTTGGCTTTCTTGTAGAGTCTTCTCTTTCGCTCTAGTACTCGATGCAGCTTCCCATTTAACCATGGGAGGTTGCATCGGCTGGAGCTAAGTTTTGATGGGATGTGTTTGTCAATAGATTCTGTTAGCGTATTCTAGAAGGTTGCCCACAGTGATTCGGTGTATGCACCGGTGGCGTATTGGGTTTCGATTTGATTTGACAAGGTGTTAAAGTCAGCATTAAGGCTTTCCCAGTCAGCGCGAGCAAACTGGTAGATCTGTCAGATTTGTTTATTTTATTGCAGGAATGTTACGTAAAAATCTGTGACAATGATGTCGTGGTCGGACATCCCTGGTACAAATGTAGAGTGTGTTACTTTTGTAGGATTTGTAGTGAAGATTAGGTCTAATAAATTGCTTTCTCTACTGGAACTATTGTACTTGTGTCAGTTGGTCACTCTCTGTTACGTCAATGCGGGATTGCTGGGTGGCTCGGTCTGAACTGCAGGTGTTTACGTTTCCTATTTCCCATGATATGTCGGGGCAGTTGAAGTGTCCGCAGAGGATTATTTGATTTTGCTTTGAATTTCTTGTTATCTTTGTTAGGGATGTATTAAGTTCTTGTATGGTTTTGTAGCACGGGTGTAGCATGTATAAGGAACCTACTAGTATGTTTTTTGTTTTGGAGTTATATGTTTGCCCACAAAAAATGTCAAGTCAGTATTTAAGACTGGTTGGTTGGAGGATACGATGTCCTTCCGCACAAGCAAAAAACCACCTCCTCCTGTTGTGTTGCGGTCTTTTCGAACAAAAGCACAAATAGGAATCTCTCGATGGTGCCCCGGGGAGCTATGGTTTCCCTCCTTCACTTCTATTTCCACAGTTCTGCGCCATGTGTTTTATGGACGTCTTCTATTCCTGTTCTATTCAGAGATCTCATGCACCGTGAGTCTAGTCTGGTGGTTGATGTGTCGTCTTTCTGCAGCACTTGGCCAATCCACTCCCGTCCTCTTCTGGCGATGCTGGTTCGAATGCCTCCCTGATTGATCTCTTCAATCTGTTCACTAATGTGTATGAAGCGTGTTGTTACTGTTCTTCTTCGTCTTTTTCTTCTACGTCTTTTTCTTCTTCTTAGTCTTCTTTTTCACCTCCTCTTTTCTCCTGGTGATGCTGGCTTCGATATTGGTCATCTGCTTATTTGTTCCTTCACTTTCCATTTCGTTTCGCTCACTGTTGGTCATCCATCACCTACATGCTCAACTCCAAGTAGTCTCTCTCTCTCTCTCTCTCCCTCCCTCTCTCTCTCTCTCCATCCCTCTCTCTCTCTCTCACTCCCTTCCTCTCTCTCTCTCTCTCTCCATCCCCCTCTCTCTCTCTCTCCATCCCTCTCTCTCTCTCTCTCACTCCCTTCCTCTCTCTCTCTCTCCATCCCTCTCTCTCTCTCTCTCTCACTCCCTTCCTCTCTCTCTCCCTCCATATATCCCTCTCTCTCTCTTCTTCCTTCTTTCCCCCGTCCTCCCTCGCTCTCTCCCCTGCCACACTATGTTCCTCAGTCCTCCCGTGCTCCCTCGCTCTCTTCAGTCTCCTTCCCTCTATCTCCTTCTATCTCCCTCCCTGCCTCCCTCCCTCCCCTCTCTCTCTCTCTCTCTCTCTCTCTCTTTCTCTCTATGCCAGTGCCTGTCTGTCTGTCCGTCTGTCTGTCTGTCTGTCTGTATGTCTGTATGTCTGTATGTCTGTCTGTCTGTCTGTCTGTCTGTCTGTCTGTCTGTCTGTCTGTCTGTCTGTCTGTCTGTCTGTCTGTCTGTCTGTCTGTCTGTCTGTCTGTCTGTCTGTCTGTCTGTCTGTCTGTCTGTCTGTCTGTCCGTCTGCTAATAAAAGTAACTCTAACAGCATCTTTGTCTTGGTATCAAGCACTGCTCCCGCCAGGGCAGTGTTGACCGGCTTTATAGCTGATCAGCGAGTCCATATATTGATCGTTGCAATGCGCTCTTTCCTGAATTCGACGTTGGACTTCCTGTTACGGCAAAGTATCCCTAGCAACCGTACATGGACGGATTAATAAACAAAACAGTAGCTGGCATGTGTGTTTGTAGACTAGTAAGCCACTCTGCAAAATAACGGCATGTTACGGTTGAGGACTACCAAAGAACCCAACGCCGAAAACATTACTAACTACAGTTTGTGCTGCGAATTAGTAAAGAACGGCTATCTCGTGAAATGATGTCCTCATTTTCAGTTGGCTGGAGTTCTGACCACACACAAACGTTCAGTTTATAATGACATCAGGAATATTATTCTGAAATTCCTGGCAACGAATTTGCACATATATTCCACGCTGTGGATATTAAATTGCACTAAACGTGTTCGCCCGAGACCTGGACCCGAATGACAAGGATGGCAGCAGGAAGCCTGTTTGAACATGTTGTGGCTGTCGTTGTGTTCACAAGGCAAGCAGGGCGACAGTGGTAATAATCATAATAATCATAATACGAAGAAGAAGAAGAAGAAGAAGAAGAAGAAGAAGAAGAAGAAGAAGAAGAAGAAGAAGAAGAAGAAGAAGAAGAAGAAGAAGAAGAAGAAGAAGAAGAAGAAGAAGAAGAAGAAGAAGAAGAAGAAGAAGAAGAAGAAGAAGAAGAAGAAGAAGAAGAAGAAGAAGAAGAAGAAGAAGAAGAAGAAGAAGAAGAAGAAGAAGAAGAAGAAGAAGAAGAAGAAGAAGAAGAAGAAGAAGAAGAAGAAGAAGAAGAAGAAGAAGAAGAAGAAGAAGAAGAAGAAGAAGAAGAAGAAGAAGAAGAAGAAGAAGAAGAAGAAGAAGAAGAAGAAGAAGAAGAAGAAGAAGAAGAAGAAGAAGAAGAAGAAGAAGAAGAAGAAGAAGAAGAAGAAGAAGAAGAAGAAGAAGAAGAAGAAGAAGAAGAAGAAGAAGAAGAAGAAGAAGAAGAAGAAGAAGAAGGAAGAAGAAGGAAGAAGAAGAGGAAGAGGAAGACGAAGAGGAAGAGGAAGAAGACGAAGACGAAGGAGAAGGAGAAGGAGAAGGAGAAGGAGAAGGAGAAGGAGAAGGAGAAGGAGAAGGAGAAGGAGAAGGAGAAGGAGAAGGAGAAGGAGAAGGAGAAGGAGAAGGAGAAGGAGAAGGAGAAGGAGAAGGAGAAGGAGAAGGAGAAGGAGAAGGAGAAGGAGAAGGAGAAGGAGAAGGAGAAGGAGAAGGAGAAGGAGAAGGAGAAGGAGAAGGAGAAGGAGAAGGAGAAGGAGAAGGAGAAGGAGAAGGAGAAGGAGAAGGAGAAGGAGAAGGAGAAGGAGAAGGAGAAGGAGAAGGAGAAGGAGAAGGAGAAGGAGAAGGAGAAGGAGAAGGAGAAGGAGAAGGAGAAGGAGAAGGAGAAGGAGAAGGAGAAGGAGAAGGAGAAGGAGAAGGAGAAGGAGAAGGAGAAGGAGAAGGAGAAGGAGAAGGAGAAGGAGAAGGAGAAGGAGAAGGAGAAGGAGAAGGAGAAGGAGAAGGAGAAGGAGAAGGAGAAGGAGAAGGAGAAGGAGAAGGAGAAGGAGAAGGAGAAGGAGAAGGAGAAGGAGAAGGAGAAGGAGAAGGAGAAGGAGAAGGAGAAGGAGAAGGAGAAGGAGAAGGAGAAGGAGAAGGAGAAGGAGAAGGAGAAGGAGAAGGAGAAGGAGAAGGAGAAGGAGAAGGAGAAGGAGAAGGAGAAGGAGAAGGAGAAGGAGAAGGAGAAGGAGAAGGAGAAGGAGAAGGAGAAGGAGAAGGAGAAGGAGAAGGAGAAGGAGAAGGAGAAGGAGAAGGAGAAGGAGAAGGAGAAGGAGAAGGAGAAGGAGAAGGAGAAGGAGAAGGAGAAGGAGAAGGAGAAGGAGAAGGAGAAGGAGAAGGAGAAGGAGAAGGAGAAGGAGAAGGAGAAGGAGAAGGAGAAGGAGAAGGAGAAGGAGAAGGAGAAGGAGAAGGAGAAGGAGAAGGAGAAGGAGAAGGAGAAGGAGAAGGAGAAGGAGAAGGAGAAGGAGAAGGAGAAGGAGAAGGAGAAGGAGAAGGAGAAGGAGAAGGAGAAGGAGAAGGAGAAGGAGAAGGAGAAGGAGAAGGAGAAGGAGAAGGAGAAGGAGAAGGAGAAGGAGAAGGAGAAGGAGAAGGAGAAGGAGAAGGAGAAGGAGAAGGAGAAGGAGAAGGAGAAGGAGAAGGAGAAGGAGAAGGAGAAGGAGAAGGAGAAGGAGAAGGAGAAGGAGAAGGAGAAGGAGAAGGAGAAGGAGAAGGAGAAGGAGAAGGAGAAGGAGAAGGAGAAGGAGAAGGAGAAGGAGAAGGAGAAGGAGAAGGAGAAGGAGAAGGAGAAGGAGAAGGAGAAGGAGAAGGAGAAGGAGAAGGAGAAGGAGAAGGAGAAGGAGAAGGAGAAGGAGAAGGAGAAGGAGAAGGAGAAGGAGAAGGAGAAGGAGAAGGAGAAGGAGAAGGAGAAGGAGAAGGAGAAGGAGAAGGAGAAGGAGAAGGAGAAGGAGAAGGAGAAGGAGAAGGAGAAGGAATAGGCATAGGCATAGGCATAGGCATAGGCATAGGCATAGGCATAGGCATAGGCATAGGCATAGGCATAGGCATAGGCATAGGCATAGGCATAGGCATAGGCATAGGCATAGGCATAGGCATAGGCATAGGAATAGGAATAGGAATAGGAATAGGAATAGGAATAGGAATAGGAATAGGAATAGGAATAGGAATAGGAATAGGAATAGGAATAGGAATAGGAATAGGAATAGGAATAGGAATAGGAATAGGAATAGGAATAGGAATAGGAATAGGAATAGGAATAAGAATAATAAATATTATTATAGTAATAATTAGAATAATTAACTTCATTTAAACACTGGTCTACAATGTAGAGCGCAACGGCTCAGGGATAGAGCATCGGCCTCTCGATTACGAGAACCGATGTTCGAATCTTGTGCTGCGGTGTTAAAACCTTGGGCATGTTGTTTCACTTTACATTGCTCCAGTTCACTCAGCTGTATAAATGAATACCTGGCTATAGACAGTGGTGGATATGTGTACGAGCAGCCTTCGTGCATTAATTGTGGCATATGGCTGGATGCTTCTCAGAGAAGCCGAGATGGTGTCTGAATTAACAGGTCTGTCAGAGAAGTAAAGTGTAAAGCCCTCTGAACGGTCCTCAAGACTGGATTCTGCGCTATATAAGAACTTGCCTTTACTTTTTGTACATAGTATGACTCTGTTCAATAGTGTTTATATAGTCTTCTATAAAAACAATATAAGTTATGAATAGACACAAATAAAATAAATCGGAGTGACACAAATGTAAATTAAGCCTGATAGCAAGTGTGACTATGAAGTCTTGTATAAAAATATAAATTACATGAGACTAAGATAGCAAAAATAATAAACCAAATAGAGTAAGCAAATTGTGAATTTTTTAACAAACTAATACATATAACAACATGTTATTAAATAAATAAAATAATAAATAAATAAATAAATATTCAAATCGCATAGTAGTATAATAGTAAACCCCCAAATAACTAGACATTAAAATCAGGTTAGATATGATGAATGACAATATATAAAACTGTTCAAGCATAACACGTTGATGTTCGTCACACACCCGTAAAGGTAAGATAATATTATTATTAAAAGCTGGTTTAAAATAGTGCGTTTTGAGATGTGCTTTGGAAGCGTCCATTGACATGATCAGTCGCAATTCATTCGGCATAAAAATGCTCCGGCTCGAAATATACAGATCGTATAAAATGTTTCTTTAAAGTATTGTGTATCATATTACTGACCGATAAACTAGATGATCGGTAAATTCAGATCAAATGTTCTCGCATCGATAAGATAGTTGCATTAGTGCATATAAGATAAGTTACGTGAGTTATTATGTAAACCAGTCGGAGATGCAAATTGCAAGGGTACATTGCCGAATTGTACACACCATCTTTAATGCATCCTAACACTAACACTGATCTCAAATGTGCGATCATTAACGTCATATGCTATATGTGTTTGTTACAGCCCCCCTTCTTCTTCTTGACGTTGATGATGCTGTTCATGCATGGTATCCGAGGTAAGCATATAGCACATGCATTGAGGCACCGGTACGTTGATTGGTGTGCTATTCAGTGCTGTGTTTTAGTCGTTGCTTGTGGCTTGGTAAGTTTCTAAGGAAAAATACGTTCTCCAGAAACACTTCGGAATAATTGCAGCAATTGCGGACATATAAATTTGCTTGATTAGAAACATTGCCTGAATACACTGACTGGATGTTTATGTTTACAATGTATCTATGCATATACAGCATATACAGCTATATATATATATATATATATATATATATATATATATATATATATATATATA
>OZ024862.1:43343218-43373218 GCA_964017155.1 Oasisia sp. SBJ-2009 | reverse complement strand
CTGCTGTCTAGTCTGCTATCTAGAATACGGGAAAGTTAAATATCAAAGGTATTGTGGTTAAAACGTTTGTTTATCGTTTGAACGTGTTGCGGGTGGAGTCTGTCAAACAGTGAATATTGTTACGAGCTTCATAAAGTTACTAAACACCGAAGTACATAAATCTGCTAGCACATAAAGGAAAACACGAGTTAAGTATATAGTCTTTTAAAGTAATTCTTCACATCTGTGTAGGCTTTTCAATTGTATCGTGTCATATTTCGAACATAAAGCCATGCCACAGATACGTTACTGTGTATTTCAAATTACCTCATCTATAAACACGTTCTTCAAAAGCACTGGTTTCAATTAAATTGTGACAGTTTCTGCCAAATCGTCAGTGTTCTATGTAAGTTTACCTGGAACATCCAAGTGCCTAGAGTGCTACTGTAGGGACCGAGACGCCTGCAGGGGTCGGAGCACAGTAAGACTTCCTGGTGTGACATATACGAATGTGATATCTTAATAATTGTGTCATTTGAGATTTTGAAGAAAAACATTTATGTGAAATGAGTATAGTAGGGCAGGTATACTAGTAGATTCAGTGCTATGATGTATCTGCAATGTAATGACGCGTGTTTGGTACAGTGTAGCTGGCGTGGTGATTTTTAGCCATTTTCTTACATGACCCTGCGGACGCAGAAAAAAATGCTAAATTTAGTAAATATTGACATACATGCATGCATTTTAAAAGAGTCTGAGATATGTGATTGTGACGAAATTTGATCGGCATATCAGTGATATGACTGCAGTGACTATGCAGAAATTAAACAAAAAATAAGTTACAGTTCCTTCTAATCTGACAAAAAGTTAATATGGCCGCCAATGGAAAACTAACAGTGTTCTGTGCCCTGCAAAGCCAGGCCTCGGAGATGGCGCTCAAATAACTAGATTTCTCATACTGTTTCCAATTAGTTAATACGTAGTACTATTTTTGCACACAAATTAGTCGAAATGAGACTTGACAGAGGCCACAATGTACTCCAGTACATATATCGTTACATATCCCAGCTTCACGATAAACAATAGTGACTCCACCTGGTGAGCAGAAAACCAATTACATGTTGTTGGCGCTAGTTGTGGCGCCATCTAGCCAATATTGAAATGAAGTCAGTGATCTTCCTAATGGTACGATATGCAGAAGGGAAGATTTATTACGGTTACGGTTCACTCTTCTTATAATTGTCACCGTTGATAAGGACCCCAATAGAGACAAAATATACTTTACAAATCGAAAAGTAATAGTTCTACCGTGATGGATGTTATCCGGGCCAGGTTGTGGGGCGGAAACTCGAGCTACACTAGCGAAAGTGAAATTTGCTATCAAGTTATGTGTACTCCTAGGTCACTGCTAATGTCACGTGACGGTTATTTGCACATTTACACGTACAAGTGCATGTAAACACTTGATGACAGTCTTATCAAAAGTAGTGCCTTTAACTTAAACTAATCTCTAACAATGGTCCTACGCTTAACCATAAATGTAAGCCTAGTTGCACACTAAACCAACCATAAAAGAGTCTGTGTGTGGATGGTACAACAAAGCTCTCTGTGAAGTGAGAATGGCACTGTAGTGGCGCCAGGTGAACGTAGACTTTCTCGCGTTTGTTGCAGGCGCAGCAAGATTGTCCACAAGCAAGATGGCGCTGGTGTCTCTGGTCGTTTGGACGCTGGCTGTAAAACTCCACTAGAAATGTTCGGTGTACTGTCGTGATTTTTAGTGAGCGTAGATAGTCCTTGAGCACCTTGGTAAGCAGTGCGTTGCAGTGACGACGGCATAAATAGTTTGTCACTTTTACACCAAAATCTTAATAAACCTTTTTTAATATTTAGAAGGCAGTGTCTGTAAGTAGTATGCAATTCACAAGAATGTACTTAGATGACTTTGACAAAAACATGCGTTTAAAATGTACTTAGCAACTCCGAAATTACATTATGACATCAGATATGTACTTCATCAGTAGCAGTCTAGTACTGTATTTAGTGTCGTCATAAAAATGCTATTTCTTACTATAGCATTCAACTGTTGATTTTACTTAAACACTTAGTACTGGATGTTTTAACATTGATAGTTATGCAGTGTTATGCAACTAGTTCGTTGAATGTTCACAAGTTAAGATACTGTGCAAGGTTTAGTGCTGTTCGCTGTACCTGCGAGATGCCTTAAAACAAGTGTTAATTAATTATTGTATGATTCCCCATGATTCCGCCTAACAGCTTAAATTAACATGCATTTTGTATTGTCAGTTTATAAATTGTTATGTGTTTGCATAAACTGTGTTGTGTTTCCTCGTGACGTTTAGTGTACATGCTATGATCATTGTATTAAAAAAGCTATACAAAGAACATTATACTTCGTTTGTCAATAGCATCATACCGCCAGAACAGTGTCGTCAAACGTTGACAAGAATTCTGCGTAACTAGACAACACCCACGTGATCATGTCAAATGGTTATCATAGAGCTTACTCAAAACAACATAAGTTATCTTTGCTTCCTCATTTAGTTTAAGTGTAATACAATGGTTATAAAAAAGTTTTGAAAACGTAAAGTCCTGTTTATGTTAGCAAACCGTTTGGACAACAATTTATGAACGATTCTCAAATAAGCCGAGATGATGTACGATTGAAGCGGTCTGCCAGAGAGTCAAGTATAAAGTGCGAACTGGATACTATACTATATATATATATATATATATATATATATATATATATATATATATATATATATATATATCTATATATATATTTATTTATTTATTTAATATATATAATATATATTATATATATATATTATATATATATATATATATATATATATATATATAGTCAAGTATAAAGTGCGAACTGGATACTATACTATATATATATATATATATATATATATATATTTATTTATTTATTTATTTAATATATATAATATATATTATATATTATATATATATATATATATATATATATATATATATATATATATATATATGAACTATGAACTATAAACTATGAACTTACCTTTTTATAAATGCATTGGGGATATTGTAATGTTAATCAATGCAATCATGCTTTCGCAAACTCGACACAGACGTACAGCATCATTCAGGTTGATTTCATATACTAAGTGTCTGCCAGTGGTAATGTGTGTAGACCATCCATGTCAGTCAGCTGTGTTCTTTCAATAACAAAGGTGACCACCCATGCCGTCAGTCGCATTCAACCGGAGACAATTGTGGCGCCCCCTTCCGACTATCGTATTGTCATTTGTCCCCAGGGACTTGCGTTTTGTCTTGTCAACAATGATCGCAAATATGTTCATACTTCGTGTTTGTCTTTTGACGGTTTGCACAATAAGACTAACTAAATGGTAAAAACAATATGCAGATGTATAAGTAGTTAGAAAAATATGCTGAGCATCATGTTATGATCCGAGAGTGCAGACAACAATACCACGTGATGATCTTCCAATCGCATGTTGGTAGCTGTTTCAAAATTAATACAGGTGTATAACCGCTTAACACATATACAGTGTATAAAAAAAATCTTACATTTATGTAAAATGCACTATCACCGCCATTGAGTAATGTAAACAAACAGGACAGGCCTACATAATGCCATATCTGCAAGGCCATCAAACATTAACTATAAATAGCAATAAAAAGTAACTGCTGGCGCCGAAGGAAACTGCAAATTCATGTACGCAAGCGTGTTTCCCTAGTTCCATAATAATTGTTTTACCACTTAACAAAACAGTAGGATTGTTGGCCGCTAGGTGGCACTATAATCGCCGTGTTTTACCGTGTATGATTGTTTCGCTGCTGTGCAATAATTTTATTCTGGCCTCAATAAGGGTGCAGTCATGAGTTTATAGACGCACTGGTCCGACAACGGCTGTGCTGTTTAATTTACGAGCTTGATGACGACGAAACAGTTGTTCCCGTCGTATTGTGTAAAATGAGATAAATTGTAGTTGCTTTAAACGAATTAAAACTGGCTGTACATTGTCTACAACAGTTGATCAAATAAGCAGGCGTGTGAAACCAATATAAATTGTATCTTTGAGAATTGCATGCAACTTGAATCAGACGAGACGGTGGCGGCGTGGCGTGGCGTAAATAATCGGGCAAGTGTCGTGCGTGTACATGCATACATTACATCATAGTGATTGTAGCGAGTGCACTGTGACGATTATTGTATATAATTGTAATTATTGTATATTGTTATTGTATATAATATGGCTACTATTTTGGTACTCTATACCATACTGCAGTCCACACACCCATTTTTAAGTGCGTCGATGTGTGACGAACATTCAACCCGAGCTCTTTTATTTTGTCTGTAGCCGGAAGGCGAACGATGGATTTCCATGCAACCGCAACGTTGTGTTGTTGTTAAAAATTGCGAACAATATATTGGGCTTAGTAAACGTACATCTGCAGGCAATATTCCTTCAGAATATATATTCTGATCCTAAGAGTACATTTGAGTCTCCGTCTTCATACGCATTAATCTACCATTACATCTCTATCGGTGCAACTTGTGTAGTTGTAACTTGTACCGATACAACATGTACCGACACAACTTGTACCGGTACAATTTATACCATTACATGTATACCGGTGCAACTTGTGTAGTTGCAAGTTGTACCGATTCAACCTGTACTGATATAAGTGGTACCACTACTTATGTACCGTTACAACTTGTGTAGTTGCAACTTGTACCAGTATAACTTATACTGATACAACTATACCATTGTATATCTATTTATATCGCTACAAATTGTACCGTTGCAACCTGTACCAGTGCAACTTGTAACAACGCAACGGGAACTTTTCCTCCGTGTGTCGTTGCAACTTGTACATGTACACTTTGTTCCAACTTGTACACGTAATTTGATTTTATTATGCTGTCGTCAGTTTAAATTGCACTGAAAGGGCACACGTGCAAAACTAAATATGTCGAGGAACGCTTCTATTTAATTAAGTGTTTTCATAGTTTTTAATTCACGAGCAAAAACCATTGACGAAAAAACGGGCTGAAGACAAGACCTGGATGTCAGACTATCCACTCGCAAACGACTAAGCTCAGTCCAGTTGCTTCGATAGGGTCTACATATGGCAAATGCTTTTGCACAGACAATTCCTTTGTAAAATGCATTTTACAAAAGATAGCAAAAAGGGAATGCAAGAATAGCATTCCAACTGTCCGTACAGAAATAAAATAAAAGGATACGAAACTACGGATGTCGTTAAAAATGTGCTCTCTATTGTCACGTGTCTGACGCAAACACCGGATCATCAATCTACTCCAATCAGTGGGAGGTTGTTCAATAACACTACAGAGTACTGGTCTACTCCGTTGGGAGGTTGAGGCAGCTATAGTTGAGTACCAGTTTACTCCACTAACTGCTAACTAGCTATATGGGTGGACATATCGGTCAACGCCGATAGACGTTAAGTAGCTGCCGTTGGATTACCGGTGTGCTTCAAACTCACCTCAAAATTACATCGATTAATAGTTTAGAATGCGTTAAGAAATCTTAATGAAGTGATCAAAAACACGCCTACTCGTTGAATGTGTTATTTCGTCTGTCGTTCAGCAAAAATGCGATGATCTCATAAATGCTGCTCTCCATGCCTATGTCCGTCACGAGGCTGGGAACGACATTAGCTATTGCATGATTCTTTCCTGTCTTCCGTAACCGTATTAATAATTTATATATGCCATTATATGAAGCATGACGATTCCTAATCCAAGATAATCCGGGTTTATATCATATTTTTGCCGTTCCAAAGCATGGACAATGTCGTTCTCTCTGCGTTGGTTATACAGATGCCGGGGCTGCTGCAATGAACAGGGGCTTTGGGCAATATTCTGGACTGGTTGCTGCCTTAAGTAACGACGATAGGTACCATTTAACGTTTCCCCTCGAAATGCCACCAAAATTGGAATCCACTCTGACCACGTCCACTGTTTTCTCCGCTTGTTCCACGTATCCAATCCACTGTAACCAATTCCTCACCAGTTTAGTCCGACCTCTCTGCCACAACAACATCGTCTTTTCTACACAGTAATAATAACAAATGCATCAACACCGTGCCGGGGAAATACATCAGATTGCGCGATTTCCAGTAATTGTCTTCGTGTACATGCAAAAATGAAAATGTGATCATAATTATTTAACCAACGAAGCGTAATCTCATTTTCGGCTAAATAAATTCATTTTCAAACGTGTTGCGGTTGTAGTCGTGTAGTCGTCGTTTAATCGTTTACTTTCGTCTCTACTGAACCGTGACGGTCGTGGACACTACTCTGTGTTTTCCTATGATAGACCATGTTTGTTTATCTTTTGCTTACGTAATATTGTTAAAATACAAGACTAAATATGTTGACTGTGTTCAACCGGCTGATTTGCACCTAAAACGCCCGCCACACTGTTCGTTATTTGAATATTTCGACGGCAAAATTGTAAACAAAACAATTATATTGTAAACACGCTCTCTTGGCTTATCTCAAAGGCTGTCCGGGTTAGCCCCAAAGCCCTTTGATGTCCAATGTGCGGGTTGGGTCCCCACATTCCACATCACTACGAACTTCCCTTTAATGATTTTTCAACCTGGCATATTCAGAATGACAGAATAGAAAACGTGCCTTTAACTAATAACCGCTGAAGCCTGAATCCAGTTGTCCACACAGTAATCGAGGCAAGCTGACAGCCGCCTGCTCCCTGAAGACATACGGCGTTCAGCCACGCGTGACGAGACGCCGAAGAAAAAACACCAACAGAAACAGTTAAGCGGGTTACATGGGACATAAAATCACTGGGGTCATTGTTTCGGCGCACACGCGTCACGACAGCTAGACGTCTACAGGTGACGCCGCGCACAATCGGACAGGTGAAATTACCGTCTTTAATGGCGACCGCAGCAGCGCGCCGCGCCGCCAGCGCTGACTTTCCCACGACCGCGGCGTGTAAGCGATAGCGCGTCGGCCGTGGCACGGGTCGCTTCACCTGCAAGGAGACGGTCGCACCGCCGCACCGTCGTCGCCTTATCGCGATCGCCGGCGACCGGCAATCACCTAGAAGACGCGTTCCCACGCTTAAGACACGGCGGCGAACAATGGCACGCCACGCGTTCTCACCGCTCGGCAATCACGCGGCGTTCTCCGGGCGCGCGTGGCCGCCGCTGCGGCGACTGAGACGGGCCGAAACACCTGTTTTCGCGTCGACATCGATATGTACCGTCCGCGCTTGAGTGCGCCGCGACTCGCGAGCGTGCTGACGAAGATTTATAGAATCTCGGGTAGCAAGGACTCGTTTCTCCCCACTAATCGTTAACTCTGATTGTAAGTCTATTTGTATGTATGTATGTATGTATGTATGTATGTATGTATGTATGTGTGTATGTATGTATGTATGTATGTATGTATGTATGTATGTATGTATGTATGTATGTATGTATGTATGTATGTATGTAGGTAGGTATGTATGTATGTATGTATGTATGTATGTATGTATGTATGTATGTATGTATGTAATAATAATAATAATAGTAACTTCTTTTGCGCCAATATCCTCGAAAATCAAGCTCAGTGGCGCGACAAAACCAGGGGATTAATCAATCTCATAATCGAAAGCAATGCGTGAGTCGTCAACGGATGGATGAAGAAGCTAGGAGGCTAAGGAGGATAGGCAGCATTAAAGAGATAGGTTTTTAAATGTCGGCGGAATGAAACTATATTACCTTGTGATTTAACACTGGCAGGAAGCGAATTCCACACCGTTTGTGCGGCAACCGAGAAAGCTCGGGTCCCGGCTTTCGTTTTCACCCGAGGGATGTAAAGAGGGTTACTACTATGTATGTATGTGTGTGTGCATGTAAGTATGTATGTATGTATGTATGTATGTATGTATGTATGTATGTATGTATGTATGTATATATGTATATATATATATATATATATATAAGTATATATATGAGTATATATATATATATATATATATATATATATATATATATATATATATATCACATAAACATACATAATAATATAGATTCTTATTTGTAAATTCAACAGTCTACGCCGAAATTACATACTATTTTTTCAATTTCACAGTTTTACATTCACCAACCCAGTTAGAAAGTTCATAGACTATGCGAACACTACCTGGCCAATGACTAGGACACGTCCTTAGAATGCCTAAAGAAAGTACCCCCAAAGTTGCCGTAAGATGGACGCCACCCGGAAGAAGGAACCCAGGACGACCAAAGACAACATGGCGAAAGACAGTAATGGCAGAGCTACAAAATATGGGGCTGTCGTGGGGAGAGGCTCAGGCCACAGCTAAAGACAGGACCCTGTGGAGGAACGTTGTTGTAGTCTTATGTGCCACTGCGGACGAAGGGGATAAGTAAAGTAAGTAATCACCCTGTTCTCGTTGCAATGTTCCTGCTACAACTGTAGCCACCGGATTAATCAACATTGGTGGCGACCAGGAACATACAAATGCATATGATGTAAGACCACAATACGGTGCTCGTCCGCCATTACCCGACCAAAGCAGAATTATGCAGGTTGCCTGAATTTCTGTGAACACATGTGTAGTGTGGTGTGAGTAGAAATTATGTTTCTGTGCAGCGTGGCATCAGAGCTGTCAAACTATGACAGCTGTCAGTCGTTGCATTTCTGCGTATTAATACAGTTATCATTTTGCTTGGTGATGAAGTCAGGGGCTATCCGTGGGTGGTTCAAGCAGAAATGGATAGGTATAAGTTTGAAAGACGTTTGTGGGAGCCTGAGGTATGAAAACTGAGGTATGAAAGAGCTCATCAGGATTAGTAGGAAATGAAGGAAACGTTATAATATACAAGATTTTCTACCAATCTTGCAAATGTGGTCTGACTCCATATGCTACGAAGCATCAGCGGCTCATAATAGAACTACTGTATTTCGACAATACGATCCTTGTAAACTGACGTCAACCTGCAAAATATACGTCCTGTGTTTATTGTGCTCATCAATCCTCTACGATGTTCACTCAATCAATGTTGAGACCGACCTGTTTATATCAAGCTCACAAATTGGTGCGCCACCATTTATCCTTCTAAATGGAAAAATAAACACGGTACGAAACACGACCTGTATCGCTGGCACCGACAACAATACACCAGACTGTGGAATCAGTAAGCCAAACCAATCAAGCAGCACAGGTTCGGCTATGTGAGATTGTATTGGTTATCGTGTGTGGGCTGATCATCGTGAAAGACGTAGTAGTAGTAGTAGTAGTAGTAGTAGTAGTAGTAGTAGTAGTAGTAGTAGTAGTAGTAGTAGTAGTAGTAGTAGTAGTAGTAGTAGTAGTAGTAGTAGTAGTAGTAGTAGTAGTAGTAGTAGTAGTAGTAGTAGTAGTAGTAGTAGTAGTAGTAGTAGTAGTAGTAGTAGTAGTAGTAGTAGTAGTAGTAGTAGTAGTAGTAGTAGTAGTAGTAGCAGTAGTAGCAGCAGTAGCAGCAGCAGCAGCAGCAGCAGCAGCAGCAGCAGCAGCAGCAGCAGCAGCAGTAGTAGTACGAGCAATTCCTCAGAGCAGCACTTATCACAGCGTTTCTTTACTCTTTGTGGAAACGAGCCCGTGAAATCAATGAGCGAATCCAACGTTCTCGATTCCGCAGTGGCTTGGCAGGCAGAAGAGCTTGCTAAATGCAAACATAACAGAGTGGTAGTTATCGCAACGTGTCTTTGCTCTTTGGGAACGCGCAAACCCCGCTGAAAACATAATCGCCAATAAAACTTTACGTCAAGAAGCCAGAACAAATGTCCCCGACAACAATAGAGTAAGTATTGCTGATTATTTGGCCTTCACAGTAGAGTACACTAATGTACAGTAGAATACAACAGAGTACTGTAGTGTACAGTAAAGTACAGTATAGTACAGTAGAATACGGTAAAGTAGTGCAAAGAAGAATAGTATAGAATACAGTAGTGTAATAGGACAGAGTGAGTACAGTACAGTAGAACATAGCACACTCAAAGTAAAGTATATGTAGAGACATGTGAATTTGAGTATGAGAATGAGTACGAGATGCATATATATATATATATATATATATATATATATATATATATATATATATATATATATATATATATATATATAATATGTGTATATATATAATATGTGTATATATATATACATATAATTTTATATACAATGTATGTATATATGTGTGCATATACATATAATATATGCATTATATATATATGCTGCTTGTGGAGACACTTACTGGTATACCTCGTTCTGATTTATAAACTGATTCATCGTTATTATTCATCCGTCGCTTATCACAGGATCTGTCAAATCCACATATGCGTCTTCGTTATAACACAACCTTTTAAAAGTTGCCCCCTATTATACGTCGCAGCCGTCAGTCTACAAAACTGTCATTCCGGGGTCACCAAGCGGCAACAAACCGTGTTTTATCTAGATTGAATTGACGAAATCTGCCAGACGTTC
This sequence comes from Oasisia sp. SBJ-2009, assembly GCA_964017155.1. Classification (NCBI taxonomy): domain Eukaryota; kingdom Metazoa; phylum Annelida; class Polychaeta; order Sabellida; family Siboglinidae; genus Oasisia; species Oasisia sp. SBJ-2009. Next base: position 43,362,683 of record OZ024862.1, on the reverse strand, counting down.
TCGCACGGTTTCGAATATGTTTTCTAAATTATCTCCAAATGTGTATCGGCAAGACACCATGTGGCACACGGTAAATTACCTTGGGATGATAGCGCGACACGCAATGCTTTGTCGTCGTCCGATGTCATCACGGAAGCACCTGATTACGCCCACTAGAGGTCGCGGCTATGTGACGGTAATGACGTATAATTCGACCTCGCACGCACAATATGGATCGGTACGCTGGGTAGAACACCCGTCTCTCCGCTCCATTATCGCGACGGGAGGGTGTTTAAGTTGGTGGATCGACGGGGCGGTATTGCTGGGAAAGCCGGTTAGAGACTTGTAGTTTGCAAGTTCAAACTACTAGACACTGCCAGTATCAGATGGACCGTTAAATCCAACGTGCGTTCTGATGTTCTCACGTCATGTTCAATGCGTAGTATTTGGATATTATTTCTCTGTGTCTCAAATCACGTGCATATTTGAGCATTCTTTATAGCAAAATTAAATTAAATTAAAAATGTAATAACATTTTATTTTGTGACAACAACAACAACTACAACAGTATACATAAAACAACGTTTAAAATAATAGTCTGGTGGTCACGTGGCATGTTCTACGCCATCTTCTTTTGACATTACAAACATAAATCTGGAAATATATATAATTACTCATGTATACGATGGTTATGTGTGTTGTTGCATGAGAACGCACCGAGAATGCGATTGAGAAAAAAGTAATCATGGAACAATACTGTTAAAACCAGTAGTAAGAGATTTGTCCTCTAGTCCAAACACACGCACACGCACACGCACACGCACACGCACACGCTCACGCTCACGCTCACGCACACGCACACGCACACGCACACGCACACGCACACGCACACGCACACGCACACGCACATATATATATATATATATATATATATATATATATATATATATATATATATATAAACAAATACATATGCAATGTACATTTGGATATCCTTTATTAGTATGCATCCAGTGCATATTTAGACATTCTTTATATATAGATCACATGACCTTTTTGAACATTCCTTGCACACCACTTCATGCATTTATCCGTTTCAACCGACACACGCCGCTGCATTTTCATGGTGGGTGGTTTTCAGCCATCCGTTACAGTTGATAGTATTGCAATTAACCGTGTCCGTTACTCTTGACGTCAGTTGTGCATTGTGCCACTGCATTTGTTCCTCCAGTATATTGAGGTACGACAACAACACTCCAAGAATTCTGTATTTTCGTCGACTCTACAGTACGAAGAAAGGAAAGTCCGTATCTGTCCATACTTTTTGTTTCCATTAACCTTTGCAAATTGGCGTAGCGTGTCGAATGTCTAACATTATCTTTCTTACAATCCGGTTAACAGCTTTTAGTCATTGTATCCACCATACCGCAATATGGGTAGTCATGCATACTTGCATACTCACGTTTTCGAAGGAATTTTCTTCCGACATATTACAATTTGCACGGGTACGACACAAAGCTGTTTCCGTGGAACACTTACATGAACAAAGAAGTCTATTGGCGCGACACCCGAGGAGTTGACGTGCCCGCCGAGTAAACATATTGACAAACCCGCCCGGGCGCCATTGTCCCGCTGTTCGGAGCCTGTGGCGCGCCACGCGGCAGATTGCGCAATCAGACGTAACTGAACGTAATGTGAGGCAACGGCACGTGATTTTCTACAAGCGGACAAACATCTTTAATACGTTGTCATTAAGCAGGTGATCGGTCATGTCTCGTCCCCCGAGGCAGTTCTGTGACGGCGGGCAAACAAATGTCCCACGACAGCACAGCGTTTTGTAAGCCCGTCAATTCGCGTCATCGCCATCGCTTGGTCTTGCTCGGGCATCGTGGAAGAGGGAGAACAACTGTTCTCAATCACACGTTCTTGTCGTGCGATAGTGAGAAAAGACTCGGTGGCTTTGCCAGGAAACGACAAGTGAACAACTGCATCTCCGACGAACATGTTTGTACTTGTGTTTTCTTGCCTCTACAAGATGACCAAACACCAACGTAAAGACAGGTGACCAATACCCATTTCCTCTTGCATTAACACACAAATTGCCGGGTTCGAATCCTGTGCTGCGGTGTTAAAACCCAGGGCAAGCTTTTTCACTCTACATTGGTCCAGTTCACTCACTGTATAAATGAGTACCTGGCTATAGACAAGTGGTGGATATGTGTACGATTAGCCTTCGCGCATTATTTGCAGCATATGGCTGGATGCTTCCCAGAGAAGTTGTCTGATTGAACAAGTCTACCAGTAAAGTAAAGTGTAAAGCGCTTTGTGCTTAAGGAATACTGCGCTATATAAGAATTTAACTTTTATCTTTTACAATAATTGATTGATGATTGCATAAATTACGGTTTCATAAAATATGAATCATGAAACACAACAGACAGCACCATTTAAAAACAATAGCTATGCGTAACTATTCTTGATAAGCAGTGTAACTTGTTCTTCTGCCATCTCCGGAATCCTTGCTTGCAATTCGTCAATGACGTCACAATGTAACTTTGTTGTATTTGTATATAATCACAACAGTGCGACAATGCTCCAGGGTGGCATTATGTACTTAAATGGTAGACGTAGATGACGTAAGCATGCGTAATATTCGAAGTCAAGAATACGTTCGTTATATCCGACGATTCCATTAATGCCAACTATTGTATATGCACAGGCTAGGTAACTTGTCATAACTTATATCAAGTTGGTTCTTTTGTAATGTTTTACTTTTTTTTAAATCGTTGAAAAAACAAGTGACAATTTTAAACCAAGAAGGACAATTTAAACACAATTGCCACCTTTCAACACGATAAAACATCATTATGTTTATTAAAGTTACTTTGTATATAGGATGTCATTCTTATGCAGTTGTGAGGTTGTATTCACACACACCCGCATGCATATGATCTCCTTGTGCGATATTTGCGTGTGTGTGTGTGTGTGTGTGTGTGTGTGTGTGTGTGTGTGTGTGTGTGTGTGTGTGTGTGCGTGCGTACATGCGTGCGTGGGTGCGTGCGTGCGTGCGTGTGTTGGTGCGTGCGCGCGTGCGTGCGTTGGTTTGTGTTTGTGTTTGTGTCTGTGTCTGTGTCTGTGTATGTGCCTGTGCCTGTGCCTGTGCCTGTGCCTGTGCCTGTGCCTGTGCCTGTGCCTGTGCCTGTGCCTGTGCCTGTGCCTGTGCCTGTGCCTGTGCCTGTGCCTGTGCCTGTGCCTGTGCCTGTGCCTGTGCCTGTGCCTGTGCCTGTGCCTGTGCCTGTGCCTGTGCCTGTGCCTGTGCCTGTGCCTGTGCCTGTGCCTGTGCCTGTGCCTGTGCCTGTGCCTGTGCCTGTGCCTGTGCCTGTGCCTGTGCCTGTGCCTGTGCCTGTGCCTGTGCCTGTGCCTGTGCCTGTGCCTGTGCCTGTGCCTGTGCCTGTGCCTGTGCCTGTGCCTGTGCCTGTGCCTGTGCCTGTGCCTGTGCCTGTGCCTGTGCCTGTGCCTGTGCCTGTGCCTGTGCCTGTGCCTGTGCCTGTGCCTGTGCCTGTGCCTGTGCCTGTGCCTGTGCCTGTGCCTGTGCCTGTGCCTGTGCCTGTGCCTGTGCCTGTGCCTGTGCCTGTGCCTGTGCCTGTGCCTGTGCCTGTGCCTGTGCCTGTGCCTGTGCCTGTGCCTGTGCCTGTGCCTGTGCCTGTGCCTGTGCCTGTGCCTGTGCCTGTGCCTGTGCCTGTGCCTGTGCCTGTGCCTGTGCCTGTGCCTGTGCCTGTGCCTGTGCCTGTGCCTGTGCCTGTGCCTGTGCCTGTGCCTGTGCCTGTGCCTGTGCCTGTGCCTGTGCCTGTGCCTGTGCCTGTGCCTGTGCCTGTGCCTGTGCCTGTGCCTGTGCCTGTGCCTGTGCCTGTGCCTGTGCCTGTGCCTGTGCCTGTGCCTGTGCCTGTGCCTGTGCCTGTGCCTGTGCCTGTGCCTGTGCCTGTGCCTGTGCCTGTGCCTGTGCCTGTGCCTGTGCCTGTGCCTGTGCCTGTGCCTGTGCCTGTGCCTGTGCCTGTGCCTGTGCCTGTGCCTGTGCCTGTGCCTGTGCCTGTGCCTGTGCCTGTGCCTGTGCCTGTGCCTGTGCCTGTGCCTGTGCCTGTGCCTGTGCCTGTGCCTGTGCCTGTGCCTGTGCCTGTGCCTGTGCCTGTGCCTGTGCCTGTGCCTGTGCCTGTGCCTGTGCCTGTGCCTGTGCCTGTGCCTGTGCCTGTGTTTATGTGCGCGGGCGCGGGCGCGGGCGCGGGCGCGGGCGCGGGCGCGGGCGCGGGCGCGGGCGCGGGCGCGGGCGCGGGCGCGGGCGCGGGCGCGGGCGCGGGCGCGGGCGCGGGCGCGGGCGCGGGCGCGGGCGCGGGCGCGGGCGCGGGCGCGGGCGCGGGCGCGGGCGCGGGCGCGGGCGCGGGCGCGGGCGCGGGCGCGGGCGCGGGCGCGGGCGCGGGCGCGGGCGCGGGCGCGGGCGCGGGCGCGGGCGCGGGCGCGGGCGTGCATGCATGCTTGCATGTTTGCTTTCGTGCGTTCGTGCGAACGCATGCGATTATCCCACCACGTCGAACAAACTGTCAGTTTTAAAAGCCCGCTCCCTAACATACCGCCTAGAAGACCCGACAGCCACTGCTTCGGCATGCGCGAACGGCATCACGTCGCGCTCTCGTGACTTCCGGCTGCAACTGACAAGTTTGATTACAGTTGATGTTAAGTGGCGAATCGCGTGAGTAGAACTCACCACCCTCGGCGACCTCCGTCCGACGAGCAAACCTATAATTACGACGTGGCAGCTATACGACCGTGTGACTGCGCGACGACTCGCGCCGACACCTGGCGACGGTCGCGCGCTAACATAGCGACATTGTGCCGTACCCTGGAAACATAGCTTGCACGGGTGCGGCATATGACATCGGTGACTGCGCGCTGAGATAGGGACCAAGATTGTGTGTGCGTGCGTGCGTGCGTGCGTGCGCGCGCGCGTGCGTGTGTGTGTGTGCGTGTGTGTGAGTGCGTGCGTATGTATGTTTTAGAATGATTATAATGCAATTATATGTTCTTAGGCGCGAGTCTATATATGTCTATATATATATATATATATATATATATATATATATATATATATATATATATATATATATATATATATATATATATATATATATATATATATATATATATGACAGAGAGAGAGAGAGAGAGACTCAGTCAGACAGACAGACAGACAGACAGACAGACAGACAGACAGACAGACAAAAACACAAAAACACAAACAGCCAAACAGACAGACACGGCACAGGCACAGAAGACACATACACCAAGACAGAGACTGGGGGTGGAGGTGGAACCGAGAGACAGACAGAGACCAGCGCAACTGTACAACTATTACAGGTCAACTAATGAACATTGCGATAGTCTAAACAGACAGACGTTTGTGAATCAGTTTCGCTCTTGCGAAGAAACTTCATGAAAACAAAACTTATTGTGAGACAAACAGTTACAACGTACCTGGGTCACCTGCCATTATAATACTGACAAACAAACAAAGCTGACAACTGCACTCTTTAAATATGTATAGATCCGTGTCGATGTTAAAGTGTTTTCTAAAAATATCATAATCTGAGCTTTGATAACACAACTTTGCTTACATCAACTGAAAGCTGTCCACAAACATCCAACTGTACGGCGACTTTATTGTACCTATCAGAACACTGATGGTCGAATGTAGGCCATACATTGTGTAAACACACGGATTAACACGTGGTTTGGAAAGCAGCCATATACCGGTAAATTCTTATGCAAACAACATCTGCTCGACTTGGAATGCAGTGACTTTACGCACTATATACACGGAAAGGTATTTTCGGGTGATATCAAAACTTACGGATGTTGACAGTTCGCTTAGGAAAGATGGTCACACAGTGGTAAAAGTGGCAACCCCAGGATATTCAATGGAAGTCGCGATAATAGGCCCCTATACAAAAAATCGCTGCAAAATATATCCAAGAACACTGAAAACCCAACGCCATACCCCATTCATCCGGGTTTTCCAAAATCACATCACATTTGACTGCTGCGGGGTGCTGAAACTGCGGGTTAGCAACCTCATATTCTCATATTCATAACGTTCGACGTCTGAAGTGTATATTATACTATATACCACGAATTTTCGCCGCTAAAAATAGCCAGGCTTCATACCTCTTAAGGGGCGTCGCACTGTGCATAATTATCCCCCCAGAGGCCGATCCAACCGACGCTAGCGCCACATTCCGGGGTGGCGTACATTGATTATACGCGCTACGGTGTCACGTGATGCACAATGGAAAAGAACGCCATAAAAAACGTGTCAACTACAATACATCTGTCGGATCCAGTAAATGGCGTGACAACGAAAACGCCGAAGATTGATAACATTTCAATTATACTATCGTTATTCGCCGATTTATTCTCTCGAATGACATATTTACGAGTGTGTGTACGTTGTCTGGGGGACGGGGGGTTGGGAGGGTCGGTCCCCTTCAGAATGTATCTATTTTGCCACAGCGACATGTTTCATGTTGGCATAGGAAGACTATTTTCACCGATAGTAAGTACTATTGTCGCTTGTGTGATTTTCATAAAAAGTGAAATATCAAAATAGATACGAAAGAAAGGACACCTTAAATAAAATACTGGTATGAGTACAAACGTAAACATACCATAAAGTAAAATATGTTCTCACTATGGTTAAATACGAGTGAATTCATATTGGTTATCACGTAAGACAATCGCATGAATTCAGTGTTTAATATCGTACATCTGTCCATAATTTATTGTGACATACTTGGTTGGATTATGTTTTTCATTGCTGGTAAGTCCTTTTTAAATTGATTAGATTTCCTATTTATTTTATGTCGGCTTCTCGCAAAATGTAAAGTAAACTACCTTTGTAGAAATAAAAAAATATGCACGCTGCGAAACCATAATTAATTAAAGTATTGCTGATGAACGTGATGCAAATAAAAAGTTACTTAAATTTTACAACGATTATTTTAATGATGAATTTCACTATATAACCTCGTTGTCATTGTGAAATAGTCCGCCCGTCCCACTCTCTGACGTTGTAATATAGCTACCTTCTGTCATTGCAAAACAGCTAATGTGTATCAAAATCTTTATAAAATAACACAATGTCATCAAATAGATTCATGATAAAAACCCTGACATAATTATAATAAAAAGTACGGAACTTCCATTGGCGACAATATTGCCTTTTTATGCGGTGACAGAATAATTTTTGTATCGTAGTAACTGAAAAAAAATCGCTGTCAGCCACTTTACCCTATCATATCGAGCACATTACACATTTTACCTAGCTTAATGTCTTCATGCGTGGGCAACGCCCTCGTGACGCATAGCATAATCAAATTCATGATACGCGTCGCGTTATTTAATAGTTAATAGCATCAATTTCGCTATCCAGAGCGGGAAGCGACTCGAGCCGCCGTCTCGCGCCGAGGTAATTAAACCCGAGACGCCGACTCCGAGGACAAGTCGGGCACCTAATATGGGGGTCTGTCACCAGAGACACGACGAGTCATGCTCGGGCATTGTTGAGAGGCGGACCTCCCGCAAACCGCTGCCCGTTCCCAGGCTCCGGCGCGTCTTATCCGCCCATCGCTGACGTCCCAGACACGTGCGCCGTCTTTGACGCGCGGCGCGTCTTATAATTACTTAGGATCAACCCGCGATAAGCCTAACGCGTTTTATCTATTGCACGCGGTATCGCGTCGCTGCGACATATTACGCCCGCGATAACGCGCGATATCCGCGGCGATCGCGATGGCAAAGTTTGCGAACATCTGCGCGCGTATCGCGACGCAGACCGCTACGGTGTTTTTCTCACGGTCTTGTGTCGCGCCGCGCCGCTAACCCGCCATTGTGTGGCTTTGTGCTCGGCGATGTCCGCAAAAGTCGCCGCGATTCAAAGGAAAGACACGCGTCTTTTCGCCGCCGTACGCGCTGCGGTGTCGGGTTTGTTTTGGCGAGGCGTCGATCGCAAATTATACACCTGCATGTGTATTTATAACCGCACGCGCGTTATTGATTCAATCCGCGCCTGCATTATTTCCACGTCGTCACTTCCTCGGTCCGTGGTTAGACCCTGAAAAACCCGTTTACAATCGGACTGTCGCCGGGCGTTTTCGCATAGCATACTTCGCGGCGATAATGTTTTCATTCCATTAAAAGGTAATCGCGTGTACGCGCTGGAATGCAAATATTAGTGGAGCGGCTTAAATTAATCCGTTGCTTCTTTGAGACGATGAATCACTATGCCCCGGCACACTTCATCGTGCCGCACAAGCCGGTGCACCTGTGCGACACAAAGACCGACAGGTTAACATAAACACGTCACCTCTCGACGCCCGGATTATCTTCCGTCAACCATGTTTATCTTTTTCGCAATGTTATGTGTGGTGCACGAAGTGGAGACCGCGTGCTTTTGTGGTAGCGGTGACGCGAATACATACAGTTTAGTTACATTACAGAGAGTAGCGGAACTGTTCTGCGTTCAATTACAATTTAACAAGGGCGTTCTTTACTCTCTCAATACGTCACAAAATGCCCCCGGTCAGAATCCCGATAGACCGTGGTGTGTAACTAAATGGACCGATGATTTGGGAATTTGTAAAATTTATAAAATTTAGTTGGGAAAGCCAGAAAAACGACTCTAACTTGATCCGAGGCACCACCCGTGAACCGTGTCGCGCATGCATGACAACGCACACGCGACTCGTGTCGTTTTCGTACATGTGTACATGCATGTTCACGATTACACACTTACGCGCATACACATACTCACGCACGGACGCACACACACGTCGTTGAATATTAGTTGAAGTGCACTTTGAACGCATGTGAACTAATGGTAACGTTAATATAATATTGTAGTTATGACTGTGTGGTGTTTTGGATAAGAAATTGACCATTTCGTAACTAATCAGGACTTGTCCTCGATGAAATAATAAATTCCATGTTTTGTTCTGGCGACACCTTACAGCCAGTGTCGTGTTGTCGATTCAGAAAAAGAACCAAGGAAAACCACCATGCATGACAAGGAAGAGAACAGTAAACTTAGAAACACTGGAAATAGACATAATAAGTATACAGCTGACCCCATCTAGGGATGAGCGGACCGAATGCAAGAAATTGGCGGTAATCCGGAAACGACGTAGTTGCATAATTGTTTTATAAATGAGAAGAAATAAAGATGAAATAAAAGATAAAACGAAAGTATCAATCAATGAGAGTTCGACGAACGCTCGACGGTGGCAACGACCACAGTTACGACGGCCGTGGCGACACCGACGGACGGACGGACGACAAGCGACAAATGCAAGACAAACGACGCGCCGTACAATGGCGGCGTGTCACATTAAATAACCACTGGGCGTACGACAAGCGTCGGACGAAGCACATAAACCAATCACCCGCAGACACCTGTTACTCCTCGAAACCCCCGCCCCACCCGCACGCCCCAGAGGCGGTGGTTTTGTGCTCGCCGCTCTCCCATAGTTCACCTGGGCGTACCCGCGTGCCACCTGCAGTCGGACAAGTACCTGCTACGTATATGCAACGGGTAATTCACGAGCCCCAGTGTCCGGCACGCGGGGCGTGATGACACCCTAGAGGAATCGCCGCTGACCATCGTTATTCATACGTCGACGCAGCGACAAGACGCGTCGTCACCGTTGGCTGAACCTGTCACGTGCGACTGATCGCGGTGATCAGCCGCACGTGACGTCTCCAGCGCTTGGGGGATGCTACATTGACGGTCACCCAAGCGATGGCTCCCGACAAGAATTCCTTCTGTAAATAGCCACGTCGTCAATTATTAATTAGTAACATTTCGTATTCATATGATGAAATGTCGTACTGATATGATACAGTTTCATATTAATATAGTGCAATTCCACACGGCGAGTAACACTTTTACGTTTTAAAATTATGTTATTTCAAAAGTACAGTCGATAAAAAGTATTACTTTCAGACAGTAAAAATAACATCAACACGGTTGATATTAATTAGACTGTGTACACGCTGCATATTTTACCTTCCCAATATGTGAACATTGGCGCCCCGTCGTGGAATTCACTCTACTCGCTGAAGTATGTCTGAAAGACCGACTTAGCCCAAGTTTCCTTAATTGGCGTGCACGCAATTAGCACAAAGTCAATGAGAACACAAACGCGGCCTACGTCACACACTAGTCCTGTCAGACGACGGAAAGCAACCAAAACAACAGCGTCAAGTGGACCTGTTCAAACTAGCGACGTCATTGAGTCGGAAGCACTTACGAGTAACTGTAAGCGGTTAAGCACTGTTATACAAAGGCACGCGTGAAAGCTTTACGGCCGACTGCCATTAGCGACGTTAGAGCGCGCAATTGTTTTTTACGCTGAAAATCGCTAAAACAAACTTCGTCCAACTGGTGTATAAACATAGTCGCCAAGACACGACGCACGGGAAGGAATTAATTCGCAGCGAACCCACATCGTTCAGTAGTCTGGCGTGGCAACGACCGACTCGTGCAGTCAACTCTGTGTTTCATCATACAATTTCGTTACTTTCCTTTGAAACAATTAAAATGTAGATAATAATAATAGATATTGTCGTTTGTCTCGCTATCTTACATACCTATGTAATTATTTCTTGTGTATTTGTTTTAGTATTTATTTGAAACAGCTCCAAGTTAAATACTATTAAATAATACTATATATATATATATATATATATATATATATATATATATATATATATATATATATATATATATATATATATATATATAACCACTAGTGTAAATTGTTTAATTATAACTTCATCAAAATATATTGCAATTAAATGAAAAAATATTTATTGTATATTCATTATATGAAACTCTGACGTGTCCTTCCACCTCATCTTCACCTGTTGCCACCAGAGACCGCCACTGGTGACTGTCAGTTATTGACTCACATCCAGGTGTGTTCTCAGTCCTCAACGCTTTCCCTACCTCTTACATGTACTCTCATTTACCATCTTTGTGTGTCTTCTCTATATATTCATCTTCACCTCTTTCCACATCTTTCCTCACCTTTCTCACTCCACTTTTCTTCTCCCTCTCCCTCTCTCTCTCTCTCTCTCTCTCTCTCTCTCTCTCTCTCTCGCTCTCGCTCTCGCTCTCGCTCTCGCTCTCGCTCTCGCTCTCGCTCTCGCTCTCGCTCTCGCTCTCGCTCTCGCTCTCGCTCTCGCTCTCGCTCTCGCTCTCGCTCTCGCTCTCGCTCTCGCTCTCGCTCTCGCTCTCGCTCTCGCTCTCGCTCTCGCTCTCGCTCTCGCTCTCTCTCTCTCCCTCCCTCCCTCCCTCCCTCCCTCCCTCCCTCCCTCCCTCCCTCCCTCACTCCCTCACTCCCTCACTCCCTCACTCCCTCACTCCCTCACTCCCTCACTCCCTCACTCCCTCACTCCCTCACTCCCTCACTCCCTCACTCCCTCACTCCCTCACTCACTCCCTCACTCCCTCACTCCCTCACTCCCTCACTCCCTCACTCACTCCCTCACTCCCTCACTCCCTCACTCACTCCCTCACTCCCTCACTCCCTCACTCCCTCACTCCCTCACTCCCTCACTCTCTCACTCCCTCACTCCCTCACTCCCTCACTCCCTCACTCCCTCACTCCCTCACTCCCTCACTCCCTCACTCCCTCACTCCCTCACTCCCTCCCTCCCTCCCTCCCTCCCTCCCTCCCTCCCTCCCTCCCTCCCTCCCTCCCTCCCTCCCTCCCTCACTCACTCACTCACTCCCTCCCTCCCTCCCTCACTCACTCCCTCCCTCACTCCCTCCCTCCCTCCCTCCCTCCCTCACTCACTCACTCACTCACTCACTCACTCCCTCCCTCCCTCACTCACTCCCTCCCTCCCTCCCCCTCCCCCTCCCCCTCCCTCCCTCCCTCCCTCCCTCCCTCACTCACTCACTCACTCACTCACTCACTCACTCACTCACTCACTCACTCACTCACTCACTCACTCACTCACTCACTCACTCACTCACTCACTCACTCACTCACTCACTCACTCACTCCCTCCCTCCCTCACTCACTCCCTTCCTCCCTCCCTCCCTCCCTCCCTCCCTCCCTCCCTCCCTCCCTCCCTACCTCCCTCCCTCCCCCTCTCTCTCTCTCTTTCACCGTTGCAGTGACAGTTTGAAACCAAACCGCCAACATATGTCCAATTGAATATCCCCATTTGAACGTGCGTCTTTTTGCAGCGAGCAACCGACGAAACTGTCCCCCTGCGCGTTTATATGTCTATTCTAACCGATCACCGCGATTCCTTCCGCTTCGGCGAGCTTAGCCTACCTGGCCCGCACAAAGCGTAAATATATTATTTGTGTCTACATCTGCGACAAGTGCCTGCGCAGTGAATGCTGTTTTGTACATCAAATGCTGCCTCGTGTCACGCGCAGACGGCCGAAGTTGATTAATGATCTCGCTGAGTAACGACGATGCGCCGTAGACATCTCTTCTCACGGCGTCTACTGTGTACTGCGACGAATTACTGCGTACGCAGTCGAACTAAACGTCTTTACACTTGATTGTGACGTGACCCTGTCGTGTCACGGAAGACGTAAATCAATGTCACACCAGCGCGCTGACAGCGTCGCTACCATCTGGTCGACGACTATGGTTGCGCGTAATCATTATACTGTCTCGATCGACCTCGGTGCAAACGAATTACCTGCTACGAAATTCTGAAGCCTCCAAACTGACAGTTGACGTTTTTACGCCTTGGTAATTCGACATGATTACACAGACATGTCACCAGTTTATGCGTCCACGTGGGATCTTCTGTAAATATTATATATTATATATTATTAAATGCTGTATTACCTTATTAACATGTTCTGATTTATCTAAATTCCATGATGTTTCATAACGATAACATTGTGATGAAAAAGTATAGATATCCTTATGCTGTGCTAACGTGCATTTACACCGCAAGAATTTCCTATTTGGGAATGTTAAGCATAGCATGGCATGGCATGGCATGGCATGGCATGGCATGGCATGGCATGGCATGGCATGGCATGGCATGGCATGGCATGGCATGGCATGGCATGGCATGGCATGGCATGGCATGGCATGGCATGGCATGGCATGGCATGGCATGGCATGGCATGGCATGGCATGGCATGGCATGGCATGGCATGGCATGGCATGGCATGGCATGGCATGGCATGGCATGGCATGGCATGGCATGGCATGGCATGGCATGGCATGGCATGGCATGGCATGGCATGGCATGGCATGGCATGGCATGGCATGGCATGGCATGGCATGGCATGGCATGGCATGGCATGGCATGGCATGGCATGGCATGGCATGGCATGGCATGGCATGGCATGGCATGGCATGGCATGGCATGGCATGGCATGGCATGGCATGGCATGGCATGGCATGGCATGGCATGGCATGGCATGGCATGGCATGGCATGGCATGGCATGGCATGGCATGGCATGGCATGGCATGGCATGGCATGGCATGGCATGGCATGGCATGGCATGGCATGGCATGGCATGGCATGGCATGGCATGGCATGGCATGGCATGGCATGGCATGGCATGGCATGGCATGGCATTGCATTGCATTGCATTGCATTGCATTGCATTGCATTGCATTGCATTGCATTGCATTGCATTGCATTGCATTGCATTGCATTGCATTGCATTGCATTGCATTGCATTGCATTGCATTGCATTGCATTGCATTGCATTGCATTGCATTGCATTGCATTGCATTGCATTGCATTGCGTTTTCTTATAATTTCGCACATTTGCAGATGGATCTTTTACAATATTGATATGGACATTAATATCATGGAAATCGTTTATGTATTCTACATATTTTGTTCACAAATCGATTAATAAATGATTGGTAATAATTTTTTTTAAATGATATTTGGCGCGAATACTGCGGAGGAGAATGGAGAACAGCAAAAGTTAGAAGGAGTTGAAAACTGTTGATAGAGAAAGCAGTGAGAGAAGTGCGAGAAGAAGAAAGACAAGACGACGGAAAGATGACAGTAACCAAGGCCAACCTCGTCCTTGACGACAGGGACAACAAGAGAACAATAAACGCAAATCCGTTCCTCTTCGTATTTCTGTGTTTCCGGGCGCGTTCATGTGTACATTCCAGCGGGAGTATATTCGTCCTCGGGGATAGAGCAATTAGACACGTTCTCGGCGAGCATGGGGCACTTGTTCCCATCTCGCGACGCGCAACCGGAGTCCGTTCCGCTTCACTGACTCGTCACACGCGGCTGCACCGGCACGCGACGCCACGGGACTGACGGGACGCGCGTGTGCGGGCATTTATGCCCCCAGCGCCCATTCAGCCCGTGTCAGTGGGGTATTCGGGGGCACTCGAGGGTGCGGGGGTCAGTGGATATTGGCGTCTCTGCCCGGGCTCGGGGGGTGGGGAAGAATAGCCTCCCGCGACAGGTGTAGCCGACGCTGGGAGGACGGACAAATTTATAGCAATTATGGACGAACCGTCCTGAGCTAGTTGCGATTTAATTAGTTGATGTCTGCAAATTAAATGTGTCTCCCGTCCTGATAGTCGACTGATAAATATAATTGTGCGTTAGGGGTGGGACCCACGGGCGACGATGCGGGCAAAGATAGCGACAGATAGCGGTGGCACTGTCTCTGTTCACGAAGCGAGGACACCAGCCGAAGATAAAGAACAACAACGTGTGCATCTTCAGCTATACAAACCACGAATCCGTGACAAATTGTCCGCCCACAGAATGCCATAAGATAATATATCTACAGACACGGGGCAGAGCAGAAAGCCAAACTGTGAAAAGGATCAAACGTTACGAGGTCGGATGCTTTAGTACTCTGAAAAGGGCTGCACATCTTCGTTATACAACTTCTCCCAATGGTATCTGGTAATTGTTAATATTTAGAGCTTATCGTTGATGTGAAGCGTGATGTGAAATAATAAGTCTACTATGGTTGTACGTATCTGGATAATTATGTTCATGTTCACATCGGTCCATTAGCTTTCGCCATATTTTCTTATTGTGAGTTTCCTTTGCGTGTTTTATGCGACGAATGAGTAACAGAAGGCAAATGTTCTTCCCATTGTCCTAGACCTGCTCACGTGCATGGCTTAACGATAGACATACTGATCTTATCACGAGGATTGTATCTTTCCAGAAACAAAGAGATGTATGGACAACAACGCCTATTGCCGTTGACCCCGCATATTTGTTTTTGAAAACACGGATTTTGTATAAACTATATATATATATATATATATATATATATATATATATATATATATATATATATATATATATATATATATATATATATATATATTTATATATGATACACAATCCGTGTTTTCAAGACCAAAGTGTTTCAAATTGCTAACAAGATTGATGACAACAGGAAAAATATATAAATTCTTACGGTTTGTTTTGCACGCGGAGCACCTAAAACGGCGTCCTGGTGACAGAGTCTCAAACATGGAATAAAGAACACGGCTGCCATTGACTAGAATAGAACGAGCCTTCGCAAAAACAAGTTTTTGTTTTTCATAATAAAGATTATGAAATAATAATTTCATTAACGGTATAGAATAATATTATAGGTACAACACCTGATATACGGAAAAAACATAAGAAAAGCGTATATGTTGCTGATGCACCTGACACTGCCGTTGAAATTCTAAGCATTCAAATCGTCACACAAGTCGTGACAAACGACATTATTCAACATCAAATATAATGCCCACTGACACGATTGTGACAGATCAGACGTGTCCACGCGCTGTCGCAGACTACGTGCCTAATTATTCCGGCCAATGGTCAAGCCATGTGTCCAGCGCGCAGCTGTCATGCGCAGCGATGCACAAACTCTCGACTGAGTGACGTCATTAGTGTCAGATGCACGACTGATCACGAGTGACCACGAGTGGAATTGTACCATCTGGACATCACGCACTCTTTCCCACATGCAAACAACCCTTTTCCCGAAAGAAAGTTTCTCCCAATGCTTCCTTCGATGATTCCATTAACGTACATACTAACTTTGAACACCATAAGTGCAACTCCTCTCGCATCCATGTCCACCCGTCCTCATGTGTCCACTGGGCTGTGAGGTACCAACATGTGTTTTAGAAACACATCGATAGTTATCCAAAGTTATTTACATACGATTGCTTTATTTGCTCCGTTTTCGTGGACCGTGTTTCACCAGGGCATTTCTCTTATCTCGGAGAAGTGAGTGCTGATCAGCCCACCAGATGACGTGTTGCTCTAGATGTACGTTAACCTTACAACCAGCCGTTTGAAATACATACAGACATGTGAAAACAGGATATGAAAGTGTGATCGGACACATAAAAGACAACCATAGACACAGCGGCTGTGGACACCTACTTACACAAATAGGAGTGTGTCAATGGGGTTACATTCGTGACTAGTGTTCAAATTTGTACGCATGGGTAAATTGTGCGCGAGTGCAAAATTACACTATTAACAATGCAAGCCAATGTCACAAATGGACTCAGATCACATTTGCATTTTCCATAGGCGACCATTATAACGTTTCCTTCATTTCCTACTAATCTTGGTGAGTTCTGTTATTGTCAATTTCACGGCATATTTACCCTCCATAGACAGAGGTTCAGTGAAAAAATCGTGAACTTTTAATACCTCAGGCTCCCATAAACTTCTTTCAAACTTTACACCCCTCCACTTCTGCTTGAACCACCCACGGATTGTCCCTTATTACACCACCAAGCAAAATGACAACTGTATTAATACGCAGAAATGCACCGACTGACAGCTGTCATAATTTGTCAGCTCTGATGCCACGCTGCACAAAAACATCATTTCTACTCACTCCACACTACATATGTGCTCACAGAAATTCAGACAACCTGCATAATACTGTTTTTATAGGGTACTCTTTGGTCTGGCATTGTGGTCTTACGTCAAATGAAATATTTAGTGACATGTTGAACAAACGGGATTCTGAACAATTACAAAGTCGCAGGAAGATAATTTCCCCAAAATGGTCTCCAAGCACGGTTCCTATATGGAACGGAAATTTGAAGGCAACACCTACTACCATCGATTTTAGTATTTTCATAGTGAACTTTTATATGAAGTAAAGTTGCATGTTATAAAGTTATTATCTTACGTTGATGTAAATGAACAATATACACTCTTTACCACTGTTCCCCTTTACACTTTACCCATGACATACATGTTAAATCGAACACCGTCTCTATTTCTTTACGAAACGTAGCTGTTGATGCACGAAGCTTATTCGTATATATAAATCTACAACGGTATATAATCAGATAAGTCATTTTATGTCCACCTGTTGTTCCATGCTTCTGCAAATGACCAACGCTAAGCTATGGTATGGATTTACTAAGTTGACGTGTTCAAGTTTTAAATGAGTGTTACGCAGTCAGCGTCAGCCTCTTTACTCACTAACAGCCTTAAACTCGCCGTCAGACGCTCATTACAATCCTCCGTACGCCACCAGTAAGTGCGGTTTTAGTGACGCCTGGTTAAATGACGACATCTGAACAATGGCACTCAGCGGTCACTTTCGGACAGACTAACTTCGGTCTGGTTTGGAGGGCAATTATACACGAGCAGATCGTGGTTTGCCAACTGGATTTTGAGGCAACATTTCAAAATTGTCGAACATCCAAACAGAAGTTTCGCCTTTAAGAAGTAACGATGTTCTTCAACTTTAAATTGCTGCCCCAAATCTAGTTGGCAAAACTTGACCTGCACGTGTATAATTGCCTTTCCAATCCAGAGTGAAGTTAGTCTGTTGAATTTGTCAATTTGTATTTCGGTGTAATTCATGTTAAATCTGGTCAAATCTCGTTTAGCGATTCTACATTAATTTTAATGGTACACGTTTGCACACTATGGGTTGCATCCTTCTTCTAATAGGGTTACACTAGGGGTGCAACGTTGAACACTAATGTTGAGTTACATACTATTATGGACTTGCCGCTGTTACAGTGTCATTTTGCCACCCGTATTGTGCAATGTGCAAACCTAAACGATCTTCTACATCTTACTGCTTGGAATAACTCATAGAATGCTTTTTACAAGACATTAAAGTAAATATGATGCGCTACTAAAACTGCTAATACGCATTGATCACGTTTGAGATTACTGCATTCATTGCGTGTCATGTCTGTGATTTTCACTACACGATCACATGCCCGTGCCCATCTGTGTGATGCTGATAGCAAGGGGAACAGAGAATCACATACAAGTGTATACAAAGAGTTTAATATTTATAGCAGTAAATGTGAAACATCATCCACCAAGTCTGACGATCATATTGAAATATGTGTAAGATGAGAATGTTTTACTCCGAATCCAACAGACGCCCGTATTCAAACAATCTCCAGATCATGTGTCTCGATTACATGTCGCCTTGATTTCATTTTCAGATAAAGGGTATGGTAGTATTATACGAAACATCAGTTCGAGATTCGAAAATATCATTAAGTTTAAATTATTTATTAATGTACTGTCCATTTATGTGTCTTATGCGCAAATTTATTTTCCAAATGTAAGTATGCCATTGTTCAAGAAAACAGTGCTACTTTATTTCCTATCAAGTGAGGCTTTGTTTTATTGGCATATTTTACGTGGGTTTATTTTCACGAATCCCAATTTCACGTTCATGCCACATTTGAAGTTAATCAAGTATGTGAAGACACCGACAGTCCTTGAAACCTTGAAACCCCGAACCCACGTGCACTGGACCCACGCACCCGCACCCCTCCCGAGACCCCACGCATCCACTTGAAATGGACCCCACGCATCCACCCACCCAGGCCGATTTCAATTTGAAAACCGCGCCAACAGTTTTTGACTAAACACGCATGCACCTGTTTGATAAACGCGACGGATAATATCTATGCTTTTGTAGAAGATCAGCGTTTTGCAAATGGCTTATCGGCGAAATCAAATATTTATCTCCCTAAACTGGGACCTCAATGCGTGTCACCGCGTGACGGCCTTGTCGGTGCGCATCTGTGACACCTGTCCGCTTCGCCCGGTACAACCCTCATTATGGGAACGCGTCGCTTGTGTATAATAGCACACGACCGTACAATTGCTTGACGGCCCCGGGGCAAAATGGCGTGCCAGCAGTCGACAACGCCGGATATTTTCATTAATTTCGGCGTTATCCCATTAAGCAGACACTTCCGTTGTTCGCGTGAAGGTGGCGAACATCGCTCAGCGAACCCGACACGCCACAGATGCTGGAGACTGTACATGGCCACTGCAGCGGGACAGTGACACCTGTGCCGCCCCGTCACGCGCGGCTGCACCCGATGGTGCGAAGCCGCGAAACCAGAGGCGCGTGACGACGCGTGGCAGCGTCTC
>OZ024862.1:43325718-43338218 GCA_964017155.1 Oasisia sp. SBJ-2009 | reverse complement strand
ATATTTGTTGATCTATATAACGCCTACCACACGTAGCATGGCATCATAGTCTTGTTTTCGCGCGGAATTGTTTATTGATGGCGTAAATCGGGAAAAATCGATAGGAGCTACTCAAACCAAATTCTGCTTGATGATTATGGCGGCGTCCAGTGATTAAAGGTATCCAAATTTTGAAGAAAGAAAACAATTAAAATATACCAGGGCTCAGAGACCATTAAATCATGGTCACATATCGTCTAAATGGTATGTTGCTGTGTTCGAGGAACGGTTATTCAAGCGATTCAGCCCTCGTTAAACCGTAACTTAACTGGTACCGTGTTAATTTCACTGGTACCGTGTTAACCCTCGACCCCTCCACTCCTCCACCACTCCCCTACTTGACAAATTGTGGCATACCCCGCGTGCGTCCCACCGAAGCCCCCACATTACGGGACTTTCTCTGCGGTCGTCGACACGACGTTGAATGTGGAGTGCAGTCTTCGCCACCACGCCGCCCCGCCCCGCCCCGCACGGCACTTACCGAACGCAAATTAGCGCTGTCTGACGTCGTCGAACTCTACCGAATTGGCCATTACGCGTCACGCTGTATAAATCCGAACATCGCCTCCCCGATAACCAGATTGAGGCAATTTGTGAGCGCGGTTACGTCATGGCGCGTAGCCGACATTCGTGGCGACGTCACATTAACGTACTTGACAACAGGTGCGCGTCATTGGAGACCGCCAAGCCAGCTGCCCGTCGAAATCGCGCTCGATTTTCGTAGCATATCGATTGTTTGTTAAAGATGTAGCAGATAACCCACAAAGCGGGTACAACTCTATACTGGCCGAATAAATTATGAATTAAATTTGGGAAAACTGTCGCTTTGATTTAAAACACCAATCAACAAATTATGTAAAACAATCCTGTTAACCATTCAAAACGTTACATTAATAAATAACATTTGAATTCGCTATGATTTATTATAATTAATAATGCGATAATTAACAATAACACTATTTTACAGCCCTGTTTCCACTCAAACCGTTGTATACGTCAAAGTATGATGTACTCAATAGGGCAAAATATGTATCTATGTAACACAAGCTTCTTAAAAACAATAGTAACTTGGAAAACGCAGAAAACAGGAATGCTATTGCAAACGGGATGTAGAACATGGAAGAAGATGGAATGTGACAACAAATCTGGAGTAGGAGAGAAAATGGAAAATTACGTCGAGCTAGTTCAATGGCCGCAAACAGGACCTCGCCGGTCAACTGGCGAGCGACGCGCCGCAGAATGAGAAATCAAACTTGGTCTCTCTCAACTGAAAGTGCGACGTTCGGACATTTTGTTATTACAAATGTGTGAATGCTAAAGGAATACTGTTAAAGAATTCTCATCACACTGCTCATACGTGATTTCTCTGCGTCTGTTCAAACTATTTTGACTTCAATAATTGTCCGTGTTTGAGCATTGGAACATGACATTTATTTTATTTTCATAAGCAAACACACATTTGTTCACACGTTTCATCCACTATTTGAACATTCTACATGTGACGTGTCCTTGTTGGATTATAAACTACACAAGATCATAGGTGCGCTCTCAAAGACAACGTCACGGCTGATTGATTTTCAACGGGATTACTCAGTACCGGATAAAGAGACCCTTCCCTTTTCGATTGTCAGTATCTTCTGACAGTGCCTAAATATAGTCTGCTTACGTAAGACACTTGCTGACGTAATGGCGTCGCGGAGATGTCCCTTTTTAACACGTGTAGACAGAGGCGCCTCCTTTTCGTTACGTCATCCGCATTGTCGTTGTGACGAAGAAGGCGCGACCACGGAGAAGTCTCGTGTGAAAAGCTGTCAACGAACGGTGTTGACATTTCTTTTGAATGCCAACAACGTAATTGGCACTCTTGGGTCCTAGGATGTGGTTAGAGAAAGGAAAGAGAACAGTTCCGCTTTACACGAGAACATTTTACCAGGTGGTTGTTTTAATTTATTGAATACATTAATGACCAAATAATACTTGTTTGTTTGCGGATATTCGTGCGTCGGAGAAATATATCAGAGAGAACATTTCCACGTTACATGAAAACCTTTTTGCAGATGGTTGTTTCTCTCTACAGAATACATTAGTGACCGAATACTCAATTTTTTTTTAAGATAATCGTATATCGCAGAAGAACAACAGACAGAAGGCGGACTAGACAACAATGAAGAAAACGAGGTGATTACGATGAAGAAGAAAAAGAACAAGACCAATATAAAAAAGAAGAAGTAAGTGAAAAACAAAATAAGAAAAGAGATAAAGGTATATAGTAGAAGAAGAAGAAGAAAGTAAAAAGAAGAAAAGAAAGAAGAAAAAGAAGAAGAAAGAAAAAGAAGACGACGAAGTAAAGGCTGCCGTAACAAGCATCCATCCCTCGAGCCCACCCATCCATGAGGTAGATACCATAGATGCCGGATCCGCCCACGAATACCTTTAGGTGTATACGATCAAGCAAGTGGTGTTGCTATACGACACTATCAGGTAAGTCAATATGGAGGAATGTATACCCGACACAAGACGAAACCTCAAACTCCTTCCGGTTCTGAAGCCACGACTGGCTTAAATACAGCGCATAACTAGATATGTAATTGTTTGACAATGCCTTGCAACCCAACACAAGTTCTGCCAACATGTTGCCACGTCTCTTTGAAGACATCAATGCAAAGAATAGCATCCGAACAATTGCAAACTTCAGCGCATGACCACGCTTGAGTTCGTTCATTCGCGTGGACAATGCTCAGTTCCATCCCGATAAAGAGACACCGACACCCGGTAATTGGACGGATGATTCAGATCCATCCACCGCCCGCCAACGTGTAGGAGTTGCATATCGATAAGGTGTCACCGACACCCGGTAATTAGTTTGATAATTCCCACACAACGGCTGCGCGCCAACGCGTGCGCCAATGACGCCGTTTTGATTTGAACTGACTTCCGGTGTCGACGGTTTAAACGTTTCGCGCGCCGAAACCCTGCCCCACACTGGGCGGGCATAGAAATCGACGTGGCTCCATTCGAATTAAACCAGTCTCGTTTAATATTCCGCACCCCGCACCAGCAGTCGTCCGCCGCGAAAAAAGAGATAATGTTTTTACGACGATGCTCCGAGAAAGGTTTCGATCGTTAAGAAATCATTAAGTGATCAGGTGGACACGCCTTCCGGCATGCTGCATTGTCGCCCCATTAAGCACTATATTCCCGTGCGCAGTAACTAGTTTTCTAATTTGAAGAAGACATCCGATGCCATTAAGATCCCGCTCGGAGCGAGCTGCTCCGTCGCCCCAGGTCGCGCGCGCGCATGTGCTCGCTCATGCGTGTCGGTGCGGGTCTTCGCAACCCCGGGGCTGTTCCGTTGTGCAAATGATGCAGGTGCCCGATGGTGAATTGTCTGCATCCTTGGTTTCGCATTGTTCCGGAATCTGTAGCGACAACAGCCGGGCATACCGCGTATCATCGGTGTAATACGATATTGCGGTATTGGCGTAGTAAAATGTTGTGGTCTCAGTCGAGACAATCCTTGTGCTAATAATATTCGTTTATATCATAATGTCTCAGTTCATCCCGTTCCGCATGAGAGAGTAGTGCATACACATGGCCCGATATCACAGGAATATGGACGGGGGTTGAGATGCTAAACTCCAGATTGGCTGGAGATATGTAGACTCATCATATTTCGTCAAGGCAGGTGCAGTTGACTATTTCTGGTACAGTTGTAGTTCGAAATGGGGTGAAGTTAAAGTGTTTTCGGGAATCGCAGCACGTCAACATTTCAAGGTTCCAACTTCTATGAATGTTAAATTCGAAATAATATGCAGCGTGCCTGAACACTTCCATAACAGTCGAAATTATGTTCGAAAGAACAGTTCTTGTGGTAGTGACATGCGAAGACCTTTTGAGCAGACCTAGCGACGCGACACAACTTATAAAAAGACCATGCATGTGTTTCAGGGAGTTGACAATGTCACAAAGAATTTCGAAAAATCTAAGAAGCCATCAATAACATTACAGGCACACTTATTAGCATACACATCAAAGAAGATACCACAATACCGCATGATGAAACCACAGCTGTGATATCGTGTGAGCATGACGTAATAGTCTAGTTTGAAAAGGAAAAAGTACCCGAGACGCTGACGTAATCAACGATGTGACTGACTCATGTCCTTTTCGTTCCTGACTATACAGATGATGCAGTAATCCACGCATGCTGTGTCTTACTTTTGGATAGTTCTATACTTTCACCACGGCTTGTGTGTTCACTGGTAAACAAAAAGAGCAGTTACCATTAAATTGTGTACGGTTTTTTATGCTTGAATGCCCAGGTGGAGATTTCCAAATGATAGAGTGTAGACTTGATCTGTTTTGTTAGTTTACGTGAATTGTTTGACATGGCGAGGTGAAATTTGTGGAGTTGTCGTATTACGCTGTATTGAATGTTGCATGTTTTAATATGTATGTTTTATGATTGATCCGAATAAATTCTCCAACTTCTTCTTAGTAATCGGGCCGGCTTAAAACACTTCCCTTTTTGTAAGGTAGCCGTAGTTTTCTACATTAATCTTCGAATTATCTTTGTGTAACTGTCTAGGTGTCAGTTACGTCGCAACTACTATCCAAAGACTGTTCGTCCATATACAGTTTAAGCCAGAAATGTGACCTTCCACTTGTCCAGTCTCCACCGTGCATTGGCACATTATATTATAGTTGTGAGACTAACTAACGTGGTTTCTCCTGGTATACGACAACCTTGTCCAAACCAACGAATTAAAGTGTTTTTGTCTTGTGACAACCTTGTCCAAACCAACTAATTAGGGTGTTTTTGTCTTGTGACAACCGTAAATCTGTAATGAAATCAGGGACGAATGTTTCTTCTCAGAAAACAGATTATCTCATCATAGCGTCCTATCCGGTGCAAAGCAGTTTGCTATATGAATTGTAAAAGCTTAATATCATCAAGCACTCCGTCTTGTTCAGATGCTCTGTTAGAAAACTTAATGTTCACACTTTGAAATGTTACTTGTTTATGGTGTTCACGGTGTACCAATTGAAACGAACTTTTTATGACATTTTTAACACAACGCCGCTGACAGATTGTGTCATATATAACACAAGTAGTTTTATTGCTAACATGTGGTGTAATAAGGGAACTTTTCTTTTGTATTGTATTGATTTTGATGTATTGTCAGTTACTCAAATAAAGTGGCGACAAACGTCGTCGACGACTTGGGACACGTGTTACCTGTCAATCACGTAAACGTCAGGAGTGTGTGGGTGGAACAACAAAGCTCGGAGACGGGTGACCCGTCTTGTGACGTGTGAACGTAAATAGTATATAAAACAAACGTAACGTATTGGCTCCTATTTACACATTTTATTATCGCAGCATTATCATTGAATAAATAAAATATATCTCTGTACATGTGGAGATGCATTCACACCGTCATACGCCAACATAGTACAGTCATCACATCGGTTATAGCAGGTATCACATTGGTCGGAGAGAGGAAATGTTTACATCTTCCTATAATAACATGTGCAGTCGCCAAACGTTCACTATGGTATAATAAGTGTGCTTTCTTGCAAGTGTTTTTCTTCACGCACGCACTTCTATCCCTCACATTCATTCTCTCACTCATCATTCATTCATTCTCTCACTCATCATTCATTCATTCTCTCACTCATCATTCATTCATTCATTCACACCTTGTCCAAAACTTATCCTTTCAAATGTCCGCATATGACATCGAGTTAACGACAACCACACCGACCGGTAACGTTGGTAATAACATAGCTGATTGCACACACATATTTCATTTTCATAAATTAAAACACGTCCATTGTAGTATTCGACGGAGCATACGTCCTGCCAGTGTTTTGAGGTGTGAACTGTTCACGTATTTGTGACATCACGAATGTCAACACAGTTTAAATGTCACCACGGTGGTCGCGTCACCACGGTCGCCACACATTCGCGTCCTCTTCCTGCTTCACAGAATGCGTACTCAACGGCAGAGCCGCCACGGACGATTGCGAGTTGTCCAGAGAGCGGCAGTGTGGTCCAGTGGCACTCAACCGGCCGTAGTCCGTGTCGGGAACATCATCTGCAATGAGTGGACTGGACGTGCGAGTGTCCTGCGGCCGCAGTCCGGCAGAATGAAGGGAAACCCGGCCGGACAACGGCGAACGCGCGCGGGATCCGCAGTAGGGCGCTGCTGCGTCGTGGTGCGCCGTAAGCCCGATGGGTGTCGCTGCGACGTAGCAAAGTCCCGGTAGAGACGACAATGGCGTCGTACAGGGAACGCCGTAGGAGGGTGACGGACAGGCAGGCATCACCCGGCCGGGGGACGTGGCCGGGGCCCGGTTCTCCTTCACCATCTGCCCGTCGAGGTGCTGTAGGAGGCGCGCCGAGAGGTCCGGGTGGACGGGAGTGCGACTCATGTAATGAGTCACTTCGCCCGCACACTCCTCGTACCCAGCCGTGTACTTCACTTGTCGGTGGCGCTGCTGCATCGACTGCAGATGCTGCACCGTCAACTCGAGGATGTCGGCTTTGTCCATCTTTGTACAGCTCGACTCCTGGAAAGAAGCAGAGGGAAATATCACAAGACTGCTACGATGGTTGCAATATGTGCAATGAGGGAAACTGGGTTTACTGCTCGAATTAAGGACCATTGAACATTTAATTCTACAGTACCTTAGGGACAATTGTCTCCATTCCATGATCAGTATCCGAAGTCTTAGTTGCAATTCGTGTTATGCAAATCATAAAATGATTAAAACTATTATCAATGTTTAAAGTGTCCAATCCAGCTCTTGTTTGTGACGAATTTTAGCCACAGTGTTTAGTAACATAAACAATAGTTATAATAAATAATTAATAATGTATCATATGAAACAAAAATTTATAATTATAAATTCATATCCTGTAAAAGACAGCATATGTTGTTGTTACACTTTGGCAATAATTTGTAAATTTGAATTCAAAAGTGACTGCTTCCACTGGCATCCAATACAGACGGTCTGGTCTGCCAACCCAGCAGCGCCATCTAACGAATGCCCATTCAATCACAACTGTAAACACCATGCTCTATTTTAAAGTTCTGCCACGCGCAAGTCAACACAACAAAGTCGTTCTGCAATACTTACGTCTTTCTTGAGAGCCTCGAGTACCAAAGTCTTCAGTTGGTTCAACGACTCGTTAATTCGTTCTCGTCGCTTACGCTCGATCAAAGGCTTCCTGATCTGAAACGGAGGAAACGACGCAAGTTACACCAGATGCTAAATTGGATGCGCATAAACAATAGCGCCGGTGGGGGCCCTGGATGACGTCATTACAAATGCGCCACGGACACAATCAGCCGTGCCCTGACGGTTGACCACTTGGTCCGGCCACGTGTGGTCAGTGGGAGCCCAGGGGAGATGATACGACGTCGGCGTCAGCAGTGGTCATTTTCAAGAGTTATCTCATTGAAACCTGAACCGGACACGGTCGGTCTTTTAAATACGACCTCGGTTACCACACCCATTCCACCATCCCTTTCATCCGAATCCACGAATAACCCCCAACCCTCTAATGACGATGGTTTTAATTTCGCAATAGCTCCAAACGAAAGTTGAACCGAAGTTCGGTTTCAGGGTGTGGTGGAAACATATGCATTACTATTCCACAAATTGTTGCTGATTAAAACATTGCAACGTTTGTAAATCAATATTCCTTTTTGTTAAACGAATGTCCATTTTGACGATTATTATAACGAAGCGAGTAGTACGAATTTTCCTCCTCGTGGCACGTGTATAATTCAATAACAACATTTCTATGTTCATGTTAGGGACGTGTAAAATACATATTTGATTTAGGCCACATTAATGAAATAACTACGCTTGCACTCGACGACAAAAGACCGTGTTGAAGCCATGCGTACACAATGCCCATTACTGTCAATAGGAGCAGAGACATTCCCATGCATATCTGTGTCCAGCTGTAGCACTAAACCCAACGTTTCCGCTACGCTTCGGTTAGCACAATTCTAAGTTCCAATTTCAGCATCAACACGGACTGTACATAGCGAAATTGAAGCTAACCAACACCGACCAATACAAAACCAACACAAACAGTACACAAGCAACTCTTCTTACCTTACGTAGCTGTGCACTGGAAATTCCAGGACTGCAACACTCCGACCGATCCATTGTGTCCGACAACATAACCGCAGTAAAGTCGGATATCCGTAAAGTCCTCGCTCTCGTTCTGTCTGTAATTCGTGTGGCGTTTAAATGTGACGCGCGGTTGTCGTGTGCTGGAATTTATACCGCGCGAGCGTCGGTATCCGACGGGCGCTCCCCGGCCAATCACCTGTCCCCGTCTCCCGGAGCGACGGCTCAGGCATGCGCGAGACCGCGCGAGGGGCGTGGCTAAGCGAGTCATTAGCGCGCGGCCGTCGTGTCAAACATCGGCGACGCCTGCCTGCCACGTCGTCGCTGACAGGGGCATTGTGCCGGCCACGCGCACGCTCCCACCGCCGTCAGAGCCGAGAGCGTGTCGGGCTGGGCCGGCCTGCGCACCGAACTCGGCGCCCGCACCCCCGCCCCCGGCCCCGTCATAAAGCTAATGGTTGACTGGTTGGCTAACAGTCGAGCGACGCACGTGCGGGTGGAACTGGAAGGCGTTAGGGGTCGGTTCTCAAGTAGCCACGGCTGACGTCGCGGTAACTTCGAGAGCTTCAACATTACGATACTTGTTATTTGCGCCCGAATGTTTTGTCTAACTATGCACTGGTAATTAAATACCAGGTATTAATTTTTGTTTATATATGTTAATATAACACGTGCATTTACTCAAAATCCTACCATATGGTATTAAGTGTTTTTAATTTGATTTTGTTTGAAATGTGATCAGAATGCTTTCGTTTGTTTCGCTGTCATGTTATTCATTATATATATATATATATATATATATATATATGTATATATATATATATATATATATATATATATATATATATATATATATATGTATGTATGTATGTATGTATGTATATACACACACATAGTCATAGTGATACATATACCAATACTTATACACATACATTTTCACTTACACATACATATAAACATACATACATACATACATACATACATACATACATACATACATACATACATACATACATACATACATACATACATACATACATACATACATACATACATACATACATACATACATACAAATACGCACACGAACACGCGCACGCGCACGCGCACGCGCACGCGCACGCACGCACACACACACACACACACTCACACACACACACACACACACACACACACACACACACACACACACACACATATATACATACATGCGCGTGGGGTGTGCATGGTCCATATTCTGGAGTTGGTCGCTAACAGTATTGATGACACTATTATAATTTTAGTGCAAGAGTAAAAAGAGTTTTATACAGAATGAGTTGTATAAAATATAAGCAGAATACGAATGGTAGGTGAAGATGCATGAAGCCATTTGTATTCTGCTTACATTTTACATCACTATATCTGAGTTTAATGTGCACTCTTGCCATACGTAATATTATCATCAATGTTTTTACTGATCAACCCCTCGATCGTGAACAGGAACGTCCACGCACGCACGCACGCACGCACGCACGCACGCACGCACGCACGCACGCACGCACGCACGCACGCACGCACGCACGCACGCACGCACGCACGCACGCACGCACGCACGCACGCACGCACGCACGCACGCACGCACGCACGCACGCACGCACGCACGCACGCACGCACGCACGCACGCACGCACGCACGCACGCACGCACGCACACACACACACACACACACACACACACACACACACAATGGTTAATCATCTCCTTAGTGGCGTCGAACGTTCTCAAACATTTTGACACCCTCCCCAAGAACCGCCAGTGGAGCTGTGGGAACTTGGCGTCACGCGTGGCTGCCCCGGAGCGCTCGTGTCGTGAGAAAGGCCACCGTTGGACACGCTTCGGTGCGCGTCGCTTTGTTCTAGTCGGCGCGAGATTCTAAGAGCGAGATTCTAAGAACGCTCCATAAATAAGAAGTACGTAAATAAAAGCGGAAAACAAACAAACAAGCCTGTGTGACCGACTGCGCCTGCTGGCCGAGAGACGGCGTCCACGGCTTCCACGGCGTCCACGGCGCTGACATCGGCGCCAGGAGGAGATTTACTTGGGCACCAGTGTGAGTTGTGATAATGAGTCGTCTTGAACGAGTTCGGTCACTTTCTCCGGCAGGTTTCTGATTTCTTTTACGCTTGACAGGAGACGAGAATTGGATTACTGTGGAACCTGACAAGAACACTTTCAGTGTTTTGTTTGAAAAGCGGTACAGTGATGGTGGAGGTGGAGACATATTCCAAACAGCGACAATATATATTGAAACTGATAGACCCAATAATATCGGCGACACACCAAAACGATGACAAACCACAACGGTGACAAACCAGAATGACGGTAATCCAAAACATCGTCAACCAAAACGTCGATAATCGTGGCCAAACAACGACGAAACTCAGACAAATATTGGTCAAAACGGCAACAAACTAAATCTTGCTTTTTGTGTTATTGAGTAGCATGATTCTGCGTTTTGATCATTGTATTCTGCGTGAAGTTATATAATGTATATATATATATACATTGGGTGGAACAAAACAAAATTCTACTTTTTGACAAATATATCTGAAAACCGAAACGCCTAAACACAATAAATACACTATAGTAAACGAACCGTGAGTTTAAACTAGCCTTGTATTTAATTTGTTATTGTGTTCTTTCATGTAACCGCAACTTTTACAAACGTCCTAAAATTATTACTTATTACTTATTACGTCGTCGTTTTGGCCATTTTGTCACCCTTTTTGTGTTTCGCCGTTTTAGCCATTTTTTTTCGCCGTTTAAAAAAAACCATTTTGGCCGTCGATTTGACTCGACATTTCGCCGCTTTGTCCAAAGTTGTAGCCGACCGATTTGGTTTGTCGCCGTTTAGATTTGTTTGCGTTTTGATCT
The DNA here is from genome assembly GCA_964017155.1 of Oasisia sp. SBJ-2009. Taxonomy (NCBI): domain Eukaryota; kingdom Metazoa; phylum Annelida; class Polychaeta; order Sabellida; family Siboglinidae; genus Oasisia; species Oasisia sp. SBJ-2009. The sequence goes on along the minus strand of OZ024862.1, from coordinate 43,327,113 downwards.
ATCGACGTTATAGGTGTCCGTCATGACCCGTACTTCGGCAGCAAATAATACGTCTAAACTTCGTAGGCTGTTACTCACTAGGCATGTAGAAAAAGATGTATGGTTTGCAAGATCGATCAAATGTGTCGGATTCATTTAGTCTCGCACGATGGGAGACTGCGGACACATTTGACTGTGTCAGTCACACTTCACAAGCAGACACAAAGCCAATGTAACAAGTTCATTTCGCTGCGACCTGTCAACATCTTAATGTCTGCAGAAGGCAGACTTCCGAGATTCTTCCGAACGGATTGCGCTGGCACATTTTTAGTACTTGTAAAGTTTTACGTACGTTGCTTAGTGCAGTTAACGTGCTATATACATTTATACAATATTCGTACATATACTTATTTGCTGATTTATATTATATTGCATTGCATGATTTATTTTGTATATGTGTAAGATAGTAAAACTGACTTTTGTTACACAAAGTGCACTGCACTTGGATTTTTGGAAACATGAATTGTGACCGAAGCGAAGTCAGTAAAATCAGCACAGAAACTCATTTCTAACTGCATTGCGTTTTGCGAATTAGAGACATAGGGTGCTACGTGCGGAAAAAGACACAGACAAACACATAGACATATATACAGAAGTAGATACAGAGACAGACATATACAAGAAGAGACAAACTGAGACAGACGCAATGAGAGCACATCGTGTTTTTTGTTTTGCGTTGATACGTTACATGTTTTGAATTTTCCACATTGTAAACTGGTCATAGTCAAAATAAATGAATTGTAACTATACCTGAGGCAGCTTTAAGTCTATTATAATGAAAAGATTAAAGAGAAATAAAATGTAACGGTTTTTGGTCAAGCACTTGAAAGAGTTGTTTCAAACTAACCACTGTCAACGAAAATCAATCAACCTATTCATGTTACTGGTTTACTAGAGACTGGTTCCAAAGACCAACATCCTTTGCTAACTGCTTACTGGTGCCAGAGACGCAAAAGTGAATAAATGCTTGTTTTATATTTTGAACAAACACAAGGTACAAACGAAAGGAATGGATGAGTCACTCAATCAGTTTTGCGGATGAATGCGCAATGGTGCACACATAAAATATATATTCACCTGTACGTCATATATTTATACAATTAGCATACGACTGCCTGAAACGAAATATTATATAACCTTTTTTTATATTATTTTCACGACGACAGCAATTACGACGAAAACAAAACAACAACGTAATATCATTGTTATAAATGGCCGCATATTTTCATTATTAAACCAATTTATTTAAATCTACCCGTCACAAGTTGTTACGGATGTTACAACGTCGTTGAGACCGTACCTCTAACCGGAAGTGACTAGACGTCTAGCAACGTTTGGAATGTCTCATCCTTATAA
>OZ024862.1:43315718-43320718 GCA_964017155.1 Oasisia sp. SBJ-2009 | reverse complement strand
GGTAAAAATAAACGACACTAATTATCAATATAACAGAAACGCATGCCGGAGAAGAAGAATCAGTAATTTACTATTTGCAATTTTCCAAATATTTTGCACAATAAAATCCACAAATCCACACGTATCATGCGTGATATAAGACGAAGTAATATAATGTTAAATACCCACAGAACATGCTAAACTTAATAAAATACGCAAGAACACTAAACATACTATAACATAAATTCACCGTTTAGTAATTAATATAGGTTGAGAAAAGAAATAATGTATGATATAAATAATTATATATATATATATATATATATATATATATATATATATATATATATATACATATATATACATATATATGCATATATATATATATATATATATATATATATATATATATATATATATATATATATATATATATATATATATATATATATATATATATATATGTATATATATATATATATCATAAATTATTTCATTTCTCAAAATATATTTTAATATATTAATTACTTAAGAATGAGTGTTTGTGTGTGTGTGTGTGTGTGTGTGTGTGTGTGTGTGTGTGTGTGTGTGTGTGTGTGTGTGTGTGTGTGTGTGTGTGTGTGTGTGTGTGTGTGTGTGTGTGTGTGTGTGTGTGTGTGTGTGTGTGTGTGTGTGTGTGTGTGTGTGTGTGTGTGTGTGTGTGTGTGTGTGTGTTATGTATAACATATGTTCGCTAAACGCATCTGAAATTTTCTAAAACGCAAAGTGATCTGTTGGCTATTACAGCAAGGTTATGTATATCCTAATACTAACATAATAATAAGTGTGCTGAGCAAAAACGTACAGTTCGATACAAAAGTTCACCCTTTGTTGTCATTTCCTTCTAGTCGACGTGACCTGCACGTTTTTAAAACGAACCTCGACACGTTTGACAAGTGTTTCGTCACGATAGCTTGTAAGAATCACCCAAACATCTCCATTCTTCAGAACTATTGATGTAGATCCTACGCAATATCATTGTGCACAGTTCGTTGATGAAAGTCCAAGATAAATAGAGTCTGGCCAATGGCGTCATTAGGTGGGTGTGTACGACAGAGACGTGCGGTCGAATTTTCGTTGTTCGTTTCCTGCGTTTACCTGGGTAAGGACGAGTGAATAAACCGCGATAACCACAGAAAACAAAACAGGTCCGTTTTAAATCAGCATTAACATAGCCAAATAATAGTATAATTGCATATACTGAAATTACGTTTTTTTCTTCTTCTCATAGTGTATACATAAGTGGAAGCACTTTATTATTTCATCATTTTTAAATATATATGGTCTGTATAATTATCACGATTTTTCTTGGAATGATATATTATATCAGCACCTATACGTACATACAAAGGATGGATTGGTATGAACTAGATCGTTCACAATACGATGACGTGATCCTTCATTAATTTAAGTCCCATGTTCCCCGCGTAGATTGTATTAAAATCCTATTTGTCGAAAGTTTATGGATAAACAACAAAGCATGCAAAAACGGGATATATTAATATTTTGAAATTATGTTTCTATAAAAGGACGCCCAGATGATGATATTTCATGATTATTTGGTTCGGATTAACAATATTCCTTTGGATGTTTATGCTATATTTAAAGAATTTTGTTTGTTTGGTAAAAGCAGGTTTTTTGGCAATACCGAAGATGGTTGTTGTAATAGTACGGAAATGTCGTTGACAGAACAACTACGATCAGAATTAATTAACCACGTACAACACATCGAATATATCATTTCTACTTCGTAAGTTTGCACTACAACAACTTGTATTCGTTAGAAACAGACTCTCTGCAATTAGCCCTTGTGGAGCGGGATTGACAATACCCGGACAGTAAACATAGTATGGGGATTTCTTCGAAACAAAACAATATGCGTGGATTACACGGATGTTTCTTTGCAACTTGACGTAAACCGGACAGCAAGTGTAGGTTGCACAACACAACGATTTGTACTGGCGCTATATATGGCCCTAAAAGAAACCAACGTTATCGTTTAACGCTGAACAGAAGTCGAACACACGTCGTCATAATTAAACCTAGGTTTTGTTGTCCAAGCGGCCGAAGCTTTCTTGGGGCAAATTAAGCGCCACGCCTGGCGTGTCCAGCGTTGGAGTGACCAGCCGAAGGATGACTTTATAGGTAAATTAACACATTTATGGTGTTACCGCCGCTTTGAGTGCCTGGTGGTCACTACACGGCAGGGTCATTACGACCAGCCGAAAACACAGCGAATCTTTAATTGCAATTCCTAATGACCCGTAAGGAGCACTTAGCGAGGCTCATAAGGAGCACTTACGCAGGCTTTGCCCCGCCGCAAGGGGGCGCTCAGGTGCAGATTACGTCGGACGAATGGCGCACTCATTGTTATCGGCTGACGGCAGGAGATAAGATAAGGACATCGATTGTGGCTATCGCTTTAATATCTCCAATTCCAAGACGGGGTTTTGATGTGTCTTATGCGCGTGGCTGCATGTCTTGTTGACGTTGTCATTTCCTGGCATTGTTTCTTCACGTCATTGTTGTCTTCTGTCTGTTGCAGAGAACCAGCTCAAAAGAAACAACCGGATGGACCACAATGTCTTTGTCGCGTTCGTGTTTACAAGCCGACGCCATTTTGTTGTGACATTGAAATACTGTCAACTGGGATTTTCGTTTTCCACACCAGAGAGCGCCACCATATTTTTGCATTCATATTATTTACATATAAAAGAAGAAATGAAGAAGGACTGTGACTCGACATATTGACATTACGTACATTGAGTGGCACTTCGTTATTAAGACCGCCCGTGGAACTGGGGGAAACGACCAGAACGGTGGTGTGACCGTATTAGCAAAAGAATTCATATATATTATACTAATTTCATACTATGAATACTTTTCGGTTATCCTAGAGTCATCTTAATCGCGATGTGTATTACCGAGGGCGTGAGCTGCCCGTAACCCGACTTTTGGCTACATAGAGTGAATTCTCGTCATTGGGAACATGCTGGGAATGTCAAACATGTCCTTACATCCGGATACCTAAATCAGCGTTGGCCACATCATTATTGTTTCCAATTTAAACGACTGTGTTTACGTGATAAATCCCAACCATCCTGTAATATAACAACAGCTGAAATGCTGAGTGACATTTCGTTGCGAGTAACAATTGCAGTTCCAACAAACAAGAACCAAGCACCGCATACATCATGTTGCCATTGCCTAACATCAGTCTAACCATTCTGTTTACACATATCTCCAAATATGAATATGCAAATCAACGCACAAATAACGATATCGATCACACGAATAAACCCGGTCATGAGAAATGTGGCTGCCCGCAATATCCGGACGAATTTCTTTTATCTTGTAAGTCGGTATCGCTAAACGTCCGTTGGCCGACTTCCGGAAGTGATCACGACTAGCGGGCGTCGGCGCCGTACAAGGGGTGTGGACGGGGGCTGGCCATGGGCCACGACACGGACCTAACGGCGACAGTCTGGCGACCGACCGCTACCGTTATCAGCCCCACGGGCGCATTGCACCGGAATTACACCAGGACCTTTTTATCGTACGTAAGCGTGCCGCAATTGGGTCGTCACGCTCCGCAAGGTGGCGCGCGCTCTCTTTCGCGAGACGTCACGGTCAATTGGGTCGTGACTGCAGGCACACCGAGGTCTTTCCGCTGTCGCTGTTGCTGTCGCCGATATGTAGAGTCTACAGCAGTGGTCACATATACTTATATGCATGTATGCATGTATACATGTATGGTTACATACGTAACGGTGCGTGTGTGCGTGTGTGCGTGGGTGCATGGGTGCATGGGTGCATTGGTGCATGGGTGCATGGGTGCATGGGTGCATGGGTGCATGGGTGCATGGGTGCATGGGTGCATGGGTGCATGGGTGCATGGGTGCATGGGTGCATGGGTGCATGGGTGCATGGGTGCATGCGTGCATGCATGCATACGTACATACGTACATACGTACATACGTACATACGTACATACGTACATACGTACATACGTACATACGTACATACGTACATACGTACATACGTACATACATACATACATACATACATACGTACATATATACACGTATACATACACATGTATACATACACATGTACACACGTATACACATACACAGGTACGCACACATCAGTCAGTCAGTCAGTCAGTCAGTCAGTCAGTCAGTCAGTCAGTCAGTCAGTCAGTCAGTCAGTCAGTCAGTCAGTCAGTCAGTCAGTCAGTCAGTCAGTCAGTCAGTCAGTCAGTCAGTCAGTCAGTCAGTCAGTCAGTCAGTCAGTCAGTCAGTCAGTCAGTCAGTCAGTCAGTCAGTCAGTCAGTCAGTCAGTCAGTCAGTCAGTCAGTCAGTCAGTCAGTCAGTCAGTCAGTCAGTCAGTCAGTCAGTCAGTCAGTCAGTCAGTCAGTCAGTCAGTCAGTCAGTCAGTCAGTCAGTCAGTCAGTCAGTCAGTCAGTCAGTCAGTCAGTCAGTCAGTCAGTCAGTCAGTCAGTCAGTCAGTCAGTCAGTCAGTCAGTCAGTCAGTCAGTCAGTCAGTCAGTCAGTCAGTCAGTCAGTCAGTCAGTCAGTCAGTCAGTCAGTCAGTCAGTCAGTCAGTCAGTCAGTCAGTCAGTCAGTCAGTCAGTCAGTCAGTCAGTCAGTCAGTCAGTCAGTCAGTCAGTCAGTCAGTCAGTCAGTCAGTCAGTCAGTCAGTCAGTCAGTCAGTCAGTCAGTCAGTCAGTCAGTCAGTCAGTCAGTCAGTCAGTCAGTCAGTCAGTCAGTCAGTCAGTCAGTCAGCCAGCCAGCCAGCCAGCCAGCCAGCCAGCCAGCCAGCCAGCCAGCCAGCCAGCCAGCCAGCCAGCCAGCCAGCCAGCCAGCCAGCCAGCCAGCCAGCCAGCCAGCCAGCCAGCCAGCCAGCCAGCCAGCCAGCCAGCCAGCCAGCCAGCCAGCCAGCCAGCCAGCCAGCCAGTCAAAATACATAATAATTTTTAT
>OZ024862.1:43295718-43310718 GCA_964017155.1 Oasisia sp. SBJ-2009 | reverse complement strand
ACGTATAAGCGAAGACGCCCGATGTGTGTATATAAGTTGACAATTAACACACCGATGTCAAATGTGTCCACTACGTTGCTATACCCAATGTAATAATATTATACCCATTACGTCAAAATCATTACATATCTACGGATATATACAAGATCAATCACGGTGTTTCATAATAATATTTAATATATTAAAATATAATTAACACCATGCATATTTCAATTTCTGTGTTAATATATGTATCAGTATTTCTCGCATTCATTTCTGACAAACAATTTCTACTGCCACACTGTACCACACCGCTGCGTCGCCAACAATATAGAACAGTTGCGTTACTGTTGACGCTAAGCAACCGTTTCCGTACCATAACAATTACAAACCATACACCTTGGTCGATTTCGTCGAAACAACCAATCGCTGCGTGGTCGGTTCAGTTGAGAAGTAAATTCGTTATCATTCAAGATTTCGCGAGAGATGTCTCGCTGGCGAACTCAGGTGAAGACCCGACTCTGCGCAGACCCGCAAGTACTGTTATTACGGCCGATAGCGATCGCCGATTGCTGGCGGGGTGCGGCCTGCTTGCGTGCTTATGATTTGCTTTTCATTCGTACGTGTTGTCGTTTATCTATCTTTGAACCTATCGTACGTGTTACCTTAGTATTAGTCGATACCTGTCGATGATAACTCGACGGGGTGAAGACACCGTCGATGGTAGGGTGTAATCTGCCGAAGTGACATCTCGTGAGACGAGATGGGCTTATAATGCGTCTTGTGTTCTCTTACGATTATCTATCTACACATCGAGGAACCTTTGCCAACCTAAGCCGCAAAACGACGATTGCCATCCACCTACTATATATATATATATATATATATATATATATATATATATATATATTTACACATATAAATATAATAATTATATACATATATACATATTATATACATATATACATATTATATATGTATATATCGGTGTTTATATATATATATATATATATATATATATATATATATATATATATATATATATATATCTAGACGCATATAAAAGTACGTAATTTAATATAAATAAATGTTATATATTATATATATATATATATATATATATATATATATATATATATATATATATATATATATATATATATATGTTATTACAAATATACATAATATAAACCCACACGCACATAATACATACATCCATATATACACGCATAATACATACATTACGTGCATGCATGCATACACACATACATACATATATACATACATATATACATATATACATATATACATATATACATATATACATATATACATATATACATATATACATATATACATATATACATATATACATATATACATATATACATATATACATATATACATATATACATATATACATATATACATATATACATATATACATATATACATATATACATATATACATACATACATACATACATACATACATACATACATACATACATACATACATACACACACACACACACACACACACACACACACACACACACACACACACACACACACACATACACACATACACACATACATACATACATACATACATACATACATACATACATACATACATACATACATACATACATACATACATAAATATATATGTATATATATATATATATATATATATATATATATATATATATATATACATTACATACATATATATATACATACATGCGTAGTTACATATAAATATATACATACATCCATATATACATACATACACATACATACATAGTTACATACATACATACATACATACATACATACATACATACATACATACATACACACATACACACATACATACACACACATACATACACACATACACACACACACATACACACATACACACATACACACATACACACATACACACATACACACATACACACATACACACATACACACATACACACATACACACATACACACACACACACACACACACACACACACACACACACACACACACACACACACACACACACACACACACACACACACACATACATACATACATACATACCCAAAGATAACAAGTCTGAATAAATAGTTTTTACCCGTGTATTATTTTTGGCAAAATTAGTAAAACAGAATCACTAATCAGCTTACACTTTGATTGGATGTTACAGTTGTGCAATATAAAGTCCACGATTTCCCAGAAACCCGCGTTTTTGAAACTATGTATATTAACATCGTGAAAAGTCACAAAGTAATAGGAACTGTCGGTGTTTACCTCGATTTCTCGTTGACGTTCATGTCGACGGCGTGGATGTGTGTTAAGTGGTGATCAGCGCTGAAGTGTTTGGATCTGTCTCAAACTATTGACACAATTTGGCACAATGGCGCTGTGGCACAGGTTTGTCACACTTCATCTTGGCACGAGCTGTCTTCGCGTCAAGATTGTACGCACCCCTCACCTTGAACCCGCTTTAAGACCCCTGTACGTCGACATACGTTTACATTGCACGAACCCCCTCACATTGAACCCGTTCTGAGACACTTTTATGTCAACATTGTACGCACCCACTTCGAACCCGCTCCGAAACCCCTGTACGTCAACATTGTACGCACCCCCTCACATTGAACCCACACCAAGATCCCTGTACGTCAACATTGTACGCACCCCCTCACATTGAATCCGTTCCGAAACCTCTGTACGTCAACATTGTACGCACCCCCTCACCTTGAACCCGCTCCGAAACCACTGTACGTCAACATTGTACGCACCCCCTCACATTGAACCCGCTCCGCGACAACTTCACGTCAACATGGCACAGGCTTCGTACACACGGAGTCCACTATAGTAACCCGGTACAAACTATCTTGACCACGCAGCTACGCTCAGTTGAACCGCAGCCGAATTAACGAATTTACATAAATGTGACCGATGTTTTCACTTTAGCCAACTGTCCGGTCAGAGTAACGCCTCTTGTCTGGCCGCCGTTTGATCTACCTGTGCTATTTCTGTGGCGAATCGACCTTAATCGTCGTTATGTAGATAGACCGCATTCACTCGTCCCTCCCTCGAGATTCTACTTAAAGTAGCGATTATTCAAGACATGCGCCGCAAGCCGCCGTAGACGTGGTCGTGTTCTGGCGTGTCTGCACCGACGCCACTACCCTGCGGCTCCACTACGTCACTTCCGCTGCCAACCAGTAACGGTTGTTGCAGACGCAACGACAGCGAGGGTTAATCGAGATTACAGTTGTAAGCGGTGCGTACACTAAGGTGAACTGATCACCACGTGACCAGGACAGCCCCACGGCGAAGTCCCCAGGATTCCCCAGGGCGCGTGCGCACTCAACCGGAAATACGTGGGCATCGCAGATACGATCACAATATAAGCAGAGTCGATATCATCGCCGAAACCCCGGGCTAGCACAACGCATGTTGACATTGTGGTTTATTCGTTTCATTTGCCGGCGCCAATTCTGTCATAGTCGTGTCATTATTCACGCTGCTCGCAGCGGAGTAAATTAAACTGCGTTCACGAGGTCACGTGTTGTTCGACTAAATCTACGTGAACCGTTCGCTATAAGTTGACAACGTGAGATAAGGATGATTCATTCGGTCTTCGTTTCAGAGAACCGCTATCAGGAATGTGTGTACAATGACTACTAGAAGAGATGATGTATGTTTAGAATTATGTTACGTGAATGTACATGGTTGGATGTTTGTGATTGCGTGAGTACTTGAGTGGTTGTGTGGGTGAGTGGTTGTGTGAGTGAGTGAATGAGTGAGTGAGTGAGTGAGTGAATGAGTGAGTGAGTGAGTGAGTGAGTGAGTGAGTGAGTGAGTGAGTGAGTGAGTGAGTGAGTGAGTGAGTGAGTGAGGGAGGGAGGGAGGGAGGGAGGGAGGGAGGGAGGGAGGGATTTAATTAGTTAGGCAGTGATTCAGTCAATAAATGTAAATAATTCCGCCGTCGTTAGTTAAAAACGTACCTTTATGAATTTGTCTTGCACCTTTGAGCTTGGTTCCCATGGGTGTAGGCGCAGGGGAAGCTATCTTATTAGCATTATAAGTATTACATAACGTATGTATATATAACCAACACATTATTATAGTTGCAGTTTTGCAATTTCTCGAGAATACGTGTTTCAGAAGAGTCGTTCGACACAGTACCACTCAAGCACCAGAACTCGCTCTTGGCCGACAAGCCAAAAAAAAACGCGGATTGTTTATGAGTTCAATTAACAAGACATCACTGAACAGGGTTTACGTCTGTCACTTGACAAGCATAACATAATAGCGACGTTAGACGATGGAAACGTTTCACAATCGGCGGACATGTATAGCGGGCCGTGGAGAGTGCGACTCTCAACGTTGATTTTCAAAGGACGGTATCGGAAGGTTTTAAATTCTCGCGGAATTCAGTTACGAGACCGGCGCAGCGTGCGGCTTTTGACTGCAACGGGTCTGTTACCTTCAGTTATCTTCTGAACTTACGTTTAAAGTACCGCTTTTCCTCATCATCTGCAAACCACTTAAATAGGTGTAACGCAGTACAACTATGTTCCGTGAAATTATAGCAGCCACTTCGACGTAGCACGCAGAAATCTACCAGCGCAACAATAGGAGACGAGATCGACTACTTGTCAGGCTGCTAGACATACACCGGGTTTCGGAGAGACGATATTCTATCGGTCGGTGTGTGTGTAATTGTTGTAGACACGCGGCAACATAGTTGGATCATTAGTTTTGTTGTTGGTATACGCCAGGCGTCTACTTATGTCCGTAGCTGTCGTAGTCGTAGCGTTGTCTCAACAGGTCTTCAAACGTCGCGCGCAGGCCGCCGGTGTAAGCTTACCGCACCTGAATACACGATCCGGGCGCGCTCAACGACATCCGAAATGGATGGTTTATTATTAGTATAATTACCATTACCGTAATGTATAATTAACGTCTACAACACGTGTAATTACAGAGCGCTGTTGCGTTTCTGGAGTCGGCTGTAAGGACCGACAACACGCACGCTCGGCACGCTTGCACGGGCCGTAGATTCCGTCGGTTCAAAGATAAAGACGAAGGCGATGATCTTGGGGCGCGATAAACATATTGCGGGGCGAATTGACGGCTGGTCGCGGCATTGACGCAATGGATAGCCGAGATAGGCGCGTTCATTTGCGCCGTCACGCTGGCGTGGTTGTGGCAGATACAACTGAAGCCTCGAGCAATACGTGCACTAGGAGGGGTCCATATGTTTGCTACGCCGTTGCATAAGAACAGAGCCACTGAACTCGATTCTCAGTACCGGTGTATTGATATGGATATTGATATGGTCGCACTCCGACGGGAATCTTAGCATAGGAATGTGTGCGATAATAGTAGACGTTACACATGTTGTGTGAATCAATAAAGAAACCAAGTTACTTAAAGTGTTTAGTGGTTACGGGTTTTTAACATCGTGAACAAACACAGTCGTATTTTGTTATGATCACTCTATCTTTTTTACAATTTAATTTTTAATTTACGAAATCATAATATTAAATATTTATAATTTATGAACACACCATTCCATGATCAAGATTGTTTTACAGGTCCTACGAAGCCCACACGTTTTCTTAACAGAGCAGAATACAATAGTATTTCACATAACCGCGGCTAAGCTAATTATAAACTGATTATAAAAAATCTTAATATCATCCAGCGGACTAAAATATTCAGTCCGAATAACGAGGTGGCCGTATTAGTTAGATTAAGGTCGTATATTCCTCGTGGTAACCTGATTAATAGTGGCCTGTCCTGTGTGACCTTACATGCAAGGTGGTCTTAATGCCGAGGTGAATGTAAGCTCGACTGTACAATAAATTGTATTTCAATAACGACCCAATGGCTGGCGTGGTTGCAGTCGAACAAGCCTTTGATGGAGAAGAGGAGGCGGGAACGCATCAACAGCTGTCTGGACCAGCTCAAGTCGATACTGATGGAGGTGACGAAGAAGGAGGTGAGTTGAAGCAAGGGAGGTCGCTCCCCGGCCCGGTGTCGTTGTCCCAGAGTCGGCCTGGCGAATCTGGGAACGCGACGGTAACAGGCCAGGATTCTCCGTTGTTACTAACAAAGTTTCCGTTAGTAATACATCAAGTATTCCAATATGACTGTCATTGCGGATTTTTTTTAATATAAATGCATGCCCAGTATGTGTTTTGGGGAAACTCGGCTTGGGTGTGACGTATGTCACCAACGCTACGTCAAAGCAGATGAAAGCGAGCACGCGCATGCGAGGTACACGTTTTGCTGAATCTTGGTCCGGCCGAATCTGGGCCCACGTTACCGGAATTAGACAGCGTTCTAATTTGTATTGGAACGGGGGAAACTTAGACATGCTTGAACATCACAGGGTATTACGGTAAACTCGCCCCGGTATTGCAAAAAAAAACTATCTAGAAACCGGATGCATTGTTGACATTTTGAACTGGCTGCCCGTGTCGGGGGGGGGAGGGGGGGGGGCGAGGGGGGGGGGCAAACATTGTCACATGAGTACCAATGTAACAAAGCACAACGTAGCAAGGAGTCATCATATTTATATGCTGAAGAATTATATATTATTTCATAAAATTATTGACAAACTAGCAACAGACCGGAAAGTTGTGGTGATGTATCGGGCGACTCAGCATCTTCGTATATTCATGTGGTCGGCTCTCCATACTCACATTTGACATTCCCTAGCCTGGCTCTGCGATTTCTCCCAGAAATAAAGTCTGCGTTTGGTCAACTTTTTTTCAAGTGACATTAGTTCAATTCGGCGAATTAGCTACGTTAGTGTTGTTTTGCAGTTATATTGTTGACATTTTTATAGTTTTTTCGTATTCGCCGTCAATTACCCAACTAGTATGCTTCAGATATTGAAACATACGAGTGAAGCTTCTTAGTTCCCTGTCGCATTTAGAAAATATGTTTTCATAAGTTATAAAATTGACATGAATGGGGTTGTCGTATTATCGAACGAACGAACGAGCGAGCGAGCGAGCGAGCGAACGAACGAACGAACGAACGAACGAACGAACGAACGAACGAACGAACGAACGAACGAACGAACGAACGAACGAACGAACGAACGAACGAACGAACGAACGAACGAACGAACGAACGAACGAACGAACGAACGAACGAACGAACGAACGAACGAACGAACGAACGAACGAACGAACGAACGAACGAACGAACGAACGAACGAACGAACGAACGAACGAACGAACGAACGAACGAACGAACGAACGAACGAACGAACGAACGAACGAACGAACGAACGAACGAACGAACGAACGAACGAACGAACGAACGAACGAACGAACGAACGAACGAACGAACGAACGAACGAACGAACGAACGAACGAACGAACGAACGAACGAACGAACGAACGAACGAACGAACGAACGAACGAACGAACGAACGAACGAACGAACGAACGAACGAACGAACGAACGAACGAACGAACGAACGAACGAACGAACGAACGAACGAACGAACGAACGAACGAACGAACGAACGAACGAACGAACGAACGAACGAACGAACGAACGAACGAACGAACGAACGAACGAACGAACGAACGAACGAACGAACGAACGAACGAACGAACGAACGAACGAACGAACGAACGAACGAACGAACGAACGAACGAACGAACGAACGAACGAACGATTTAAAATATGACTTGCAAAAAGAACGCGCTAAAGATCAAACAAACACCTGAATGACAAAGTGAACGAAACACGTATCAATAACGAGCCAACTGGTACTAACGCGGGCGAAGGCACAAATATAAGTATAGGAAGACAGTAGACCAGCCACACTTTCTGACAACTAATTATATCTGATTCCTCTAGACGTTTTCAATAATTTTGTTGTATTATAGTGGGTAGGAAACGGACGGACGGACGGACGGACGGACGGACGGACGGACGGACGGACGGACGGACGGACGGACGGACGGACGGACGGACGGACGGACGGACGGACGGACGGACGGACGGACGGACGGACGGACGGACGGACGGACGGACGGACGGACGGACGGACGGACGGACGGACGGACGGACGGACGGACGGACGGACGGACGGACGGACGGACGGACGGACGGACGGACGGACGGACGGACGGACGGACGGACGGACGGACGGACGGACGGACGGACGGACGGACGGACGGACGGACGGACGGACGGACGGACGGACGGACGGACGGACGGACGGACGGACGGACGGACGGACGGACGGACGGACGGACGGACGGACGGACGGACGGACGGACGGACGGACGGACGGACGGACGGACGGACGGACGGACGGACGGACGGACGGACGGACGGACGGACGGACGGACGGACGGACGGACGGACGGACGGACGGACGGACGGACGGACGGTGACAGTGAACCTGTGAGTCGTCGCCCGTCGCCCCTACATCCACGTGCGTGTCGCCGCCGGTCGATCTGACGTCGGGCCCGGCTGATTGATGCACCGCGCTCACTCCATAACGCACGCGAGTGTCAGCGGCAGTTGTGGGAAAGGGCACGGGCATAAAGCGAGTCGGAGTTAGTCGGCGTGTAACCAGTGACACGACCACTCTAATGGAGTCGCGTCAATGCCGGAGGGTGACGTTGCGTCACTTGCCGGCGACTCGCCCCGTCGCGCCTGTCTCGCCCGCCACACCTGGGCCCGCGCCGGAGAAAGCCTCGCCGCGGGCCGGCGGTGGCGATAGATCAACGCCGAATAAAAACCCGAGCCAATTCGTCGACGGGACGGGGACGGGGACGAATACAGAGACGGGGACGGCACAAGGGCTCCGGTACTTGTCGTGGGCCCAGATTCGACCGTACCTGTCGTGGGCCCAGATTCGACCGTACCTGTCGTGGGCCCAGGTTCGACCGTACCTGTTGTGGGCCCAGGTTCGACCGTACCTGTTGTGGGCCCAGATTCGACCGTACCTGTCGTGGGCCCAGGTTCGACCGTACCTGTCGTGGGCCCAGATTCGACTGTACCTGTCGTGGGCCCAGGTTCGACCGTACCTGTCGTGGGCCCAGATTCGACCGTACCTGTCGTGGGCCCAGATTCGACCGTACCTGTTGTGGGTCCTCAAAATGCATGCCTCGCGCAAGCGCAGTGCCCACATTTTCTGCTCTATTTGTGACCTACGTAATTGCGTAATCGCAATCATATACTAGCGGAAACTATGCTAGTAATAACGGAGAATCCTAGCTCGCTACCTTTGCGGTCCCAAATTCGGCAGATTCGTGCCCAATCTGAGCCCCGTCGAATCTGGGACCACGATACTGTCATCGCCATCGAATGACGCCGCCGTGACGGCTGAACTCGGTGACTCCGACGGGACGGGATGGAGTTGACGGCGACGGTGACGGTTAGACGACACGCGACGGAAACGCAGCGTGACAGGCGCAATTAAGTGAACCAGTGGCTGATATTTTGTGACAGCGAAACAAATATATTATATAGGGGCCTAAAGGGAGATTGTCTGGTCCATTACCTGGTGTCTGCGAAGGTGGTAATTAGTAACGGACCGTTGTCTGAGTTGGCTGCGTTGAATATGAGAGCATCGCGACCCAATCAAAGAACGTTACTGTTCAACTAAACGTCCGTTCTACTGTCGACTGGTTAAACCTGATAGAGTCCGTTATATTGCCTAGTGGTTAAACCAGACGCCGTCCGTTTTATTGGCAACTGGCTAAATCAGACGCCGTCCGTTATGTTGCCAATTGGTTAAGCCTTATGGCGCCGGTTTTACTGCCAACTGTTTTTAATATGAAGTTTTTTACATTTTACTGAAGAACATTCCGGGTATACTAAACGCTACTGTCAACTTAATATTGGCATAAACCTGATGGCAAATAACACAAAAACCGAGGTACAACGCAGCACAATCGGTGGGACACAAAACAAAGATAAAAACAAAAAACTTACGCTAGATATCAGCGTACGAACATAACGCAAAAACGACAGCAGTAATGTTGTGTCGCTTTGTGTAACTATCTCGATGAGTCCACGATTGCGAAGATCGCGCCGAAGCCACAACGATAAACAACAAGCGAGAACACGTAACAAAATCCAATTGAAAAATAACCTCAATAATCTACAGTCGCATTCATTTCAAAATCTGCTATATATAATAACCGCGCGGCAACATTCATTATTTTCTTTGCCAATTACTGCAACGCACAAAGGTCAACGCATAATCATCCCAGTAGTTCGGTGTTATTGTAATGAATACACCCGCACGTGACATCCGATACTGTAACGCGAGTAAAGATGGCCGGCGATCGGTTCAAGTTACGCGCCGAAACTCGCTCAGATGTACGTGCAAATGAATTCCGAAGAATAAACGCGTCGATAAGTTGTCTGTCTCACGCGCGACAAACGATTGATAAGACGTTTGCAGAAGTCGCGTATGAACCTGTAACAAATCAGCGTAATTTCGCGGGCCATCGATTGTTATCAAAGGCTCGCGATTGTCGGCCGTTGAAAAGAAGAACACAAACGCCCAAACAGTCACGGCATGGTGTCTTCCACATCTGAGCACTTGAAGTAATTATTAGTTGTGCCTATAATTATTATAATATGTAGAATGAATGAATAACAGTTTATTCAACAACGACAGCACAGTAATAGTACAACATATTATGGGAAATATAATACACTTATAATACATTATGGGAAAGATAATACAATTCAATTTCATGATTGGTGAGTCGCTGCTGCTGTTGAAGGGACATAGCAGAAGTCATGTGACTTGTAGGGCACTATGCCCTTTTCAAACTAAAACACATAGAAATTGTAATAACAGTTACAAGGTAGAATAAAAAGTAATAGTAACGGTTATTTTTTTTCAACAATGATGTGATATCTATTCATAAATACGAAGGAAATAACATCGACTTCAATATTTTCTTTAATTGTTGCATACTTGATAACTGTGTTATTTCGCCTGCTAGACCATTCCATATGTGTATACCTCTGACAGTAATTGACAGTAGTCTGTGGGTGGTGTTCGTTTTCTTAACATAACATATTTCTATTAGTAGACGATGTCTCCTGTGTACGCGTGCTGTATCAGTAATTGGCTTTATACAGGACAATGATCCCAGTGGCGTGTGTACACCTATAATTGGGCGGCGATGTTAAAAGGACATCTACCTATGGTATATTTGACGTATCATGTTACTATCCCGCAAAGCAATCGTTCACTTAGCCAACACAAATAATCGGACGCTTCTTTTGTTGCTAAAGTTAAGGCATATATTATTTTCGTTCAAAATTACATGCATCGGTACACACAAATGACGGCAGGCCCGAACGGCGACTTCACGGTTATTTCTATTAGTAGATAGCTCTATCTTTAAACAGTCAGTCTCAACATGTTATTAATAAAACTACTCGCGCAGCTGTTGCTGTTGTTGTTGCCGCTGTTGTTGCTGCTGCTGTTGCACCTGTTGTTGTTGCTGTTGTTGGTGTTGTTGTTGCTGCTGGTGTTAGTAGTAGTAGTAGTAGTAGTAGTAGTAGTAGTAGTAGTAGTAGCAGTAGCAGTAGCAGTAGCAGTAGCAGTAGCAGTAGCAGTAGCAGTAGCAGTAGCAGTAGCAGTAGCAGTAGCAGTAGCAGTAGCAGTAGCAGTAGCAGTAGCAGTAGCAGTAGCAGTAATAGTAGTTGTTGTAGTTGTAGTAATAGAAGTAGAAGTAGTAGTAATAGTAGTAGCTTTAGCAGCAGCAGAGCAGTAGCAGTAGCAGTAGCAGTAGCAGTAGCAGTAGCAGTAGCAGTAGCAGTAGCAGTAGCAGTAGCAGTAGCAGTAGCAGTAGCAGTAGCAGTAGCAGTAGCAGTAGCAGTAGCAGTAGCAGTAGCAGTAGCAGTAGCAGTAGCAGTAGCAGTAGCAGTAGCAGTAGCAGTAGCAGTAGCAGTAGCAGTAGCAGTAGCAGTAGCAGTAGCAGTAGCAGTAGCAGTAGCAGCAGCAGCAGCAGCAGCAGCAGCAGCAGCGCAACAGTGGCAGTGGCAGTGGCAGTGGCAGTGGCAGTGGCAGTGGCAGTGGCAGTGGCAGTGGCAGTGGCAGTGGCAGTGGCAGTGGCAGTGGCAGTGGCAGTGGCAGTGGCAGTGGCAGTGGCAGTGGCAGTGGCAGTGGCAGTGGCAGTGGCAGTGGCAGTGGCAGTGGCAGTGGCAGTGGCAGTGGCAGTGGCAGTGGCAGTGGCAGTGGCAGTGGCAGTGGCAGTGGCAGTGGCAGTGGCAGTGGCAGCGGCAGCGGCAGCGGCAGCGGCAGCAGCAGCAGCAACAGCAACAGCAACAGCAACAGCAGCAGCAACAGCAACAGCAGCAGCATATATAACGAATTACTATTGAACTGTAACATTTACCTATATTTAAAACTCTAATTAAATTGTCTGTGTTACACCAAATATCCTTTTCATTCATTCATTGTTCTATTTATATTAAATAAATTCTAATTTTATTGTTGAAGGTAGCGCACATAGGCACTGCTTGCAATAAATGATTTTGACTGGATATTTTCCGTGTAGTCAAATGTCAATTATCATCTCAGCTTAACGACAGTCTGTTTTTTATAGACCGATATGTTTTTTATAGACCGATATGTCTATTATAGACCGATATGTCCTTGACCGTTTTCAACGTCTGACAATAAATTATTGCAACAATGGAAAGTTTGTGTTCATTTACAATGAAACACATGAACATATTTTGTATTAAATAAAAACCACAGCATTTCACTTAAGATTCCCAAAGCAGATGATCAGTGATTACGGAAGTGTGCCTCAGATGTGACGCAGACCGACAGCACGATAAGGCGTCTGACGATGAATCTCCCTCACACACAGATGCCCATTGACTTCCTTCCTGGCTCCGACATTGTTTTATTTAGCACTTTCTCTCGTATCTTCGTCTGCCGGCGTACCCAAGTCACTAATTACGCCACCGTCGTCGATAACGCAACGTCGCAATCTCGCGCGATCTCTTCCGACGTCGGCCCGACGCCTGCTAATGTTACACCCGGCTTCTGTTCCAATCGTCCCTTCCCGTCCCACCCTCCTCCGCCCACTTCCGGTTTCGACCTCGTCCCATTGAGCGCTGCATTAGTCCCGACTCCGAAACCACTCATTTCCTCGAAGACCGCGCAGTTGTCTTTCACGCGAGGTTATACTGCCCCGATCGCGTCGATAGATGTTCTAGGGGCGAGGGAAAGTCGATCCCTCGAGACGGGTGGTCCGGGGTGTTCTCCCGAACAAGCTCCCAACACCTGTTGACACCTGCGTCGATATCAGAAGAGATCTGAGTAATATTACTCCGGCTTATTATTTTATTTAAATAGACGTCATGCTTAATAAAGAACACCTTCGGACTTGAGAGCAAAGCTCCTCAAATCCCCCGATGATCCAGGTACCGTTGTGAAGCCAAACAGTCCAGTCTAGAATGGGGATTCCAAAGGTATTCCTTTGAAAATAAGACATATGCTGTTAATGTTAATATAGGCCTAGGGTTTGAATGTTTTACTTATTGTGCTGTTATTTTTTGGTAAGTACTACATAACAAAATAATGTGTTTTGGACACGGATGACTGAATATGAGTGGAGATGCACGCAGTAGCTGGCACAGATGACGAAGTAGAATATAAATCATGTTTTCTCTCTTTCACCAAGAAAACACGGAAACGTCAGAGTTTCGGGAGTAAAGAGGTCGATTTGGGGACAGGAGCTTAATAGATGGAGACGATACGTAGAGATGAAGGAACAGGTCACGTGATGGGCACCGTAAAGGGAGAGACGGCGTGGAATTTGCAAAAATAATACCAGCAGAATCGTGTAGTTTATGAATGATGACACTTCTATTTACTGCCTTTCTCACACAAAGGTTTAATTTCAAACATGGCTGCTATAATAACCTACTACAATAAGCATTACATGTTTATAATCGATAGAACACAAACACTGTCTGCTAACAGCATCTCACAGGTCCGCTTCCATCTTCTGACTTGTTCAATCACGTCTGTGGTGACACAGGGTTTGGGAAGGACCGCACGTGTGTAAGATTAAGCATATGGTGTCAACAAGCGATCTGCGGTAGTGACGTCATGCGATTACAAAAATCGTCCATTACAATGTCTAAGAGCAACATTGTGAACAACTTAGCCAACGCCCTGATCATAAGTTCATGAATAAACGTAAACAGCTGCCAACACACCCAATTATTTCAGCTTAATTGCACAAAAAAGACTGGCGCCGTTTGATTTAAAGTGAAGTACCCGTATATGGATTGACATTGGGTGGATATTTGATAATATGCACTTAACATAACAAAATGGTGGTGCCTGAGAAATCTGATACTCAATAAACTTGGCGGCAATTACCTTCGTCACGCGTGACTGAACAATACACTTTTCTTTAGTCTAAAGTGTGTGTGAGTGAGTGAGTGTGTGCGTGTGCGTGTGCGTGTGCGTGTGCGTGTGCGTGTGCGTGTGCGTGTGCGTGTGCGTGTGCGTGTGCGTGTGCGTGTGCGTGTGCGTGTGCGTGTGCGTGTGCGTGTGCGTGTGCGTGTGCGTGTGCGTGTGCGTGTGCGTGTGCGTGTGCGTGTGCGTGTGCGTGTGCGTGTGCGTGTGCGTGTGCGTGTGCGTGTGCGTGTGCGTGTGCGTGTGCGTGTGCGTGTGCGTGTGCGTGTGCTGGTGTGTGTGTGTGTGTGTGTGTGTGTGCGTGCGTGCGTGTGTGTGTGTCTATGGGTGTGTGAATGTGTGTGTGTGTGTGTGTGTGTGTGTGCATGCGTGCGTGCGTGCGTGCGTGCGTGCGTACGTGCGTGTGTGTGTGTGCGTGAGGGTGTATGTGATAGTGCGTATAGAGGTATGTGCGTGTGAGTGTGAGTATGAGTTTGTTTATGTATGTGTGAGTGCATGCAACCATGCATGAATGCACACACAAATAGGCATACATACAGATACA
>OZ024862.1:43285718-43288218 GCA_964017155.1 Oasisia sp. SBJ-2009 | reverse complement strand
TAACGGCTACATAATATGTGAACTACACTACTGTGGCGGCTCGACAGCTCCTAGGTCAAATATTACTCGAATCTGTCAATTTAGCTACTTCGTCTTATGCTTTAGTCATAAAGATAAAGAAAATCTTCTGAAACCAGAATTTCAACAAAATATACGACAAAGCGCATGTGTTCGGCAGATATTGTATTCATCACTAGTCATTATGAAGTAACTGTATTTAGGAGGGAGCATTAGGCCACGCCCCTTTGGATTTAGAAATATAGTTGTAATCACTAAATTGCAAATTAAACAAGCTTTGGTATGCTCGAAATATGATACCATCCCCCCTTCCAACATCATCGACACAACAGTGGTTATAGAAGAATATTTTGCTATTTCCAAGTTGAGTCCGTGGCATATGCATATATAAACGGATCGTTAAGTAATAAACGAATTATAAATATTTGGAAAATTATTTCAAGTTGTTTTCAGTGAAGACGAACAGGTGTCAACAGTGTTCGCGTCAACTATAAAGATATTTTAGGCATTCGTTGACATAAAGCTGTATGTCATTTACTAATTATGTTATTAATTATTTACGCCATCAAGAGATTGGGTATAGCCATTTCTATTTATGGCCGGCAATACAAATACTAGTTGTAAAATTAATATACGAGTTCAGATATAAACTTCCGACTTCACAGTGGAAAATCACTAAATAAATTGCTTGGTTGGCAATATATATATATATATATATATATATATATATATATATATATATATATATATATATATATATATATATATATATATATATATATATATATATATATATATATATATATATATATATATATATATATGACACGGTGACACATCGAAAGGTTTCTGGGAGGCTGAAATCTGCACTCCTAATCAGGCATTTTATTTATATACAATCGTGTTCAAGAAGCATATTTAATATACATATAAAAGAAAAACGCCAGAAATGAAGACGGTGTTTAAGCCCGTATAAACGACGTTGTTGATTTTGGGAAAGGGTGCGTTTTAGGGGTTGTTGTCTCCCCACGCAATTCGTGCAGAAATCTTTCCCCATCAAAACTCTTTTGCCACTGTGTTTATTCTTTACGGCATACTTGATACCTAAATTAAGACATTTCAGCAAACCTTAATTTATTGGACACACCTTTTTAGTGACGACATAAGCAGCGATTGCTAATAGTGACCTGCAACGGTGTATTTGTCACATAGTTTATAATAATGGTGACGTAACCAGCGGCGATGACGTAACTGGAGACTCATATCTCTTAACGCAACGAGTCCCGATTAAACGTAAGTTCTTTACGGAGCTGTATATAAAGACGTTGTAACTTGCATATGCTTTCTATTTTTTGCCAGCATTCCGTTGAACTGCGTTACGCACGCACTCACGCCACGGGTGGAAAAAATATACACGATTGCACGCAAGTCTCTTAGAGAGAGAGACGAATTTCAATCATCTTCCTATATTTAGTCCTTCGCAGGTTTTTATACAGACATTTGCTACAGCATTCTATACAGACAAGGTAACGGTAAGTTCTCACATAGACCTTTACCCAAACCTTAGCATTGCTCAAAACGCAATTCACTTCACCAGATTATTAATACACCGTGCTGGTTTGCGTGAGAAGTATTCAGCCACGCTACCCGAAGACTACGTGTTATCACGTATCACCAAACACTGCCATTAACCAGGTACATTAATTTATACAACTAACTGCAACGGGGTGACGTTAAAGTAATTGTCCAAGCTTCGAAACCGTTGCAAGATTATTCGAAAAAGGCTCTCTTGCAGGTAGATGTAGACTTTACCTTTGTTTCGGAAGTATGTTCTCGATAGATACATCGTTAATATAATGAAAAGTACTTTACATTAACTGAAACATTCTTAAACGTGATAGAAAGGATGACGTTGTCAAACGTATACTCACTTCATTTTTATTACGATAATTAATAATGATCTCTGCAAATTCTTTACTTATAACATTGCCATGTTGTTTTATCATATGCATTTATCTTTCTTATAATATCGTCATATTGTTATTGCATACTTATTCGAATCTTTGATAATTGTATTTATTTTTGCTGCTGGAATGACCGTCCACAATTCTACTTTATTGACGTGCCTTACTAAATATTACTAACAACCTCTGTCTATACGCTTGATTTTATTGTGTACATATATTACTATGTGATTTTATTTTATGCACCGTCAGTCCAAAGTGTGTCTCCATTATGTGGGTAATAAAGTTATTACTAATAGTGTAATTATGTAATTGCATAGAACTGTGTTCTGTTTTATATAGGGGCCTAATACTAATAATTAGTATTATATATTTATTTATTTAATCACCATCAAATCCGGGACATACATATAAACGAATTACAACGTGAGATCAATACCGTAAAATGTGTTTTGGTGGTGTTATTTCTAACTTACCATACCGACGTAGGTTCCTATAACGCTCTCCGTGAACACAGC
>OZ024862.1:42960806-43268306 GCA_964017155.1 Oasisia sp. SBJ-2009 | reverse complement strand
TGTCCCTTTCTTTTCCTTTATCAATTGCACTTTGTTGACAGTGTCTGCAGAATTCAAGTATTTTTGTTGGTATTTCTTCTTTCCCAACACTTCGCTTTATGTGATGGTCCACATCTCCTTGATATGTTGCCATTGTGTGTCTATGTCCATGTTTCCTTCGACAAGAAGATCTTATACGGCTTCGTATTTGTTTCTGACTGTAAGTCGGAAGGTCTCTGTTGTCACCATGTCCTTTAGGAAGTCCACATTGTACTGCGTTCTGATGCTTCTCTCTTCTTTAGCTTCACCGCCACCAATACTTCCGGTAGTTTTCTTTACAAGAGTCAACAGAAAAGAAATGCTGATAAAAGAAAACAAAAACACGATCAACACTAAGGAGAAAAAAATTAGTAAAGTTCGTTTATACGGTGGACTATGTCATCGTTAATTATAGTTATGAC
Organism: Oasisia sp. SBJ-2009; assembly: GCA_964017155.1. Lineage (NCBI taxonomy): Eukaryota > Metazoa > Annelida > Polychaeta > Sabellida > Siboglinidae > Oasisia > Oasisia sp. SBJ-2009. The sequence continues at coordinate 43,267,866 of OZ024862.1, read as the reverse complement.
ATTTTCCACAAATTAGAAACTGCTTTCCTTTATTGTTGTTGTCATCAAAACATAGAATTGGATATAGTTTGTTATTCACAGTTACAACAAATATTAAAGCACTGTATTGCCGTAGTCTAGAATGATACATTGCCTTTCTGTTTTCTATGGATCCGCTCGGTGAATACAACATTTCGTAGAATATTCCGTTCTTCGAGTCGCCCGCGGACACGTCCCACGCTAGTTAGCAACGCCAGTTATTGCACACAATACACGGATTGTACAGTTCTGCAACAGGAGTTCCGTAATTAGTAACTATCCGCCAAGAGATGGACAACATAAAGACAGCCCAAGAAAACGATGGTCTCATCTTTGATATCGTTGGTTGCCGCTAGATATTTAGACCCGTCAGTCAGTGTGCGGACACACGCTGGGCAATTACGGCAAGAGGTCACCAACAATGGTCCCAAGACACCGGAGCGGGACTTGGGCATCGACCGGACAAGCGAAGCGTTGTCGCGTCGGCTCTGCTCCAATTAACGCCGGTCCGTAAAGACGAACATGTCGTCCACAGGGGCAATTACCCTCTGCGGATTACGCCGTGTAGATTTCTTGCCCGCCGGCAATCATCCGAAGCAGCGGCCGGTGAACCGTTCAAATACCTGTCAGGATTAGAGATTTAAACCACGATGCAGTTGTGTTCGACCGTGTAAATACATGTCTGTATAAATCGGAATGGAGCGGCAAATAATGGGTTTTAGTCCTTTGAACCGGACCGCAGAAGCTGGGAACCATCATCGGCTCCACGAAGCTTCAGGTGCACTAAGGTTGGACATGTGTCTGTCGGTTGGGGGGCATTTCTGACATTCTGCGGCTCCAGTTACGAGCAAATAATACAGTTGTCATTCACAAAATGACAAGTTCGTTCACACGACTCTTTCCTGACCAGAACGGTAGAATTACATCGGCAGAGAGGTTAGTCACGACACACTCAACAAAGTGTCTTTATTTAGCGGAAGACACGTTTAAGATTTTTTTTTTAATGCTGTTTAGTTAAGTTTTTTCAATAAACATAATAACTGTTTACCACAACTAACACATATTTCAGAGCCACTGATTAATTTCCAGTTGAAAGAATATTTATTTTTTAACGCGTACTATTTATTTGTGTGTTTTAGGGATGCCACAAGCATCCACGAAATACTTCGGTTTATCATTAGTATTTATTACATGATTATGAATCCATATTTTATGTTGCCGAGGCGTGTGTCTCGGCTTCCCCACAAGATTTCCCTGCAAGGTGTTATCGCGGACACCAGAAGGAAGAAAGAGAAGAGACATACCTAAAATGAGCTCGCACCAGACCAGGGAGGGTGGAGATCTCCATGAACAAACAAGAGTTTGAGTGACGTCAGAATGCTGACGGCTGACTGGGAGCTTGACTGGGCGACAAGGCAGCTCCTAAGTCTGCGTCTGAGTCCTAAGTCTACGCCTAAGTAACTTCACATGGATTCTGATGCACGTGTTTACGCTTGCAATCGGTATGTGCGTTACATACTCTCAGAAGCCGACGTCATATTGGAGTAAGATATGAATACCATAGAAACTAAAATCGTATCTTTTTCAGAAACCTTTTCAACTTGCAAAGAATTCCCGATACACAAAATTGTTTCGGAAGCCGGCAGCATTCCATGTGGATAGCCGGTACATCATACACTATGAACCAGAAATAATATATCGTTTTGTCCCTACTTACGTTGACACCAATTTAATAAAGGAACTATTTCAATTGCAACGTTAGTGCGGCATCTTATGCCCACGCCTCTGGTTGACGTGCCAACGTTGTGACGTCATTTACGTGTGCACGCATTACGTATGCGCAAATGACCACGCACACCCACAATCATTACTTTGTTTGTGTCCGTTTAGGATTTTTCCTATTGGTTTAATTATTATTATTATTATTATTTAACATGCTTCGTTTTATCAACGTCTCTTTGGGGGGCACTAATGTTGTGTTTAATTTGCAGCAATTTGTATGCTATTTTGGTCGTGGTTGACCTTATGTAAGTACAAACGATTATGGTCTGAAGCAAAGTGTAAATCGGGGTAGTTCACTGCACGGCTTCAATTAGTCGGGAATCCGCCTTCGTATTCGTGACGCCACTCCATTCTAGTGACATATGCACATAAAAACATCCTGAAAGTGCTGAAACTATAGATATATAATGGAATACTATACTATAATATGATCCTTATCGTATCTTCCTCTAACAGACATTTCACATTTCGCCAGACAGACAATCACACTCATTTATACAGAAGGACTCATTACACGAAAACTAAGTGTTAAGTAATTCCACCAGAATAAAGAACATGAACAAGACGTTTACTTAAATTTCAATATATCTCAAATAATTACACAATAAGCATGTCACATATGTGCATTATCGCAAACTAAATATATGTATACATAATATAATCATGCACGGATGTATAGTTTTGCTTACACCATTGCCGCAAACCATAATAATAATAAATAATTAAATGGCTCCCACTGAGACAGACTGTCGCCGTTATAGGGGGAGGGGGTATACAGATGTCATATGACGCAAGACTACGTTTGAGTGTGTGTGTGTGCGTACGTGCGTGCGTGCGTGCGTGCGTATGTGTGTGTGCAAAACTGTGCATGTGTGCGTGCGTGAGTGTGCGTGTGTGTGCGCGTGCGCGCGTGTGTGCGTGCGTGCGTGTGACATTTGTAACCTCCAAAATGCTCGTTTTCTGTATTTTATGATGACTATGTCAAATTTCTCCCAAATTAAAGTACGTTGACATACTATCCAGTGTTTCTATTCGCTGTCCTCTGCCCTCTGCAGCTTCCCAACGAAAACGCTTGTTTTTATTAGGATGTTTATCCTGTGTTTTGCGTTTTCTTTTTCCTTTATAATAAATCCTTACTATTTTTAGTTTTCCGCATGATATTTCGTTGTAACTAATTAACTAACTATACTTTGTGATTACGCTTTCACTGAGACGACGAATTGCCGCACATAATGTTCCGAACGAGTCACCCCTCCCGGGTTTTTTCGACCACCCGGGGTGCAAACGCACCCGGGGGTGGCGTCGACGGTTTCACCCATCCGCCAAACCAAACACCCCCTGACCAATACCCCGGACGACAAAATTAAAACCATTCCAATTTGCCCGCATCTAGGTGTGTCTGCCTTGACCAATTAGTCGGTGGTCAGTCCCAAAGTGACCAGCAAGTGGACGCGGATTGATCAGACGCAGCGGGTGACCGTGAGCGTAACTCGTCCGTGCGTAAACTGGACACTCGGATTGACCAGTGGGATTGGTCATACGTGGCAAGTTGACGACCCCGCGGTGTGGATGGCCTACGTGTCACCTGTCACGATGTTAGGCGTCACAACAACCTTGCTGTGACCTTCAGTGAATCTATCATCCAAGCTCCGGCGTCTAATCAGAATGCATTTAGTATTCAAACAAAGCTACGCCTTATTAAGCATATTCTATATATCTAATGGGCCACTGCACCAAATTGTCGAAATTTCAGTGAATGTTGTGTTGTAATAAGATATGATAATATAACAAAACTGCATAATAACATTCCATACACTCGTTACGAAACGCAGTTACACCGTGACTAAAGCATCGGATTCTCAACCGTGAGAGACATTCCAGATTCCAATACTGTGTGTCAGGTTGAAATTCGTCCATTCTACGTTGCTTCAGTTCACTTAGCTACATGAATGCATATAGTTGCAGACACGTGTGGATATTTATTCTTCGCGCATTGATTGCAGTGTGGCTGAATGGTTCCTGGAGAAGTCGCAATGTCGTTCGATTAGCTAACCACCCGTAAGAATCAGGCGTCTGTTATCTATTTCCTATAAACATTACTTATTTATAACTACATTAATATATATATATATATATATATATATATATATATATATATATATATATATATATATATATATATATATATATATATATATATATATATACATACGTCGTTCTAGTGCTAGTCACTGACCTCCCTGCATGGACTACCTGGGTACGAAGCACCCCTGCGTACACATCGCTCTAGCGATAACCCCTATGTGGACTACCTCGTTCTAGTCTAATTTCTTACTAGTCGTAGCCCGTGTATAGACTACACGGGAACACCCCGCTATAATTCCTGCGGATCGGGATCGGGATCACCTTGTTCTAGTCCCTAGATAGATTACCCGAGATCACATTGCTCTAGTCCATTCATATGCTACCAGGGATCACCTTGCTCTAGTTCATTCGTAGGCTACCAGGGATCACCTTGCTCTAGTCCCTCCACAGGCTACCAGGGATCACCTTGCTCTAGTCCCTCCACAGGCTTCCAGGGATCACCTTGCTCTAGTCCCTCCACAGGCTACCAGGGATCACATTGCTCTAGTCCCTGCATAGGCTTCCAGGGATCACCTTGCTCTAGTCCCTCCACAGGCTACCAGGGATCACCTTGCTCTAGTCCCTCCATAGGCTACCAGGGATCACCTTGCTCTAGTCCCTCCATAGGCTACCAGGGATCACCTTGCTCTAGTCCCTCCACAGGCTACCAGGGATCACCATGCTCTAGTCCCTCCACAGGCTACCAGGATCACCTTGCTCTAGTCCCTTCATAGGCTTCTAGGGATCACCTTGCTGCAGCCCCCGAGTACACTACCTCGGTACACTTCACTCTATATAGTCGTAGTTATTAGTAGCTACCTGCGGAGTCCCCTTACCCACATACCCCTCGCTCCAATGATCGCTTCTCTCGTGAATTATCATCACTCTTCGACCCTCTTTGTCCCCCGCCGACCCACCCCGAAATCGACTATTGTGCCCGGGCGCGCGGCTTTATACCGGCGCAAATGAACGGTGCGTTGTGTGCTTAGCGCGCGCGTCCAATCCTACACAGCCCTGTCCCCTGTCCAGCGAGAATGTCCACGCGACAATGGACTGGTCAACCGTCCGGCGTCCCCTACACACTGGTCGTAATTATGTCGCGCAGGTATTCATTAATCAACGGACACCAGCGACACCGACGTCTGGAAATTAATCACTCGCCGAGGTGTTTATTTCACCGGACAACGGTGAGCGTTATCTCGCCCGATCTTTAATTACACAAATGCCCCCGTGATGGTGCCGCGCCGCCCCCTCGGCATTCACAGGGGGCGTTTTTATGCGTAAGTACAGTGGTTATGTTTCTCGAGAATATAAATCTTTCCGCGTTGAGGCAACACGAGTTTGCGCGAGTTTAAATTTCACTTAGTGTATAAAACAAAAAAGACAAAATAGTAAACACCTGCGTATGTGTGTGTGTGTGTGCATTATACGTGAAATTGCGTCTCTAATATACGTGTATTCAAGAATTTTGATTTAATGCTCGTAACCGGTGCATCGCGCTTGGTCGTAAAGAATTTACAAAAAAACCTGATGCCACAAATTGAATGACACTACATAGGAACGAAAACTGAACACGTTGGGTGAAAGGACAGGCTGATGACGGCACCTTGTGTGGCCGTAAGCGACACTTGTTCATCGTTTGCAGCAACAGATGCAACGCCGCAACAAGCTGATGTCTATCGGGAGTCAATAGGGGCCACAAATCAGCAAGACACTGGCGTTAAATGAACTGTCAGCCTCGCATCGATCAACGTCGTCCTTTACTCGAGTGTGAAACAGGACGAGAGAGATGGCAAACGCGGTCTGAAATTACACAAAAAAATAACCCATCGCTTTATCGCGGTCCGCTCGAAACACTATATCAAGTCACCGCAAGTAAATCAAATCGGACCTCAAAGTGTCACCGGTGTTTTAGTTTGTATTTATCACTGTACATGGTGGTTTGGTTCATGAACATTTTGTTCAAGGACATTTCATTGACTGACATTCGTTCATGAACGTGTTAATCGCGGATATTTCGATTACGGATATTCTGTTCACGGACACTTCGTTAAAGAGCCCAACAGAATATCGCACGGGTGGCCCACGACAACAATTTAATTACGGAAACTTATCATTTAGATAGCGGTGTCATCTTAGAATATGTTGACCACGCTAAGTGCCCAATCCATCACGTGCTCGTCAGACCATTGTGTACCCAGAATGCCAGTGGGATAGAACGGCGTCGCGAGTGTTGGTGGACAATACCTGTAAAAGCAGTCTAGTCTGCAAATTGAAAAAGACATGTCTGCAACTACGGGTTACATGCATCACACACGCACGTGAACCACAAATTTGCATTCAGTAAATCTCTCCGAAGCGCAAATATGCATGCGTGCGCCGATATGTTACTTCCGGTTATGTCCCACTCTTTGCCATCAGTCCGGAAAATGTCGAGTTGCTCTGATGGACGGATGTATACTTTTTGTTGAGCAGACTCGGATAGATCTTGTGGTTTGTCGTACACAGGGTCACGTTTTCACTGGATCAACATCCCTGTTCTGGGATCGTCTATCTGTGTCGGTTCTTATGGATACCTGCGCCGTCAGACGCTTCTTCAGAGTCTCCTACGAAGCACACCTGAATCTGTTGGTCGCGATCTGGCCTCTTAGTTGCATGCGCTCACAAAAGTTCGCGCGGCGTATCATCTCTTCATCAGTAGCTGCAACTTGTACCGTTTTCTAAGCGGCGGAAACCCACCGATAACATTGAACGCGAGCCAAATTAACGGCGAAAAAACGCGCTTTCACTGTATCGCGTGTAGCCAGATCCGACACGCGTGGCCACACAGGCGTCACGCGCCGCCGGGCAGCGCTGTGCGGGGTCACGTGACGGCCGCTTGACGTCGGAGAACGTCAGCGGTGTGTCGCTGCGGTCGTTATCTCGCGTAAATCTCGATATGGCTCGTCTTCAAAGACGGCGGCAGCGATTGTTAGCGCCGAAAGTTTCCCACGCTCTTCGCAATGACGGCGCTCGTCCGAACTAACTCGACGCGGACAGATAGCATCTGATGGCAGCCACACGGACACCGGATCGCCGGCCGAGTGGTTGAGTGGCGGCGACGCATGCCCCGTTTGTGACAAGACCTCTCGGTAATTGGCACGGCAATCGTACGACATCTAAATGAGACGACAATACAACGGATGGCGAGGTTTCACGTTTACCTTCATGTCGTTAGCCGCTTGATGGACGCGTAATAGAAACGCGCGTCTTTGACTGGGCGTCGGGTAGCGTTGCGATTTCCCGCAAACGTCTTTGTGCTCTGCCTTTCGACAGGCGCAGAAACCATCCGCGAACGACGTCGGAATTCAGCCAGTTCCGTTTGCGCCGGATGCGTTATATAAGCACATCAGCGCAAACACACGCGTGGATGCGATGTCGCTGATGGTTTCAAGAACATTGACCCCCACTGCACTAACAAGTGCGGTGGGGGTCAATGTCGCTTCGTCGGACCCTCGAGATTGTTCTCACCGTTTAGGTTCAAAACACTACAGTTGCCAAGTTCATAACACTTCGGTTACGTTCAAAGCACTCAGTTGGTGAGTTCAAAACACTCAGGTCTGAAAAAAACGTATACTTAATGGTACTTGCTTTTAAAAATTATGTTCTCAATTAATTTACACCATCGAGAAATTATTTGCTTGGAGTACATTAGGCCTATATCATTATATATATATATATATATATATATATATATATATATATATATATATATATATATATATATATATATATATATATATATATATATATATATATATATATATATATATATATACATATACATATATATATTCTTCCTACAACGTGTGACAGGTACCGCTGCTTCTTGAAATGGTTTTGGCTATCGTGAATCCGGTCAATTGTTGTTCTAATGATGTAAATGCTTGCTGTATTCAGATAGTCCGAGGTGGCGGAAATAGTTGTTTACGTCATAGTGCGTACAATTTTCTGATGACGTGAATCTATCTGTTGACGTCATCGCTATTGTAATTATTCACGGGAATTAAAATATCTGAAGCCACAAATAACCTACATGAAGTTTCCAGTGTTAATATTTGATCAACTTTTGAATGTGCTTTGTCAATAGCGCCAATTCCATGGAACCGAGCCTCGGTTTCGATTTTAATACATTGTTATAAGTGTCACTAGTTGCTCGGTTATCCTGTCGGAGTCATGCGTTCTCGTAGGCCTACACATACTATGTCAGCAAATATCTTACGTCCCGGGTTCCAAATGCCCAGTGTCCCGTTTGCTTAGTGTCACAATACACCATGTCCTATTTGTCTAGTGTCCGAATGTCTCATGCCCCTTTGTCTAGTGCCTAAATGCCAAGTGTCCCTTTGGTGTCCGTCAATGGTGGTCCCGTTGCCTTCACTGTCCTAAATGGCCAGTGTTCCTCATTTTCCTTCATTATCCCGAATACCCTTTCCCTTTAGTGTCCTAAATGTCCCATGTTCCCATCTGCATTCATTGTCCCTAATGTTCCGTGTTCTGTATTCCCTTCATTTTCCCAAATGCCCCGTGTTCCCTTTTATAATCACAGTCACAAACGCCCATGTTTCTTTTACATTCATTGTCCAGAATGCCCTGCATTCCCTTTTCCAATCACTGTCCCAAACGCCCTTCGTTTCTTTTACATCCATTGTCCTAACTCACACGTGTTCCCACGTGCCCTCGCTGTCCCCGGCCCACCTGTTACAGCCGACAGTTTGAACTACTTCCGGTCGACACCTCCGCACGCGTGCGTGTCCCGCCGTCATCTGCCAGCGGGCCGGGGCGCGCAGACTTCAAAGGACTGCGTTCTTATTTATACGACCATTTTGTCAGTTCACATATGGAAGATGACTGTTGCCAACCCTTCGCCGGCCTGTAATTGCCGGTGTATTCGTCGCTTTCACGCCGACGGTACACCGAGGCCATACATCACATCGCGCCGTCGTGTTTAGTGGGTGGTTCCGGGTGATTTATCAGCGCCCATTTCGGGTCTACGTCGCTACTTAATGGATGACGAACAACGTCGCAAATCTCATTGGAACAACGAATTTGAGCCAGGACTTTCTCATTGGTCCAACGTTGTTGTTTTTTCTTAATTGATCCAGTGACGATTTGCGCACAGAGCCGGGTATGACGCCAATGATAACTTCATTGACCATACGCTGGCGAAACGGTTTGGCCAGTGGAGGGTCAAATAGATGGCTGTGAAAAAGTGCTAACGAGATGCCAATGAAAAAACTAATGAACAAACATTGATGCGCTAAAGAAACGCAATGACTATTCAAACAAAATGACGGATACATTGTACATTTTAATACACATGTATTGCAATCACACATTTAAACAATAGATGTGCACTTTTTTTATAACCACAACATACATTTGAATACCGTTTATAGGGTAGAAAAGTCGCATATGTGTATAGACGGTTGGTACAACCATGTGAACATGGCCCACGTGATCAACACATAAGATGTATCGTGTTTTATTGACCAAACTAAGGACACCAACAAGGTTAAGGCGTACCCGAGATATTGCGAGCCCTCGCATGCGCAGCTAACGTTGCGCATGCTCAGTGTGGTAAATAGGAATAATGTTGCAATGCGAAGGGTTTATTATGACACCGTTTCTGATGTAAGACCATGTGTTCAACCGAAGAGTACCCTATAAAAGCAGCATTATGCAGGTTGTCTGAATTTCTGTGAGCACATAGTAGTGTGGAGTGAATAGAAATTATGTTTTTCTGCAGCGTGGCATCAGATCTGTCAAATTAGGACAGCTGTCATTCGGTGCATTTCTGCATATTAATACAGTTTTCGTTTTGCTTGGTGATGTAATCAGGGGCAATCCGTGGGTGGTTCAACCAGAAATGGAGGGGTGTAAAGTTGAAAAGAAGTTTGTGGGTGCCTGAGGTATGAGAATTTCATGAAATGTTCAGAGAACTTTTGTCTATGGAAGGTAAATATGCTGTGAAATTGTCAATAACAGATCTCTTCAATTTTAACGGGAAATGAAGGAAACATTATAATGGTCGCCTATGGAAAATGCAAATGTGGTCCGACTCCTTCTGGACGTCTGGGTATTAATTACAATCTTGCCTGTGCTACGGTCGTTTCTTTCCGAATCAATCCGAAGTGGGTCTGCGTTCGCTAGACGTCGGCGTGACTAAGTCGTATTACTACTTGAAAGCGGAGTTATATAAATGACTCTCCGAGTCGCCGGTCGAGTTTGTTCCCATACGTCAGTCGAACGGGCTTGTGAAGTCAGCGACACTCGCCACGCGCAACGCTAACGAGTGTCAAAGTGCGCACTTCCGACACCGAACGCAGCATTGTGGGAGCGCGTGAGGGACACCGGAAGTCGGACTCACGCCTCAGTGCCGTTTCGGGTTCGTGGATCTTCAAAGTTCCATGCTAAGTGGCCGATTTGAAGGCGTATATAGAGTGGAAATGCCGCCAGATAATAAACCATTACGGAACGGGATACGGGGACGAAACTCAATCGCGTCACAATACGCCACCAAACGCAAAAGGAAACATATGGAAGGAAACATAAATTGTCCTTTTACGTTAATAGCTTATCGCGGGTAAGAAAAACGACCCACGCCAGCGACCTTCAAAAATTTCATTCAGGCGCTTTTATTTGATGTGGCTAGACTGAAAGACAAATGCATGTGCCATAATCGGCTGTCCATTTCCAGTACGAAAGTAGCGTCTGTCTGTTTTTATTCTGTTTTTATTTAACTGCAGACACTATATACCTACACAACATTATCAAAACCGTCATCCAGAGCATGCGATATAAATATAGTTAAATTTTAAATAGCTTCGCACGTACGCGCTTGAAACTGCATTAAAAAAGGAAAAAATTATGTTGGTCAATTAGGAAAAGAAACAAAACTTAATAAAATATGCAGTAAATGTTTGCCGGTTTTTTTTTTATAGGGTTATGATTGGGGTGAGGGGAAACATGCGGACACAAGCTTACTGTGGGTCACGTGTACATTTGTCACTTGGGGTCAGGGGTCAATACATTTTACCGACCAATTTTACATAGACGCTAACTATAACATATACTATGTTGGGTGGATAAATAATCATAAGATAAAACACCTCCTTTTGAATAAGATTGAAACATTACATATATAGATTTTGTAAACAAAGTCCATACATGATCCGCCTCAATTTCGTCCCAACCTTTTGACGGGTTTGTAACATTTGTGCATTTGTAAAATACTACTATATGCGAATACGGAGGCGATTAACATACATCTATCGCTATATCTCGAAAGATATGTAGTCGTACAATCGGTATTCACGTGTAAACTTTGAAAAATAATGATACATCAGACTAAAATGCAAACATTCGTATAAGTACTCGCTAACTACAGTGGTGGACGAAGACGAAAGTGAGATCTTACGTCATTGGGGGTACTCGTCAAAGGCGAGGGGTCACGTACATAGTAGCTATCCGTGGTTGGCAGTGATTGGTCCTGATAACGTAAACTAACGAATAACGCCCCCTGGGGCACGAGGGTGGTTCCGCACGCTTGCACTATGCCCCCTGGCGGCACGGACGACGTTGAGCGAGCCCAGACATGCCCGCGGTCCATGCCTGGAGGATTCGGCAACTATTCTCTACGCTTAGTACTAATCACAGAGCAATTTGGAAACCGTATTGTTAGATCGGTAACGACGCGTTGAAGCGGCCAGAAAGATTATACGTAATAATTGCGTTTGGGTTCGGCCGATGAACGAGGTTTGACGGACTCTGACGAAGGGCGATGTGATCAAAGGAGAGCAACGCGCGACTTCACTTCGTGCCGACAGCGTAAGGATTAGGAGAACGTTGAGATAAGCATTCATTAGTTCCACGCCACCGTTAAATCACCGCTCGATTAGTGAATACATGCACGCGCACACGCACACACACACGCACGCACACACTTTTTCCTCTGCCGTTTCGTTGTGCACAGTCTGGTCGTTCTGTTTTCATCCAGTAGGCCTATATAAACTTGTGGTATTGTCATTTAATGCATTGAGATTGGACGCTCGGACAGTATGCACTGTAACCAAGATTCTCTGGACGGATATTGAATATAGATGAAGGTGAAGCGATTAAAAATAGTGTGGGCCATAAAATACATCATTATTACGATAGCTGTTATGCTATCTACCTGTATACTACTATGTATATCACGTGTATTGCTTATCGTAATGTTAGACCATAAATTAACTTGGTTGCTGTGTATAGTACTGAATACTGCTTTCTGTCATCAATAAAAACATATAAAACCAATATCCCAATGTCAGGTTGAAATATGTCTAAGACATTTATATGGAAGTGTTTATTATAAGTTCTATCATGTCGTGTTTGGTCAAAGACTAACTGAATTGGTGACGTGTGGATTTAAGGAATCTAAAATGAACGATAAAACATACCATTTTATTTATAACATTAAAGGGCCAATGTCCCGTGTCCCCATTTCCATCAAAACCCTTTTACACGTCATCCTCCGGAAAAGTTATTCACTTGCTCCCAACCACGACACCCTGTGAAGTATTCAGCAACGAGGCATTTGCTGCGCGAATACTGTATAATTAAAATTCAGACACGTTGGTGCTAATTGCACGCCAACAATGAACGCGTGTGTCTAAATATAATTGGATTTCTTTTTTTCATCACGTACCGAAAAAGTGAAATGCGAAGGGGGTAATTTGAAACTGGATATGTCAGTCGAAACCTTGTTCAAGATAAGAATGGAAACTTGAAACTTAAGTAATTTGAAACTACTTTTACTCTTTTTAAATGACACATGGCGCGTTTTCACTCGATGAGACATGTCGTAGTATATAATAAACTCGCTGATTATTCGTGATATTCGTCCGGTATCTATGCCTCACACTAAGTGTTTAGCACTATGACAATGGAGAAAAAAGAAAGGTTATCCAAAACTGGAGACGTGACAGTTACATCATAGGATTCTTTGTGCTTAAAAATAGCACAGACGCTGCTAAGCTATTTAAAGATAGTGTTAACATGTATAGGCTGTTGTTTGATAAGACTAACACAGCGCGGTTCTTAGTTGTCAATATTATGGTCACGTCACTCGCGTACCAACTGGGATGACACCAGCGGGCGGTTTAGATACCTTTAGGACCCCTCGCTTCAGCCGAGTCTCAGGTCTCAGGTCTCAGGTCTCAAGTTTCAGTTCTCATGTCTCATGTGTCATGTCTTAGGTCTCATGTGGTTTCCTCCAAACAGCCCCAACTTGGGCTAACGCGGGAGTTGTCCTTCTCTGGAATTAGTGAGTCCACTACAGGCTACACATTTATCCCCGTGTGTCGGATCTTTGACTGGCATGGACACCAGATAGAAGGCTTTTAGTGTCTCTTCCGATAGACACAGGCAAATGTGGGGTGAACGAAATTGGCTAAGTTTCGAAATGGCAGTGGGTGGGATTGAACCACCGTCCGTCCCCTTGATTGAGTCCGGCGCTCTACCGCGCGACCACGGCTCCCCATACCGCTCTCGTTTACTGACAGTACCTGGTATCACTCTGAGATCATGCATGATCCGCGTTAACCGTGCACAACTATAATATCCCGACTTCACATTAACGTTCAAAACAATTACGCGTGCAAAATCAGCACTTATTATAATATATTTAAAGTACATCACTTTTTCATGTTTTTTTCTCAGTGGACCATTTCGCCCGCTGGAAAATAGTACCGAGAAATACATAACAAAGGGGCTAACCACCTGCTTCCATGGCGAACTTCGTACGTACGAACTCACGTCTTTATTTTCAAACGGGGTCTCTGCTCTGTGCAGCAAGCTATGAACCACCGCAAACAACGGAACACATTTGTTGTCCGACTAATTCCAGCGAACCCCCGCGTTGCCCCCCCCCCCTCACCGCGCCCACGTCTTTGATCCACCCAAGATATTAGTAGTAATAGTAGTAGTAGTAGTAGTAGTAGTATGTGGTAGTAGCAGCAGCAGCAGCAGCAGCAGCAGCAGCAGCAGCAGCAGCAGCAGCAGCAGCAGCAGCAGCAGCAGCAGCAGCAGCAGCAGCAGCAGCAGCAGCAGCAGTAGTAGTAGACCTAGTATAGTATTATTTGCATAATTTGTATTATTATTTATTTATTTATATACTTATTAGCATTTTAACTTATGAAGTTAAAATGATAATAAAAACAACATTAACGCAACTGCTTAACGCGCATTCAGCGAAAACTGCCTGCATGCCTATCTATACAACAGAATCGGACATTGTTAATTAAAGCCGGTCGTTTTATGCCGAACGCTCACGCGCGTCGAAATCGTGGGATTTATAATTTCCATCGGCACGTAAATCGGCCAAATCCGTTGGGCACACACACGCTCTTATAAACCATAAATAACCGTCGCGTCGTGTGTACACTCTACGGCGGGTAGTGGTCGCCAAGAGGCAGTGCTGCCACGTTTACGACACTCAGGTAGGTCCGGAGAGCACGGCCGGACGCCTTGACCCGCTGGGTAAATATCTAATTATGCCCGGCCAACAGATAAGCGTCTCGGAAGAGCGGGCCGCTGATAGCGATGGGGCGAATCTCGTGGGAAAACAAATACCCCGTCGTGCTTAGTGACCGAGAGACGACGTCACCGTTCCGGCAAGACAATCGAATTAGCTGATATCGGAATTAGCCGACCTCTTGACACGCGCGCGGGTAGGGGAGAGGCGAACGGGTGGAGAGGGAGGGTTTGTTTGTAGGTATGTGTGCGCGTGTGCGTGCGTGCGTGCGTGTGTGTGTGTGAGTGTGTGTGTGCGTGCGTGCGTGCGTGCGTGCGTGCGTGCGTTTGTGTGTGTGTGTGTGTGTGTGTCTTTGTGTTTGTGTGTGTATGTGCGCGCGCGTGTGTGTGTATGAGTGTATGTGTGAGTGTACGTGTGTACGTGTATACGTGTGTACGTGTTGTGAGAGCAAGCGTATGTGTTTATACATGTGTTTGTGTCCATGCGCGAATGCGCCTATAGACAAACATCTACGTTGTGATGTTTTCGCTGTATAGCAATACATACAAGCATACAACATACAGTATACCACATACAGCATATATCATAATCATACAGCGTACAGCGTATAGCGTACAGGGTACAGCGTACAGCGTACAGCGTACAGCGTACAGCGTACAGCGTACAGCGTACAGCGTACAGCGTATTGCGTATTGCGTACAGCGTACAGCGTACAGCGCACAGCGTACTGCCTACTGCCTACTACGTACAGCGTACAGCGTACAGCGTACAGCGTACAGCGTACAGCGTACAGCGTACAGCGTACAGCGTACAGCGTACAGCGTACACCCTACATCGTACACCCTACACCCTACACCCTACACCGTACACCGTACACCGTACACCGTACACCCTACACCGTACACCCTACACCCTACACCCTACACCCTACACCCTACACCCTACACCCTACACCCTACACCCTACACCCTACACCCTACACCCTACACCCTACACCCTACACCCTACACCATACACCATACACCGTACAGCATATAGCTGTCCAGGTCATTCTTCTGAAAGGACATGAACAAGAAAAGAAAGTGTTATGTCGATAAATACCAAAGGGCGTTGCTAAGTAGACACACTACCCATGGAACAAGCTGCAAAAATAACACGTCACTGAAAGGGCACACGACTTAAAAAGACACATTATTGAAAGAGGTGTCTATATTTATCGTGCCCTGAAAGAGCATTTTGTAGGAAAAGAATCTTCGCTGAAAAGACCTCGTTGTGCACAGACGGCGATGCTCAAATTGTGTTATTTGATATAATTACAGGAGCCAGGGTTCATTTCCTTTGAAAAGCTTGCTAAATGTATACACGTCGTACACAGTATTCAAAATAAGCATATTTTATATGTCACTTTAACAAATCGTAGTTTGGACAAAAGGTGGCTAGGATTCTATCAATATTTAGATCGGAATTCTGTCGTTTGGTTATTCGTTAGTCATGCATACAAGTAACGAATATTTAATGAATGAATGAAAGTTTATTTAACAACAACAACAAAACCACAGTAATATACAACATATTATGGGAAATATAATACGATACATAATGGTAAAGATAATACAATATAATACAATTCCATGATTGTTGAGTCGCTGCTGCTGTTAAAGGGACATAGCAAAAGTCGTGTGATATGTAAGGGCTATGCCCTTTTCAAACTAAAATACATAGTAGTTGTAATAAGAGTTACAAGATAGAATACAAAGTAACAGTAGTTGACAGTAGTCTGTCTGTTTTTACATAAAATAGTTTACATTGTTTTTAACGTAACATAGTTTACATGTCACGACAGCATCAACAGATAGAAGTGCGTTTCGTGCTGGGAGATTGCGAATATTTGATATTGTCAAATAGAGTTCTATATGCCAGATGCCAGTGATTCCAGTCGCCACAACTTTTCAAACCCGCTTCACTTGAGCACAGAAACCCATGCATGCACGTACTGTCATGAACGTACGTGCCCTTATGACAGCACTGCATCCGGCCGCCGTAGTTGCTTGGATTTGTCCCATTGCAGTCAGCACGTACGGCATGTTATCTACTGCAAGACGGCATTTTGTTTGCAGGTGCGGACGCCATCTTGATCCATAATAAGCAGTGCTGTCATGAACGTACCATCCTAATGTTGCGATTTGGTGGCGTACGACCATTTGTTTTACGGTATCCACCTGACAACGAAACGCCGAAAGGTATTTCGAAAATTGAAACGCTATGTAAAACGTGCACGTTGTATTAATATGACATATATAATTTACATGCATTCTATTAATTTTATTTAACGGCGTGTCCGAGATTCAAACCGCTACAACTATCACACAACTTCCGAATAAACATACATTAAGTGAACCCTGACAACTATTGTGCATAACCTAATGCAAGTGTACCCATTTCTTAAAATAATATATCATTAAACTGAATGCGAATTTTAAAATCGTCTTTGAAGTCAGCGGGTTGCCACTGGGATCACCGTTCACTTCCGACAGTAATATACGAGCTGCGCGCGAAAACCGGATGTGCGTCTATTGGCGGCAAGATGGCGCTAACCGTTTATTACCATAAGCGCGTCTGTGCGTGGAGCGCGCATTAATCAGCCGCCAGTCGCCATTGACACGAGACGCGGGTCAGTCACCAATGTCAGTCCGCCAGTGAATAGAATCCTACCACACAGGACGTCAACGGTTTGTCGTGTCACCGGACGCAGTTCGGAATCATTGAAGAATGACATTAAAGACCCGATGCTTTTTCATACGACACAGCGTAATATGCCTAAATTACATATTTATCTCTTTTCTATGTTGATACGATGTGACTATGTCTTCCGCACCAGTCGTTATGCAACGCAGGTGCATTGCTGTAGAGATATCATTATACACGCGTGCTGACAGGGTATTATTTAGGCATATATTATGTTTTGGAGGCAGGTAAAATTTGACTTAATCGTTTGGCATCTTGCGTGCGTGCTTGCATGCATGGATCCCGAGTCAGTTCGTTTGCATGTGCTACAATAATCTATGTAAGTGTAATCTATCCGTATGTGGCTATGACATTTTTGTTTTAATAAAAGTAAATAAAGTGTAACATTGTAAACTTATTTATTTGTTTTCTTTATTTACATGGTATATTGGTTAATATTTATGTAATTACTATAAAAAACAATACCCGTATTACATACGGTAGTTGACAAAAAACAATACCCATATTACATACGGTAGTTGACATTCGCGACAGTAATTTTATCAGATACTAGATTATGTAAGAGCATCGCTATGTAAACACCACACTCGCGGATACTTGGTTGTTCGTTTGACGTGACGAGTTCGAAGAGAATTATGAAGTCACTTTCGCTGGTAGGGCCTACTTCTAATAATGTATAACTGCAGAATAATATTTGGCATCGTTACGGTAAAAGAACCAGTTTTTCCCGATGTATTGACCGCTTGACGAACTCATTATGTTTACGTTTCGAGCAACTGGTAGATGACCAAGGCGAGTGTCTGAACTCACACGCTCGCAGGCACGCAGGCACGCAGGCACGCAGGCACGCAGGCACGCAGGCACGCACACACGCACACACACGCACGCACGCACACACACACACACGCACGCACACACACACACGCACACCACACACGCACACACACAAATATATATATATATATATATATTATATATATATATATAATTATATATATAGTTATATATTATCTAATTAATCATATATATATATATATATATATATATATATATATATATATATATATATATATATATATATATATATATATATATATATATATATAATTATATATATATATATATATATATATATATATATATAAATATGTTTGTGTGTAAATGAATAATTATATATGTATATGAGTATGATTAATTATATATATATATATATATATATATATATATATATATATATATATATATATATATATATTCATTATGTATATGATGACGTTCGTGTCATTGTTTTAAACGTAATCGTCCATAGTGAAATAATTTATATAATTGTGGTGTTATTATTTGTATTACTTTTATAAATCAACATACTTGTCTCAATGTATATGTTATATACATATAAAGTAAACATAGAGTACAGTACACGTATATTATAGTCGTTTACCATAGGTGACACCAATAAAAAGGTAAATAACGAAAGAATATTTTATAAAATTGATTGTACACAACAGCAGTGTTCTTGACACTGGTGCAGAGGCGTAGTGCGAGAGAAGACAACAGCAGACTCAACCCACACATCAATGTATGGATTCTGTGCGAACCAGATCAACCATTGATTACCTGCAGACATGAAAGAACAGGCAAGGAAGTGGCCTTGGTCATATGTTGCTTTATTCTTTGTCCTGTTGACAGACGCAGACAATAGGAAGGTCAGGACGGATGATGTTATCGTGAAGATTATGCACGTAGCTGACCCGGCTACAATAGGAGAGAACAGACAACAATATATGTTCAAGAGGCGTGAACTAAGAATCAGCCTTGAGAAGACAGATGTGATGTGGATTGGACACCAGAGTGATGAGTTGAACTATGTGGTGGAGGGGAATGAAATCAAACAAGTGAAAGATTTTTGCCGAGACAAAGGCATTTGTAAATAGTGCTGCCTTCTAGTGGCAACATAAAACATTATTTCCCATAAAGCATGAACATTCTCGTATTTAACGTGAATAAGTCATTTTAATTAAACAGAAACGATGGAATGGTTTTCACTGACTTCATCCACCGATTTGTACGAGTGTCTATAGATGTGTACGAGTAACGTGTGCGAACTTGACCTCTGCATTTACGACACGTATAATCTTGTAAACGGCAAACAAGAACTACTCGTCACGTGGGTGTATGACGCAACGCAGGGTTTGGATTCCGGGCGCAGAGATTCTTGATTATCTCTGACTTTGTTAGATGATGTGATCCGTCTGTTTGTTGTATTAATGCGCGTCGTCGAATACCATGCACGGCGCAACAAAAGGTGACCTTTTTATAAAAAAAAAACATGCACCATTACTTTGGAATATGCAGTGGAACACATTTGCGTTAACTTTATCAGAGAACGTTTCTAATTAGTAATGTAATAAAATAATTCGTTTCATATATGTATATATTTATGTACGCAACGTCATTATGTTAATCTTCATCAAATTATATTATGGTTATGACCACAAACATAACGTCGTTCAGTGGTGTTACGCCGTGGTATATTTGTAAAGACACATCAACCAAAACTCGAACATTAACTTCACTAAGATAATGAGCTCTTGAATAGAATAAAATAGAATACATTGAAGAATATATAAAAATGTCTTTCGACATGTAAAAACATCCCGCGACATCACGTCCGTCAGATAATGTGTACCGGTGGCGTCCCCTAGTGTTGTCAATTGTCAATAGGCCTACGTAAGCGTGCTGTTACGGAGCGAAATCGATGTCAGAGAAAAATCGATCTTGCAGCTCATCAGAATATTACTGAAACGGTCTGCAGGTGTCAAACACCGTGAAATAACGCTAACTCGGATAGCCCATTCAGACAAAAATACTTCGGATTATTGAGAACGCACGACGTCATAAACATTGCGATTGAACTGCCACTCTGTCCATTGCCAACGTATGACACGGTATTATTTGTACGGGTATTAATATCGAAGTGCGTGTGCTCTAGACAACGTTCTGACAGACGATGAGATTCGACACGAGTGGAAATAAAGACCGACGACCAGGTGCCAAATGCATAAGTTGTCGAGTCTCGCCCGTTCGACAATGTCCGTATTGTGCCGAGGTATGCACATAAAGCAGGCAGAAAAACACTCTGAGTCACGAGAGATATTTGTCGCCCATCGTGAATATATAGTCTTTAGCACTTCGGGGGGTACACTTATTTTTCTCGTCTTATTGTCGGAAACGATCGCACGCGCATAATGGCTGTTGTCGCATCGCCGACTCTCCGATTTAATACACTCTCATCTTCCCTTCAAACGCACCCATCCTTTAAGATTTTTTAGGTAGGATATGTACCAAGCGCTATCTGTTGGCGATTTCTCTAGCCCGTATACTGAAACGTTTTCAAATGCGTGCATTTTATACAAATAACAGCTGTGTACTGTTCCATGTGTATGCGTCGCCCACTCGCTGAGCCAACCCCCCCCCCCCGTGAGTCAACGACATCCCGCGTGAGTCAACGACGTTCCGTAGCGTTCGGTTACCATCGTTGCCATTTCCGTCCCCCGAGAACGCGAGCCGTCGGTAACATGACATCATCCCTCGTGACAGAGCGATATTGGAAGCGAACGCGCAAATGCATCCGCAGCTTGACAAAGCGCCCACGCTACACCAGCCCCGGGCATCTAGACCCCCCGCCAAACTGGCGCGCGTGGGCACGTTCCCAGGAAATTACCCCCACTTCTTCCCAGAAAGAAACGGCGTGTTCAGGCGTGCCCGTGCGCGAAGCGTGCTCTCGCGGGCGGCGATTAAGGAACGGCGGGTCGGTTTTTTACGCGATCGATATCAAATGGCAACAAGCGCGTGGCACGCGCTATGCCGCCTGGTACTCGTAGGCACGTGCGCCGACCCGCGCAGATCACACGCGCTCGCGTACCTGTGCCTACAAATCACATGGCGCGCTCATGGAACGTTGAAAACGCTTCGCTTATACTAATTTCGGCACACCTGTCTTCATTCATTCTGTCGAAATTAATTTAAAAGGTCACACCCTGGGCTACGGTGTTGTAACAACAAAAACGTCTGAGCTTTGAACTCTCGATTAAGAGATCCAGGGTTCAAATCATGTGCCGCCGTGTAAAACCTTCGGCACTTTTTCACTCTAAATTGCTCCACTTCACTCAGCTGGATATTTCGGTACGAACAGTCTTCGAGCATTAATTGCAGTGTGGCTGGATGCTTCACAGAGAAGCCAAGACCGTGTTTAATTGAACAGGTCTGCCAGGGAATAGAGTATAAAGCGCTTTGAACAATCCAGATAATCGCAAATGTTTTAAAATGAATTATAATAGAATATAAAATGCCGAAGATCCAGTGAAATGCAATCTTGGTAGATAAGACGGAGAACGCGTGGAGATTAAAAGACAATAGAAAACTTCCCCATTCTACGCTATGTCTAATAATCAGTGGAAAATATATGAAGAGTATAAGAATGAAAATTAACGGAAAGATGAAGTGAACACGCATTAGCCAGGTGGACTGTACCTTGGTTCATGCGGAAGTTGATTATGTCACCTTTGTTTGGGCTCACAGTACGAGTGCTGAGTAAACAACAACAAAAACACCCACTTACTTAGTTATATATATATATATATATATATATATATATATATATATATATATATATATATATATATATATATATATATATATATATATATATATATATATATATATATATATATATATATATATATATATATACATATACATATACATATACACATACACATACACATACACATACACATACACATACACATACACATACACATACACATACACATACACATATACATATACATATACATATATATATATATATATATATATATATATATATGCTCGATGCTTTATGTGAATGATCAATGCGTTTTTAAGCGTCCAAAGTGCATTCTTACGCACACGCGCTCGCCCGAAGGCACACGTGCGCGCACGTGCCCCGATGCTTCGAGGCACGCGGCCGCAATCGACGAGGCTCTGGTCAAGAGTCGAGCGCGCGACGGAGCCGGCCCGTCAATCAGCGCCAGGAACGGTCGCAGGCCGACGCGCGTAAAAAGTAATTGACAGCGATCATATGTCGCCTGCAAAAGCGGCACCGAGTCCGTTTAGTGTCGCGTCGCGTATGTCGAGATCGCCTTTCGTCGCGCGCCGCTCTCTAAACGTAAACGCCGGGCCGCGGCCGCTGATAAATAATGAGCGATTTCCGCGCTGGCGAAGTATTTTCCCACGAGCGGCCGGCATACCTAAGCAGTCGGTCGGAACGCATCAGCAACCTGTGCATACCTGTCCTTTGTGTGCGTCGTCGCGTTATCGCCAGCGCTGTTTACTCGAGCCTGACACGGGGACCTTTCGCTGATTAGAAGTGCGCGTGTGGGGCGTGGTTTTCCCACAGCCGCCAAGTCGCCGAGGACAAAAGATCGGCACGTGTTGGCGACGCGCGCGCGCCCGTCAGCGAGCGGTGATTGGCAGCCGGGGCAGGCGACTCGCCTCGCCCACCGGCGCGAGCGGCGCGGTGATTGGCCGCTGCGTCACGCGCGGCGGGTGAGCGAGCGCACGAGCGACTGTCGCCGCGTGGATGGAGGGTATAAAGCGAATTGATTCGAGCACGGCGGACAGAACAGCGAGAAATAAGCCGAGGGTGGTTGTCGAAATATCAGTTGGAAACTTTACGGGAAAATGGCGACGGAAGAGCACCGAAGTATTGGTGGAGTGTCAGCGGCTGCCGTGAGAAAGGTGAGCTTTGTTTAGTTATTGGCCATCCATGTTGTGGTGGTGTAGACTGTGCAGCGACTGTTACGGAGGAGTCGTGTGAGTATGGGAATGTTGTTGAGTTTGGCATGTTGTTGTCTTGCACTTCGAGAACTGTCATATGTTACGTGGACTGGTTGATGTCCCGATACACTAGAATACACATACCGCTGATATACTATATAATACACATACGATGATTCATTATATCATTGTCTCAAAAAACGAATGTTAATCGACTGTTGTTACTATTCACGTATCTTCGAACTGTGACAGCAACGCTACATTTGAAATGTAAACAACCCGAACTGACGCCATGTTTCAGGATAGGGTCCACGTCATTCCTTCCTTGTTGTCTTATACCTTCCGTTGTCTTTTACAGATCAAAAAGCCGATCATTGAACGCAGGAGACGAGACCGAATTAACGAATCACTCAACCAACTGAAGGCTTTGGTTCTGGAGGCGCTAAATAAAGATGTAAGTATCACCAGACGTGTTTTCGTGTCATAGTCCATACGCTGTACAGTGTACGCCTATGACTATTTACAATGTTGACACTTAGTTAACTTGACTCCACTTGGAAGATATCGTGGTTGTGTATGATCGTATACTGTTCATGTACTTTTAAAGAGGAAATGAAAACATTGCACGGAATGAAAATCAATAGTCACCATGTTAGTCGGGGTACTTCTAAATTGACCCAAAGAAAAAATAGAATATCTGAGATTTTATTGGACCACGACTTGTACTCGCGCGATGGAATTTGGACTCGGTGGTTGCTGGGGTGTGTTGTCATTTGCTCGAGTCGCCGAGAGTGTGGGAATGTGTCCGTGTAGGCGGCACATCCAAGCGGGCGTTCACAGAGCAGTCGCTGTCCTGGCACACTTCTCTCCTCGCCTCGCTGCGCGCGCCATTCAGAGCGCCGCTGGCTTTCTGCGCCGCTCACAATGGGGCGCCACTGAGGCGTGTCGACTTCGGCAGCGTTCTCACGCTCTCGGTCCGTCGACGGCGGTCCCCCCTTGGCCTTCCTTGTACGGGCCTCGACGCCGCCAGCTCACCCCGACTCTCCGGGGCTAATGTGCTGTGCAATGTCGGTGCGCCCATTTACGTGGTACGAATAGCGTCATGGTGTTTGTTGACCTGAGGTTGACGAACTTTGCGGAAACTTTTGATCGTGTCCAATGCACGGGAAAGTGTATATTACGTGATGCGTAGATGCTGATAAACTGTGTAAGTGACTATTATTCCCATCCGTTTTGCGTTGTGCTAATGTCACGTTCGTTTACTCTCGCAGGAGTCGCGCTACTCGAAGATGGAAAAAGCCGACATTCTTGAAATGACCGTCAACCATCTGCGCAACGTACAGCGCATGCAGCGGCAGAAGGAGGTACTACAGCCGCAGTGCGTGACGGCCATGGCGACAGACGCGCCCCTGGTGACGAACTATCGCCGCGGTTTCAACGAGTGCGCGGTGGAGATCGGGAAATACGTGCACCGGGTGAACGGACTCGACCAGGGCGCACGCGCGCGTCTCATGAACCATCTGGCCGGTTGTGCCGCTCCCTCCCACGTGGCGGCGCTGCAGTCGGTCGGCGCCATTCCACTAGTCGACGCCACGCAGCTGTCTTCCCTGCCCGGCTCTCCGGTTGTCGTTGCCAGGTCGTGTTTTACAGCGCCCTCGCAGTGCGCCACGTTGCCGACGGAATCCGCTCGGCGCACGTCTCCCGAGCCGAGCTGTCACATGGCTGTGGCCACCGATACACGAAACGACTCGCTCCTCAACAGCGCCATTCCGCTCTACATCAACACGGCGAGCCTGTGCGCACGCGCGAAGGAAGTGACGTCACCGGGATTCCCGACGTCCAACAGTCCGAAAGTTGGCGCCGACGCCCCGGATGTGTCGCCGAAGTATCGTATGACGTCGTCGTCGTTTTCGCCCATGCGCAGTGACCACGAATGCGCACACGGACTTATGAGCCTGGACACCGCCCACTCGCCCGTGTGGCGGCCCTGGTGAAAAACAATGACCACTTGGCCGTGGTGAAAGAGAACTGATGATCATTGCTACTCTGTGATATGTACATATTCACTGACAATTTCACGCTCGATTCCCGTGATCAGATGTGACAATTTTACATAGTTTACTACCACTTTACAATTACATAATACTGTGTTGACAATAAATCGTTGTCATATATTTCGTAAAGCTGTTTCCTGTTTTTGGGTTCCTTGCATGTTTTTAGTTCTTAGGCGGTTTTCTCCAAGCAGCCCAATCTTTAGCTAACGCAGGAGTTGTCCTTCTCTAACATTAGTGAGTCCACTACAGGTTACACATTTATCCCCTGTTTGGGATCGTTTACTTCCCCTGGCATAGACACCAGATAGAAGGGACCGCCGGCTTTTAGTCTGTTCGTATGAATCCTCACGAATAATTCAAACACTTCATTATGTATGTTGTATTGATTTGAAGATGTGTGGCCTCTTACCATCGCTTTATCAATTAATATTCTTCAACTTAAAAAAAAACGACCAATATAAATATATAGTGCGGCTTAGCGTACAAACCGAATGCTTTAGGTTCCTACGGCACGTAGCTTCAATGACAAGGCGTTGACCAATCAGAGCTTTGCCAACAATATTGGTATCGTGAGCGGATAACCACACCGATCAATACTACATTTGAAATGGCCGTCAATCATCTGTATACAAATTTAATCTCTAATGAGTCATTTATGTTTATAGAATCACTAAGATACCAAGCGTGTAGAGTCTGGATTTTTATAATGCGTCTTCAATTGTGTCGTCAATATTCTGTAGTCATGTTTCCATCTGTTGAATCCCAGAAAATTGCTCTTTCAAACAAGCTGCCATATTCAATGTGTGGATACTGGATACACGCCTAAAGGTTTTGTTTTTCATCAGATACTCAAAACAAATTTATACCCCCAAATACTGATGCAACTTTACATAATCTTGGGAGAACGATATCGGTTGAAATTACGTCGGCTTTTGCATTAAAACAGCATGGTAGAAGAAGTCCAAATACTTACACTAAATGTAACCCTCAGTTACCCTGGAATTAAATCGGCATTCTTTGTAACCCCCCCCCCAATCTACGGCCAAAAATAACGCGGTAGCCTCAAAACACGAACGCCACTTAACCAGCAACTGAAAGATCGTGACAGACGCGCAGGTTCCAACGAATCTTCGGTTACCAGAGTTTGGTGTGGCGTTTCAGTAACAGTGAAAGACCACCCTGAACATGCAGTTCTTCTCAAAACTGTAGCGAAACTAATTAGTTGGCGGGAAATGGTATAACTTTCGCATAAACTGTCTGTGCCACAATTGTCGAGACAACGACAGCAGGTGTAGAGCAGTTTGAGGGGTTCAACAACAGGACGTGACATCGTCGTGGTGAAACGTGAGTAGCAAGAACAAGTGATAGTTGAGACGCAGCCTCTGGATTGTTTGTAGAAGACCGCAAGAGGGTGCCTTTTTGTCTTCCGCCAGAGGTCGTGAAACGTTTCTTCTGTGAATATGTCACTTTTATACTTGGGAGATAAATGCTGGTAAACGGTCTTCGTGACATTGCGGAGTTCTATTGTTTCAGAGGGATCGGTTTTACTGATCTCGTCTCAGAATACCGATACGTGTGTACCACCAGACGTAGGTTTTCTGCCTCCTGCATCACCCATTGCATTGTTCCTCGCGTGGTACCATCGACATCCCTCAGTATTATGTACACCTCAACTCTCTACGACCTCTGCAGTTGTCTTCCGTTCGCATTGTCCCTTTAGCGATAAAAAAAAGGTGTATCCCATCTTCATTTTGATCTTCTTTCGCTTCTACCATTCTGTTTTGTTTCCTACGGGTTGGATGTCGATCATCCTCCGCGCTAGGGTTTGCTGCGGCCGATTACGTCAATACCAGCCCGGCCCAACCCTTGCACTGTAGAGCTTCGGACTCTCGACTAAGAGAACCCTGGTTCTAATCCTGTGCTGCGGTGTTAAAACCTTGGGCAAGTTTTTCACTCTACATTGCCCCAGTTCACTCAGCTCTATAAATGAGTACCTGGCTACAGAGAGTGGTGGATATGTGTACGAGCAGCCTTCGCGCATTAATTGTAGCATATGACTGGACGCTTCCCAGAGGAATTGAAACGGTGTTTGATTGAACAGGTCTGCCAGGGAAGTAAAGTGTAAAAGAGGTTTGAGCAGTCCTAAGAACCGGACACTGCGCTATATAAGAACTTACCTTTTTGTTGTTGCAAAACTCCTCTACTTACATCAGCGAATGAAATTGCTCACGATGAGTCATGTGATATAATAGTTGGTGTTATCAGCCACATGGTGCTCGTGTTCCGTGCAGTGTTTAGGATGCGAGGGGGTCATTATATTGGGATTCCCACTAGTCATGTATACCCGTCTTCAAATAGGGGCGGATATATGTGCTGTTCCCACGGCTGACGCAGTAGCGACTGGCGAGAATAACTGCTATATTGTTACACTACCGTTCGACTCGCTCAGTTCCACGGTTTGCGGATGCTGTATGCCAGCATAACGACCTCGGCTTGGGATATTTATCATTAATTCTCTGTATGCCTCAACGTTTTGCGAGTCTTTCCATCGAAATGTTGATATTCCTTTTTTACAATTCCCGTCTGTTTGGCAAGCCTAGGATGTCGATCTTTCCTCAGACAGACATACCCTATACATGTCTCAGTCGTTTGATCTTTGGTCTACGATGTCTAAATTGTCTTGTTCTAAAGATTGTTGTGAAGCGCTGTCGAACACTGTATGATGACCGGTTATTATAACTACTACATGCACGTTGACGGTTCACTTCCTGTTCGTTTATTTTTAGTTACTTTTACTGAACTCGGAACAATGTTAGCAATTTGAAAGATTTTGGCTGCAGTACGTTCAAATGATAAACAGAACATCCAGTTTTATAATAACATTGACTGGCAATAATGCCAAGGCAAGCAGGGTTAACCGCAATACATTTTGATGTTTAACGTTCCCACGCTCTAGACAGTAGACTTCCCGTTACAAATTACTGCTTTACCAATTCTGGGCAGAGGAACCGGCCAATTCATTTGCCTCGTTGATTTCAAGAAGCGTCTTTGCTTCGTGACGTCAGGAAGGTCGTAACGCGTCATTGTATCTCAACGTCATTTGTCCAAGATCTTGTCATGCCGGACCTTCTCGTTCTTGGCTCGTCCATTTGTTCACACCTGACGAGACGGGAGTTAAGTGTCCACTCCATGAAACCGTCTCCGGCCTCTCGACCATTGGCACCACCTAAGTACCCACTGACCAGGAGACCAACCGATTTCCAAAACTCCAAAACACCGACGACTCATTTATTCTGCGGCGCGGGTTCGCGGGCACAAAGCGACGGACAGCGCCGATGAATGCGGGGACATCTTCCTTAACGACTCTAACCCGGACCGTCTTACCTGTCTGAAAGCTAATCGCGGGGACCACCCAGGTAGATGGGGCGATAAACGACTCGATTGCTACTTTAATTGTTCGCGTGACACCGTCAGCGCTTGCCCACGACGATTTTGTCTCCGTATGGCGCCGGCCATCGCTGCCTTCGGTTTTCCGGGCTAGATTTGTCGCCCCAGCATCGGCGCCTGGCGTCCGGACGATGGCGGCTAGTAAAGCCACCGACAAAGACGCCGTAGCCGCCTTTGTCCCCGTTAAACCACGTCGTTTAGACCGTATTTAGACACGGCACGCAAACGATCGATTGTCACTTAGCACCCGTGGGTACTGTTACCCGCTGAAACCCACTTCCACTCTGTCGATTGACGATCCGGTGTCAAACTACCAACGTCACGCGAGAATGTTTTTGCGAAATTTGAAGAACGCTATTGTAAGCAATGTTTATCGACTAATGCGTGTACTGTATATGCGTAGACATATACGTTCTTTGTGGAGTTAGAACGTAAATTCCTCAGCCACGTGGACCGTCGTCTCGGGATTAAAGCATCTAAGAAAGTACCCACAAATACGGGTTTCTTTTGAGATTGATTGGGATCACACAATTCTAGGTTGTTAATAAAACCACGGAAAGACTACAACCTAACTCGTCCTGTCACGGCAGCACAGTTAGCGGGAACACAGCAGAGTACGTGTTCTACTGCGCATGCGCATGCGCATGCGCATGCGCACGCATATACAGCATGGACTTCAGCAATGGCGTAGCCAGACGGGAGCCAGGGGGACATGCCCCGATTCCGGAAGAAAAGTAGGATGGTGGGGAACGGAAGATCAATAACTGAGTGCCTGATTCATAGAGTCACAAAGTCCAGTAGGTTTCAGGATGCCTGTGTAAGATTTTCCTTTCTAGTCCTACCCTTTCGCCCATAAATGTAGGCTTAAGTTATGAATTCGCCACTTCTGTCCTGGCTGTAGCATAAGAGTTGACAGAACAATGAAAATGTCGTTATTTCCAATATGTATGATGGCTAATGGCTATTAAGGATTCAAAATAATAGTTGCTCGGTTATTAGATTAGGGTCAATTTGCTTTGTTTTGTTTTCTTGGCATCGCTGTCGTCAGGGGTGAGTTGACCATGAGTGCCTTTTCCATTGTCCTTTTTCTTCCTCTCACTTTTCTTCCACTCTTTCTATGTCACTTTTAATGCAATCTCCCATCGCAATTTCGGTCTTCTACACCTCCATTTTCCACTTTCTAGGCGGCTGTTCTCTGTTAGTTTTTCATCTCCTATTTTTCCCATATGACCAGCCCAGGTAATACGTAATACGCAACGTTACATGTTGTGGAGTTACTGGTTGAAAGCCAACGCCACATCATCTATGTGGAGGTAGGGATGTTTAATTATTGTTTCATCAGAGTAAGCGACTACATGTTGGTATTTGTCATGGTCTTTGTCAGTAGGTTTTGTAGAGTAGCGTGAGGAATATATTTCATGATGACCGGCCATAGGCTAATAAATGTGTCGTTTCTCTCTTTCACACTTTGACGCCTTCTGTGGATGGTTTTGCTGAACTGCCAGCTATATTGATCAGTGGACTTGGTTGTCATGTCGGTATTCATTTTAAACGATATATATATATATATATATATATATATATATATATATATATATATATATATTATCAGAATGAACTGCAAAGCGCATCAATGCTTGCATCGCAAGGACGAGGGCGATTCGACGAGAGCATGTCTTTTGACAACGACATTACGCCTCGATGTGACGAAGTGCACGGTACGATATTTCGCCAAAAGCGTACGTAGTTTTGTCCAAAAACATGTCTACGCAAATCTACGACTACTATTAATTATTACCATCACTGTTGTGAGTACTTGCCTATCATAATTAATATAGTAATGAATATAATGATAATAATTAACATTAGTCTCAACAGCAAAAGTTTACACATCTCAGCCCTCCCAGTTCTCGCGTTTATGTAAAAGAAATCGCACATTTGCCGACTATAGAGAAGGGCATTCGTGATTAACGCGCATTCCTTCTAATGGAATCCTGTTCCCAGTTGCATAGCTAACCAGCAGAGCGCGGCCGCTCGGAAGAAATCCAGACAAGGTCGTATCGAATTCCGACAGAGGCTCTCAGTAACGCCTACCGAAATCTGTCGCACTTGCCGGACTATTTCAATATGTCCGCCGTCAAGATTCGAATCTAGATTAAGATTTAACTGGCGTCGGTCGAACTAGATAAAAACGGACGCGCGAACAAACGGATAAATACGCGCAGAAAGCAATCGGCGCTCGTGGGTGGGCCGGGGGTAGATCTACGGGGGTGTTATGGTCTCACACCTCCCCCTGTATCAGCGGCGACGGCGCCGTCTCTTGTTCACGGCGACGGGTCGGTGGTCGTATCACTCCGGCATCGTGTTACAAGTCGTAACCGGCGGTAGTGGAGACGGGGGCGGGATGGACGGAAGCGACCGGCGTCGCCCTGCATTGTCGACGTGGTCCGACCGGCGACTGCCCGAGACGTGACCAGTGGCGCAAACAATACCTCCCCTGTCGTCGTTAATCGACGATTGTGACATCAAAGATGCTGCGATGTCGCTGCCAATATGTCTGCTCTGTAATCAGCAACGAGCTCCTTAGCATATTTTACGGCCGCGGCCGTGATTGCCGTCTTTCACCCGCCCGGCCCATCCAATGGGCGGCCCACGGGCGGGCGGGGGTTTATTGGGTGACCAGGGCTGCGAGTGCACCTGGGCTGAAAGAACACCCATCTACGACGGTTAACTTCTCCGTGGCCGGGGCGTCGTAAAGGTAGCGCGAATAAAGGTATTGAGGCGATCTAAGCGTCGGCTAATGAACGGTTTGTGGAACACTTTGAAGGCGCTAATGAGCCCGTTAGAGGGTCGATTACCCCGGCACCCCGGCGTGCTGTCGCGCGGGTCAGCTGCCGGACACGCGAAATCAAAGCGGGGTTCACAGAAAGGGGGTTTCGCGTGCTGCACGCGACACGCGTGCGGGTAACTATCTTGTCGAGCAATTGGGCCAGGGGTGAATATATTGCGAATGATGCATCCACATTAGTGCGCGCAGAAGTTAAGCACTTACTGGCTACGCGTGGCTGCGTGTAGATTGGTGTGTTGTGCACGTAACCACAGGGTGGGGCACGCCTGTGCTGAGTGAAATATGTTGATATTGTACTTGAGTAAGAGCACAAGTAACTCTCCTCAAACTAACAAGTAAAAGTACTTAAAAAAACCTTTATTTTAGTAAAAAGTAAACTCACGTTTAAAACTACTTGATGTAAGATTAAAAGTACAATTCAACATTTTAATTTCAAGATTACAAAAAGCAAAACCAACGTGACACTGAAATAATTTAATTACTCTATACACAAACCATAACCCAAAACGCGTCACTAAAATAAAACAATACCTACTCTATGTGCAAATACGATTACGAACTGTCCGATGAATCGTCGTGATTGCATACCATGAACGGATTTCAACCTGGCGATAGGTAGGATCCCCATGAAAAGTATTTGTATTTCATTACGTGTCCCCACTGACATGTTCGACTGCACAGCAAACCCTACGTACGAAATCTCAGTCGCGGATTCAAAAGCATTGTTATATTTCTTATCACTGCGGCATCGACTATCTCATTGAGATATGCATCGCAACATTTTTGTTAGATCACTCCGACATGTTTCATTCCGTTTGCCGCGTTACACGGTTTTACCAAATTGCGCTCAACAACTTGATTCTTATTTCCAGAACCAACCACCGCACCCTGATGTGGCATGTGCCGCAATGTGTTATGTGGTGGGTGAATAGCAATGTTCACATATAAATTGAAAATTACCATGACAACAGCGCACGTGGAATGAAACAAACACATTCTTTATAGACACTTCACAGACTCGCATCCCATGGTCCACATCTGACACTTCAGAGGGAGCAGATTGTCGGTTGTGTTGCTACAAGGCAAATGTATTCGACGTTTAGGGTTCGATATCTACTTGAAACTGAATACAGTTATGCGAGTCGTTTTTAGCGGTTGTTGACATAAGTCTCGGCCCTGTACCACAGGTGTAGATGAATGGAAAGAATGTGGGCAATAAAGTCACAGGAAAAAAGTCACAAAAATGTCACAGGAAACAAAGTCACAGGGAGAAAAGATACTATTTTAAACATACACAAACATAATTAATGCCAATCACTATATTGTAATAATATACATTTGAAAACTATACATTTATATAATATTATTAAATAAAAAGCCCAGTAAAATGTAATATTTTAGGGTTTTTAATTCTTTATAAGTTGATTTCTTAATAATAATTTATTATTGGACAGTTACCATGTTTTTACAATCTTGATTTTTTTTACAACAGTGCCTTGGAACAGTAACCTGGATTTACTGCGCATTATAAAAGCTTTGATTATTATTGTTATTACAACTAATTATTATTATTGTATGCCTTTTGTATAGTCTCCCACATACCCCAATCATTGTCTTACACAGTCACATTCCAGTTTGGTACGTCATTCCTTTACAATCCAATGTAAGTACTGCACATTTTATTCACTAGGCGGCCACTCAGCGGATTATCTTTGAGATGGCAACAAATTGCTTTTGCCAACGGTCGGAGGCTTCTGTCGTCACCAGACCACCAGAGGTGCCGCAGTGATTGGAGAAATTGCAATTAATACCTGCGTAGGAAACAACCGCGGAAATTGCGTTGTCGTTAATCCGTAGATGTACCGACGCCGCGATTACCGAGACTCGAAGCGGCGCTCTTTCATGTCGCCTCGTGTAATTGGCTTATTGTTTCTTATGCGATCGCCCTACCCTGATTGCAATAGGCGCCGCGTCTAAAACCCCGGGCATCAAAGGGCAGGCGGGCAGCTGCTGTTGGCGGCACGGGATGGGGAACAATTGCGCCGCTGCGGTGTACCTTTCAATCCGTCGTCACGGGATCGGTTTAGCGATAACAGACGTTGCATGCGACGGAACGCTTATGGCAGATTGCATTGCTATGCACCGCGGAGTGCGATTTAGCCGTTTTCAAAGTGCAGTTTATCAATGGTGCGCAGCTGTGAATAGTGACTGCGTTAATGTTGTTAAGACGAGGCGTCTTTTGCAACATTACAAGGTTTTGTTCGTGTCTGGTAGACACAGCCACAGGCTTGTATAAGAGTCGTTTTGTGAAAAGTATCAGTTACATGATACGCTACTATACGGGAATATTCGCTAATGCTACAAATTCGCCAGTTTGTATTATTGTCTCGATGTAATCATACGGTATCACGTTCGTTTGTATAAATGGAGTCGAAATTCGATAAAAAGGCAAGTTTTTATAGCGCAGTATCCAGTCCTCAGGACCGTTCAAGGCGCTTTACACTTTACTTCCCTAACAGACCTGTTCACTCAGACACCATCTCGGCTTCTCTGGGAAACATCCAGCCATATGCTACAATTAATGCGCGAAGGCTGCTCATACACATATCCACCACTGTCAGTCAGGTGCTCATTTAATTCAGTTGAGTGAACTGGAGCAATGTAGAGTGAAAAAACTTGCCCATGGTTTTAACACTGCAGCCAGGATTCGAACCCGGGCTCTCGTAGTCGAGAGTCCGAAGCTCTACCCCTGAGCCACTGCGCTGTACGTCTTACGTCTAAAAGACAAGAGTGGTTAAGTATTGCTGGATTTAATATGTATAGCCGCGTGCTGGATATTTGATCAAATTAAGTTTCGTCACACATTTCGTAAAAAGTGCAGATTATGACATGTTTTATTACAAGCCTTCTGTTTTACCTTTCGTCATACACATTGTCATTATATTGAATTACAATACGTTGACTACCAAAACAGTTTCGTAATTATTAAATTAACTGTCGTTTTACTCGACAAAACTCAGTTCGAAAACCCCATTCGTGAGGTTCTTTTTGTTTACGCTCTTTCTGCCGAAGTTAAGCCAATTGTTACTATAGTTTTAGTTGCCCTTAAGTTCACTGGTCAGAATTAACAGTTTGACGTTAATCTGCAACGCTCTGTTTATCTTTCGTAACAATGGTTACATAAATAAATGTTAAGCGTTCTTCTACGTTCGCCTGGACCCCTTAAGTCGAAAGACGTTCTCCTTTTATTAGTTACATTTTCATTAGAAACCAACTAAACTGTTAAATATGTATTGCCATTGTATTTAGCAACCGATGCTCTGTCTTTCAATAACAGCAAAACCAGCAATCTCAACAGCAATAACAACAACAGCACCCGCAGTAGCAATTGCAGCGGTAACAGCAACAACAGCATCGACCGCGGATCATGCGCACTGTGCGAATCACATCTAATGCCCCTCAAACGATACAATGGAACAACTTGAGTATTCACTTAACCCCCCTCTCAACACCTGGCGCCCCAGCCACTGTTTGTATTTTCAGTGCACGTATGCCGACTTCAAAGCGTGCTTTCAGTTGCATACATTCTATTAGGAGTTTTTCAGGCGGCAATTTATAATGTTGCTTTTCGTTTTCCTTTTCATACATTTAAGACTTCGCACTGACGACGTCGAATCGGGCTAAATAGCCACACAAGTGTTATCACAATAAAACTAATGTCGAAGCGGTAAAGATGTATAGGTTGTACAGGAGATGTTCAATTGAATCGGTCTATAAAGCCATTTCAGCCCAGGTGCATGACAACGGTAGGAGAGCACCGTGTGAAAGTTACCAACGAACGATTTAGCTTTCTTTAACGCTATACTGTATATACAATTTTTAAAGTGTGCGATGTAGCTTCTCGTAATATTTATTGATAATTTAATACATTAACTATATATTTTTAGGTGATTCGCAGTTTGAAGATAACACGTGCATGTATGTTGATGAGCTATAAACAGGACATTAGGTCACACGACATTTCGTCACAAAACTGTTTGTCATGTGACGTTTGACCACACAACGTTTTGTTTTTGAGACACATTTCACAAAAACACATTTCGTGTTTTGTCACACACGCTTTCAATGCTCTTGAATGTCTACGATTTTTTTAATCACCTTACATAATTATATCATTGGCCATGACAAGGAATTCACGCAGCAGCAACAGCTTTTGTCTCCGAACTATCTCCGTTTATAGTTATACACAGCAATGTTCTTTACGCATTTAATAGCAAAATAGTTTGATAGCAGAACAAATATCCTTAAACAACAAACTTTGTTTCTGTTTACAAAAAATAACCGGTGAGAAACCTCATGTCATGAACGTGTGATAAAAAATTCTGTATGACGAAATGTTGTATGACTAATGCGCGTGACGCAGAGTAGACCACTTTAAAAGGCTTTAATGAACACTACGTTAGAATCAACGTATTTAGCATAGCATATTGCTGGTTTGCTTTTTGTCTGGTACCAAGTGATGTAGTAATAGTTAGTACTACAAGGAACGTTTATTTTTAATATCACAGGGTCAAGTAGGACCATTGTTATGTATTGAGGACAATTAAAATATAGCTGTATAATTGTTAATCTAATACATACGACTTTTGTGTGTGTGTGTGTGTGTGTGTGTGTGTGTGTGTGTATGCATGCATGCATGTATGCATGCATGCATGCATGTGTGCATGTGTGTGCGTGCGTGCTTGCGTGCGTGCGTGTGTGCGTGCGTGCGTGCGTGCGTGCGTGCGTGCGTGCGTGCGTGCATGCATGTATGGAAATATGCAAATATAACTAATCACAGTTACACGTATACTTAGAACACACAGTGTATTTCTTTCGAAATCGTTTTTCCGCACGTACGATGAAGCGGTAAACGTAAAACAACTGTCGGCACGCCAGTAAAGGCACGCCAGTAAAGGCACGCCAGTAAAGGCACGCCAGTAAAGGCACGCCAGTAAAGGCACGCCAGTAAAGACACGCCAGTAAAGGCAC
Source organism: Oasisia sp. SBJ-2009 (assembly GCA_964017155.1). Lineage (NCBI taxonomy): Eukaryota > Metazoa > Annelida > Polychaeta > Sabellida > Siboglinidae > Oasisia > Oasisia sp. SBJ-2009. The sequence continues at coordinate 43,231,442 of OZ024862.1, read as the reverse complement.
GCCAGTACAGACACGCCAGTACAGACACGCCAGTACAGACACGCCAGTAAAGGCACGCCAGTACAGACACGCCAGTAAAGGCACGCCAGTACAGACACGCCAGTAAAGGCACGCCAGTACAGACACGCCAGTAAAGGCACGCCAGTACAGACACGCCAGTAAAGGCACGCCAGTACAGACACGCCAGTACAGACACGCCAGTACAGACACGCCAGTAAAGGCACGCCAGTACAGACACGCCAGTAAAGGCACGCCAGTACAGACACGCCAGTAAAGGCACGCCAGTACAGACACGCCAGTAAAGGCACGCCAGTACAGACACGCCAGTAAAGGCACGCCAGTACAGACACGCCAGTAAAGGCACGCCAGTACAGACACGCCAGTAAAGGCACGCCAGTAAAGGCACGCCAGTACAGACACGCCAGTAAAGGCACGCCAGTACAGACACGCCAGTAAAGGCACGCCAGTACAGACACGCCAGTAAAGACACGCCAGTACAGACACGCCAGTAAAGGCACGCCAGTAAAGGCACGCCAGTACAGACACGCCAGTAAAGGCACGCCAGTACAGACACGCCAGTAAAGGCACGCCAGTACAGACACGCCAGTAAAGGCACGCCAGTACAGACACGCCAGTAAAGGCACGCCAGTAAAGGCACGCCAGTACAGACACGCCAGTAAAGGCACGCCAGTAAAGGCACGCCAGTAAAGGCACGCCAGTACAGACACGCCAGTAAAGGCACGCCAGTAAAGGCACGCCAGTAAAGGCACGCCAGTAAAGGCACGCCAGTAAAGGCACGCCAGTAAAGGCACGCCAGTAAAGGCACGCCAGTAAAGGCACGCCAGTAAAGGCACGCCAGTACAGACACGCCAGTAAAGGCACGCCAGTAAAGGCACGCCAGTAAAGGCACGCCAGTACAGACACGCCAGTAAAGGCACGCCAGTAAAGGCACGCCAGTACAGACACGCCAGTAAAGGCACGCCAGTAAAGGCACGCCAGTAAAGGCACGCCAGTACAGACACGCCAGTAAAGGCACGCCAGTAAAGGCACGCCAGTAAAGGCACGCCAGTAAAGGCACGCCAGTAAAGGCACGCCAGTAAAGGCACGCCAGTACAGACACGCCAGTAAAGGCACGCCAGTACAGACACGCCAGTAAAGGCACGCCAGTACAGACACGCCAGTAAAGGCACGCCAGTACAGACACGCCAGTAAAGGCACGCCAGTAAAGGCACGCCAGTAAAGGCACGCCAGTAAAGGCACGCCAGTAAAGGCACGCCAGTAAAGGCACGCCAGTAAAGGCACGCCAGTAAAGGCACGCCAGTACAGACACGCTGTCTCACCGTCCAACCGACACCGTACACGCCACTTACCCGCAGTTATATTAAATAGACAATACACATAACTGCAGACGCGGAGGGGAGGTATCACCAGTGAGCCGCCTAATTGCCTTCGGTAAACAGCAGCACACCTGGCCGGACCAAAGATCAAAGCACCGGCGAATCACGAGAGCACAGCCGCACACGCGCGCGCACGCGTTCGCTGCAACACGCACACCACCATCTGCGGCCTTCAAAGCGCAGGCCGCTCGCCCGAGAGCACTGACATATGCTCGCGCCTTCGAGATAACATCTCCGTGGAACTGTAGCCGCCTTTCTCCGCGGCGACTCCCCGTAACAGTAGCGGCCTGATGGGCGCCCGGCCTCGGGGCCTGTAACGGTATGTCGGTGATCAAAGCTTAACGAGACGGGTCGCTTACGTTGCGTGTCCACGTGCCGATAGATAGCGCGCGCACATCAATGACGCGTTCGTTGCGCGCCCCATTAGGAAAGACGTGATCGCCTGGCTATCTGATCGCTCCGATGGAAAGCATCTTCTAGTAGAACACCCGAGAAGAGAGTGCTTTTGTCAGCTGCAAACTCGTCCAGGCGTTCCCGGACGGATCGCTGACTCTGAATTCGCTGTACATTGCTGCAACGATAGTGGTGAAAGAGAAATCAGACTGGATTTTTTTCTCACCAAATTTTACCTATTATATTTCCCACGGATCCACATCGATTACCGTTAAAGCAAGGGTGTCAGCTTCTAGGTTTAATATTTTTTTACTTATGTTTCTATGATTACAACACGGACGTTGAAGGGTACAGCCTGCAAATGTGTGTTTACATACTGTATTATGCTTGCAACAATTTGAAAGATTCCGCCCTCAACACGTTCAAATGGTAAACTAAACGTCCAATTTCAAAACAAAATTGATTGGTAACAATGTCAAGGCGAGCAGAGTTAACCGCAATACCCTTTTATGTTTAATTTTCCAACGTTCGAGACTGCATACTGCTTTCCCCTTACAAATTACTGCCCGGCCAATTCTGGGCAGAGGAGCTGGCACCGTCCCTTTAAACAGTTTCCTTCATGTCCGATTCAAGAAAGAGGTATCTAGGTTAAACGGCATATGTTCAAGCTTAGTTCGGAAAGGTTGGCGTGTTGCAACTAGTTTGAACCGTCTGTCTATTGATGTGTCACGTGACATCGTTCAAATACTATTTCAGTGTCAAACTATGCAGATAATGTGTACGTTACTCCTGTATAAACCAGACTTGAAAACGGTTTACACATACCAACACACGTACGTACACACGCACACACGCACACATGCACACGCATGTTAAAAGTGGCGTCACCTAGTGGGAACGAACTGCCTTTGTCTAATCTAGTCGGAGAATAGCAGTATCCTTGATATGTTGGTGTCTCTCGGCTATATTGGAAATGGAAAATTATATATATATATATATGTGTGTGTGTGTGTGTGTGTGTGTGTGTGTGTGTGTGTGTGTGTGTGTGTGTGTGTGTGTGTGTGTGTGTGTACACACGCACACATACGCATGCGCACACGCACACGCACACGCATACACATTGCATACATACATACATACATACATACATACATACATACATACATACATACATACATACATACATACATACATACATACATACATACGTACGTACGTACGTACGTACGTACGTACGTACCACACGCGCGCGCACACTGACACATAAACCTTTGTCACGGTTCACTTGGCAGATGATTTTGGTATTAATCAACATCAGACACGAACAGATGACGATGGAACAATTACTGATTGACGATTATTTCACGTAATGGGGATTTCGTTTCACGGGAAGTGCTCATGAAATACCGCAAATCCCTATCATCCCTTTGCTGGCAGCAACGGGAAATCCGCACGACCCTGGGAAAGCCTTTAATGTGGCGAGCCCGGAAGGACGCAACATTCCGTGACGGACAACTAAATATCTACTCGGCAACAGCTGCGCCGGCCGCCCGCGGGGCTATCTCCGCCTAACTACGCCGACGATTGAAGTCGCAAAGCCAGCATTGTTCCGCGCTTGTGTAATCGCTGAAATCATATACCGCCAAAGAAAACAATAGGACCGCGTGGCTTCTGTCGGGACTCACAGCTGCCCGGGTCAAGGAGTCGCGTCCCAGCGGTGGACACTTCAAGGAAGATACCGTTGCCGATGGCCATTCAGCTAGTTACGCGCTCCGGCGATCACAGTTAGAGGCTGGTTTTGTTTACGGCAGCTTGCGAGATTCCAGAGGCGATAGCTTCAAGGAAGATACTGTTGGTGCGTCCGTATTACCCGCTTGAGTGGCTAACAGGAGCCGTCGTGTTAGTCACAGAGATCGTTACACGGGCGGCACCGTTGTGGCTTCTATGGAGTAATTACACATCAAAGTATCGGCCCGTCTGACGAGTCTATAAACACACAAGAGGTGATTGTTTCGATGAACTCCGCTCGCCATTGACGCCCTATTTCGGTATCACTCAAACGTGCGCCATTGTCTGCGCTAGCTTCGTTTTGATTTCAGCTTAAATTCGGCCTAAACGTTTTGATAGGAGATAATAAACGGGTGTGAATGGTTCACATTTCGGCATATACGGTTGAACGGTTGAACGATACAAACCAACTTACTAATGAGGAATTGGTAGGCATGTGTGTACGACTGTCGTTACTCAGTTTCCAAAGTGAAATAATCATATTAAAAACAAATAAAAAGTAATATGTATACACTGAATATATATATATATATATATATATATATATATATATATATATATATATATATATATATATATATATATATATATATATATATATATACTTACTCCTAAAGGGAGCTTATGTCGACCGATTATGCATATAGGACCTGCTTATGTAGACCGCTGTTTGATGTAGACCAAAACTGGTCGTATGACAGTGAAGTACTGTGCGTAATTAATTTTTAAATGAACAACATCTTAAGTGATTTTGAGCATGTTTTCTCCAGCGCCGTGCATATTTTTGAGTATATTGTGTGCCGGGTTATGTGTACCGGGTCAAAGTTCTTATAAAGCTATATTTATGGTATATATCGAACGAAGGGTTGGAGTTTCGTGTTCAGAGTATGATATGCTTCATACTGATGCAAAAGGCTATATTATTACGTGTAAATTAGTAAAACTTGCATTTTGTCTTTGTTGCGGACTGATAGATCCCTCGAATGTTGGTGTTGTCGTTGGTATTCGGCAATTAATTTTACAGCATTCACTAAATTGGTAAATTTACTGCATAAACATGTATCACAACATAGCTAGATTCGGCGTCTACCGCAAAAAAGGCTAACTAAATATATGCAGCTTCCAGCGTTGCTCCGGTCTATATAAATCGGCATCTATGCATTACGCGGTTTTATGTAGACAGATTTTTTGGCATATACCTTATTTATTGAAATATTTTGATAAACTTTCATTATGTGTTAAACATTAGTATTATAAACAATGTTCCAGTTTTACATCTTTGGAAAATGTATTGAATAAAAAAATACGTCTGGTCTACATAAGCCGGTCCTCTAGGCACTGGTCGACATAAGCTGCCTTTAGGCTTATATATATATATATATATATATATATATATATATATATATATATATATATATATATATATATATATATATATATATATATATATATATATATTATATATATATATATATATATATATATATATATATATATATAAATATATATATATATATATATATATATATATATATATATATATAAATATATATTATATATATATATATATATATATATATATATATATATATATATATATATATATATATATATATATATATATATATATATATATATATATATATATATATATAAATATATGTTCACCTTCTTTGCGCACGTTTGATATAAACTCCGCTATATTCAGAAAGTGAGTATGTTAAACATCCCAACTACAACACGAAATCAATTTTAAAGCACAAACCATCTCTTGTAATCCGACGCCTTCGACGAAAGTCATCAAACGTAGCGAGTCACGTGCGCCTAAGAAATCGCCCATCTTGAAAGTCTCATTTCAAATCGACCGTTTTAAATGACCATCAACCATGTTTCCGGTCTTACAAACGAAGCGAATGTCACGCGGTCACGACCAGAGAAATGCATTAGCCACGGCATCCATATCTCTTGACATTAAATTGAATCCAACCACTTTTGAAGTTGACCGACGCCGTTGACCAGTGGCCGTCTCGATTATATCGAATTGTCCAGCCGGCACCGGGCGGTCACTACCGGACAGTGGCTGGTCGGAGGGGCGTGCTTTGTCTGACAGAATGACATACGTTAGTCAGACACCCTGCCGTGTAAAAGCATTACTCTGCGTATAGAATTTCTGCGCAATGATTTAGTAAAGGAAGCCGGTAATTAAATGTAAGATATCTGTCACTGTTCCGCTTCGCGCCCGAACATTAGTCATTTGTTGATAGATTTCGCCGAGCCCACGTCGAAGTCCAACACTTTGTAGGTCCTGCTACGTGATATTCTACGAGGGTCAGTCGGTAGAAAGTCGTCGTATGTCCAGCCCTTATCTGACAAATTGTTCTTCGCCCTATCTGTGTTTACGCCGACGACCAGGGCGACACACGCCGGTGGCTAATGTTTACTTACGAGAGGCCGAGCACACGAAACCATTCCCGTCTGCTGAGTTTGAACACGAGTCCATGAGTAAACAGAATCGACGTGTGATCGTTTTCACCAAGGACGATGTTCCTGAAAACAATTGCAAGGTGGTAGATTGATGACCTATAGCTGTTATCGATGTAAACTGAGTATGACCGAAAATATATGAGGTGTTTTTATATGTTTAACATTGACGATTGTGTGGATTGGTTATGCGTTGAGTTGATATGGTTATTTTGTTCACGCAATAAGAACGCTAATGGCGGAACTGAAAAACTCCTCTGAATGTTTACATAATTTACCATATTAATGTATTTACGTCGTAGATTGAATGAAAACGTGTATTTTTCTTTAAAGTAATTGTTTTCTGAATATTTAACCTTCACCATACTTGTGTTGTAGGTCGCAAACTTTGATAGAGATATAACTGTTAACATAACAGCGACAGGCCAGGATCAACACGAGCAGTATTGCGTATCGCTCATTCGTGACGATAATATGACATTTTCAATATAAAAAACGTCGAATTGGTGTTATATTATTATTAAGTGAATGTTTTGTCTGATGAAAGGACAAGCAAACATTTGACGGCAACATGAATAAAATTCAATAACATTACTATCCGGCGCCAGTAAAACAGTATAGATGACAAGGTGACCAGATGACAAATACCAATAACGTGCGATTTATAAGTTGCGCACACGCGTTTACTTGACTCATCAGTCAGTCCCCGACTCACAAATTATAGTTGGTCAACCCGCCAGTCACACCGGACGTCACACCGTGAAGGTAAATCAACTCAATCGTCCCGATTCGTGTCATGCAAAGCAATAACAATTGACGTGTTAATGACGTTGTCACCTGAACGTATAAAACATCTCTATTACATTCTACCACGACACTGTCGTCTCTTTCATTGTATTATTTCTAATAATTTCTTTTTTCGCTATCTTCTTCGTCGTCTTCTTCCTCCTCTATTTTCCTTCTTCGTCCTTGTCATCATATTTCTTTTTAAATTTTATTCGTCTTCGTTTAAATATCTGACCCTTTATATTGTTCTTTTTTTGTTTGTTTAACTTGTTCGTTTTCGTTTGCATCGTCTTCTTTTGACTTCTTTGTGCATTAGTATTTTCACTATGGAGTGAATATACCTATTTCCTTAGACAACGTATAGAAACGACTAATGTTGACGTCAAAAATGGCTCTATGGTGTGTTTTCTCCATAGAGACCATGTTCCATTGCGCCTAACGTATAGCTGTTTCGTATCGCCCCAACGCTTCTCACAATAAACAGTAGGAGTTGACCAGCTACGGAAACAGCGGCCCGGCGAAGCGCCGTCAGTTGTCACAGGTTTATCTGCGCCAACTGCCTCGATAGCCAACCGACCGTGACGCGTTTGGCAAATTCATCGTATATTGTAACGCTAGAGGGCGCCAGTGTCTTGTTAGAGTCGACTGCAGCAAGGCGCTGGGCGGAACAAATTAGTCTCTCCTGTCAAACATATCGCGCGTTCCCATGTTCGAATATCATATTATCCAGCTTGTATGCCGTAAGTCGGTCGGTCGCAGGATAAAATAACTTTCGGCACACACACACACGCACGCACGCACGCGCGCACCAGCGCGCACACACACGAACGCATGAACGCCCGCCCGCCCGCCCGCCCGCCCGCACACGCACACGCACACGCACACGCACACGCACACGCACACGCACACGCACACGCACACGCACACGCACACGCACACGCACACGCACACGCACACACAATAAGACAATTTTGAAAGACAATTTTCGTATCGCTCGTTTCTTTTCAGACTCTTCGCAGAAACCAATTTTAATTACTATCCACTATAACTTGCTTGAAGTTTGTAAAACAAATTGACGAAATTATTGGCCACACTTGGACATTACGTTATGCCCGAGTATAGTATTATACCCGCCAACTTGACATCGATCTTGACATCGGTAAGCAGTGAGGACGCACTGTTAGAGATACCTTCAACGGTGCAGCATGTCTTAGCTCGCTTTCCCTGTGTCGCACTTTTGGGAGATGAGCGTGTATTCCGGGAGACGGAAGATACACCCAAGACCCCGGACCTTCACGGAATTTCAGGGAGAGTTGGCACGCACATGATTAGGTTAAATTCATAGGCATTCAAGTTAATGTGTAGGGCAACTACCATCGCCAGACTCGGGGAGACTATAGGCACCGGGAACAACCATTACGTTTTCATTTCTTCATTATGCGTTTAGTCTTCTAAAGAAACTAAACATACCAAAGTTTGTGGGTGTAAAGCACTGTGTGTGTGTGTGTGTGTGTGTGTGTGTGTGTGCGTGCGTGCGTGCGTGCATGCGTGCGTGCGTGTGTAAAATAACACGACCGAGCAGTTTTAAATAAAACGTTGCATAAAAATAATGCTGTTGCATTACTCTTTCTTTCAAAACAAATACATGCAGGCAGAAATATTCACAGAAAAATATCACGTAGTTATGTTAGTTGAAGGTATGTAATTAATACGAAGTATTTCACAGTTCTTTCTGATAATTCACCACAAAGCAACTTGAACGTTAAGCCAAAAACTCGGACACTTTCACTAATACTTTATTTCATGCGATGCATTTCGGTTACTCGATTTCTAGCTTTTAACGTAATAATCACTGCGATGAGTTTTCTCCGAGAGAAGAGGTTATATCCATGAGGGGTGATATCCGTGAATTGTTTTGTCCGCGAATGATTATATCCATGAGGGGGTATACCGGTTACAAATAATTTCCACGAGTTGTTGTCTGTGTTATGCCCAATAATTGGCCGAGTTATAAGTTGTAACGGGAAGTCTGCCGTCTCGAACATGGGAAAGTTATTTCAAAGGGTATTGACTATTGTGCTTAACTCTCCTCACTTCGGCATTAATGCCAATAAATTTTGTTTTGAAACGGGGTGTTTTGTTTACCATTTGAACGTGTAGCAAACGGAATCTTTCAAAGGGCGAACATTGTCCCGAACTTAATAATTACTAAACACAAACTGGCAGACAGTAAATCTTAAAGATGCACGTTGTAGTCATAACGTAATATTAAATGAAAAAACGTTAACTGGAGCTGGCACACTCGCTATAAATTGATACTGCGCAATATATTAAATAAGAAAGAAACTTTACGTCCGATACAGAGATTTCCAAATTACTCAACCGCCGGAATGTTTCCGCATTCGCGAACGAAACGGCTGAAAATCGATCGCCCATCGACGCGCTCCGGCATGCCGGCGCACATCGCCGGTGTAACGGCACGCGCGTCGTCCGGCGGCCGCCCCTTCGGCACCGGCGTTCGCCCGGCGTTAGCCACCGCGGGGCTCGTTAAACCGCATAACATTACACCGCAGCGCGAGGCGGATGCCGCCGTCGCTCACTTTCCCACGGTTTAACGGGCGATCCGACGCAACACCGACATCGGCGGCGGCGGCGGCGGCGACATTATCGCCCACCGCGGCCGCCCGCCAGCGCTAACTCGTCACGCCGCCGCGACCGGGCGAGCGGGCGCGCGCTCCGCTGACACCTGTTATCGCTAAGCAAACAATTACGCTATTATGACGAGCGGCCGACGGCGCGCGAGGCGCCATTTTCCCACACACTTCGGAAACAGGAGCCGACCGCCGAGCCACGCGCGGGGCGGGCTCGGGTCGCGCGGTCGCGGCCACTTCACACGCGCCGACGCCGGCGGGAAGCGGCGAGCCCGCGCGCCGGCCAATCACCGCCGCCGACTGCCGACAGGCGCCGCCGGCCATTGGTCCGGCGTATGGGAACGCGAGCGTGGGAAAGTCGGAGCGCGCGTAAGTAAGCCGAGCGAGTGGGGACGGTGGCGGGCGCTGATATAAAACGAATAAGCGCGCGCCGAGCGAGTCGATTTGTCAAATTTGAAACGAAAGAGGAGGAAGGTTACTTATAGGCGGCGGTATTCATTGTGCGCGTGTTCCGCTATGACGCATCATTATCCGCGAATAGAATCGGCGTCACCCGAGCGTGACGGTTCCACACCGTCTCATCTTAGAAAGGTACTGTCTGTCTACTGTTGTTGCGAAATATTTTGTATTCAATAAGTTATTAATTAATAATGTTAATTAAAATTCATCAAACGATGCTGTTATTGTATCGTATGGTTATTTGGATCCGGTTATTTTAAATGTTAATGTTACCCGTATTGTTTGGATGGACTAATAGATATAGAAAACAATAAAAATAAACCATCGCCAGCATAAATAACATGTTAATAATTTTGAATGGATTTTAAATAATAAAAAAAAATTCAATATCGGCCTGTATAAATAACAGTTCCAGGCCATTGCATTAAGTGCATGCACGTTTTATATCTACGTATTATATTTCATATCAATAATGCTATGAGCATCGACGTGAAGGAGTGTGTGTGTGGCTGCAGTCGCATGGGTGAATGATAATATTTGTGGTCAGAGAGATTGATTAACACCAGGTGGCGTGCACTGCAATCGGACCTGTCATTATCAGTGGTGACGTCATTTGTCAGCGTGGTGATGTAATTGAGAACTGGTTTTCGTCCCCCGTTGTCGAACTAATTAGTTACACGAACAAGTTAATAGCCCACTCGGTAATGAAATTCGTCCGTTTTAATGGACACGATTACGAAAAAAAGAGCATCCAACCGCTAATTGGATGAGTGAATACGAGTTGTTTAATTTTCGGGACTTTTTTTACTTTCCAAAGCCATACAATAGATAATTATCTGGTGTTAAGTACTTTGGAGTTTTTGAAACTAGTATTTGTTGCAACAAGTATCATCCAACATATTTTTTTGTATCTGAAAATATGCATTATTTACTGTACTGTACGTGTTATTTTAATTTAATAGTTCTGTCTCTGTATCGAATTACTCCCATATGTTGTATATAAAACAATATTAACATATAGGTTACAGTGGAGAAAACATCTGAAGTACATGACATCATTTCCTCATTTTGTCTGATTACGAACACAATTAGCTGATATACTTAGTAGAAGTATATTTGTCTTGTTCCTTTGTAACCGCATTAAGCATACATATCTATGAGTAAGCACCTACACGTGTGACGAGATCAGTCCGTGTTTGTCTTAAACGTTAAGCCTCGCCGCAGATCTGGGTCGTATCCTGAAATAAGAAAGTTGATCTTACACATGTGATAACACCTTCATGGGAGGTGTTATTATGTGTTTCGTACACCTGTCAAAGGACTTAGCACGTGTACCGTAAGTGTTAGCCGCATGACGTATGACGTATCCGCGGGCAAGGTGTTTATCGCTGTGTGGTCCCTACCGACAGTCGTCGTTGGCCAGGTAGATAATTGACCAGCAGAAAAAATGTCTGACTACGTTCAAGGCCAACTAACGATTTCCTATCTCAAGAGTAACTATTATTTTTTAGAAGTTAGAACTGTTTCATAAAACGTCTCCGGAATTACAATTACCTAGTTTTCATATCACAAGGAAATGTTCGGTCATTCCGGAGTTCGTGATGCTGGTGAGTCATGTGTCCATAGTTCCATTAATTTTGAAGTCTTCGGACATTATTTCGGGTACAAGTCAAAGTGTAGTTCGTAGAACTAGAAATCTGCACCATTACACATCGGACCATCCTCACTGCTCGACGCCCGATGCCTCACTTTTGTACACGCCCAGAAAGCGACATACATAAAGCCCGTGATATGACTAGTTAAAGGGACCCAGTCGGTTTTCCACCAATATTTTTCAGGCGTAGTTATTTGTTACATACTGGCAGTCTGCTATATTGAACGAGGGAAAATGGAACGAAATCTCGTTATATTATTCAGTAAAAGGCGCGCCGTTATTCAGGCGGCGTCGGTAGTAGTGTAATATAGCTTGTTTTGAAAGTGAATATTGATTACCATTTTGAACATGCGTTTTGACAATTTTCACATTTGTAGACAGTCGTTAGATCGGCATACTCACCACAATTGAGCGGGCAGCGTACATTTGATATATTTGTTATAATGCTGAAAACACATAAAAAATACTTTAAACAACTATAAATAGACTTGGTCCCTTGAACACAGCTACTGACAAATACTGGTTTCGATTCGTCCAGTGTCACTGCGCGCAGTCGATTCGCCGATGTCAGTTGTCCAATTTATACAACGAGATGTTGCGATTAAGTGACCAGACTTCGTACCTATTCCGATTAAATCGTGTGAATGGCGGAACAGAGTCGAATGAATAGTTAGCAATTTACATTCTGATTCCCCGATGTTTATCCATGTGCTACATTCAGCGTGCATTAATGCAGGAACACGTAGATAATTATGTGAAGGCCTCGTGACATGTGCACCAGTTTCAATGACCCTTTACGTTGCATGCCATTTATTCGGGTCTAAAAGCGTGTCTCTATCGCGTTACGGTACGAACGAATCGATCGTTTCGTAGAAACGACAATTAATCTTTCGCACGACTTGCTGCTGTGTATTACGCGGGGCTGCCGTTCGTAAGCGCTTTGTCGAATCTCCGATAAGCCATACCTCGAACCAGATGGCCCACTTTATCACGGGTGGGCTGGGGCGAATTTCAAGAGGATCTGTCATCAAGTAATCACTTCAAAAGATCGCCATGTTTAAAATAAGTATAACGGTTCAGGTACGACGCTATCGCGAGATTTTAAGGAAGTAATTATCCCACGCAAAATTATGTTATGCATTTGTCAAAGGTCCCCTCTGGGTGGTAATTGCGTAATTTGTCTGAATCCCCGAAGCGTGACTGTTTATTTCGATACATGACGCGCCATTTAGACGCCCGGTCTCGGAGTATGAATTTGATGCATGCGGTGTTGGCTCATGCGGCAATTAAATTCGGTCTACTTGCCGGGGTATTGCGCCCACACAGGAAGCAAAATCCGCAGATGTCCACGGGGAAACATACTAAAGTTGATTTTTATCTTTGCAGAGTAACAAACCACTGCTTGAGAAGAAGAGGCGAGCCCGAATTAACCGCTCATTGGAACAACTCAAGAGCCTCGTTCTCGATGCGCTCAAAAAAGATGTAAGTTTCACGTTCGCAAATAAAAAGAACAGCTCGATTCTCGAGTTGTTTAACGTATCACGGTGGTATATTTGTTTTAAAGTTTTTTTTCAAAATGGTGTTTTCGTTAACGAATGCTCCTTTAAAACCAACGCGTTTGATTATTGCACAGTTTGCGTGACTTGCGTAGGCTATATTTTTCTTTATTAAAACCACAGGCAATGTCATTGCACTGAAATGCCAAAATATATGTTAAGAAAACGTTGGATATTGGATAGGCAAATGTTGACGAGGACTCATTGTAGGTATAGTGATTATATTTGTGCCACTAATGTTACAAGTTACAACTGCAGATTCACTAACATGTAAAAGGTAATCGATCTGACTTACACGAGAGTGCCAGCTCCTGTGCCCAGAAGTGAACGAGCCCTGATTTGTTACGGAAAGTCTGCAGTCTAGAACATAGAAAGGTTAAAAATCAATGGGTATTGTGGTTAGCTCTCCTCGCCTCTGCATTGTTGCTAGTCAATTTTCTTATAAAACTGGATATGTTTTGGTTATCATTTGAACGTGTTGCAGCCAGAATCTTTCAAACTGAACATTGTTCTGAGCTTAATAAAGTAACTAAGCACACATTGGCAGGCACTGAACTTTCAACATGCATGCTGTAGTCGTAAGAACGTAATACTAAATGAAAAAGATAAAACCTAGGAGCTGACACCCCCCGCTTTAGTGTGAGGGTGGAAGGTCTGATATTATGAGTTTGTTAAGCTGAGTTGCCAATTACACTAATAAAGGTGTATGTACTTTACCTTACCGTACAGCAAGTGAACTGCACAAAATGGCATAGACGGAAATAACGTACAGTAACCCATGACGTGTTTCTTTTGTGTTTGAAAGCTTACAAGTATTTGTAGCAGATGGTAGATAGTATGTGTAGCATATATAAGAAAACATGTTATTCCCAGCACTAACTGGGCCTTTTGATTGCATCTAAGTAGGTAGAAGTAAACTCAGAAACTGCCGTGATTAATTGAATTTTAATGAGTCCTGAACATAATCGAAACCATCGGGTGCTATAAAAAGACAATGGGGGTTAATCACATTTTCCGACGGAATCTTTCTGGACGTCCTGTGCCGCCACCGCTGGAAGCGTGCGCTCAGTGGGGTACCGTTTAGCTGACGTCAAGCACGCATTGGCGGTGTTAAAAGGTCGTGTGAAAACGTTTGCCGTCGACGTCGTTGCAAAACCAACACGCATAATACCGTAACAGAATCACACTATTATTTGTGCATAACCATACAACCGTAAACATGCCCGAATGCGCAGTCAGGGCGCGTGCGTAATTTATCTAATGATTCCGCTCCGGTATCACGCTGGGTTCCCGGGGTCCGACATCGGGCGTGCTCGGTGCAACGCTTTCTGATTGTCGCTGACGGAAGGGCGCTTTTTCCCAATGACAGCACGTCCGTCAGAGCGCTATGAAATTCCAGAAGGGTGCGGATCAATAATACGCACGGAGTGCCCCACGACGTGGCCGGCCGACGTGCCGGCGCATTGCAGCGCGTGACGGACGCATGACAGGTCTGGGAACGCGCGCGACAATCCGTGGGCCTAACGCCGTCGGCGGCGGCACGCGACCCGACCGTGCCGACGTAAGCGAGCGATGTTTTCCCACGCTCGATCTTGTCGTCAGGCGTCTGACTCACAGATCGGTGTTGACGGCTCGTGCACGGGCGCCGTTGATGTTTCGCAGGGCGGGTCGGGTCGCTCGCTGCTCGGTGCTCGGTGCTCGCCGGCGCGCGGTCTTCGCTCGCGCACTTCGGCAGCGCCGTGATCTCTTCGCCGCAGTGCGTGAGACCGCGGCACCTAATAGCATCCAGACGGATCCGACGTCTCGGGGGTCGAAAAGTAAAATCGATGTGGTTTGATGCACGTTTTTATAGAACGTTTTAATACGCGTGTTGAAAATGTACTGCCGTTAAATCGCGTCGTGTACTCGCAGCACGGTGTTTGTTATTTGGAGGTTGCGCCAGCGAAGTGTTCAGATAATTGTTAGTAAAATATTTAGTGTATATAGAGCCGCAATTTACAAAGGCATCCAAAAGAATAAAGCTACTTTTGAACTTGGCTGATTCCACTTACCTGGCAGCACTTTGGAAGGGAAGACAATTGGCTCACGGACTTCGTGTTAATAATTACGACACGTCGTTTGTGGAACAGACAACTCCACCGGAACAAATGAATGTGCTTTAGCATTGCGAGAAGGGTGGTGCTCGTGGTTAGAGCACTTAATTGACGACCAATTCCACCTGACCATGTTTCTAGCCTATGTTAATTCACCCCACCCCCTGTGTCTCTCAGATGAGATGTCCATTTTACCGGTACCAGTAAGTAACATATTCTAGACTAGGAATCGGGGACAGAAACTGTGGATCTAGTGAAGCGTAAAGGAATACTCAATATAAACTATTCAATTAGCCATAGACTCTGTGATGCCCAAAAACGTGTCTCAAGCTTTTGAGGTAACATTTGAACGACATGCACGACGATGATTACGTTAACGAATAATCCCGCCACATTTGAATAACTTCCACATGGCGGTCTTCGAGTGGAGGATGTCAGAGAATCGGGTCAGATCAGTACGTGTTACTCGCGCGTGTCTCGGACGGTTTAACGACAGGACATTGCGATAAGAGCGCCGCGATATCTCTGCTGTGCCGGGGACGAACGGCCTCTCGTCACGTCTGGCCGGCGGCCTGTTCTCCCCGCCCGTGGCGCGGTGGTCAGAGTTCGATAGGAACCACATGTGCGTGGTCCCGCCACTTTATCACTGTCCAGTCAGGTGTCCGTCATGTGGCGAGGGCAGGTACCCCCGACTATGTGGTCAGCGACCCGTCCATCGTGGTTGGGGAACAAGCCGCGGGGTTGAGCCGTTTTCCCGCCTCTCCTAGCATAGTTACTAATTAACAGTTGATTAGCCGAGATTACCGACACACCCGGTGATCGGTCTATGGGCGCACGGTCCCCACCCACCCCGGGCGGAATGGAACGGTTTTCGGCAGCGATCAACGTCAGGAGGGTTACGGGAAATTACGTTCGAGAGCGAGCGCTGAGTTACGTTTTCCTAGGAACTGGCGACGGAAGGATCCTATGTTGGCCGTGACGTCGCCGCCAGGCATTTCAAAGAACTGTCTCGCTACCCTGACGCTGTTTTCCCACGTTGGTCCCGAACCGCTTAACTGGTTGTGACGGGCTTTCTCTGCTGGACAGATTACCAGCTCGACTAGTGGCTAGAAGTCGAGATGGTGTTCGATTGAACAGGCCTGCCAGGGAGTTAAGTGTAAAGCGCCTTGGTCAGTCCTGAGGACTGAATACTGTGCTACGTACCTTATCAAAGAACCGAGATAACCAACTCCCCTGTTATACATCGACACGTAAAGTACTAACTGCCATCCTCAAAAACAATGCGAGACGCATAGACCCCGAGTCTATTCCGTTATATATATATATATATATATATATATATATTACAATTTTACATAGCAATGCGAAAGTACCCGGCATTCGCGAGCACTCTTGCGCTGTACTCATGCGCGTGCGGACGAAGTTCCGTTGGCGGGAACTCCCTACAATTGGCGGGAAACCGCCCCGCCAGCTGTGACCGATGCCCGCTTGAACGTCGTAATTAATTAGCGCTGGAATGACACGATGCCGCAACCAACGGTGCCCGATTATCCATAATGAGCATGCTGTTTAATTTGTTGCAGACGGCCCGTTACTCGAAGCTCGAGAAGGCAGACATCCTCGAGATGACGGTTAAACATCTGCGACACATCCAGCGCCAGCAGATGACAGGTGAGACAAATCACCGCGCCATCTGGTGACAGATGGTGTATTTAGTGTAGCTGATTTTGGAACACTGGTCCTATTGGTCGTGAATAACCATATACCGTTTAATTAAGCATGTTTGCGTCGTCGTATCTTTCAAACTGCCAACAATGTTCCGTGCGCCGTAAAGTTACTTAACACTATTTGACGGGCAGTGTATGTTCAACATATTTATTATATTAGTTATTCTAAAGAATGTAATGTTAATTAAAAGAAAAGATAAACCTGATAACAGACACCCATCTTTCATATTTATACACACCGTGTAGTTAGTTAGTGACTAGTTATTATAATAAAACTGAGCGTGTGTTTGCAATTTGTCGATTAACTTGAAAACTTAACCTCGTTTTCGTTTGCAGTTGCGATGACCTTTGACCCGAGCGTCGTGTCGAAATACAACGTCGGCTACCAGGAGTGCGCGCACGAAGTCGACCGATACCTCGGCACCATCGACGGCCTCTCTCCGGAGGTGCGCATGCGCCTCATGCACCACCTCGGCAACTCGTACAACTGCGCCAACGACGCCGCCATGACGTCATCGTTCCAGTACCGCGCCGCCGCGGCTGCGCTGTCGTTGCCGTTTCCGCTTCCGTCCGCCACCGCCGAGTCTTCCCTGCCCGGCTCCTGTCTGCGCTCGGCGTTGCCCGCTCAACTTTGCAACATGGTGGACTTGTCTCGCGCGATGGCTGCCGAGTTTCGCCGATCTCCGTCGCTCGCCGAAGACCTTTCGGCCCGCCCCGCCAGCACAAGCCCCGGCTCGGACTGCAAAAACAACGACATGAATTTGGACAGCATCAACAATAACAACGCCGACGCCATAGATCTGAACAGGCGCGATTGTAAACCCTTCTGCGATAAGGCTGAAAACAATAACGTGGAACTGAACCGCCACGAAAGCTCAAAGGTCACGGGACATTCGTCTCCTGGCGGCCACTCGCCTTTGTCGCCGCTAGGTGTCGTAAAACAGGAGCAAGTGTGGCGACCCTGGTGACTATGACCAGAACTATTCAAAAGTTCAACGTGTATATAATATGAATGTCTACCGACGTCCACCATATGGATAAAAGCGTGCAATTCTTATGTACTGACGACGCTGACATCGCGGATGGTGCTATTGTTCAATAATGTCCTCGACTTACAAGATTATACTTGTCTTCTGAACACAAATGTCGATAGACGGTGTGTGTGTGTGTGTGTGTGTGTGTGTGTGAGCGTGAGCGTTGGTGCGTGTGTGTGCGTGCGTGCGTGTGTGTGCGTGCGTGCGTGCGTGTGTACGTTACACCAATAAGCAAACCCCATCGACACAGTTTGCATCACAGTCTATTTGTATTTGCAGACAACGCATAATATCTGGTTATCAATAATGATTTAAGGATGAATGAATGTAATTACGATTAATGGATCCTTTATATACTGATCACATTTTGATCGTGTCGTCATAAAAGTTTTGACATGTTTTCCTGTGACTTTTCTTCGTTTCTTATCCACACCACTCACGTCATATGTTTATTATCAAGTAATGCCACTAGTTTCTCTGATATCGACCAGATGTTTATGGCGGCATTATCATAAGCTAGTAACACCCTCTGTATGAATATCTTACTAGTTATGTTCGAATCCCAAGTAATAGTCTATAAAAAAAATTGACACCGAAACGTTACCAGTTCTGGAAAACCTTCAACTGCACTCTTGGTTTAGGACAAAATATGAGATCTAGGATGAGGTGTGTTAGGGTTAATTACAGCTGGATTTCTTAAATTGGGTTATTACTTCTCTGGTTAGACTTGCAACAAATATGCAGGGACACGTTGGATCAGAGTAGTTAATCCGCCACGACGGCCTAATCCATCGCCTATGTGTTCAGCCTAAATATCGGTATCTCGAGGTATCATATTTCGTGCGGATCTAAATAGCGGCCAAGGCTAGTTTACATATTACCCAAAAGCGCGCTACACCACCAACCAACTTCGCTTTGTATAATTAATTACAAGCTAAGTGATTCTATTTTACCAAAAAATGGAATATCCCGTTAAATACAGCAGTTGTTTAAATAAGGTTCGTAAATTAGAACGCAACGAGACATGATTAGATGAAACAATCTTGTAGAGTATTAACCCTTAATTGTATTGGTGGGGACTTGAAGACAGATCCTGCAATATTTAAAGATGTGCATTTGTTGTGGCGAAATGGAGACAGGGTTAATTGTTTGGTACAATTTTAGGTTTCTTTGTGAGCTTAATAGTAAATGTATTTTGACGAGCATCAAAGGGGTGGGTATTTGGTGTATTTCGATGAGCTTAAATAATTGAACATTGCAGCAAAAAGATGACCAACAGCAACCATAACGACGTAATGTTGAAGTTCCGGCTCAACCCTCCCAATGTTAACAGAAAAACCACACGTCAACTGACTAAGATCTTCGTAATTTCGTTCTTATATAGAAATAAAATGAAAACATCACAAAGACGCAAACAACATTCAACGATTAAGCTGCGGTGGTTTCAAAGGAAGTTGAACGTTTTTGAGAAATGTATTTTTAACAGCTATCTTCTTTGTTTCAGTGCCAACAAAGTTTATGCCATAGTAACATTCTTCCATAATTTGTATTTTCAAAAGTATCAAGTTTTTACAATACACGTTTTTTTTACAAATTGTAATTCAAGGTTTTACATTTTCGGGCGCTTTCTGAAGTCATAACAGAAGCGCTTTATGCTTTAACATGTTGTGACACAACGACGCTCAGTGTGTCGAAAATAGGCCACTGATTTCTAGACAAGTAATCTATTATGACAGCTTCAGGACATTCCGCTCAGTTTACTGTCACTTTACTGAACTGCAGCTTGTTGAACATGATCATATTGATGGACACTTACACCGGAAATACGGACCCTTTCCCAGAATCGGCTGCGCCATCTTCCCGTTGGTAACTAATGTGTCGATAAACAAAATGGCGATCGGTCAAGGATGAAAGTGATCATGTGATGTATAACACGTAGCTCATCGTCTGTCGTATATTCTCATACCCTAGCTTGATTATTGGATGTATTCCAATATATCCACAAATGGATGATACATACAAATGGATGACATGTTATTAATGTCACGACTGATAAAATGAATAACTAGACACAGTTATTGGTCACGCAGATAAAAAATTAAAACAAGAACAACTGATTTTTTTACCTACAACTTTCTGTTGTTTCTGTTTTCATAACATAATATGCCGCAAACAGTTTAGTATTATTATCTACGATAAGACTGCGTAATATGTCTGATGATATGCAATAGTACATGTTGCCAAGAAACTGTTACGAAAATTGTCTTTATCCCTTACCCTACATGGATGTAATTTCGGTTTCGACAGGGCATGAATATTTTCAACAACATACCTGGAAACAACTTACGTAATAGTTGTTGGAAAATACTTGGAAACGACATACGTAATAGTGGTTGTAACATACGTGAAAACAAATTATAACTAGTGGCTGCAGTATATATATATGGAAACAACCCACGTAATACTTGGAAACAATATATGTAATGGTAGCTGCAATATACTTGAAACAACAAACGTTATGGCGGCTGCAATATACATGAAAACAACATACGGAATAGTTGCTGCAATATACTTAGAAACAACAAACGTAATGGTTGCTGCAATATACATGGAAACAACATTATTTATAACAACAAATGCTAACAAACGGTTGACCGCTATTTATAACAACAAATGCTAACAAACGGTTGGCCGCAATGTATCGATTTAGTGTGAATCATAAACTTGATAAACAATCCAAGTTTGGCGATTGGCTAACTGGGAAGAGTAGAAAGTCGTGACGTTGGTCTTTCTAAAGAAATATCGTAGCTGACACGTCATATGTTTGCCTTAATGAGGTTGCTCTTTAAAGTACTGGTAGTAAGTAGCATAGCCAAAGGGGCGACCAGGGGGCCATGCCACCCATCCGGGAAAAATTTAGGATGGTGGGGAACGGAGGACCAATAACTGGCTGCCTGATTCACACAGTTACAAAGTACAGTGGGTTTCAGGATATCTGTGTAAGATTTTCCTTCCCAGTCCTACCCTTTCGCAAAATATTGTCATCATTCAATTAAGTTAGGAATTCTCCACTTCTGTCGCTGGCTGCAGCATAAGAGTTACTAGAGCAATGGAATTGTCATTATTCTCAATGTGCATATATGGCTATTAAAGATTCAAAATAATAGTTGCCCGCGGTTACTAGACGAGGGTCAAATTGCATTTTGTTGTTATTATTTTCCTGTCATCAGTGCCGTCACGGGTGAATTGACTATGGTTTCTTTTTCCATGGTCTTTTTGTCTTCCTCTCACTTTTCTCTTACAACGTTCTCTGTCAGGAATCTCCAAATCTTTCTATCTATAATTTTTCTATTCGTCTCCCACTCTTTCTAAGTCACCTTTAATCCAAATCCCATCGCAATTTCGGTCTTCCTCGCCTCCATTTCCTTTCTACTTTCTGGTCATCTACTCTCTTTGCCAGTTTTTCATCTCCCATTTTTTCCACATGACCAGCCCATGTACTCCTCACCAATTTCTTCTTAGAACTTTCCTTCACTCCAACCTCCAATTTCATTTCATCGATTTTCTCTTATCAGCTGTCTTAACTCCCACGATTATTCTTACCAGGTTGTTCTTTCGCAAACCTGGACCTTCTCCTGTATTTTATCTGTTAGTGCCATCGTCTGTAGTGCATTCATGTATGCCGGGATAAGACACCAGCTGAGCACATTTCCTTTACGTTCACGAGATATGCGTCTGTCTCACACCACCCCTTCGACTTTCCTCCAAGTGTTTGGCCCGGCTGTAATCCTCATTGTAACCAAAACAATTATTCTGATGGATTTTGCACTGGGAAAGTGCCACTTCCTATCGTGAATTTATCAATTATAATACGCTATGTTACATGTTGTGAAGTTACTCGTTGAACGCCAACGCCACACCATCTATGTTAAGGTATGTATGTTTGATTATTGTTTCATCAGAGTAAGTGACTACATGTTGGTATTTGTCATAGTCTTTATCAGTAGGTTTGGGAAATTGGCGTGAGGAATGTGGTGGCCGGCAATAGGCTGACGTCATGTAGGAGCTTTGGGTGCGTGTCTCTTTAATAACATGTCGTTTCACTCTTACTTTCTCACTTTGGCGCCTTCTGTGAATGATTTTGCTGAACTGCCAACTACGTTGGTCAGTCAACTTGGTTGTCATATCGGTATTCATTTTAAGCGAGTTGGGTTTGAATTATATATGTAAGTATTATATATGTATGTATGTATGTATGTATGTATGTATGTATGTATGTATGTATGTATGTATGTATGTATGTATGTATGTATGTATGTATGTATGTATGTATGTATGTATGTATGTATGTATGTATGTATGTATGTATGTATGTATGTATGTATGTATATATATATATATCTGTATATATGTATATATATATATATATATATATGTATATGTATATGTATATGTATATGTATATGTATATGTATATGTATATGTATATGTATATGTATATGTATATGTATATATATATATATATATATATATATATATATATATATATAATTTGCTTGGTTGTGGGGTGACCTCTAATGCAAAAGCCTGGCTACGCCACTGAGTACTGATAGGTATTGTAATTGTTGTTGCAATCACACCAGAACAGCGTACCTCGTGTTTTTTTTATTCAAACACGTTTCAGGAGAAACATGTTTAAGTAACTGGTTTGGTTTGGTTTGGTTTGGTAACAATAGGACCTGGTTTGCGAACTGCAAATAGCATATGCGTAATCACTTGAAAGAACTAATTGTGTAAGAGGTAATTTTTGAGCATGTCACAACATATTAGCTAATAGCTAATAGCTATGCATGTACAGAAACGGTCCCAGAAATGTCAGACAATATTGAGCCTCATTCCAATCGTGAAAGTAACAGTGGTTGAATTTTCCGAGATCAAACAAAAATGTCTTTCACATCAAAATTGAGGCGAGAGAAACAGTATTTGTGAAAGTAACTAGCAAAACACGTATAGTTAGCTTTTTATACATTTTATGGACAGTGCATATAAATAAATAATGATATGTCAGCGTGATCGGTGATGGCTGTCCGAGTGGTCAGCCTTCATCGCCGATTGTAAATACCGGTCAGCAGGCCAGACAGAGTGGAGACAAGTCCACCATCTGTGTCCACAAGGATCGACAAGGAAGACGAACCTTGCACCCGCTTGCTTACCCCTCCAGAGTGTTAGACTCGCCACTGATGTCGTAACAACGCGTGACGAGTCTGCTGGACGTCTGGCCGCCTCGGACGCCGCCCTTGATGTTGACTGTCCACGTGCCGTCCGGCTCGACGGGGCACGTCAAGACGGGCATACGAGTGCGGCCATCTTACGAGACAAGTCTCTGACGTAACGGAGTCTGTCACTGAGACCCTTCGTCGTGTCTGGAGGCCGCTGTTCCCGTGTCAACACGCACGCTGGGAACTCAGAAGATGCTGGCCAGTGGCTACCGCGATAGGGTGTCTCGCGCCAGGGGGGCTAAGTGCACAATAGGTATGGACAGTTGTTGCCATGTGGACAGCTGCCCAGTGGTCAAATGAAAGCGTCGAGTGTCCAAAAAATTATATGCAAAAATGGAATGGAAGAAAGGCATAGGAACTAACTGAATACTAGGGTTAGATTTATTATTATTATTTTATCATAAAAAGGAACTTTATTTATGTTTTTTTTCATTTGCTCTCTGGGCAAGTGTCCGCTAGGTCCATTTTGGTAACTGTCATAAACTCAGTATAGGAAGAACCCGCGTTCGAATACCCTTGTAGCTTGGCCAATTTCGTTCAATTCGTATTGCCCTAATTCAGGTAGCTACAATAATTAGTATATTTAACGGGGGGGGGGGGGGGACTTGTGTTTACATGAAATGAATGAAATATAATATAGCCTAGCTTAATTTAGCATTTCGTAGTCACACGAAGTGGGTAGCGCACTATAGCTTATATTAAGATATAAATGTTTACATTATCCGTGAAGCTCCTTAATGTGTGTAAGGCTCTGGAGTATTGAATATTTATTCATTTTAAAGTGTTTTGATTCGGGGTTCTCAAATTACTTGATCAGTTGTGACACATAAATCCAGACCAACATTGCAGATATTTCCAGCATTGTACTTAAAAAATCAGTCGAAGCTGACATATCCTACAATCTTCAAAAGAGCAAGCTGAAACTTGTTTGACCGAATCTTGATATGCAACTACGACACATAATACCCTTTAATAACGTAAAAGATAACACAGCGCAGCTTTTCATCAAATTACCTTTTAGACATTCGATACCCCCCCAAAGACGCGTCGTCTGCAACAACGGTCGAAATACGGAAACAGTTTGAATCGAAACATCAATTGCTGGGCGTGTTCCGAGGAATCTGGTAATAATTAGTGTACAACGACACCAAACATCTACAATTTAGGAAACAAAGACGACCTTCCTGAACGTATGCAATTGGGCAGGCCTGTGGTTGATCGTTGTCGGCCGCTCTCATATTTGCGGGCGTCGCCAGAAATCATTACGGCTGCAGATTAGTGGTTATCGGCGGATTGCTTGCAGCCTGTTTGGACGCGTCCTATACACTCGGCAACGCCGACGTCTCTAATTCAATTGTCACGCGGCACTTCAAAGCCGAAGCGCATCCCGTGTTGTGTGTCCGCTTACCGCTACAAACCGGCGACCGGTCAGCACGCTAACACCCGTAATTACGTCGACGGTCAGCGTGACGCAACCGTTCAAACAGTACGCGGCGGTCAGCAACACTGCGACGGCTTTGTCACAGCTGTGGTCAACGGTCCGGCTTATCCGAGACAGGCCGTCGCCAGCGTTCCGCTTCAAAGGCCAGGAGGGGCGGCTAGTTAGCGTCAGACCCGTCCAGTCACGCTCCCGTCCGAGCGCGCGTCATTGATGACGGCACTCGCGTCCGAGACGCTGTTACGAAATACTCGGTAAGAGTTACGACTTACAATGCGCAAAACCGACAGTGACCGGGGCCTGTCGACAAAGATGCTGGACTTCAAAAGGGGTAGTGGACAATGAACGGACCATCCCAACAAGGCCTCGCTTGAACACTTCCCGCTGTTTGCGACATTGAGTAAACTACTGAACGGCCAACTAATGAAATGTTAGTTGCTTAGAAGTTTGTGAGATTGATTTGAACGATCTGTGTTGCTTTGTGAAAGCGGCTTTGCTGTGTATGTGTAGCGCGCTGTAATGTTTTGCCGATTAAAGTCTTCCCTCTTGACATAAAACCGGCATTGATTGTATAATATTTGATTGTCTAATACATGTTTTAGCGCATGTCCTTCGATCGTTTGCGGTTGTTCAAACATTCAATTTTGTCTTCACATAAAAGAAAGTGTGTGGCAATACGTACAGTTTAGAAGAGATCAAACATTCTGTTATTAATAGTAGTAGTGCAGTAGCTCAGGGGTAGAACATCGGACTCTCGACTAAAAGAACCGGGTTCGAATCCTGTGCTGCCGTATAAAACCGTGGGCAATTTTTTTCACTCTACATTGCTCCAGTTCACAGAGTTGTATGAGTGAGTACCTGGCTATAGAAAGTGGTAAAAATATGTGTACGAGTAGTCTTCGGAATTAATTGCTGCGTGGCTGAATGCTTCCCAGAGATGCCGAGATGGTGTTCGATTGAACAGGTCTGCCAGGGAGTAAAGTGTAAAACTGAACAATCCTGGGGATTGGATACAGCACTGTATAAGAACTTGCATTTTTTTATTAATGAGACTTTCCACAATGTATCGTCAAACACGAGCACGTGTTTATTACATCAATTAACGTAAACCTCAAAACACAGACACATAAAACTCACACCCAAACGAATACATTTTCGCATGGGCAATGGGCATTCACGTTAACACACGCACAATGCGTTCAAATACAAATTATACACATAAGCGGTACGCAGACACTCGCACGCCCGGAAAAAAGCACCACGCAAGCACATACACCTTCCGCCCACTCGCACGCAGACACGCACGGATGCACACACTCTTGTTACATGCGCATATGATTGACGTTATTGCGAACACAATAAATCGCGGCGCGAAGTTTGAATTCCGTCGCGGCGCCGCTAACTGCAGCGACCTCTGTGTGTAGTCGGCAGTGCCCCATGCGGTCGGCGCGCGCGGTTTTAACGTCGTAGTTTATTGCGTCGTCCGTCGATAAGACAACGCTGCCAAGCCAGGCGTGACGTAGTGTCCGTCCCAGCTGCTTATGGCTTCGATAAAACTGATGTACATCTCTCTACCCGACGTTTACTTTCGCTGTTACTGTCAGGACATCGGCCGTAAAGAAGGCATCAATGCGGAATCTGACGTTGTAGGTGGCCCTCAAGTAGAGGGAGTGATGAGATACTCACGGAACGTGTCAAGAGCGCGCGCGTACGACATGCGAACGTCACAAAGTCGGCGTTCAACGTTCGTGAAATCTTCCGGTTTTTACAATTTTTAAGGTATTAATATTGTTCACTGTTTGTAAGTGACATATTATCGTAAACAGTAAATTTCCGTTTTTTTGGTGTTTAATATTTTATGATTTACTAATCTTGTTCAGTGTTTTTACCTTTGCAATGTAAGTGACATAAAGTGTATTTCGTAGAGTTAATATTCTGACAAATGGATGGACACGACGCCACTTTGTCATTCGCGTAATCTAATTGAATAACGCACCAGTTAACACAGTGATGTAAATTACATATATATTGGTACAGTCGCATTTAACTTTTATAATTTTCAATATTATCCAATGCTCTTTATAGTAGCCAAATGGACTTCGTAGAGGTAGTAGTAAATATACCATTTACAATTGATATTACCAATTGTAAGTCCATGTCGCAATTATAAAATGTAATGAAATAACACACTCGGGATTTGGGACACATACTGCAAAGTTAACTACTGTGTGATTGATAAACGGGCCGATAAATCCCGTCCGCTAATATTTTCCACTCCGAAATTCTGTCTATACCCGATTTGTCGGGATAATCTAGCCAGGCTGTCGCCCTTTAATCCAGGCAACCGCAACATACGTCCTTAATCCGGGGCGACGTTTCTTCAAATAATCTCATAGACATGATTAAGCAATTCAAACATATCCTTGATTGTCCAATTAAACTTGAAACGGCGCGTCGCGATTGTCGGCCGACTTACATTTGGGGCTGATAACTGGAAAAAACGCCGCCGCATCTAGCGACTTTCCCACGCCTTTTGCGGTATGAGACTAATTGGCCGTTACTTGGGCGTCCCTCGAGCGTGCAATTACCCGATCCGTTTACTCTGGCAGTTGTTCCCGCTTTCCCGTGAACGTCTCCCACTCCTTGTTGATGAGCCGATTGCTTCAAAGCGAAGCAACGCTGCGTCACGTAACTCACTAAACGAAGCGCGACAGACTCGCGCGGCGCGTGCTGTCGTCATGGCGACGGCCAATCGGATTGGCGCGTGCTTGCAACCGCAACGTATGACGTTCGGTGGCGTAGCGAATTCAGATTTAACTTGTATTTATTGCGACGCAATTACGTGTCACGTCTCTTCAGGGATTACGCAGCGTTGTTTTTGCGTGTGTTTATTATTGCTTCGCGTCTGCGTTTGATCGAAACATCGCGTCGAAATATTGAAAAGTTGCCCGAGTCGTTTTCCAAAGAGTAACTGTGTAATTGTGTATCAACGTCTTCGGTGTGCAAACAAAGATGTCACACTCTTATCCCTTTGATGTGCCGTTAAATATATAATTACACTTATAACAAAATGCATATGTATATATTACTGAATGCTCTATTAATCAATTTTGAAAACTATTGGAAGATATTTAGTTGGAAGATATTTTAAAATTAAGATTAGTCAACAATTTCCTTTATATATATTTATATTATATTTAAATTTCCAATAAAAATTGACCAGTTGGGTTACTTCCCATTGGTGTTACGCATCCTCGTGCGCCAGGGGTCGTTGCTATTGGTTATCTCAGTGACAGCCAACAAACACCCGAGGTTGATCGCTTTAGTGAAGCTCAGCCAATTAAATTATCTACCAGATATTTCGTTCTCGCCAGGTCAGGTGACCATAATATAAACATATTTCAGGCAACCGTGGCTCGTGTTACATGCAATGGTTAGTATGCGAACGGGTTATTATGTTGGCATATCCACCAAACGTTCAAATGTGAACGGGTATTTGCGCTGTTCTCACGGCTGACGCAATCACGACTGGTGAAGTATATTATTAGTTCGATTTAGCTAACTTCCACACTTCACATAGGTGATCTGCCATGGCTAGCTTTGCATGATACAAACAGCCTTGGCTTGCGAGGATGCGGTTACGTCCAAATGAGGGAGTGTTATTTCAATGACTGTGAACCTGGGAAGAACCTGGATAACTATGGTAGCACTGTTTGTGCATTTGTAGAAAACGCACACTTAATTGTCTCGTTTTATATTTTATAGTGAAATGGTACCTGGAGCCCTGCTGGATAGGGTGGTATCTATGGGCGAGTCATCAACTAAACGAGCCTTTAAAGGACAAAAAAAGGCTACGGCTTCGTGTCATACACCTAATAGAGTTTATACAAAGTAACAATTTCCACATATACTCAATTTTTTAACGTCAGCGGTTTACTCAGAATGTGACTTTAAAGTCTAAAATTCTAACGAAGTCCACGATGGTCTAGACGCCGCCATAGGTGAAGGGTTAATTTGGCTTGGCCATTCAGCGCGCGGCATTCTATATCTCGGTCAGCTTCCGGCGACGCTGTTAAGGGTCAACAACTTCGAGTCTTCGACAGTTCGTTCAGTTGGCGTGACATCTAGCAGCTGCTTATAGACGTATATCTAAATATGTGGTTAAATCTATGGTAAACTTTAGTAATTATGCCTTCGTGTTCGGCATACGGTTGCAATAATAGTTGAAACAACCGGTAGTATTGAAGCAATGGATTCACGTTGGTGATTTGCGGGCGTACTGTTTGGCACTTTGCTCGGTCCATTTTGAGGAGAAATGCTTTGATGTAGACATGTATCATCAGTTGATGGGATGATTTCAGCGATAACAATAATAGACAACTTGATATTTACCGTCATCAGCATGTTACGCGCGTTGCCGAGTTGCAGCCATTTCATGACAACAGCCAAACCCTAAGCAGGGAATCTACGTGGAGAGCGCCTCGATCACCGTCGTGACGTCATTCTTCGTCTAAGATTGGGTAGCGCATAGAATTTGGATGGCTGGGTGTTAAAAAATATTTTTATGGTAAACCGCTTGCGTTAAAAAAAATTGAGAATATGTGGAAATTGTTACTTTATATTAACTCTATTAGGTGTATGCCACGTAAAAGTTCACTTTGTTTGTCCTTTAATTCCCAATATATACCCGAAACTAGTGTGACAAACAATGATGGTCTTGTTGACTCGATTAGACTCATTTTATTTACTGATAATTTTACTAAGCCATATTCACATGAACATCTTTTAGTTCATCTGTTAACCACTGCAATGTAATATATTACGCGTATCTTTATTTTAACTGATATACACAATATATACTGAGTTTCATATAGTATATCATGCCACTGTGTGTATTGTTGCTATTTATTTTATTTTATCAGATTTTTATTCTTCACCCTGTGTCTTTTATATGTACGATTGTACGTATATATGTATGTAATGTTTCTTCTCCGGCAACGGTGGCTGAATAAATTAATAATAATAAATAAATTTGAATAGTTTGTGTAACAATTAATATTATGCCTCCTTGATCATAAACGTGTAAAGTATGTTTGTAACATGAAAACTGTAGCAAATCTAGAGACGATATAAAAATAATGCATCTATTTGACCACTATTTCTTTGCCTCTTCGAAAACTGACGCGATTTCTTGAGCACGCAGCGTGATCACGTGACGTTCTCGGCGCAATAAAAACCAACTGATTTGCATCTAGTTAGAAACGAACAGTCGAATGTATTTACAAAACAGTGTTTTTACGACGTGTGTGCAGCCACCAAGCGATGGCAGCGGCCCGTTTGATGCGGTGGGAAACCCTCGCCCCGGAGCTGAGGAAGATTTACGAGAATGCGTTGGAATCTGAGACGCCAGTGATAAGGCGACGGTTGGTGTTAGCGTTCTATTGTTGCGTCAAGTCGCCCCTGCGCTATGTGTGGCGCGTGCATTATATAGAAGCTGCGAAATCTCACCAGGGACGTCCGCTAAAACATGTTCCATTAATTCGTTACGCCGAGACAGAGACGGACAGTTGTAAAATTTATAATTATTGTAATGGCCCCCGTGTGTGGTGCACGAATGTGGTAGCTGTGTGTTGTAAATAAAGTGTGGCGATTTACTCAAAAGTCCACGTCACCGTCCGTACAATACGCCGCTGTTCTGAACGCTGATATTCAAGTGTATGCAAGACAGCGCGAATATTTCTTAAAAGCATCTGCAAAATTTACTTTCATCGGTATATTGCGTATTTTTAAAGTATTCTATGAAGTTGTTGTTTGCATGTTGTTATAGTAATTTGTTTAGAAAGGTGAACTGAATAAGATAAACCCAAACTATTTTAGCATGTTTCCCTTTTTTGTGCAGGAAGTTATGCCCTTATAACAATATCTTTTTACAACAAAACAAAGGTAAAAAGGTAAAACTACAAAAAGGGGTAAAAAGTATTTACCGCTCTGTCATTTGTGCTATTTGTACAGAGTAAACGAGACGGCGGCACATAGTTTCACAGAAAGGGGCGAACGGACTGCCCGAAGGCAAAATAAGCTAAGTTCACGATACAAAAAACTTCCCCAAGAAAGAACAAAACATAAACGAAGCAAGACAAGTCCACAACTGTGGAAATTCCTTGCAGCAGACACGACATCTGATGATGATGATAAATGATAATAACGATAAAGGAAATGATGATGAATGATCACCAGTCAAAATACCATTTCTGGACTGAATCTTCTGAGGTGTTTCAATGTCACATTTAAACCGAGTCGCCAAGGAAGTCAACGTCTGTTGTTAGCCTATCACCCGGCGCCATCTACAGCGTAACACGACGCCTGTCAGGCAGGTGAATTAATGACGTTCGACGTCCGATCAAATACGTTAAATACGTGACGATACAGCTACAGGTGATTCTCCCATGGTTTACGACGCCGTCCTGCCCCGTCCGTCGGCACTTTCCCACGCGTCGCGCGCCACCGGGGTTCACGCGATGCGCTGCGCTAACTTCGAATTAATTCGCAAATAAACGCCGCACACGCGCGCGCGTGCGGGCGTGCCTGCGTGAGCATCGGTCGGCGCGCCTTCACACGTCGACACGTTTGCGTTACGTCGCGTGTGGCTGAGCCGGTTAATTGAATACCGACGCTTGAGTGAACCCAAGCCCACGTCGGAGCGGCTTTCCCAGGGTGCGACGACCGTCTGACAGTCGCGTCCGCGGTAAACACGACGTCTGCCGATAAATAAATGTTATTTGATTTGTACGCTTTGTAACCCGGTCGACGATTTGTCGCCGCACGAAGTTTGATGTTATTTGAAATGCGGTCAGCACAATGTGTCTGCAAGTGAAATAATGATTATAGTGTTGCGGTTAAGCATGGATGGATTACCATTGTTTAAAATTGATCACTTTCGACATATTTGTTCGTCGTAAGGTAGTTGCATCGGTAACGCAGACGGCGGCATCTTGAGACGGCAGGAAAACTTGCGAACTCCCCTGCCCAGAATGGGCAGAGCAGTAATTTGTAACGGGAACTCTGCTGTCAAGAATGTGGGAAAGTTAAACATCAAAGGGTACTGCGGTTAACTCTGCTCGCCTCGGCATTATTGTCAGTCAATTTTGTTTTTAAACTGGATATTTTTTTTACCATTTGAACGTGTTGCAGGCGGAATCTTTCAAATTGCGAACGTTGCTCCGAGCTTAGTAAAGTAACAATACACAAATTAGCTGGCAGTAAACCTTCTGCATGCATGTTGTAGTCATGCGTAAGAACGTAATAGTAAATGAAAAACTCCTAGGAGATGGCGCCCTCAAAGTCACGTTACCAAAAAGGCACCAACAAAAAAATCACCGAAGTACCGAGAGGAGACAATATAATTATTATGTTTCACGCATAAAAGGATGCCCCTAACTGAAGAAAATGCCGACAAAGTAGTGTTCCAAGTGGAGTACAAACTACGCCCAGTTTCTTGTAGCACTTAACTGAACGATGCTCAACGATTGTGCGCGTGCAGTTGAATGTGTTTGGATTTCGTGCGGATGAACGTCATCGTGTGAAGTTAGCTTACGTATTTACGCACTTCCGGCTTTACGATTAACGTCCGGTTTCCCAGCCGTGTCCCGACGTGTTAATTGCTCATCCGTTACGTCAAAAACATAGAAGCCTACACAACACGTACTTGCAACGTCATTACGGCGCGACAAGTCTGAGCCGATGTGATTCAGCGCCTTGACCAAGCAACGTGTCTCTGCTAATTGCGTTAATGCGCGCAATTAAAAGTTGAGCTGTGTTGAGTAGTGAGCGCCCGAGTGGTCATGATCAAAGGCGGCGGTTCTGACCGTCACCGATGCAAAGAAACAATGACTGTAAAGTGTACGTGTTTATACCTGCGCGCGTGTAAAATGGTAATTATCAGTAACGCGTCTATATTTATACGCCAAGGTAGGATAAGAGAGCAAATATACAGAGCGCCTTTTGTCATCTCACCTCATTGTGTTATTTATGTCGCTATAATATTATCATTATTATTGTCCTGTATATGTACATACATAATAATGGTTAGCTCCGAATTGTTGACAGACGATCGATCATAAGTTTATGGTAAGAAACTATAAATTCGTCTTAAAAATGTCGAGTAACCTTTTAAAACAAAAAAACAATAACCAATATATACGTACGTGCATGTGTGCACATGTCTGCGTGTGCAAGTGTGTATGCGTGTGTTTGTCTACGAATTGCACATCATTATAAAATTATATTGGCTAAGGTCAGGTAGACGCACGTATAGTGTAATGTGTACACTTATGTTACACAGTTATGATTTGAACATCTAACCTCTTCCTTTTCCATGTATTGACTACTCTACAAGCAACAACACTAATATTATATTTTTGGAGAAACAAGACCCGTGTCCCATGCAATGGTTTACTCGCTAGCCCTAACTTTCAAACAAAGCAAATGTAATTATCTGCAATATACGTTGTCATCAATCGCATCACACGACTCCTAGAACATCGGCTGAATGGTACCCTCCGTTCTACGCCACCGACCAGCCGGACCATGAAATCAAAGATAACCACCTTGATTGTCCGTTGAGTGTCCACTCGATGGCCGCAACGGTTAAGTGGTCGTTACAGCGGCATTATAATTGCCTCAACAGATCCTCTAATTAGCAGCAGATACCGATTCTCCTCTCATTAACATACAAATACTAATTGACACACAGACCCCGTGTCTCCTCCCTTGTTCAGTAAGTAGCGGTGGACCATCAAAGGAAACGTGCTCAAAAATAGAAGCCGCCCAAACTCACATGTACAGACAGATATCAAGAGTACTTTTCGTTTACCGACGATGTCTTCTGTTCTTATAATATTAAACAACGAAATTACCTTGCTTTATGTCATATTTTCACCGGGGCTCCTTGTTTTGAAATGTACATATTATACATAATGTTATACACAGTATACTATGTATAACATATATATATATATATATATATATATATATATATATATATATATATATATATATATATATATATATATATATAATAACATTTGTTACATAAATAAAAAAAAAATCTTATTGACGGAATTTGAATTACTCTAGTTCAAATGTGATAATTTTTTCGCAATAAATCATACAATTGTAACTACCAACTTACGAATATAAATACGAATTACTATCGTTTTGTCTTCCCGCTTCCATAACTACATAACCGCCCCGGGGCCGCGAGCATGCGTACTGACATGCGTACGTGCGTTCGGGTATGACTATGTGTTACGATGCGACTACGTATACCCAAACGGTTGTTTTCAAGTTTTCTGTGTTAATTAGCACGCATTTGTTGACGTTTCGAGAGACTATATTGAGCATTAACGCTAATTGCCCGCCGGAATGCGAGTCAGTCTTCTCCGTGCCTCGAAGCGCTCTGTCCGTCATCACAACCCTTCGTCGCCGCTGTCTCCCAATATAGCAACCGCGGCTCGCACTCTGACTTCTAACAAATTCCCCCGGTTCGATTTCTACCCCGTCGCGAGAGGCTATGGTGAATTCGCAGCCCCTTTGTCGGCGTCAACGGCTGCGCTGATGAAACACTCGCTAAATTCTAGCATTAACCGCTCAGATGCAGCCGCTCCGCGCACGGTTCTGCGTCATTTGTCAAAATGCCTCACCATTCGCTTGCCCCGTCCACTCTGTCACGGAGGACAAAACGCCGAATGGGTGGGTGTTGGTCCAATCATTTCCCGTAACCACGAGGGGTCGTGAGACCGCCAGTTGTAGACAATCGGATTGTTAATGGAATTGCCTGCATTCGCCGCGATGTCGTATGTTTTCTTCGGTCGGGAAAGCGGTTTGTGAAAAGTGGAATGTCAAACTCGCTGGCAAAGTTTGGCTCGCGGATGATTTTTAACTCTCCTGCGAAACTGGCGCTAAGAAATTGATCATGTTTAACCATACAGCATCTAGTGTTCGTTGCGTGAGCTGTGGAGCGGTTTTGGAGAGAGAAATAATACAGTTATGACTGTTCTGCGTGGAATTGACTATTTTATGTGGAAACTACACAGTACACACAGTATATTTTAGGATATGTAGACAACAAGAAGGAAAATGGAAGATAACATTTCAATACTAAACGCAGTGGAAATTTCGATATGAAGCGGTCGCCATTCAAACTTCATGTAAACAAAAAAATTGTTTACATGTCAACGTAACTATATAGCTATGCGGCGATGACAAAGCGCCTGTTGAAGATGTCCACCAAGTGAACTGGGCAGTCTACTGACTATCTTCAGTGGTCAATTGGCCGAACTTGTTGCTTCTTTGTAAGTTCGGTTACCGTTCTTATAGACCCTAACGAGGTCCAATTTGTTGCAAAACTTTGGACACGACAAAGTTGCTTCGCAGGAAAATAATACCTGCGCTAAATTATCACGATTTACAAGACAAATGTTTCACTATGACTGATAACCTAAGCACTACATTTTTTTGTTTTCAGTTCTGCTTCAGATAGCGCAAAGTGGTTGGCTGAGCGATATCAGAATTTCTTGCAACAGTTCACACCGAGCATTTTCTCGATATAATTTGAAGGTTCGTTTGCAATTTCGGGTCCAACTTCTACTACATTTGCAATGTGTGCGAAATGTAAACTCATTCTGATTATAGTTGCTTCTGGTGTAACCTTACGCCTGCACTGTTGTTTATGTGTTGACCTGTTACTGAACATTGCTGAACATTGCTGTTGTGATTAACTCAAATCAGAAGTATGCTTAGTTTATTGTAAAGACAACAGGTCACCAATTTGCTTTGACATAGTTTTTACATGGGACGATTTACTTGCTGCTTACACGTGATCCAGGGCAGCACAAAACCAAGTTTCTAGGATCACCTAATCATTTCTTTTATTTATATTTAATACAATTTGCCCCTCGCCAACAAATGTTTTCGAAACTCTCGTCTATACTACTACCCAATATACACGCTGGTCTACAATACGCGCGCTGGACACGAACGAACCCGCCAGATGGGGCAACTGGTTTAATATCAGACATTCGCGGAAACGTACGCTTCTCCTACTTTTTTTTTTACAATACGCAAGATGTTACGCAATTATGTTGAAATAAACTATACAATCCTGTACGTCAAGTAGTTGTTGCAGAATGAAATCAGAAGATCATACAGAATCCCATATTGGTTTTCAATGCTAAATTAATATTCACGAAGATATTTGTGTTTTATAATTGGCGAAACTGCAAACTTCCATTCTCATTAGACTTCTCACGTGGGAAATTAAATACATGGAAAATGTGTTTATATAACGACTATTACGTGTTTCTCGTGACTTTGATGTCAAACTTTTAATTCGTATATAGAATTGCATGTTTTAAAGAAATTTATGTAATTCTGCGCGCTCTGTAACGATGCCTCGTTATTCACTCTAGAAGCGATTGCTGACATAAAACAATGTTCGAGGTCATATCTACAAAGTCGTACACACATAATGTCAGATTTTACATTGGTTTGTTGTTGTAAAATACAGTACACTGCAATCACGGAATGTCTAGCGAAAATGATGTGGACATCTAGGGTCCGAAATTGTTGGCTCGATAATTTATCTACACCCAAGGTTCATTCGCAGAAACGACAGAGTCGTGTAAACGAAGTAATTGAGTTAAATCAAGACCGTTTTCGGACATATTTAACATAGCACATGCACGCGTTCAAGATGGCGATGTGCCAGGCGAAGCACTACGTTAAAACCACTCCCTAAACTCCGTAGTAGCTACAACGCGGTGCAGCAAAACTACAACTATACACATGCACGCATGCACGCATGCACGCATGCACGCATGCACGCATGCACGCATGCACGCATGCACGCATGCACGCATGCACGCATGCACGCATGCACGCATGCACGCATGCACGCATGCACGCATGCACGCATGCACGCACACGCACACGCACACGCACACGCACACGCACACGCACACGCACACGCACACGCACACGCACACGCACACGCACACGCACACGCACACGCACACGCACACGCACACGCACACGCACACGCACACGCACACGCACACGCACACGCACACGCACACGCACACGCACACGCACACGCACACGCACACGCACACGCACACGCACACGCACACGCACACGCACACGCACACGCACACGCACACGCACACGCACACGCACACGCACACGCACACGCACACGCACACGCACACGCACACGCACACGCACACGCACACGCACACGCACACGCACACGCACACGCACACGCACACGCACACGCACACGCACACGCACACGCACACGCACACGCACACAGGGTCAAAAGGCATTTCAAAGTTTTGCATACCATGCGACCAACCAGTAGACAGTATCAAGAACGGATATTCGTAAGAACAAAGCACGGGCTTTACCTCTAGTCATTTGCAGAATGGTCCTTCGTCAATCAGCCATTTGCCCAGCTTCCAAATATGAAACGGACCATTTGTTCTTTTGCGAGAAAAAAGACAAAGAAATTAAATTAAACTGTAACACATTAATTGTTTATTCAAACTTCATATAAAATAAACCCACAAGCTGGACAAATGACTGCTAGCAAATGTCCAACATCCATGCAGAAACAATATGCGGTAGAAGTTACGATCCTCAAAAGCGTGGTAAAATATCTTCACACAAATCTTTGTCGCGGATGCCGTCTTCGTACCCGGAAGAAGAAACATAATTCGTCCCGTGAGTCGGCGGGTGGGCGGGGGAGGGAGACTGTGGGATCCCGGACGCTGGGGCGACGGAAGACTGTCTCCCTCTCGTGTCGTCACCCCGGTGTTAGCGCGTCCATAAAGCACCCGCTACGCCGGAAGCAGATGAAAGAGGCTGGCCGACGACGTGACAGCGTCACCGGCGGTTCCCAGCCCGTGCCCCGGCCACATGCAGCTGCTAGAACAAAGCGACCATTGACGCTGGACAGTGGTCACTTCAAAGTGACCGTGTGATTGTAGCGGTCACAATGGCTAACGGTATTGCGTCGTCACGCCGTCGTGACGTCAATGGGGGCCACGCACCCCTTTGACATCGAAGTGGACGATTATGCAGATTAAACGTGCGAAACATGACACAGTTATTTCACACTTACCGTATGTATTCGAGAGCAATGGTTGTGTGACAAAGGGTCGAAAGTAAAATGTATTTATGATTTTTAATGTCCCATAAGCGCGCAGGGGGACGGTTCTCTGAGATGGTTACGCGCTCACAAGGGCAGTCCACTATTAAACAGAAACGGCTGTTAAATTTAAAGACGTTTTTAAAATGCAAAAACATGCCGCCGTACCTTAGAACAAAATATACAGCGCAATGGAGGAAGAGCTTTGGACTCTCGACTAAGACCCGGGTTCGAATCCTTTGCTGGGGTGTTAAAACCTGGGGTACGTTGTTTCACTCTACATTGCTCCAGTTCACTCAGCTATGTAAATGAGTACCCGGTTATAGATAGTGGTGGATATGTGTACAGACAGCCGTCGCCCATTAATCATAGCACATGGCTGGATGCTTCCCAGAGAAATTGAGATGGTTTCTGATTGAACAGGTCTGTCAGGGAAGTAAAGTGTAAAGCGCTTTGAACGGTCCTGAGGACTGGATACTGCCCCATTTAAAAACTTACCTTTTTAATCATGCATCGTACCGTAGACAATGATGAATTTGTTTATGTTGACAGGATATACAATATACTTTTAGGATACAACATCACCGTTTAGGAATGGAAACGATGTTATTTAGGAAAATCGGGTTCATGTGCAGATTGTTCCGTAAGCTTCGCCACGTGCGAAAAATGGAGTACAGTTTTATTATATGTTTGTGTGCAACTGTAATTATATAATTATTAGTAATGCACTTCTTCTTTACTTAAAAAAATAAATATGCACTTCTGTAACGAAATGATCGATATATTCGTTACATTTTTTGAAATAAAGATTTACTCATTCGTAAGGATGTTTGTGAATCGCTCCCTCGATGTCCAAAAGTAACGCACAGAGAGCGACAGATCTCTGTTTGACGACGAGAGGGCGGCGGAAGAATGTCTGGCGCCACGGGTTTCTAGCGACCGCCATACTGTCTGTCCACTCACTGTTGGAGCATTTTGTTCGCTAGAGATGGAACATTTGAACCAGTCTGCCGGGGCTATGACGTGCGTTTATGAATAACGCTCCCACGCACGCACACACGCACGCACGCACGCACAAGCACGCACGCGCACGAGCTTGATCATAGATATAATACAATTTCGATACTAACGGAATGATGCAATCCCAGATGAGTTTTCTGTCGATGGTGGTTTTCCTGTTTCCAGTAAGTATTACTTGTAAAATACATGAATGTATAAGGAGCATGTGCATATAATAAATGTGTACAAAAATATAATAATAGCACTCTCTTTCTGTTCAAGCTATTCCACTGTTGTGTGGTTATTGGCGTCCCCGCTATATGCGGTAACGCACGTACGTACGTACGCGCGCGCGCGCGCGATCGAGCGAACGATCGAACGAACGAACGAACGAACGAACGAACGAACGAACGAACGAACGAACGAACGAACGAACGAACGAACGAACGAACGAACGAACGAACGAACGAACGAACGAACGAACGAACGAACGAACGAACGAACGAACGAACGAACGAACGAACGAACGAACGAACGAACGAACGAACGAACGAACGAACGAACGAACGAACGAACGAACGAACGAACGAACGAACGAACGAACGAACGAACGAACGAACGAATGTTTATTATATACACAGTGTATTACACACACACACACACGCACGCACGCACGCACGCACGCACGCACGCACGCACGCATACACACACACACACACACACACACACACACACACACACACACACACACACACACACACACATTAAACATACGAACACAAATATTACATTTTAGTGAAAAAAGGATTAATATATTTTAAACATAATAACCTATTTGCCAGACGGGGTCGATGACTCTGATTATCCACAGGAATCACTCCAGTGGCCACTGACGTAGGTCGTTTTAATGGAACAATAAAGGTCAAGTTTCATCTGCGACCCCGTGGGCGAAAATCAAAACCAAACAGAGGAAAACCGCAACAGTCAACGGCCAAAATGAGAAGTCAAACCAACACGATGACCAGAGGCTAGTGGTCAGTGCCACACCTCGGGCGCCAAGTCTCGCCAGCGATGAGCTCAGTAGCACGCGCCGCAGCCATCGTCCGTCCGGGCGGGATTTATCTACGCCGCCACCCTTTCAAGTCGCCATGTCCCTTCCGGATAGGCGCAATGACCACCGACTCCTGCTGACCGTTACAAAAGCGGCTGGACACGAACGGCCACGTAACAGACGTCCATCTGTGTTTGACCGGCCGAACGCTGGTAGTTAATGGAGGCAATGTCCATCGGTGCCTTGTCCAGTGGCCGCTGGAGAGCGCGACTGGCGCCAGTAATGTGGTCATTGCCGACAGAAGTCACGGTTGACCACATCAGAGCGATGCTGTTACAACCGAATAGTCGCCATTGTCACGAACGACTCAGTCAGCCTCTGTGGCTTCCACCCTGCTGCGTACACCCCACCCACCCCCCTTTCGTGAACCAACAGACCGCACGTTTATCTCGTGAACTGGCGAATATTCAAATAAATGAAATTATAGAAAGACTAGCACGTAAAAAACACGGTTTGAATAGGGATTAGGGTAACTAAGACAACAATGCTTCTATTTTCGCCATTTGGTAAATTAGAGGCCAATTCTATTTTCTAAATTAGAGACAAATTCTACCTTCACATTATTCGGTCGATTCGATCTGTGAAACTTTCAGCCGCATTTTGACATGTCAGCGCAATGTGTCTCCGAATTAAAAACACTACAGTTGGGTACCATAACATATTTTCATACAAACAATTAAATGTCACAATAATGCATTTGCTTTGAACAAGCTAATCAACACGGCACATATACACCACTTTGTGAACGATACTATATATTAAAAACTCGATTTCCGACGACAACAACAACCGTTTTTTATTGGCACGCCATGTAACAAAAAGAAACGGTTATTAAAAACCTGACGACAACAACCGTTTTTATTAGCGCACCGTGCAATAAAAGGATTCGGTTATTAAAACCCGTCCTCCGTGCGCGCGCTGAAACTCTTGCGCCCACCGCGACGTAGCGACCTATTAGTCGCGTTGGCAACGGCGCACGCGAGACGTGCCAATCACTTGACCCGGCGACGCGGCGCGAGACCCCCGCACGTGCCGACCGCTTTGTTGCCGCGTTCCGTCGCACTGTGGGAATATCCCGCGACTTCGTCGGCCACTTTTTATCGCGCGTAATTGCGCGGTTGTCGGCGCGATAACGCGGCCGGGCGCTATGAAGTGGCCCGCGACAGGGCGATGTTATCGCTCGCGCCACAACGCCGAGCGGCCAGCACCCGAGTCCGTGGGAAAGTGCCGATAGGCATGCCGCGGTGTCGGGCAGCGGGCTCGGCCGGTGTTTGATAGCGCGTCGTCGTGAATGAGCAAATCATTATCCGGAAGTCTTTGATATTCTAGCCGAGAATTCATAAACACGCGGTGGCGAGCCCCCAGGGCCGGGCAGAGTCAACGGGGCCTCGTTATGGGACCACCCCGCGACCAATCGCCGGTGTCACGCTGTCACAGTTCAATCGCACGGTTACTGTTTACATTCGCCGATGACAACGTGTTGGAATCGTCGGGTGCGAGTTAACTACCGTTGGGGCGTAGGTAGTACTACTAGGTAGCCCGGCGCCTCGGGGGTGTGGGTGTGGGAACCCGGGGGCGTAGGGGGTAGGATGGGAAGAATGCGTTCGCCTTCGGAACTTGCCCCTTGGAATCTGCTGGGGCGCCATAACTCCGATGGGTGGACGATTTCTGCAAAGAAACGCAGTCATACATAATATTTATGTCAGACGTTTTTCGTTTTTAACGTTTTTCGTTATAATAAAAACGACTGATGCTGTTTTATCTTCGAAACTTATATCCACGGTAGATTCATTGTAATACAGAAGCTTGATTGAAGGAGTTTGTTAATGATACACATTTTCGTATTATAGGGCCTACTTTTGAACTTGACGTCACATATCACAGTTTGTATTTCTGAACCAATAGTTTTCACAATATCCAGTGCTACCAACAACGGGAGGGGATTAGCCGAAACAATTTGAACTCATAAAAGGAAAAACAAACAACCTTTCCAACATATCGTGTATGTTTTCCCCGGTGTCGTTTCCCCCAGCTATCACTTATTTTTTACTACGTGGGTATTGCAAAACGAATTGGAAAACATGCTGATACTCATATATTTGTAGTGTATTGTTATTTAAAAACCATTATGTTGAGTCGTTTAATAGAAAGGGTGTGCCATTTTGTTAAAATCAACGACAACGTAAATTTTACCATAACATGCATAAACTTCATAAACTATGAATTTTTTTATATTATAGGACGCGTTTAACAAGTCTAAAAAACACATTTGTGTGAACGAGTTAATTACGACAATTTTCGCAGAATACTGAATAAAAAACGAGACGATTGAAACAATCGCATTTAAAAAAGGCATATATAAAATCAGACATGATTCCGACCGTCTTGGAATTATTGTCGCCAAGTTCGAAATTGTGCTGAAATGTGCCATATTGGCGCGCGATGGTATGTGTGCACGTGCGAGTATGTGCGTGCGTGCGTGCGTGCGTGCGTGAGTAAGTGCAAGCGTAGAAAGCAAGCGTACCACAACAACCTAAAATTTGATTGTTCAAGCAAAGTAATAAAAATTATTTATGACGTCCGTCTTCGACGCTA
Organism: Oasisia sp. SBJ-2009; assembly: GCA_964017155.1. Taxonomy (NCBI): domain Eukaryota; kingdom Metazoa; phylum Annelida; class Polychaeta; order Sabellida; family Siboglinidae; genus Oasisia; species Oasisia sp. SBJ-2009. The sequence goes on along the minus strand of OZ024862.1, from coordinate 43,188,794 downwards.
TAAAAATGGACACACAGCGAATTAGTAAGGACAAACCCCTTGACATCCCGCCCTGCCAGCTCCAAATGCCAAGGAAAAGCAAGCTAGGCAACCAGTGTCATATGGTTACATTTGATATCACAATATCTTTCTCAACTGATAAATGTTGATCAGATAAACCGTAAGGGCGGTGAAAGAATGTCATTTTGCCAAAGGACACATTAGATTAGTTTCTACAGCAGACATGCTGGAAATGGGACATTTTGGCAAAGGGTCGTTTTGAAGTAGGACATATCGAAAAATAATCTTACTTGTTTAAAGATATTTTTAGTCTGCGCCATTTTGGATAACATGTCCATGTTTTTTTCCATTTGTTTTTCCCTGTTGCTTGGCTACCTAATTTCTTGATTTTGCATGAAAACGTTTTTCAATTGTTACGGTGTCCCATCGGTTTAACTTGACATATTGCTATGGTGTTATTACATTTAGCATAAATGGTCACTTTATTATATAAGTGTACAACACATTCATTTTTACCAAGTATAATACGATACACTACCTAGAGGACCAAACAGACAGAAAGGCATAATTAGCACAACGATCGTCTTATTTCACCATCATATTCATGCACATACAGAGTAGGTTCTGGACATTCTCAAACACCAATCCTTCTCTCGTAAATCAGACCAAAACAATTATAACTACATACTTAATTTTGGAGTTGTTTTATTTCGAAGTAGGTACTTATCGAGTATAGGTAACACAGACTTGCTTTGTTCTGATTACTCATTGTGCCAAAATGTCCTATCGCCAAAATATCGGAGTGTCGTAACACCAAAACGCCTGCTATCTGGCAATGAAACTGTCCAGATTCAAAATATCCGGTTACCATAGTGCTAATATATCGGTGCGGCGTGATATCACTTTTTGCGTTATGCAATTTTCTTACATAATACACAACAAACACGTTTATCATTAATTTCCTAATTTCCACAGGACCGCAACGCCACGCTACGTCACGCCAGCCGAGGCGAGGATAGGTCGGAGTGCACGTCTTGCGGCTCGCCCGGGGGCCGAGACTACGGCGACCTCGGCGTCGCGCGCTCGCCCGCCAGTCTTGGCGGCTCGCCTGCCGACGCATTCCGCGGTCACGTAGCCTCGCGCGCCCGCCGTCAACCGACGCCAGTCTCGTCGGGACGGACGTCAAACGAACCCGCCACGCGGCCAGCGCGGCCAATGTTTACGTTCGACGTGATCCGGGAGCAAGCGCCCGTCGACGCCTCTAGTCCTCACTGAACCTGCCACGGGTTCACTTCGCGGCGACACCTGTTTTCCCACGGTTGATACGGCGCGCCCGACGCCGCCGAATGTAATCCAGCGCCCCGGCATGCGTCATTCGTCTCTTATGTGGAATATCTGTTTTACACGCGACGCGCGTCGACGCACAATTCACCGTCTTATTACCCCCCCCCCCAGTGCGGAGAGCTAGTTGTGATGGTTAAAACGTGATTCAACATTTGACAAGACAAAACACGGACAACCAGACAAGTGACAATAAACACTTCGTAATTCGATCCTTGAGATAAAAATCTGGACTATAAGAGATACGTCACAACTCGATAAATCCCAACCAAAGTAAGAAAACACAAGACGTAGAAAACAAATACACTGCAATAAAACTAAAAACACAGGCAATAAAGGAAATCCTCCCCAAGTCCACACGTAACTATGCAATAACACGTCACAATACAAACCCACTACGATAATTAATACGTAGCAACACAAACAGGTAAGTGTTTATATAGCACGGTATCCAGATGTCATAATCACTCAGAGCGCTTTACACTTTACTCACTGGCAGACCTGTTCATATCGGCTTCTATGGGAAGCATTCAGTCATGCTGAAATTAATGCGCAAAGAATATTCGTACATATAATTAATATCCACCACTATCTATAGCCATGTATTCGATCTGAGTTAACTGGAGCAATGACAATGTGGAGCGGACAAGCACACCCGAGTACATAGGATCTGAACCCGGGTTATCTTTAGGGTCCGAAGCACGCCACTGCGCCACTGCGCCACTGCGCCACTGCGCCACTGCGCCACTGCGCCACTGCGCCACTGCGCCACTGCGCCACTGCGCCACTGCGCCACTGCGCCACTGCGCCACTGCGCCACTGCGCCACTGCGCCACTGCGATTCCACTGTTAAAAAAATCTCGGATAATGTTATAACTTACAATTCATAACAAAGATGCTTTGATGCACATATCTTTTATATGCGTGACGCATTATTGACAATTCAACAATCGCAATCGGTGGCGCACTGCAATTCGACTTGATGTGACTTTTATTTTCCTTTCTTTGAATTTCTATGCTTTATTCACAAACAGTGTTCATCGAAAATCGTTACGCAGATTTGTCACTTTTCGAAGAAAAGGGCGATGTTTTGTAGGTTCTACAGTTTGTTTGTTTGTTACTACGTTAACACTACGTTAGAACGAGTTAACATAAACAAGCACCAACAATATCTAACATTTTCCTTCCGAAAAATACATGTTCCCTTGGTTTTTATAATGAGGATTTCACATTGATATGCAATAACTGTTTTGACACTTGGCTGTTGTAAGATAATACAAAATGTTGAACATTCTGAGGAATGAACTCTTAACATTTAAAAAAAACAAGATTTAACACGATTGTCACTCAGACAATTAACTCTAGATGACAGGTAAACAAGGAAGCCCTTTGGCTTATCAAGAGTTCAACCTAGCTATCTAAATGCATCTATCTAAAATTAATGCATCCCAACAAAGGGGGCGAAAATGTTATGCGCTGTGACCAAACGTAGACGGAGGAAGCAGGAAAGGTGTATGTGAACTTGTTTACTATCAGACAAGACTCAACTGTTGAACACACATGTGTTTATTTGTTTCAAATCATGAACTTCATATGTGGAGTGTCATTGGTTTTCACGCTAGTGAGGCCAACCATAAGCGAACTTTTTTCACCCGTCAACGGCCACAAAGATATGGTAATATCAGCGAATAGTGGCGCCACACAGTGGACTAAGAAGTAGTCATTTCATATGTGTTAACGCCGGGTGTTAACGCCAGGTGGATTTAAAATTACTTGGAGGTTTGCGGAAACCTTCCACCTGCAGACATGCCACATGATACGGATTACCCGTATCCGATACGGATTTTGGCGGTTTTTTAAGTGATACGGCCGTACTCCATTTTGATACGGATTTTAATTAAATTTATGGAGACATTATTTTTAACCACATTATGTCCTTGTATGCGTCACAAAACTACAGCACAATGGAATAATCGTTTACTGTTAGTGACTATAAGTAACTCGATTCGAAACGAACGAACTAAACCACCGATTAGTTTATTGTAGCGCGTAATAGATGGCGCGCTGGCAAATTTGTTGTTCTGAAAACTGCGGCAGGTGGCTCAACGCGTGTGAACAGGGCGCGTGGAAGGCGCGTGAACATTATGAAAAGCAATACAGGAAATGGAGCTCGACGCCGCGAAATCGCCTGTATTTCTGATTTCAAGATGTTGACGCTTGCCAGTGACACTTCAACATACGCGCGAACTGCTGAGATAAATTGTTATTATTTGATGACACTGTCTGTTTTGCGGTACGCAGTTTAAACGTGCTGAAGTGAACTAAAATGTCGGTAATTTTCTAAATTATTAGGGCCTTTTCAAAACGGTTTTACCACGTTTTTTCGATGTGTATGTGTTTGGAATGTCATTCTGCATCATACCCGCTAAACGGAAGTCGGATATCATTTTTTTAAATTGTGTTTTATATCAATTTAATGTCGTCGAGTCGATGTAAATATGCCGATGTCACTGGGCGTGAGCAAAACATAGGCAATATTAGGCATAGCGCTCCTCAGACGTATCACGACCGCAAAGGCGATGACTTGCTGTTTGCGAATATGTCCCCAAAACTAAGGCTACATCATTAACTTTTTATTCTATATAATGCAGATATATTTGTTTAAAAAATAAATTCGCAATGCACACGCTAGACATCGGCTTTGAAGCCGTGATTTGAGGCCCCGAAGTGTCTGGGCTGAGCTATCTACTCGCGCCTTGTGACATCGGCTTATTTACGTCGACTCGACGGCATTAAATTGATCTAAAACACAATAAAAAAAATATATATCGAATGATATTCCAAACACACACATACGTTTTGAAAAGGTCTTAAAGGACAAAAAAACGCAACGGTTTCGCGTCATACACCTAATAGAGTTTATACAAAGTAACAATTTCCTCATATACTCAATTTTTTCACGTCAGTGGTTTACTCAGAATGTGACTTTAAAGTCTCAAATTCTAACGAAATCCACGATGGTCTAGACGCCGCCATCAGTGAAGGGTTAACTTGGCTTGGCCATTCAGCGCGCGGCATTCTATGTCTCTGCTGAAGCCGGTCAGCTTCCTGCGACGTTGTTAAGAGTCAACAACTTCGAGTCTTCGACAGTTCGTTCAGTTGGCGTGACATCTAGCAGCTGCTTATAGACGTGTATCTAAATCTGTGGTTAAATCTATGGTAAACTTTAGTAATTATTCCTTAATTGCATGCAATAATAGTTGAAACAACCGGTAGTATTGAAGCAATGGATTCACGTTTGCGGGCGTACTGTTTGGAATCCCTCCAGTCCAAGTACAGTTCACTTTGCTCGGTCCATTTTGAGGAGAAATGCTTTGAAGTAGACATGTAGACATGTATCATCAGTTGATAGGATGATTTCAGCGATAACAATAATAGACAACTTTATAATATTTACCGTCATCAGCATGTTACGCGCGTTGCCGAGTTGCAGCCATTTCATGACAACAGCCAAACCCCATGCAGGGAATCTGCATGGAGAGGGTCTCACCGTCGTGACGTCATTCTTCGTCACGAAACAGTTGCGTTTGTTTTCCTTTAATAACTTAGGCCAGTTAACTGGAAGATCTGATTAGTGATACGGATTGATACGGATTCTTACAGAATTTTAGGTCAAAAATACGGATTGCCATCCCACAAATGTGGCATGTCTGCATCTGAATTAGTTACTATGCACGAGAAGGTACTTATGGTATTACATAATACTTAAAGGCAAAAAAAAGTTAACTGTTTCGTGGCATACACCTAATAGAGTTAATATAAAGTAACAATTTCCACATATACTCAATTTTTTAACGTCAGCGGTTTACTCAGAATGTGACTTTAAAGTCTAAAATTCTAACGAAATCCACGATGGTCTAGACGCCGCCATTAAGTGAAGGGTTAAATTGACTTGGCCATTCAGCGCGCGGCATTCTATGTCTGACCCTTAACCTGCGACGTTGTTAAGGGTCAACAACTTCGAGTCTTCGACAGTTCGTTCAGTTGGCGTGAGATCTAGCAGCTGCATGTAGACGTGTATCTAAATATGTGGTTAAATCTATGGTAAACTTTAGTAATTATGCCTTACTGTTCGGCATACGGTTGCAATAATAGTTGAAACAACCGGTAGTATTGAAGAAATTGATTCATATTTGCGGGCGTACTGTTTGGAATCCCTCCAGTCCAAGTACAGTTCACTTTGCTCGGTCCATTTTTAGGAGAAATGCTTTGAAGTAGACATGTAGTCATGTATAATCAGTTGATGGGATGATTTCAGCGATAACAGTAATAGACAACTTTATATTTACCGTCATCAGCATGTTACGCGCGTTGCCGAGTTGCAGCCATTTCATGACAACAGCCAAACCCCATGCAGTGAATCTGCGTGGAGAGCGCCTCGATCACCGTCGTGACGTCATTCTTCGTCTAAGATGGAGTAGCGCGTAGTATTTGGATGGCTGGGTGTTAAAAAATATGTTTCTGGTAAACCGCTGGCGTAAAAAATTGAGTATATGTGGAAATTGTTACTTTATATTAACTCTATTAGGTGTATGCCACGAAACAGTTAACTTTGTTTTGCCTTTAAATAGGCACTATCACAACGTGCAACCAGACTTGTATTATATGTACAATTACCAAAGTGGATATACCAGCAAATCAATAGTATTATTCCTGTAAGTGTAAACACAATCCCCAGAAAACAGTATTCCTTGTCCTACATTATCCCTCATTCTTGATGTAATTATTATCTGTATTTCCCCCAAGTACCATCCGACTTTGCAACTCCTCCCCTCAACATATTGTAAACCGAAAGAGCCTGGATACATTTAAAAACAATATGCAAACGTTGCACTATTCCCTTTTTAGACATAACTACTTCTGAACGTATTACTATTTACATGTACTAATTACTTGCACATTGCACTACCAATAAAAAAATTGATGTTTTCCTGTTCGTTTGCACTGAATACTCAGCAGGTTAAGGTTATGCGAGTAGAGGAAGAAAATGGTAACGAAAAAGAAAAAGAAGAAGTAGTTGAAGAAGAAGAAGAGAAAGAAGAATAAGAAGAAGAATAAGAAGAAGAAGAAAGGAAAGTAGAATGTGAAGTAGACGAAAGAGAAGAATAAAAAGAACAACAAAAGAACAAGAAAAACGTATTGCGGCGGAGGGTTGACGAATTTGTGCTGCTGTCTAACGAAATAAAATAGGCCCTAGAAGTTTAATAACTCTGTTTAACCTAAATATCGTAACATTACTGCATATTGATCACCTGCCAAATGTTTTTTTAATCAAGGATATTCATCAGCGGTTTAGAACGGCTCTCAGATCTATACACTATAGACTAGGAGTGTGTACAGTGTGAACATGTGTACAAAGTCCAACATTCAGCGAGGCCTGTTTGTGAAGTTATAGCCTCGATTAGTCAGGCTCCGTGAGGTGGCAGCACGTTTTAGCCCCTCGCATCCTCGGCGATGTTACGTAGCCGAGGACAATAGTAGTTTGCCATTAATCTCGGCTTGAGGAGGATTTATGCAGAAATGGTTGATTGGCTCTCATGCGAAGTTTAAAATAAACCATAAAGTAGGCGTAATTGTTTATCAGTTTATGTAATGCTGCAAACAAGTAATAAATATATTTAAACATTGCACATACAAAGTAAACAAACATCTTGCATATTAGCTTATGCCATATCTACCTGACACCTGACTGCATTTTTATGAATTTTTGCAACGCTCTAAAGATGTGTTAAATTACAATTTTATTGAGTTTATTTATAAATACATTGTCATTGATACTTGCTAGTTAAACCAGTGGTTAAAACGCTCAGGACTCAAGGTTTTGCACTACCTCAGTCTAGCCTACAGCGTATGTATTACATTCTATTCTGTAAATGGTAGTAAGATATATAACAAAACAAAGAATAACAAAACAAAGAACACCAAACGTATTATGATGTATGAAAAAAAATGTATGCCCAATAAACCATGACGCCTCTCTCTGAACTGGAACATGTAAGTGTTTCTAATCAGGAGATTATTTCCACAGTTTTCTATATTGTAATTATCAATGTCATTTACATATTTTAGTAATTATTTATATCACTTTATTTATTATTTTTTGTTTAGTATGTTATATTTGTCATTTCTGTCAATGTCTGTCATGTGTATGTCAAGGACCACAATGGAAATAAGTGCGTGCACTTTTTGTGTTATCCGAATATTTAAATGTACATTGCATTTATATATTATGCATATGTGTACAATGTTTTACATTTTATATTAAATAAATAAATCAATCAATCAAAAACCATGTAGAAAAAATTCAGAGGTTCCGGGACTAAAATTAGTGGCGCCACGTTGTGGACTAAAAGCAACCAAATCTTGATAGTTCTTCAAACACCTGCTAGGTGGGGTGATATGGGCAAAATGGGCTCTGTAAATAGTCTCGCTTAACCGACTGTCGGTCGGCTGCGGAACTACGCCGAGAAGACAGTCTGGTGACATTTGCCGGCTTTTGTTTGGTATCCGCGTGATCTATAAAATGCTGCCACCTCACGGACACTGCCGTAATATTTTTTTTTATAAACAACTACAAATTTGTATTTCTATTTATTTTGGGTTAATATAAGTTTAATTTTTAATAGTTTTTATAATACAGCATTATTTGATCAAAAGGTTTCCTTATTTAATTTGTATGCTATCCGTGTCGGGCTAGACAATGCTGCCACCTCACGGATACTGGTTAATCCTGCCGTAATTCTTATTTTATAAACAACGGTAAATTTGAATTTTTACTTACTGTTGTGTTAATATAAGTTCAATGGTGAATACTTTTCAAATGATATTATTATCTTGTAAAACTATATCGTTATTTAAATTTTTATTTCATAGTTGGCCTGAGAGCCAATCAGCGTCTCTACCCTATTCTGGGGTAAGGCTGCCCGGATGTAGAAACTTAAGCATATATACTGTCCCAGGCGTAGTTGAGGGGGCTTAAAAGTGCTGCCACCTCACGGAGTCTGGGTAACCGAGGCTACTCTGTAAACAGAATGCCGTTGTCACAATGGTTACGTATTTAAACTAGATAAATTAAAATGCAATTTTAATCTAATATAAACGGTAGCATTTAGATGAATTTACAAATAGTGCAGTTACATGTGGAATTAGTGATTTACTGCGGCATCTACGCTATCCCATAATTCCAAACGGCGAACGCCATCAGCTGGCTAGCGTCCCCTGTTACGCAGAGGTAGAATGTTTTAATTAGTTTTTACCGAAACGGTAGCTATATTTTCGGTGGGCATCTTCGCCAGTGGATCCTGCAGTACTTGAGTACGAAGGAAGCAGAATTTAGCATGCCGGTTATTTAGGTAGGTAGTGGTTTATTTTTGCAACCGTTTGTCATCACCGTTTAAATTAAAAATTAAAGTAAAACCATCCGGTGCTGGCACTGCCACTGCAACACTGCCACGCCCACACCACAACGTCAAAGACAAACACTAAACACTAGAGATGCATGTTTCCAGGACCTGTCAAATTCGAGTACTATACGAATCCCTTACAATATTAGTACTATAGTCATAACTGTGTTGTACAAATGGCTACACAAATATACTTCTGGTAATAATGACGAGATTACAATTCTTGTTACCCTGTATTGCCACTATTGCCGTATTGGCCCCTACCATTGTCATGACATTGTAACTATAACATTTATTTATAGACCAGTCCAAGAGTAAGCTAGATTGATTCAACCGGGCTAGATAGTAGATATAGGATTCATCTGAGGCATTAATCGTCATATATATATAGTCAGTGACCCGCCAGTCGAACATGCTCGCGAGTCGAACACTTAAGCGATATCCCTTGTAATTATTTGTAATACACAATATGCATAGTTGCATACACACACACACGTGTGCGTGCGCGCGTGCACACACACACACACCACAAATCAGTAACTATCATATTAAGCTATTTCTTCCAAAAGACATGTTGCATATCGGGTTTAAAATTTCATAAACTCATGATCTACAAGATTGGTTTCCAAAACCTACCATAGTCTGGATTTTTGATAATTGTTTTCCAGGCCAGGGATAATAGTAATGATGACAATTACCCCTGATACACAAATATTGAAGTGTACTGTAGTAGTAATGGGTTGATCAAAATTATGATGTAACAATACTATGCAGCAATGTAATAGTAATTGACCAACTACTTTATATTATTATTAAACATTTTAAAGTTCAGAATCTGACACTCATATCTCAGTTCAAATAAATGTCCATCTTACACTATTATTCGGGTGTGCATCTTATTTTTATTCAGATCATTTTTTTACATTATTATCATTTATTTGTACTCTTATTATAATTTGGAGAACTTTGTACCCTAAAGTATGTTATTCCAATCTGTACTTATACTGTAATTACAATAATTCTGAGACATTTCCTACAGTTTGCAGAATTTTTTCTTCTTTTTATATACTTATTTGGAATGCAACAGTAGTCATGTTCTGATTCGCATTCATACAGCTGAGTGAACTGTAGTAATGATTATTAATTAACATTATGATGCTATTCAGTTAAAAGTTCATACTATTGGAAATGGTCTATCCAGAGTACCCTCAAGTGTTCACGTATACACTTATAACTTTCACTTGTAAGTGTATAATTTCATGTACACTCCTTTCCAGTGCATATTTCTTCATTATTTTCTATTTTTCCACGTGACTGCTTATTAAGTATTATTTACTTGACATGTTTGTTTCCTCATGTTGTGTGTTTTGAAATAAATTTAAAATGATGAACTTATGCTATGACAACCGTCTTTCAGACAGTTTTGCACCAACCGAAGAGATGGGGGAGCATCAGAACATCACGACGCAGGCGCACCGGGGATTCGTGGGTCTACAAGACCACCCAATGGAAAGCAGCCTTTCACGCTGTCGTCGTCGCAACCACAGCGCCACTAGTGGCCACTACGAGTCCGTCCCAGCACCTGATCAAGGACACGGCTGTCACAAGACGGGGGAAAGTAGCGAAGACTGTTTGCCATACTCGTCCGTCCAGCAGAGCAACTCCTGGCCCTCACGCAGCACCGCGGAGCACATCCCTCCGTCCAATCGTATCCCGCCTGGCATATCAAGGCCTCCTTTCGGAAACGCCCCCGATAAGACGATGCTGTTGTGTCGGTACATGAAGTCATCGACGCCTGACAACAGGGGGTCTGTGCCCCTGCATCATCTGCCCCCAAACAGTGTTCCGGGGGCGATCAATCCCATGTGGGGGCCGAGCAACTCATCGTCAATGTTCCACAATGCCGGTGGACCGCCGCAGAACAGCCATGGAATCTACCCACCCGGTGGCATGCCACCAAACGTGAGACCACCGCAGCAGTCGATGATGCCACTGCAGCCTCCGCAGCAGCAATTTGACATCCTCCAGGATGCAATGAGGCAGACGATTGACACCAACTCGAGCATGTCCACGGCGATGCCATTCCCGCAAGCATCGAGACTTGGAGAGCAGACTCTGCACTCGCTGCAGAACTCAGCCAACGATGCGTTGACCCGCATGCACCCAGCCGCGTTCTCCATTCCCAGCATGCCCCAGACCCTCCCATCAGTCACCTGGCAGCACCCGATCAACCAACACGCCGTGGCCAAGACGGCTGACCATCTGAACAGCACTCAGTTCCAGAACGCAAGAAACCTGTGCGCCACCACCCTGGCAAACTACTCGCGAAGCAACCTCTCGGTGAACAACTACGACCCGAACAACAACAGCAGCGAGTGTGACTTTGAAGACAACGGACAGGACGAGAAGATGGACTTCTCATGCGACGCAGGCGAGAACACAGATGACCTCGTGATCGAGATCGATCTATCGAAGAAGCCAGAAACGCTGCAGGAGGCGATCGCAATGTACATCGACTTCCTGATCTTGGAGAACGACAAGAAGACCCACATTTCCGAGTGCCAGCTGCTTCCCGTGCGCTTTGACTTCGAGAAGGAGCAGTACTACATGGAGGTGATGAGTAAGCCTATCCCGTTTCCGACCGGGAAGTTCCGCAGTTGGCTAAAGCTATACAATGTCGACATCGAGATCACTGACCCACATGGTAACACTGCGTCTCAGACCACATTTGCGCCGAGCAGTCAGTGTGGTGAGGCGCCCCGTCAACCACTACCCACACACATCATGAACTGGCAGATCATGCCACCCGATTCTACGTCAATGGTCCCCGGAACCATGAACAAGTGCAATCAGGACATTGGCATGTCTTCCGTCGATCTAGCAAACAGCCATCTGAACATTGCAGTGACATCAACAGGAAATATGTCCGGCGGTATAATCAACAGACAGCTTGTGAACTGCCACCAGCAGCAGCAGCAGCAGCAGCAGCAGCAGCAGCAGCAACAACAGCAACCTCCACCACAGTTGTTGCAGGGTCCACACAGTGGCCCACACGGAACCACAGCGCCGTCAAATGTGCGTGTGAGCGTGGGAATTCAATGTAACGACGACGTTGAGAAACAGATCCTTCTGGCGTACGTGAAGCAGCACAACGGAGAACCGCCGCAGTCAGCACCACAACACAACGTTGCTGACAGTGCACGAAATGCAATGCCACATCCCGGAAACGGTCCCATGAGACACAACGGTCCCAGGAGTGACAACATGAATCCTGGCAATCCGGCGCAGATATCGGCCTACAACACCCAGTCGGCAACGTGCGTCGTCGAGGTGAACTCTACCGAAGTTTTGCCTGGACGAGTCAAGCATCAGGACGGAATGTACACAAAAATGCCCGAAGGACAACAGCAGCAACAACAACACCCAGGAATGGGACGGTGCAGACAGAAGGCAGTGGAGAGAAGCGTGAGCGATCACCTTCAGCAGGACGCCGTCAGCACCACGAGGATGGGTATGGAGAAAGGAAACATGGTTCAGCGACCACCGCCAACAAGGGACAATTACCAGAGCTGTGACATAGCCACGGTGTCCACCAGCATGGCGATGAAAAACCCCCGTGGACCCCCGTGTCGGTCAGCTGCCACAGCCACATGTGACGACGACATAAAGACGATCGATTCGGATCCGTCAAGCACAACACAGCAGCCACCACCAAAACAACAGCAGCTACAACAACAACACTTGCAAGATCAGCAACAGTTGCAGCAGCAACAGCAACTTCAGCAGCAGCAACGATGGAACAATGCTATCTGCATTGTACCCGTCTCGGAAATGGACAAGATGCCAGATATGAAAACAGTGTCTTCAACGTGCCAGAGCCGACCAACCCGAATCACGAGATCCTCAGCAGTCGTGAACAAGCAAGACACAGCGGAGGCAAGGAAGAGAGTCGTCCCAACAGAAACTGTCATGCAGATGGCCAAGAGAACCCGCCTCTCACAGAAACAGTCGCCTACTTAGATACAACTATGAATGAGGATATAGCAATATCTTCAGTACTTTCAATTCTGACAATGTGTGCATTTCAGAGAACTTTATCAGAAATTCGAGAGATAATTAAGACAAGTTGTTGTGGGAGAATTAGTTTTGTTGTGAACTTGGGCAACTGTTACTATTTTACCTGTCGGCCATCTTGTTTAGTGATTAATGAAAGTCGATCGCTGGTTGAGTTATTTGGTTGAGCATTTTTTTGCTGGTGGAAAGAGCAACTCTTTTGCAAACATAAACAGTTATTTTTGGTTTATATTAACGAGTTTTATTTTAGACCACTACAATCACATTAATTAGTGTGTTACTATATTGCCATCAAACAAAACATACATTCAGTTGCAAGATTTAAAGCTGTAACAACCTTAATATGGATGAATGTGGAATCTACAACTGATATAGATCTTTTTAATAATATTGGCATCAATATGCAAGAAAGCATGGATCGCTGCATAAAAATAATGCAAAGACAATTTTCAATAGTTGACTTATTTACAAAATACCTGTTCATATACTGTATGTATTGGAATGGTGTAATGAAAAATGTGCAGGCATCTGCATATAATAACGATTCAACCACTAAATATGTGGCATCAAATTATTATTTAAAAAAAATATCATTATTGTTGGCTTGATATTTTGGTTTTCTTTGCACCAGTATGTTGTATTTCTTGTTATACAAAAATGGTTGCAGGATAGTGTCATGTTACATTGGTTGATTTATATATCAGCGGGATGAAACTATTTATTTTATGCTGAAGTAGACTATCATCCAGAATGTATTTGTTCTGAATGAAGTGTCAGTGCATGTGCAAAATGTGATATCAAAGTCTTATCAAATAGAGCAAAATTGTTGTACATATACGAAGAACTTAGATGTATGATGAATGTATGAGACATTAGGCAGCATCGAAAGAAATTTGTTTGACGATAACTGCAACGATATGCATGGTTTTCTTGAACTAAATAATATTACTGGGCATTATTACATGTGACGTAAACTATGTATTACGGTTCTGCATTAATTCAGTATATATTTTCCCACTTAAGCATGCTAGCAACATCATCCATGGTGTGTCAGTCCACTTTCTATATCAGAATATGTTTGATCTGCCAAGTTGCAAGATTTGTGTTTAAAGCATGCAAAAACAACTGGATGGGATTAATTGGATTTGTTTTATTCTGACAAAATGTTCTTTCAGTTTGCATTATGTCACGTTCTTTGCAATTTTATGCAAATGAAATGTTCTGCATGATTATGCAGTGTCGTTATCTTGAAATTGCTGCTTTGGTTAAAGTATTTAATCGAGAGGCAGAACTGAAATAAAATAAAACTACATCCTGGAACAATGTTGTTGAAGGTAGTGTTGTTGTCTGTTCTTGAACATATTGCTGGTGTAGATATTATTGTTGCTGATGTTTAAGCTCTGTATATTATTGATATCATCTGCCAAGATTCATCCTTACTCATTCACTTGGTGAAACTCTTGGTCTCTCCATCATTGGATCATACACACGGAGACAGCTACACTGTTAATCACTTGTTCAAGTCTCAGACTTAACCAGTAGACGTGACAAACGAAGGAAAACAAATTCACAGTCAACACTATTTATTCACAAAATATACCTCCACACTGTGATCCATAAATGCATCCATAAATGAATATATTTCTTATTTACACCACTGGACCAAATTGTACCTATTATTTACACTGCGAGTCATTATTCAATGTTATCATATATACCATACAATTAGGACCCTTTTTGTTCCCGTTCACACCATATCACACATACACAGCCACGTCATGTTTATCCACTCACTTTGGTTCCCAATGTTTTTGGTTGGATAAATGAAACCTGTGGGTTAGCGAGACACGTTATACATGGTATCCAGATGGTTCCTACATAAAACACATGGATTGCAAAAAAATCTGATTGTTAAGACCAGATAAACAAGAAATGACTGTAGTCTCTTCCAACGTTACAATAACTTTTGATACAGTTGCATTCTCAGTTACACAGCCACACATTGGTAACTGTTTCTTTTTTTAGAAAATACCATACATGAACAACATTTATTAATTTTTTTGATCATACTTGTTACCAAATGTCACTTTCGGATTTGAAATGTTATTTGATCAATTATGCTTTTGCAAAATTACCGGTCTTCAGGTCTGACTAGCAGAATAATAAGCTATGGCACACAGATAGATTTGAATCTTGTGCTGTTTTCAGATAAAACTGCATATTATGTGAACAAGTTTATAATTATGAAGTTAAGGACAGTGATACTACAGCTGTGATGTATGGAGCACATTAATTCACTGATAATTTGTTCTTCACAGACGTGTGGTCTCAGAATTCAACTTTAGAACGATGACATAAATTCAGGCAATATTTGATTATAAACTAATTGAACACCTGTTCCATTACTTCACAACCATTGAACGACAACAGTTCACAAATAACCACATAATATTTTTGTGAATTCATAAAACATACTTTAGGAAATCAGAATCAAGGAACATGGAATGTAATGTTACTATACTTGCTTATCTGAACAAATAATGTCCATGAACTTTCTTAATCTTAAAGATTTCAACAAGTCTCAGAATTTAATGTGAATTTGTAATGAAATGTAAAGAACCTGTCAGGGAAACGTGTACACATTACATAGGAATGATATCTATATGTACACCATATGTGTCCGTGTACATAAAGATGTGTACAAGGGGAGGTTGTTTTCTATGAATGTAGTAGCACACATAATTTAGAGATGATCCTTATAGAATCAATTGATCTACCATAACATGTCACATGAGATTGTGCAAAGAAAGATTACGTTCCTAGACTTCTGATGACACGGCTGTCATCTCATGTTGGATGACTATACCGGCAGGGAAGATGCGGTCTTGGAGGCTGTGGCGTAGAAGATCCTGGTGAAGAACCGCAGGCCTGTCTGTCCTCCAGGGATGTAGCTCACCAGATACCTACGGCAACACAACACACATTCAGATCTTGCAGTAATAAACCATTTGGCTGGTGCACAGAACAGACCTATGTGACTTAAAGACGATCACCAGAAAGTTCTCCTGGGCCTATACATAAGTAATTCACACATGCTGGATTAAATGTAGGAGGGGGGAGAAACTTTTGTAGAGAACTGTGATGGAGAGACCAACAGGAGACGAAAAGGAGAAATGGCATACATAACCCTATCAAGTCGTTATGTATGGTCTTCAAACCAGGTGGTTTTAACCTGAAATGTCCAGATATATATATGAATGTAAACAAGCTTGCATATGTCAAAGAAGCAAAATATTTAGGTGTGATAATATGCAATGACCTGAAAGATGACGGTGATATTTTGAGACATCTACGTAATTTTTATGCTAGGTCCAATAGCATTTTCAGAAAATTTCACCACTGTTCCGTCGGTGTTAAACTACCGGTATATCTGTTTCATGCGTATTGTTGTACAACTTATTGCTGCCAATTATGGGTTAACTTTAATAAGGGCTCTTATTTGAAAGCTAAAGTTGCCTACAACAATATGCATAGGCGGATTCTGGGATATAGCCGACGGGACAGCGCGAGTGGCATGTTTGCTAGTAATGCTATAGCAACATTTGACGCCCTACTGCGTAAGAACATTTATGGTTTTAAAAAACGCATTTTTAACATAAATAATGACTTGATTAGGGTTATGTACAATTGTTATGAAATATTAAATGGCCCAATGTGGATTAGCTGGGCCAATTCGTTATACACGGTTAATCTGTAAGATAGACATCATGTCTCGCATATAACTTTATTATTATTTATTTATTATTATTATTATATATATTTAAAGTCAGTAAGTTGTTTATATAACTTACTTTTCAAACAGCGTTTATTTACCTGAATTAATTGCATATTTATTATACAATCACATCCTGTATATTGCTAATTATTTTATTTGTTTTTTATACAATTTTACACTTATCTAACTTATAACTTTATATATTTTTATCTATTCATTTTTTTAACATATTTGAAGTGTTATATCTACGTAGATGTGCTAATGTATGTACCAATTGTATATGGGTTTTTACCTGAAATAAATGTATTCGTATTCGTATTACAAAGTACAAACAAACGGAGACTTATTATAGACTACCAGTAAATCCATATGTGATCACTCACCAAATTAATGCAAGGATCTGACACACTGCAAAGATCACTGTGAGTACCGTACTTTGTACCTGGAAAAACATACTGGGTAATAAGAACTGTGTAGTTTTTGTTCATTTACCTGGATCTAGTGGCACAACAAACGAGAACAGTAATCATAGGTATGAGCCACGAACCAGGACATACTTAGTGTTTCTCAAATGAAAACACTGGCAATAGTTTAACGTACCAATTAACCAAATAAACTTTCATTCGTCTACCCGCCCGCCCGCCCGTCCATCCATCTATTCGTGTCTTAAACAACTTGTTTCAAACAAAGTCTAGAGCAAGCAAAATCCACAGAAGCTTGAATAATACGTACCCATAGTGCAAAGTAGAGTGTGGCAAACATTGTGCCAAAGTAGGCACCTGTGAACATAATTCTCTGACCAGACAACAGATGCTTTATATGGTTTGATGGACCCCACAGCAATGAGAAACTGAAACACAAAGTTCAAAGTTGACTTCATTATACTAGATATTATAATCTCGATAATACTGTACTACTGCTTGATAATAGTCATGACTAATCATGCTCAGTGACAACTAATTGTCCTGCACAGTAGACTTATGAGTAACACCTCTGCCGTCTACGGGTAGCTGAAGATTACTGATAACAATCAAAGCGTCGTAGAAAAAAGGTAAACTGAACATGAAACAAAATTAATAAATAAAAATGGGCCATGTGGACCAGGCATGACCCCATCGTTTGGACTATATACGAGTCGGTACTTATGGATGAAATATATTTTAGTGAATCATAGTCACTGCCCAGATTCTTCACTAAAATCACCTAATTGGCATTTCATCTGGTTATTCATATGAGATGACCTGAACCACAGCCGAATTGTGTGAATGCAGCAGACAATAAAGGTAATGAATTTTAATTCTACTACAGCTGTCCAGAATATTAATTTTCTACACTTGTCACTTACTTGCCAGTAGACTCAAAGTGATGCCCATAGGACTAAAAACCTAAAGAGGATGAAGAGACTTCCCATGCTGTACAACAGGACAAGACACTAACCTGAAGAGACTTCCCATGCTGTACAACAGGACATGACACTAACCTGAAGAGAATGAAGAGACTGCCCATGCTGTACAACAGGACACGACACTAACCTGAAGAGGATGAAGAGACTGCCCATGCTGTACAACATGACAAACTTGCGCGCCTTGAACACGAGGAATGGCAGATACAAGCTCGCCTGAAAACAGAGATCATTTCTGACAACCAAACACCGACGTTTACAACACCTAGTCCTATAAATCACTAAGCTGTGGAGACAAACATCTGACAATGTTCAGTCAATGTTGTATGCATGTATATACAATACAATAAAAACATATACATACATGTTCTTTGCACACAAAAATTAAACTATGTACATGTACATTAAAAGAGGGTCTGAAACTGCCAGAACAAGTGCTGGAATGGGCGAAATGCAATGGAAAGAACTAAAACATTAAAATGTTGTGCTTCAA
This sequence comes from Oasisia sp. SBJ-2009, assembly GCA_964017155.1. Classification (NCBI taxonomy): domain Eukaryota; kingdom Metazoa; phylum Annelida; class Polychaeta; order Sabellida; family Siboglinidae; genus Oasisia; species Oasisia sp. SBJ-2009. The sequence goes on along the minus strand of OZ024862.1, from coordinate 43,170,246 downwards.
GTGAAATGTATAATGCGTATATCATTTAATAATGTAACTCATTTGTTAGTATGAAGACATAATATTATATATAATAAGTATATTTATGAGTGATGGAACGAGGATATGTCCAATATATGGAACGGCCATAACAAAGCTTAGTGCCACTGAAGTTCCATTGCTCATAAATGTCCCTATTATTAATATTTTATTGTCATACTAACAGATGAGTTACATTCTACCACTTTTAAACCATCATTAACGATACACAAAGTATAAATATCAGGTGTTTTAGTCAGTTCTCTTTCCTCCCATTCCAGCGTTTGTTCCTGCATCACAGGGCCCCATTGGTACCTCACTTCCAAGGTCATCTTTGGGATAGGGCAGAAGTGACCTGAATATTGTGGTGACCATATCACCTGGCTACTTCCCCAAAATGTAATGTTAGAAGGATAACTAGGTGTTCTTAATTGTGAGGGGGCTGTATTATTGAGGTGACCAAGGTTCAGTTCACTGATGTCAATGATGTCAATGATGTCAATTATTAATGTTTATCTTCCCGTTGAAATGAGAGATTGCAAACATCTCATGAATGTGTACGTACCAATGAAAAACAGAATGTTCCCATGAGTATACACATGACAAAACCGAGTATTCTCTGCCGCTTGCTCTGAAGACAGATAACACACATCCAACATGAAGTTACATGATACATGGGGACTTTTAAGTCCATTTTAGATAGATATTATCATTAATATACATGTATATCTATACAAATATATATTCAACAGAGGATACTGCAAAACTCGCATATCTGGAAACAGGCATTATAGCTGCAAAATCAATGTGACACCACTACCATCAACACACTTTGTGTCAATGATGATGGCAGTTAAACTTATAACTAACGATAATGTTTACATTCCAACTTCTTCTATTAAATAGCCTCAGTCAACTTGCTGACCATTATTGTCTTTTTTAGAGTAGTCCTTCTCTAGAATGTGTGGGGCCACTATGTACAGGTTACACATTTACCCCCGTGTAGGATATTTTACTTCCCCTGACATAAACACTATCTAGACATAAGGGACCGCTGGCTTTTAGTGTCTCTTCTGAAAGACACAGGCAAATGTGGGGTGAATGAAATTGCCTAAGTTTCGAAACAGTGGCAGGTGGGATTTGAACCACAGTCCACTTGATTGACAGTTCGGTGCTCTACTGTTTGTATATCCAGCTGGTGGGTAAGAGTATATTTAAAAAGAACATGTCATAGTATCATTCATAGGCATAGCCATAAACATGATAGACAGTGTACCTTCAGCTTTGTATTTTCAGAACAAAAATACATGTAATGACTCATTAGACATCACACTGAACAATGCACATAACTCGTGCATACTTCGGATCATGTCAGCTTTGGGGCGTGTGCTTATCTAGACCAGTCTACTATTATAAAATAGGGGTCTATTAGTTAGGGTTCCTAATCGACCTATTGTTGATTGATTACCCTGCAGGCTGGGCTCCTACGGCTTGCTGCATTATGCAATATACACACCCTAACCTAACCGTAATCCTGACACTAAGGGATATGGACGTTATGTCCCAAGTCACATATGTCCTAGACGATATGTCCTAAATTTATTATTACGTTTTTATGTTATTTTGCACATTAGTCTTAACATAAATCTGTTGATATATAAACACTAATGATGTCACTCTTTGTAGAACATTTCAAGTCCATTTCATATTTTAATTGTTACTTAGCATCTTGTTTTTGGGACATATCGTCCACAATATTTGGGACATAAGCGACTTGGGACATAAGTGACTTGGTACATAACGTCTATAACTCGACACTAACCCTAAGCCTTAGCCTAACACAAACACCTATTTTATAACAGTAGACTGGTCTAGATAAGCTGTGCTCCCCAAAACTGACATGATCCCATACTTCTTCATAATTTAAATTATGTCACAAAATTTATGTGGATTGAGATATACGTTTAAATGTCACATGTGGGTGACTTTCCCGCACCAAGTGCATCTAAGCAGTGATAGCAATCTGTCTCACCAAACTCGGTAAGCAGGGGTCTTTCTGAGCTTGACTAAACCATCCGTTACTCGTGTCGTCATACACTTCTTCGGTCGGCTGATTTTTGTGAAGCCACGAGAAGTAACCACGTTTATTGTCGCCATTTGTGCTGGCTGTGGAATTCGAAGATTTTGATAAATATGCTTGAAGTGAATTGCTAATGTTGACGTTGACACTGCTTTCCCCCATTTTGTACGCTTGTATATTATTGAAGATTGTCATATGAACTGTATGCATCTAATTAATCTATGTAGCTAAAAGACAAACACCGTCTCGTTAAGTTTCTCAATAAATATAACAATTTTACACAGTATTCTTTATTATATTTTGTCTTATTTAAAACTGAGTTAATAATAATTTACACATGCAAATGTAAAGCGATGTTTAATACTGTTTTATGTTACAACCAAATGCCGAGTAATAAACCGTAGAATTCGAAAATAACAAATAAAGAGTCCAGTACGCGACTGTTATCATTAAAGCGCGTTTTTCGAATTCGTTTAACGCAGCAGACCTAGCATCTTTAGGAATAAATATTTATTATTGGAATTTATATATCTCTACAGAAAACTGAGCGCGCATGTAGCCATCAACACTGTCATGTCGATATCAGTAGATGGACTTACCGATATCGAAGGAGAGACTGTTTAACTAAACAAAACCCCCGCGTATAGCAAGGTTTAACAATTTAAGATTACATCACAGCAGAAGAAATGCACGTCGCATTTTTTTCTCAACGAATAATCAAGACATGGAGCACACTATAACGTGATCGTGTTAGTGCGGTAACGGTAAGCCGCTCTAAGTATAATTACCAAAATTAAATTAATAAAAAATTGGGATGTGTCACTCCATAAAAAATATACAGTGAGCATGTACATGTGTGTGTGTGTGTGTGTGTGTGTGTGTGTGTGTGTGTGTGTGTGTGTGTGTGTGTGTGTGTGAGTGTGTGTGTGTGTGTGTGTGTGTCTGTGTGTGTGTGTGTGTGTGTGTGTGTGTGTGTGTGTGTGTGTGTGTGTGTGTGTGTGTGTGTGTGTGGTGTGTGCGTGTGTGTATTTGTGTGTGCACATGTGTGTACATGTGTGTGTATTTTGGAGCATGGAGCCTATGACCTTTATTTTATGTTTGATAGATATGAATATAACAGTATATTATAAGACAAGTCACGTTGCAACAACATCGTAAACACATACATTCTCTTTGACAACTCTATTGCAATAACCATGATATCGATGTTAAACCGAAAGCAGAACAAATAAGATAGTTCTTATTATTAAACTTGTGTAGTATATTAATACACAAACTGAGGTCGCTACAGTTATCATCGCCGCTTTGGAATTCAAACTTATATAACCACGGACTTATATACATATGTGTACATAAGCCCGTATTACAACTTACCGCTGTAATTTATTGTGTCATTATTGTATTGTTTATTCTCACATGTGTTGTTGGACAGTGGCCGTGATTCCAGTCATTAAGTGTCCCTCTAGTGTCCAGGAAGACCTTAACACACTCGACAAATGGACAAAAAAATGGAAAATGAGTTTCAACCTTGAAAAGTGCCATGTCATCCCTGTTACAAGAAATAAAACTATCACTAAAACCCAGTACATTCTCCACGGACAACCACTTCAAACTGTTTCACAAGCTAAATATCTTGGCCTAACCATAACATCTGACCTTCGGTGGAATGCCCACATAAATAGCATCTCTTCAAAAGCAAATAGATCATTAGGCTTCCTCCGCAGAAATCTAAAAGTATCATCAATCCAAATAAAAACTCTTGCTTATTTCACCTTTGTTAGAGCTATCCTGGAAAATAGCTGTACTGTCTGGGACCCTTACACTGCTACACAAATAAATAAACTTGAAATGATACAACGCCGAGCAGCTCGATATGTTTTACATCGCCACCATAATACGTCAAGTGTCACCAATATGCTCCAGTCATTAGGCTGGAGATCCCTAGCAGACCGTAGAAAAGATGCAAAACTATGCATGTTATATAAAATATCAAATGACCTAGTGGGCATACCTGCAAATAAATATCTAATTCCTTCAAACACAGTCACTAGAAAGCAACATTCCTTGTCTTACGTTATCCCTCACTCCAGATGTAACTACCACTTGTATTCTTTTTCCCCAAATACCATTCGACTTTGGAACTCCCTCCCTCAACATATTGTAAATAAAAACAGCCTTGATTCTTTTAAGAGCAATATCCAGACTTTCCATTATTCCACCTTTTAGATATAACTAGTTTTTTTTTTTTTTTTTTTTTTTTTTTTTGCACGCATTACTTTTACATGCACAAATTACGGCTCTGATACACTGCAATGCACCCAAAACGAAAAAAATATATACATATATATATATTTCTGATTTTTCCTGTTCGCCCGCCTGTATCTTCAGCATGTTGAAGCTAGGCGGTACTCGGAAGAAGAAGAAGAAGTTCTATTGCAGTTCGCAACAGATCTTCATAAACGAATTGTTGCAAACAAAAAATTCCAAGCAAAACGTCGCGTCGTATAATGTTCGTGCTTTTCGAAATACACATCACAACACACCTGGGATTTATACAATTGTATTGTTTACAATTATTTATCATAACAATTACAATTATTCATCATAGCGTGTAGGCAATGCGCCCCAATGCAACCCTGAATTGCGATCGACCCGACGCTTTTGTTGAAGGGCGTCGATCAGGTGGATTGCGTTCTAGAATATCAACCATGTTTGATGTTAAACACTAGTCGAAACTAAATAATGGCGTCGAGACGATTATCCCCGAAAAGTCAAATCGTGATAAAAAAATAGTCATCGGCTATTCGCCTCCTGACATTTATGGCGGTATAATTTCGCAAACAATGTCAAATCCGTCAGTCTGTATTAGGACGCTGACGTATACACAATTATTAGCGTCTATTAGAATACGTCTCGCAAGGGCACTGCGTTCGCAGAACTAAACAGCTATTTGCTCGGAGTAAGAACACATTCTCCCTGTAATAATGACGTTATTAATGTAAAATTCATGGTGATCATATATGGAAGACGACGATAAAATGCCAAATGTACTCGATCGTAGACGGTTGAAGGATCGCATAATCGAAGGTGTATCCAAAGCGGTTAAAAAGGTGGGTATCAACTGTCATTTTGTACTTGTATCACAATGTATCTTTTTGCAAATATGAAATGAATGAGTGCGTCTGTAATTTATGTGTAAATATAAATTATAGTATTATGATTAAAAGCCTTATAAAAAGGTAAGGTATATTTGTCCGTTCATGTCAACCTTAAAATGTGTTAGTTTATGTTGTGGAGCAAACAATTTCAGTGAATCATTGTCATGTGATGTGACAAATTTTATACAGTTACTTACACTTACAGCCAGGACCAGGACCCGACCAGGGCAGGGCCTCTTCTCGCTTCACTAGACAATCCTGTCTGTGACATTTGTTTGCTTGACATTTGTTCGGCATGTGCGCATACGTCATGGTTTGGCACAATCCATGATAATAATAGGGGTGGGAAGTGGGTAATTTTCAGTTATCTGGCCTAAATTATTAGGGCATTTTCCAAACAGTTTTATAAACTTTCAGAATGGCATTCTATATCATTTCCGGTACAAAGAAGTCAGATACATCAGTACCATAATATCGCGCAAGTAAAAATTCTGAAAATGTACTCTGCTGACCAGGTGCATGCCTCCATGATCGCGTTCATGATTACGCTATAAAAGATGCTCCTGGAAGCTGACAGGGCGCGTACTTCATGAACCGAAACCTAGGCTAACTGCAAGGTCTGAGGATCACCTCTTTCCGATTCATAAGCGAGTTTGGTCAGTTTAGCTAGCCAAGAGGAGATTGTAGCTCGTTTGGTACGGTATGTTTGGTATGATGGTCACTAGATTCTTTTCCGTCAGCTCGTGCCCATTGAAAATAGGACTAACACTAGCTGTACTTGCCCTTTGGGCAGCGGTCGTGGTTTGGCTTGTCATCTGTCAGTGAAACATGCTGGAAGGAGGCACAGACAGCATCCTGCGTATCATGCAGCTTGATTGGGTGGGCCTGGATTGCATTGCAATATTAGTCTGTCAGTTTCTTAATACTAATAGTCACCTCGGTCAATTTCCCGTGTCCACGTCTACCAAGGGTGACACCAGCCTTCTTTGTCTGTGTGTATAGCATTCTCAAGGCAGTCCCATCCATTTTGAGACGTGGTTGACACACTCTTGGGCAATTCCCCCATCACTAACGTTACATTTGATTTTTTTATAGCCTACAACACCATGTAAGCAAGCAGTTAATGACTTATTCAAAATGTTGGATTGTCTAGTTCCTACATATAATTTAGTAGCTGTCACTCACATTAAAAATTACGAAAAAAAAGACATCAGTACCATAAAAGTCTCGCTATAATGAGGTAGTTGGGGTCCACAAAATGGAACCACGTTATAAACGAGGCGCGTTATAGATTATATTCCGCCAGGGGCGCATCCGCCCCCCAAAATGCCACAACAGCAACCGAAGCCAGTGTGCTGGTTGCGCGGTCTATGTGTGATTTATAAAACTAATTGACATTGAAACCAATGTAAATGTGTATTACGTTAAAATAACGCTGTCGAATGTTGAACTGATTAAAACTTACGAATGGCGTACAGTTTTGAAATAAATTCAGAGCCAACGCGCCTCGTCTGGCGATGCGAACTGAGGAGGAGCGATAAGTTCCGATAACACGGTACTGCTGTCGCGGTCTAAAATAACCTTGAACCTCTCAACCACCGGTCTACCTGTTGGAGCAGGTGGGGCCTAAACGAGCTGAAGGGCATCCATGAACGTTGCCACTAACGCTGCATGTGACTTTGACATTAACTCAGCAATTTCCTTGTCCGTCATACTGGTAGAGAAATTAGGTGTCTGCTAATCGACGAAATACTTAATACACGTCCACTATATAATACACCAGTGTAGCCACAACTCAGAAGGCTAATACATCTGCACTATACAACAACTTATACTACTACACATTAAAATGCACGTTCACTGAGTGCCAAATTCAAACACAACGTAGCTCACATGACTGTACAACAGGGTCTGCATATTTCTTTTTGCTGGGCGATCCCACTTCCGGACACCAGTTGTCAAGGATGGACTCGGACGAGTGTTGGCAGTATCATCAATCTTTTATTTATTCGCCAAACAAACGACCCTGCCCACAGTCAAGCTTCAGGACAAACCATAATGTAAATGAATGTTCCGCCACTTGCTAACCGCTTCAGTCTTTCCAGACAAAACAACCAGTTCAACTCATGTACGTGGTGCACGTTTAACAGCGGTAAGACAAGTGTCCAATCCTTCCTGCGCAACCCAAATATCCCACTCCCAACCGTACCACCTCCGATTACTCCGCTTAGGCACATCGGCCTCATATTCATACAAAATCCTCTTTAGAAGAAGATTAAATATCAAAGCGTTATGGTTAGCTTGTTCTCGTTTAAATACATATATTATTAATACAGGAAAGTGGCTACTGGCAGTTAGAAACATCTGGGATTACTTTAATTATCGCAGGTTCATCCTCGTAAATAGTCTCACCCCCTACTGGGGTGATTAAACATGATTATTATAAGGGAGATGGATAACACCAGGTGGCGTTACTGAACTTAGTTGAATTCTCATGGCCTGTCCATGACATTATTAAATTATTTCTAGATACACATGTACAAGACAAACACGAGGACTTCATAAAATAAGTAACAGTTAATTACAGCGTTATTGTTAGCTGTAATGCCCATTTCCCCCTGGCGGCAGGAATTTGGGGTCCACGACTGACCGCGTTATATCCAATTCGCATTATAACAAAGCGCCTTATAATGAGGCGCGACTGTAGTTAGATGTGAGTTTTGGATTAATAACAAACGTACCTTAATTTCCGTCCAAGACATAGTTTAGCAGGGGTCGACAATAGCGCTGGCCCGATGGCCCGACGCGTGTTTTGAGGGTGTCGGGCCAGTTCGGGCCACCAGTTTTCATATTTTACTGGACCGATGGGCCACTGGTTTCAACAAGTTACAATGGAATTATTCACCATTGTTTCAGATAGTTTCCATCAGTTGTCGCTCATTACGCAACACTTAAACATAATCTGTGACAGCGTGGACTCGCATTATCAGTCGAAACTAGTCACCATCTTGTTTACGAATTGCAGGTTCTCCATCACTTCGCCCGGTGTCACTACTGGCGACGCGAGGCGGAAGCGCAAAACAGACAACCCCTAGTGAAATAGCTAAGATAACGCTTTGGATTTTGTAGTAATAGCGGAGTGGTACCTAAATACAAATTTGTCATTGAATTTCGCGTTTTCCTTTATTATTGTTGCTATCCTAATCTGTAAAACTAATAGACAAAATATGTTGAGCATGTCACAACGACCCCTTGTGGATTTCTTGTGAACTTGTACTAAATAATAGTATTAGTAACGAAATAATTATATTGAAAAAAGTTATAGACTAAGTAATAACTCACATAAAACATACTCGTGTTGTAGCTGGATTTTCTAACTTGTTTATTCCAAAATATATCCAATTCCAATAAGTAAAACGTCAAGTTGTCACGTCGCAAACGCCACCGCAACGCCTGGCCAACGGCAACGTCAACGATCCCCGGCTTCCCGTTCGACCTCCGACTGTCGGCGCTAAGCTGTCGCCTGCAGCAAATACTTCTATCCACGGCATCGTCGCCTTCCATTTTTTCTCTGATTAAAATTAATTCACACCTTGCGGCAAATTTATAGCGTTTGGCAGCGACAGGATCCACACCATTGTCGTTACTCTAGCTATGGAATTATCTAGGTCACCTCGTGTCACGCGCATAGCGGAACACTTCCCGAAGCTGACGTCATAACGGTGATCGCCAAATAAGGAGATAGTCGGTCGGGCATTTATTTGGATTTCCCGTATATACAGGTCAAAGGGCGGGGATGCCGTCTACGTAACCAGTTAGAGGACAGTTTGGCGGTTCTATTCGTACCACACAACATGGCGAACAGTGAAAGTACGGTGGCATTACTAAGGTCTAAACATCGCGTATTTTCGAACATATCCTGCGTCTTCAAAATAAAAATGGATTTCACAATCGATAGGGGCTCATTTGTTATGGCAAACAAATAACTTAGAGGTAGGTAATTAATATAAAAGTGAACTTTATTGATAGAATACATACAAAAGAATTAGAAAACGGCAAAAACACGTTTTTGATTATTTGTCATTTCAGCTGCCGTTTCTATTTTAGTGTCCTAAATATAAAGAAATATATTTTATTGTACAATGTACTTGTTTTATCAGTATAAATGTGTATTCCTACAACAAAAAAGTTCGGGCCAGTAACTTTTTTGGGGGGCCAGTAACTTTTAAAGTGCACTGGCCCCCCGGGCCAGTGAATACAAAACGTTATTGTCGTCCCTGTTTAGTCACCAGTCATATCAGATAAAAAAATATTGTCACTCACGTTACGTCACTCACATTACAACCTCACCACAATATTAGATGTGTTAATTCAACATGTTTAGGATGATATTGTTTATCATTGTTTTGCTTTTTAGACATCTGCAGTGTAAAGAAGCATCCAACAATACTTAATAATAAGCACAACTATTTAATTAAACCTTCACCTTGTACAGCTGCACATCGGACATACTGGAAGAAAATTAATGTCAGAACAGAAACATCAATTGCTCATATAAAGATACATCTTTAAAAGTGGTAAAATTCAGGTTTCACAAGCAACAGTGTATGGCTTTGAGCATATGGTATTTCTTGTTTTCCTTGGGCTTGGCTCGTGCTCTGCTTTTATATCTTCGGCACCCGAAAGTGACATCCTTAGAAAAAGAAGGCAAAAAGTTAGGATAACTCAACAATAATTTTTTCCCTTTCATTGATCAGCAATGTTATTGGTGCATTTTAACTTGTCACTTGTTTATAGAGTGATTTACTGGAGTGCTTTTGTGAATTATATTTTTTATCCCAAATTCATTAATATAAATTTTATTTTTATAGCATGAAATGCATGCAAACATGAACTTTTTTGTAGCTAACTACTATTACGGAGAGCATAGCCTCTGCAGCCTATTAGTAATTCAAACTAAGCTACACTCAGATGAACCCAACCACCAGTTGACATGTTAATACTAAAAGCTTATCCTGGCAACCATTACATCTAATGGAAAAATGTCATAAGACAATGGGTAATTTTATTTGTATTACTCAATTATATTGACTAACATGATCACCAGAGGTCATTAGCCTTAGGCTACCAACCTAAAGATTTACAATATAATTTGCGACCAGAATTAATGAATTCAAGCACTTACGTTACATTGACACTCACGTTACATATTTTAACCATAGATTGCATAAATTCTTTAAGGTCTAGAAGTGAAATTCTGTTTGTCTTACATAAAACACAGCTAATAGAGATAGACATTAAAATTTCTTTGATAAAGATTTTGCTTTAAAAAAATTAGATTAAAATGTGTACATATTCATACAAGACAACTGACATCATGCAATCATGTGGATAACAGATAGACGAATATAAACTGCATATTACTAATTGCCAATGACTACTGTGTCAAATTGTATTGGAATTGGAAATGTGCCATGGATTTGGGGAAAGTATCAACGATAATTTGTTTAAATGCAACCTGAAGCTTTCCTCTTCTTAATTGCAAAGTAGCATTTGTGTGTAACTTTCATATTTGTTACACCTAATATGTGTACAGTGCAACACAAGCATTAATTTGTCAAAATGTGAAGTTTTATTTTTTCATTGTCGTGTCCAGAATTGCCCTCTTCCTTTTCCATTACTAACTTGTTCTTTTCGCCATTTCCATCCAGAGGTGTTTGAAGGTCCTAGCATCACCATCCGAAATCATTGTAGTGTATCGGAAGCCAGTATCTTCGGAGCATCGTCGAGGATATTGGTTGCTGTCACTTTGCTCACATCCATCGTGGCATGTCTGTTCAAATGTGGTGTGGGTGGTGGTGTTTATGTCCAGGTATTGGCACAGCTTCACTATGTCCATGGATGCTGACACCATCGATCGTACCACAACAAATGGCAGGTTTCCTGTACTGCCAGTGCGATCAGAAGAGTGAGTGCTGCTGATGATATTCCTCGCATGTCACGTGGTATGTCTCCATCTTTCACACCAACCCTAGCTTACAGTCGACAGCACGTATACCAACGGTATAGCAGTGACAGGTTGGACACAGCAGAGTCTTCACAGCTCAGTCAGTCTGGAGACTCGCACGTCAACAGTGGAAAGAGTATCATGAAGACTGCCATCCTCCTGGGCTGATTCCACCAGGCATCGCTATCTCACGCAGAAGATTATGATAGTCAAACTTTATTGCAGTTGCAGAAGTCGACACTGACAGAACCTGTGAAATGTATAACTGATTTGTTAGATTTTGTATTGAGTTCAAAGCAACAATAACCTTTGATGCGGTGTAGCACCAGCACTGAATCACTCAAATATAACCGTAGGTTGTAGCTGCTACCAATAAAAAATATATGGTAACACAAATACATTATATTATTTACTGTTGCAGAGTTGAACATGTTTACAAATCGATGTTATATAATATAAATATAATACTATATTATAATTACACAAAATAAAACTCTACCCTACCTCTGCGGCAGCAGCCATTGTTTCTGACGATGCAGAACTTTGCCAGCATCGGCTGGTAAACTCCCACTTTCTGACGCTTGTACCCTCGATGAAGGTGCCAGCTGCAACTGTCGCTGTCTGGGTTTCCCAACAGCATAAAACTCTCCCTTTCTTTTTTCTGTTGACCATGCTGCTGGTTTTATGAATAACTTGACCAGGACACGGGGAAACTTCTGGAACAAATTAGTAGACACTAATGTATGCAGGACGAAAGTGTGCGGAATAGCCAGTCACATCTAATAGCCAGTCACATCTAATAGCCAGTCACATCTAATAGCCAGTCACATCTTTAAACGCTCTTTAACCTGTCTTTTGTACTTCCACGAGACAGTGCAAAAGTGGCACTGTCTAATGGGATGCGTTGTGTTATGAATTTCACGACCATTGGCCGTCCTTGTTGTCTGTTGTCTCGGGTTGGCAGCCGATGCACTTTACTTATGTGAGTCAAAACCAGTTGTTTCGTATTTCTCATCGGTGGATCATGAGACGGTCTCTTCTTGAGTACTGTTTAACTTCACCGATCTGTGCCTCCATTAAAACATTTTGCTTAGAAACGATTTCTAGGTGATCACTGAACGACTTGATGTTTTTCTTCAGTTACATATTTTCTTTGATGATGTTTTGGTGTTCTTTTGCCATTTCGAACAGTTCGTTCTGCATTGCTTGCAGTTTTGTTTCAATTGTTCTATTTATTGTTTTGACAAATGTTTCCATCATGCCATGAATTTGGGTAAAGTTTCAATGATAATTTGTTTAAATGCAACGTGAACCTTTTCAAACGCTTAACTGCAAATTCTTAACTGCAAAGCAGCATTTGTGTGTAACTTTCATAATTGTTACAACTAATATGTGTACAATTCAACACAGCATTCATTTGTCAAAATGGGAAGTTTTATTTTTTCAGTGTCATGTCCATAGTTACACGGAATTGCTGTCTTTTCCATTACTAACTTGCTCTTTTCGCCATTTGCATCCAGTTGTCAGAGGTTTTTGAAGGTCCTGGCATCACCATCCAAAATCATCATAGTGTATCGGAAGCCACGATCGAAAAAACGCTCCCACAAAATATCAGCAGCCGTCATTTCTTCCATCCCACCAGCTGACCCTTCATAGTTCCAGTTGCAGTTATCGTGTTTTCAAAGTCACACATGGAATTTGGCCGTATCGGAGCCTCCAAACCTTGCCCTTCACACGAACAGGCCTTGCAGTATGATGACAGCACTGCCAGACCAAGGACCAGTCCGCTGACTGTGTCCTGATCACACACACAATCCCATGTGCCGACGTGTGACCGCACTTCATCCAAGAGCCATCGTAACTGATGGTCAGATCAGTCACTTTGGCATTCCCTAGCGATGGATCAGCATTGATGTGGACATGCTTCACTATCTTCAGGGCAGTGGCTGGTTGGTCAGCATCCTCATTGGAAGTGTCTATCACTCCGATGTTGAAAATTCCACAAAAACAGGTATTTCCACCACCCAATCTACCGACATTGTAGTATGATCGATACTGGTCGAGCAGATCCACTCCACCCATCATTTGGTTGTAGTCGTTGACAGTACTACCTGCTGATGATTCTGTCGCATTGGTACATCTTCATCGCCACCAGCATTGTTTGCTGCAATCATGCAGATGTCACATTTGTCATGCCACATGCAGCCCTTCACACTGTTGTCCTCTCTTGTTGGACAAAACAAACTACTGCAATAATATTCTAAATCTAAGAAATTCTACTTCTTGTTTTTTACATGCAGTGTCTTGTTTCATGCAGTATATCAAAACAGTGTAACAAGCTGTTTTGCAAACAACAGAAAAATTCAGCTTACTCACCTTCAAATCACCCATTTGTTGTTTCCCAAAAAAATTCTTTATGAAGATGGCATTCATTGTTCATTCTGGTGGTCAGTCGCTATGTCAGTATTGTCACCAACTAGATAAGTATGGCAAGAGCAAGAGCAAGAGCAAAAGCTTCTCCGGCAACCACAGCTCCTTTCAGTGACCTGATGGACTTTTTTGGGACACAACTTTTTGACAAATGTGTGACTACAGTATTTCAATGCTACCACTCAGTGATGTGTAGTGAGTTTGATTAAACAGATTTCATCAATGATCAAGATATACAAGTAACACGAACAAAACATACCTGACCGCTGTGTATTCTTCATTTTCTGGATAACGTCATATCCCCAAATTCATCTTTTTTGATAATTTTTTCATTATGTTTATTTTTGTTCTTTGTGTTTTAAAAAGTGAGCAACTTCTTAAGTTTTCAAGGAGAAGGTGGACTTTGTTCCGGTGTAGACACCGCAGTTCTTCTTGGGTACATCGCTTTCTTCAGATGATTCTCTGCTCAACTGTTGTGGCATGTGGTCAAATTTGGGTGTACGGCCAAAGCACTCTTTTCCAGTGATCCCTTTTTGGGTTGTCTCTCTGAAGAGCTGTGTTCTTCTAACAGAACTGCTGTGTTGTCAACCAGCAAGATCGGCAACATCATCATCTCGAGCATCCTCCTCGGACGCTGCTGGTAGTTGGTGTTAGTAGCATCAGCACTTCTTGATGAGCTTGGTCAGGCATCAGGCTGGTCTGCAGGTATCCCACCACATGGTGGATGTGTTTCTCCTTGAGAACAGCGAAATACAAATCAGTCAATTCAGAACACTGCAGCATTATGTCCACAAATCAGTTAATTACAAAACATATCTAATTTGAGTTGAAATCAACAGATGACATACTAAAAGAACATTATTTTATATAACAAGAAGCTCACTAGAGTAGTGGATGTTCATTCGTGTATTAATTTAATCAAACATCTCAATAATTATGGTGTAGGAATTAGGAACACCGTGGTATTTTACAGTGGTTAAGGCAAAACAAGTTGTAAATGATTGCTGTAAGTGTGGGGTGTTGGTCCGTGTTGGCTGCTCATTGGTCATAGAGCAGCGGTTCGTTTTAAGCCCAGTGTGTTTAGCCACGCTAAGCCTAACTTGTATTGTGTTCCACCTGTAGTAGGAAGAAACACACCTGAAGGTTCAGGTGTGTTATGATGTGCTCCTTGAGATTGACACATTAAATGATTTTGAACCAAGTATTGCTCCACCTCATCACTCATATCTTGGATTGTTTGTTGCCCATATGTGTGCAGCATTGTTTTTTGTACTTGGCCTGGGAGTGGAAACTCTCAGTGTCATCAGTAGTTAGGCCAATACTTGTTTTGCCATCTTCCCAGTGTACAGATCAAAGCTCTGAGCCCCATGATGGTAGTGTGCCCCACCTCCTGGTTAAGCTCCTGGCTAAGATAGATACTACACGTACAGACATAACTAGGTCTGTACAGATGTGAAGCTGGATAAAACCACTTCACCGTATGGAAGTTCTGCATCTCAGTTATTGTTTTACACTTGTCTGAGTTATCATCCTTTAATTCTAACGATCTTCTGATTTCTTTTGGGGTATTACAATTATAGTTTCGCAGTTTGCCTTTTTTACTAGGGGCCTTCATCATCCACTACCTCTCCATGCTCAGTTGTGTAGCTAGCTTTAGGACACCCTCAACGTATTGCCGTTGTCCCAGTCATCAGCTGAAATTGGGGTCTGTCGGAACTGATGACTTTAGCGTGCCTGAGGTTTGCTGTGTCTACCAACTTGTTAACGATCTTACACCTTGTTTCTCATGGGTCAAGTGAAGTATGGCACAGGTGTCCTGTGTTAGACTTGCTCTTGATGTCCTGGCCACAGTTGTTATACAGCCCAGGTCACAACAGTTATCAGTATAACTTCCATTATAAAAATTAGGTGTGTCAAGCCACTCTTTCATTCATAGATCAGATGAACATGGTAGTGCTACAAGTAGAGCTGTGACTCGTGTTCATGCTTGTCATTGATGTGATTGTACATAGTGTGACAGCCACATGGCATGCAACTACTCCTTTCGGTTCTCAGCAGGAGTGAGTTTATTTGGTAAAACATTTTAATATATGCACATAAAAAATTGGTATTCAATGCATAAGCAAATAACGAAATAAGCATATATATAATTAATATTGACCTGTATTTAGTTAAACAGTGAAGACAAATAAGACAAAGTACCACTGCTGCACATCCTGATGCCATTCACTTAGGCGGCAAAACGACGAATCCGGCCATCACGAATGGGTGATCCCAGAGCCGGCGATACATGTCACTGTTGGCATTGCGATGGCGATTGTGCGCTCTTCCTTGACAGGCCGCGAACTTAAAGCAATTGTCTGTAGCAATCGTCGCTCTCTTTTTTGGCGTCTAGTTGTATATCCCAATGTCTGATGACTGCCAAATTGCAACATGTGTAGATCATTCGAAACCAACTGTCAAACCACATAGAGCGTCAAATGTGTATCGTTTGATGAATATGGAGCAGGGGCAGCCACGTAGTACATATGGTTACACATGGTTACATATAGGGTTACATATGGTTGATGATTGATTTCTGCCACATCTTCACTCAGTCCAAGTTGCCTAGTTTCTTCATCTTCTATCCCAAGCCCAATGAAGTGATCATATATGGGCAGAATATTAAGGGTAACTTGTTCATAAATTGGATTTTTGCATTTAGTCATATGAATCTACCCCCAGGGGTATTTATTATATCTGAAAATCATCACATCTGAAACTCACCACAAACTCAGTCACGCCTACAGAAATATGCTTGAAATCAGTATAAGAAGCTTACATTCGACAACTTACATCACTAATATTTAAAGAAATCCATCTAAATAAGTTGTTATTTGGTAAATCGCCATCGTATGTAAGTAATGTCACCCGCCATCAATACCCCAAAAATCCAACAGAGCGATAATTAATGATTAGCGCTATTGCAATGCTGAGGCGTCGGTCTAAATGGCTATTTAGAACATATGCCTCCATATAGTGGCTAATTGTGCGTAAAATTATTTGAATAGCAGACATTGTCAAAGCCACTGCATGGGCATATTCAAGTGTCCCCTACCTTACAGCCGCTGGATGGGCTTACCGTACTTAAATGGTTAACCAACAAGACGTCTGCTCATTCTGCTGGAAGGATAACTTGTTTGTATGGGTGATTCTCAGTGGCAATGTTTATGAAAATGTCTGATACAAAATCCTGTATGTCAGAGGCCTCACGTGTGTGGGGTGGTTTATCAAAGTATTACTTACTATTAGGTATCTCAATACACTCTACTATAGCCACATCACAAATAAGGCAGCCTGCAAGCTGCAGACTGCCTTCAATCGTCCTGCTGTTATGGCAGCTTGCTCATCCTTCGATCTGCTGTTGACAGTGGGGATGACATAGGCACTGGTAGGTTGACCAGCTGAAACACTGGATGTTCAGAATACTGAACATACAAAGGATTTGGTTGACCTGGCAGCTGGAGAACAGCAATGCTGCTGACAATGTCAAGTTGCCAAGTGGCGTTTGGCCGGTGGAAGGCTGACAGTCCCAAGTCCTGGTGTAGGAGTAGGAGTAGTTCTCGCAGGCATGCTCCACTTTGACCATTGTGCCATAGCCCCGATTCATGCATTCACAACTTGTCAACAACTGGGGCAGCACTCAAACTGTTCCACTTCTCGTGGAAGACAATGTAGTTTTTCTCCATTGTAACATCAGCACAACACTCCCTTGTTCCAATGCAAGCCCATCACCAACCTCTTCCTCTTCTGTGTCAATGAAGAACCGGTCAGAAGTCTCGTAGTAGCCTACCTAGGTAGTTGGCGTAGACAATTCTCAATGACGCTGATGGCACCAACCAGTGGCACTCTACTCGCCACTCATTGCAAATGATGTCACTTATGCACTGCACATTCATTGGGTTAAAAAACATAGCAGCCACTTTCAGTCTGAGAATCAGGAATGAACTCACTGACACATTAAATGCAGCAATATAAAACTTAAATGACAACTGCACTGCTCACAAATACTAGCCTTCTGAACAAGTCTTAGGTGGTTTCAATGCTGTCAGTTGGGTGCCTTGATCTACTGACAGACATTTGACATCAGTCTGACAAGCCATCCTTGATTGTAGTCAGGGGGAGGTTGATCTGACTTAGGTGCGATTGCATCTGCAGGAGTTTTGTTGTCTTGCGTCATCTGGTGACAGAAATAAACATGATCATGATGTTGGGTGTGTGGGACATTGATTGATTGGTAGATCTACAATTTCCTGCTGCTGTTATGACAAATTGTAGAACCATAACAATGACATCTATGAATAAAACCCATCATCACCTATTTACTTGCACCACATTGATTCCGTTTTTTAATGATTTCGTGCACCCACATGTGTATTACTTCATTAAACCTAGCAAGGTTGTTGAATGCCAACTTTAGCACCTGTCAGGTTATAGAGGAGGCTGACATCATGACTTAAGGCATTCCTTGTTATCCTTCTGGTGACTGCCTCTGTGCTTTTACCCCCATAGATACTGAGTAGTCTGGTACACAATATCATCACGGGGAGTTGCCTCCTGTCCCTGGTGTTCTCTGTCAAATATTCTTTTTGGTCTGCTGATACAGATCTTCGTTATACAAAAACTGGCCATGTTTCATTTAATACAGTATGGTAATTAATTGTGCAACACAAATAATGGAGAAAAGTATAAAAGGCAAGTTAGAAGGCTGTAAAATTTGTGCCTACAGTTGTATTAGATTTTTTAAAGTTTGGGGACGTAATTATGCACTCTCGAAGTGATCCCACTGATAAAATATGGAAAGAAAGAACGTGACACAACACATACAACCACACAGCTTATTGCTGTAGTTGTATGTAACACTGACTGAAGTTCAGTGTGCTGCTTATGTGGCTTCCTGCATCCTCTTTCATTACCTCTGCCCACCACTCGGTTGTTTGGCACGGAACTAGTCCCGCATGGCCCCCTCGGTGTGCTTGTCTGTTGCTTCCTTGGACTCAATGTTTCAACGTACAGACTCTGCAATGATCAGGAAATTAATATTATAAGCACGTAATTCTTGAATCAAGTCCAGCCTAATTATGCAAATGATCAGGAAATGAATAATATAAGCACACAATTATAGAATCAAGTGCACAGTTGAAGAAAACATACTTGGTTCACGTGACATAATAATGGCTGAATATTTGCATAATTTAGACTCTGGTCGTTAGGTAAACAATTTGGTTGAATATCTCATAAAATGTGATGTTGACAGTTTACACGTAGCTGGGTGGCTGCTGTGTCTTATGGGTTGTACTTGTAGTACACAAAGTCGTCACTTGGAAGTCGCCTCCTGTCCTTCTGGTCACTTGGAAGTCCAGCCTAAACAACAGATACAATGACCTCTTCAGAAACCATCACATATCTCTATCCCACCTCTCTCAGTCAGCTGTCACAAAGACTTAGTTAATGGATGCGATCAGTTTAACAATGTGAGCGGGCATCAAAGTATTCACGTCATCATTGTAGAGGAGAGAGATTTGTGTAGCCTGAGTTTTTGTAAACAAGAAGCCTTGATGAGACACTGGCCAGCGCTACTCCATGGAAATTGTTACTGTCGAGCCTTATTTTATTCGACACATATCCCTACACCACAGGTAAATAAATGAAGCACTGTTGATTTTAATTGTAGCTGGTAGTACACAATGGCTTGGACACACGGTCAAATCATCTGCATTGTGATTTGTTATCGTTCTAAAAATAATTTTGGCTTTAATCAGAAAAAACTCACCAGTCACGTCATAGAACCATGACACGTGACTAGGACCTACACATTTATTGGGTAGTCTTTCCACATATATGGTCAAAGCGATATTACAGTGATGTACATTTCTGACTGTAGTCACAATAATGTTATTGCTACTGTTCAGGAATTTTATATTACAACTAAATATCAAATCTAGTGGATTTCTGATGTCAATCATAAAAGTGTGACATGTTGTGACAACAGTAACTAATACATCTGCTGAGATCTGCATCATAAAATACACAGCTTATTTTTACTTTATCTGAAAGCGACACGTGTTGTGATCAGGAATACATGAGTTTTAATTCAGGGCCCAGTCTGCCTAAAAGGGTCTCCTATTTTGATGAAGTCTGCTTCAGACCATCTGACTGTGGTTAAGAGATGCCTGTGCAGTCATCAGCCAGATTCAGTGAGCAGATGTGATCACTTTATCTTTCATTATAACAATTAGGAGTGACTTGATAATATTTGACATCTGTAAATCAGACTTAGCTCTGAACAGTTGAGTAGCTGAATGACTTATAAAGGATGAAGTCAGACCCTAAGTGTTCAGTGGTGTAATCCTTCAACAGACACAATCAATTTGTGATACGTCACAGCCAAAAAGTGAAGTCAGTCTAAATGTTTATATTATAAATATGCATACAAAATATAAAGCATTTATATCTTGCATGGAAGTGTCCTGTGCTGTGAAAGCAGTAACTAAATGTGTCTGAGGTGGTCGTACTTCCTGGGTCATAGTTTTCTTTTAGAGCGTGCCACTCTGCACTCTCCTAGGTGTGGAGTATTTTTTACTGTGCACAGAATTGTTTGTCCAGCCTTAACCATTCATCAAGAATGTGGATGGAAATAGCACTTTGTGTGCAGCTACAGCTAGGTGCTACTGTAGTAGTACATAGTTTTCTTTTAGAGCGTGCCACTCTGCACTCTCCTAGTAGGTGTGGAGTACCTTTTACTGTGCACAGAATTGTCTGTCCAGCCTTAGCCACTGATCAAGAATGTGGATGGAAATAGCACTTTGTGTGCAGCTACAGCTAGGTGCTACTGTAGTAGTACACAGTGTTGACACTAGATACAAGTAGTTCTCTAAGGTGCTGTTACTATACCATTTCATCACTGGCATTAATGCATAATGCCATCACTAGATGTCAGTGTCAACCCAACCTCCCTCAACAGATACAATAACTGTAAACAAACCAAGTAGACATCTCTGTACCCAGCCTCTGTCGGGTAGTTGTCATAAAGCCTCCCTCAACAGATACAATAACTGTAAACAAACCAAGTAGACATCTCTGTACCCAGCCTCTGTCGGGTAGTTGTCATAAAGCCTCAGTCAACAGATACAATAACTGTAAACAAACCAAGTAGACATCTCTGTACCCAGCCTCTGTCGGGTAGTCCCTGTACTTGTGCTAAGATAAAAGTGCTGTCCTTGTACCGTACACAAATTTATCTGAACAGCCTTGATCGAGGCAAAGCAGGAATATCTGTGTCAGGTGATATTTATTTTCCTTGCTGTCCTTGTACTGTACACAAATTTGTCTGAACAGCCTTGATCGAGGCAAAGCAGGAATATCTGTGTCAGGTGATATTTATTTTCCTTGCTGTCCTTGTACTGTACACAAATTTGTCTGAACAGCCTTGATCGAGGCAAAGCAGGAATATCTGTGTCAAGTGATATTTATTTTCCTTGCTGTCCTTGTACTGTACACAAATTTGTCTGAACAGCCTTGATCGAGGCAAAGCAGGAATATCTGTGTCAGGTGATATTTATTTTCCTTGCTGTCCTTGTACTGTACACAAATTTATCTGAACAGCCTTGATCGAGGCAAAGCAGGCATATCTGTGTCAGGAGATACTTATTTTTTCGCTGAATCAATGTGAGCCGGTATCAGCGTGGTCACATTGTCATTGTGGAGGAGAGAGAGAGAGAGAGAGAGAGAGAGAGTTGTGTAGCCTCAGTTTTTGTAACTAAGAAGCCTTGATGAGACACTGGTCACAGCCACAGGCCAGTGCTGCTCCACTGAAGTTGTTTAGACTCATATTTTATTTCAAAATGATGTGAGCCTGCATCAGCGTAGTCACATCGTCATTATAGCGGAGAGAGAGAGAGAGAGAGAGAGAGAGAGAGAGAGAGAGAGATTGTTTTGTAGCCTCAGTTTTTATAACTAAGAATTCTTGATGAGATACTCACAAGGGCCAGCTCTGTTCCATGGAAGTTGTTGTTGTCGAGACTCATATTTTATTCCAAAACGCTGTGAGCCGGCATCAAAGTGGTCATATGATTGTTGTAGAGGAGAGTGACGAGCTCTGCAATCTGTAGAGTGCCTCACAGCAGGGTGAGGCTCCTCTCCAGTGCCACCTTCTTCATGTTGGGAGACCTCAGGTTCACCTCCCTCTTGTCCACAACTATTGTGGATACAAAGCGGCAATACTCGCAGTCCTTGAGAGTATAAGAACAGTACTGTGCACTGTGCCCAGGACTGTTGTTTCTGGCCAGAGCTGTACCGTTGAAGTGGTTCTAGTCGAGCCTTGTTTTAGTCACCACGTATGCCTACACCACAGTAAATAAATGAAACATTCAGTTGATTTCACTTGGTGCTGGTAGTGTGTGCACAATTTATTTACATGGTTTCAAATCATCATCACAGTGATGCAATTTGTAACTTGTAAAAATTACTTTGGATTTAATCAGAAACAAATACATTAATCACATGGGAACTATGAGAGACAAGACAAGAACCTGCACATTTCCTGGGTAATCTTTCAATGAATCCAGAGGACTAAATCTCCTCCAGACAAAATCTGAAACAGTACCCTATGGGTAGACTGGGTCTTATCAGATAGGAAGGCACACACACAACTCTCTGAAGACTCATGAAAGACTGACGATTCACTCTTCAAGAATTTTATATTACGATTTTTTCACAAATATAAAATATTTATGTCATGCATAAAATGTCCGGTGCTGTGAAAGCAGCAACTTTATGTGTCTGAGGTGGTTTTACTTCCTGGGTTATAGTTTTCTTTTAGAGCGTGCCACTCTGCACTCTCCTAGGTGTGGAGTACTTTTTACTGTGCACAGAATTGTCTGTCCAGCCTTAACCATTCATCAAGAATGTGCATCGGAATAGCACTTTGTGTGCAGCTACAGCTAGGTGCTACTGTAGTAGTACATAGTTTTCTTTTAGACTGTGCCACTCTGCACTCTCCTAGTAAGTGTGGAGTACCGTTTACTGTGCACAGAATTGTCTGTCCAGCCTTAGCCACTGATCAAGAATGTGGATGGAAATAGCACTTTGTGTGCAGCTACAGCTAGGTGCTACTGTAGTAGTACACAGTGTTGACACTAGATACAAGTAGTTCACTTAGGTGCTGTTACTATACCATTTCATCACCGGCATTAATGCATAATGCCATCACTAGATGTCAGTGTCAATCCAACCTCCCTCAACAGATACAATAACTGTAAACAAACAATGTAGACATCTCTGGACCCAGCCTCTGTCAGGTAGTTGTCATAAAGCCTCAGTCAACAGATCTAATCAGTTTAACTGTTATTATAAAATGATCTGTGATTTATTGACGTTTCAAGTATAGAAACATCACATGTTGTGATCGTGGCTATATGAGTTTTTATGCATGGCACCCTACTTAGCTTAAGACTAAGACTTTCTTCTGTGAAGCAACTGTTCAACCTTCATTCAACAGATGTAGTTTTCATCTTGAAGTCCCTGTACTTGTGCTAAGATAAAAGTGCTGTCCTTGTACTGTACACAAATTTATCTGAACAGCCTTGATCGAGGCAAAGCAGGCATATCTGTGTCAGGTGATATTTATTTTCCTTGCTGTTCTTGTACTGTACACAAATTTATCTGAACAGCCTTGATCGAG
Organism: Oasisia sp. SBJ-2009; assembly: GCA_964017155.1. NCBI lineage: Eukaryota > Metazoa > Annelida > Polychaeta > Sabellida > Siboglinidae > Oasisia > Oasisia sp. SBJ-2009. Next base: position 43,146,832 of record OZ024862.1, on the reverse strand, counting down.
GCAAAGCAGGAATATCTGTGTCAGGTGATATTTATTTTCCTTGCTGTTCTTGTACTGTACACAAATTTATCTGAACAGCCTTGATCGAGGCAAAGCAGGAATATCTGTGTCAGGTGATATTTATTTTCCTTGCTGTCCTTGTACTGTACACAAATTTATCTGAACAGCCTTGATCGAGGCAAAGCAGGAATATCTGTGTCAGGTGATATTTATTTTCCTTTCTGTCCTTGTACTGTACACAAATTTATCTGAACAGCCTTGATCGAGGCAAAGCAGGCATATCTGTGTCAGGAGATACTTATTTTTTCGCTGAATCAATGTGACCCGGTATCAGCGTGGTCACATTGTCATTGTGGAGGAGAGAGAGAGAGAGAGAGAGAGAGAGAGAGAGAGAGAGAGAGAGTTGTGTAGCCTCAGTTTTTGTAACTAAGAAGCCTTGATGAGACACTGGTCACAGCCACAGGCCAGTGCCGCTCCACTGAAGTTGTTTAGACTCATATTTTATTTCAAAATGATGTGAGCCTGCATCAGCGTAGTCACATCGTCATTATAGCGGAGAGAGAGAGAGAGAGAGAGAGAGAGAGAGAGAGAGAGAGATTGTTTTGTAGCCTCAGTTTTTATAACTAAGAATTCTTGATGAGATACTCACAAGGGCCAGCTCTGTTCCATGGAAGTTGTTGTTGTCGAGACTCATATTTTATTCCAAAACGCTGTGAGCCGGCATCAAAGTGGTCATATGATTGTTGTAGAGGAGAGTGACGAGCTCTGCAATCTGTAGAGTGCCTCACAGCAGGGTGAGGCTCCTCTCCAGTGCCACCTTCTTCATGTTGGGAGACCTCAGGTTCACCTCCCTCTTGTCCACAACTATTGTGGATACAAAGCGGCAATACTCGCAGTCCTTGAGAGTATAAGAACAGTACTGTGCACTGTGCCCAGGACTGTTGTTTCTGGCCAGAGCTGTACCGTTGAAGTGGTTCTAGTCGAGCCTTGTTTTAGTCACCACGTATGCCTACACCACAGTAAATAAATGAAACATTCAGTTGATTTCACTTGGTGCTGGTAGTGTGTGCACAATTTATTTACATGGTTTCAAATCATCATCACAGTGATGCAATTTGTAACTTGTAAAAATTACTTTGGATTTAATCAGAAACAAATACATTAATCACATGGGAACTATGAGAGACAAGACAAGAACCTGCACATTTCCTGGGTAATCTTTCAATGAATCCAGAGGACTAAATCTCCTCCAGACAAAATCTGAAACAGTACCCTATGGGTAGACTGGGTCTTATCAGATAGGAAGGCACACACACAACTCTCTGAAGACTCATGAAAGACTGACGATTCACTCTTCAAGAATTTTATATTACAATTTATTCACAAATATAAAGTATTTATGTCATGCATAAAATGTCCGGTGCTGTGAAAGCAACTTTATGTGTCTGAGGTGGTCTTACTTCCTGGGTTATAGTTTTCTTTTAGAGCGTGCCACTCTGCACTCTCCTAGGTGTGGAGTACTTTTTACTGTGCACAGAATTGTCTGTCCAGCCTTAGCCATTCATCAAGAATGTGCATCGGAATAGCACTTTGTGTGCAGCTACAGCTAGGTGCTACTGTAGTAGTACACAGTGTTGACACTAGATACAAACACTTAGGTGCTGTTACTATACCATTTCATCACCGGCATTAATGCATAAAGCCATCACTAGATGTCAGTGTCAACCCAACCTCCCTCAACAGATACAATAACTTTAAAATAAACCATGTAGAGCTTCTCCTAGGCATGGAGTACTTTTACTGTGCACATAATTGTCTGTCCAGTCTTAACCACTCAACATATTCTTCATCATGAAGTCTGTATGAATGATCACAACAATAGCACTTTGTGTGCAGTTACGGCTAGGTGCTATCATAGTAGTACGTAGTGTTGACACTAGGTACTAGTAGTACTATACAATGAGGACCCGAGCACCTGTTTCCCGCTACGCGGCGCCACTACCGTACCGGCACTAGGCCTCATGCGGTTATCCCACGTTTTACGGTATCGTTGAATGTTGAATGGGGCAAAGATGTCCTGCACATTGAAACCCTTGTCAGACATGATTGAATCACCAGGATCGCATTTCTGTGGCAAGTCTCCTCGCTCCACAAGAATGCGATCACTGGCAGACCCTCCATATGCTGGGGTGATGTAGGAGGTTAGTCCTCCAGGTGTGATACCCACAAGGGCTTTTAGGGTATTTCTGTTTTTGTAAGTAGAGTATGTCACTTGCTGTGCAGTAGGTTTCCCTGGCTTTTTTATGGGGACCTCTACACCATCTACTATAACCCGAGTGCTTGCATATAAACGCTTAAAGTCACTTGGCATATGTACATCTACCAACTCTTTAGACGGCCAAATGTTCAGTTCCTTCCAGGAACAAAACATGAAATTTATCCATGTAACAAAGATGTTACCTACTGTATACTCAGACACACTAAACCAGAATGCAAGTTCTTGGTTGGGTGTGTGGAGGCGCAGCTTGATGAGGGTGAGAAGAAGCTGGTTCTCTACCGACAGCGTCTGGGGTGTTCTCCAGCGGTAGTCCAGGTGATGAGCTGCTGGACCGAGACTCTGGAGAACATACTGGAAGTGGCGGTAGTCATCCAGACCAGTGTAGTACTGGAGCATTTTGGGGTTTGCCATCAGTTCTTCAACTGACAGCTTGGCAAAGTGCGCTGTCTGGCTCCCTCTATCCACTTGCTCGAAGCTGGGAGCAGCTGCTTCCTCGTCGGCAGTGATGGGGTTGTTGTCTACGACCTCCTCCTGCACATCCAGGTTGGGGTCGAACGATGGCTCGTCCAGGGGCTCTTCTTCTTGAGACATGCGAAGCTTCGCTCGCACCGCCCGTTTCTTCACACACTCAGATGGCTCTTGCACCCAGTCAAATACTGATGGCACAGCATTTTTGTGTAACGTGCGCCGTGTACGTGGGGTGCCTGGAAGCAGACCACATGGATTTGTATCACTATCAGATGCTATACACACATATTTTGGATCTATATACATAAATGTTTCTCTAATTATTTTTAACTTATACGATAATCATCCATCTAGCCAGATTTCCAAGATTAAATTTGCAAATATAATAAAACTGGGCTTGTTAATATAATCTGTGACTGTATCTACCACTGGCATTGCTGTTGTATTATTAATAATAAACTATTATACACTGTCATTGTTACTTATGTACTATTATGCCCACTAATTCTGTTTCAGTTGCATAGGCTTTATATCTTAGGGAAATGTACCAAAGGCAGTTTAAAAGAAAGTAGTGCAAGATAAGTGACAAAATGAGGAAGAAAAATAAAATTGAAATCGAGGAAGGTAACCAGATCAGGGTTTCGGGTGGAGAATGCCATTTATAATTTAGTCCAAGGCAAACGATCTGAGAGCAAAATTATCATAATTTATATAATAATAAAATGTTATAATATATTCGTAAGTACATATATAGCGCAAGATACCGCGCTAGCCTAGACTCGGGCTAGAGTACTAGACAGTGCGAGTCTGACAGGTGATTACGACCTATGCTTTCTACGGCTACGCCTAAGTCTTCTACAAATAAATTGTAAGTAGCGTAAGTTGTCATTATAAAAAATACTAGTAGTATTATTACTTGATGGACAAGTAATAAAATAAATAATTACCATGTAGTGTCTCGGAGTCTTGTATGTAGTCACTTGGAGAAAAGTGACCGTAGCACACAACCATGTATGGCTTTGGTGTCCACCGCGACCCTCTCTTGTCTGCTGCTCGTCGAATGGCATGAACCCACTTATCCCGAAGCTCTACGTCGGCTGGGAACTGATGGCCACCCCGGTGAGAACACTCGGGTACCGCACACCTTGTTGGCATTGTTAAACAAACTCCTATTCAAGTGCGGCGAAGCGAATAATTGCCCGGGCATTTACAAAGGAAATAGGCCGAGCCTCGTTTTCGCGTGAGATAGTAGTGCCGGTACGGTAGTGACGCCCTCTGGTGGAAGACGTGGCTGCTCGGGTCCTCATTTCATCACCAGCATTAATGCATAATGCCATCACTAGATGTCATTGTCAACTCAACCTCCCTCAACAGATACAATAACTGTAAATAAACCATGTAGACATCTCTGTAGCCAGCCTCTGTCAGGCAGAACAGTATGAGTCAACAAATCTGATCATTTTAACGTTATTATAACATGTTCTGTGATATATTGATGTCTTCTGCAAATCAAACTAAATACTGAATAACGATCCCAGCCAATCACAGCATAAACAAGACCAAAACTGATATTTGGATTCCACCTCACATGGAGTCAGACTGACTGCATCTTCATCGTAAAGAAGGTCACTCCTGTTTGTGTCAAGTATGAAAGTACCACATGACGTGATTATGGTTATCTTAATTTGTGCCTTTAGGGTCTTATCTGAAGTGGTCATTTAGCCTTCAACAAGTCCTGGTACACTGTACTTACTTCTGCAGTCGTATATCAAGCATAAACTGCTGTGCAATGTGGAGGATATCCCAAACCAGCTGTTTGTGTTGACAATTGTAATCCTGTAGATCATTGTCTCCCATCTCAACCAAGAAGTGTTTAGCGAAATCATAGGTTAGGCACATGTTGCTGCCTGCTTTCATGATTTCTCATCTGTCCTGTTCAAAACATGCTGCCTTCAGCGTGTTCCAGAAGGTATTCATTGGTCCATATCAATCTGCCAGTGTACTTTAGACCTGATTTATGCCAGTGGCATTCAATGCCAGCACGGTTTCAGTTATAGAAACAAAAAGACAGAGATATCGGTCATTAATTATGACACAGTTAGCCATGCTCACGGTCACAGGGAAGTTCCAAGTTGCAATTGGTAGTTTTACTAAACTGTTTTGCAGCAAGATTCAACGTATGAGCAAAGCACTGAACATGTGGACCATAACCACTCACTCTGTCTCTCTCCCACTTCTATATTGGAAGCATTGTCTGTGACAATAGGCAATGTCTTCCCAGGGCACTTAGTGTTCCCGTCAGCAACTGATTTCTTCAGGTGGTCTGCCAAGTTGTCACCGGTATGTGCATTGTAGCTCACCTTGGTTTCCAGGATAGTACTTTTCAGTATCCACTCCTCTGTGATGTAGTGAGCTGTCACAACAGTACAGTTCTGCACAGCTCTTAATGTCCTGATGAATATGCAATGAATATTAATTTTGCTTGTCAAATTGTTCTTGCATCTGTTTCCTAGTTGCCTGGTACATGCTCGGAATGATTATGTCAGAGAAGTACTTCCTGAAAGGATTCTGAAGTGAGACAGATAAAATAATTTATAAAACAAGTTTAATTCAAAATTATATTTTTTACCATTATATTAAATAATATTTATTATTTAAAAAAATTATCAGTATTACAAATATATGAATGATAATACATGAAATTAAATGATCGTATGTGATATAATTTATGGGATAACATAAAAATATAAAGTGATACTTACTTTCCTCACCTGTGTATTCATACTCGGTTCTTTCATTCATATTTTTATTGAAAATATAAACTTCTTATTTTGATTAATTTTTGTCATTCATATAAAAAGTGGAGTGCATTGCATCTGGGTTGCCATATGCATGGCCATGACACGGGTAATAATTTGGAATCAAGAATTATAACAATAGAATACCTATCGTAGTAGGAGGCTGAGATTACCGATTCGTAATTACTGAAGTTCAAGGTAACCAATGACATTAAATATGGCCTAACTGATACAGTACTGTATGGCCTTTTATTGACCATTTAATTAAATCTTTGGTGACTTGTAATGTATCATTCATACCTCATTCTTAGTTATCAAAACGTGTTGGACCTCACTATATATTCGCATATTCACCACAGAGATTCGTCACTAAAAATGTCTAGATTTGGTTAGTGATAGCAGTCGATCGCGGAGAATTCAAAGAGATCTCTTTTAACTAAAATGCTTCTTCAGATTTATTTTGCTGTTTTTAGGCGGCACTGGTGGCTGGTTTACTGTCACTTTGTGATACATTTGTAGCTGAATTTGAAGAATGTTCTGGGTGGTGTCTCAAATGTTGCACCATGTTGGTGGTACTTCCCCCCTTGTATTCCATCACTGCACAACCAACTCTACAGACAGTGTTGTCCTTCTGTGTCTCTCTGACTCCTGAGGAGTTTCTGTTGTTGGATGGCTAAGATGTTTCCAAATACATGACTTATACATCGATGGAGGTTTTGAAAAAAGACCAGCAAACTTTTTCATGCACATCATGATTTTGTTGTAGCTAAAACCACACTGCATCTCCGGACATGCGCATTAAGCATTGGAGCGGCAGTCTTTCGTTACAGCATTTTAGGTCGGGGTAACACTAGCAAACACATCATGTGTGGCAGAGGTGAACTTTGAGATTGGCTGAAATGTCATCAGGGATTTCCAACAGTGTGCAAACTATGGAAACACTGACGACGATGTGCCAATAAAAAATCTAAATAAAGCGTGGTTATGAACAAAAGAAACAGTGAGGTTTTTGATGGCTTGATGGCATTTGTTACCTCCTACAGTAACTACAATTTCATCATGCGTCTACACTTCTATTGTTAACACAGTTTAAAAGTTCACAAAAGTGTACGCCCTAGATCTACTATCTCTTTTCAACCAGATACACCTTCGACACTCACCGGAAGAGGAGTATTACAGTTGTTGATGGTCTTAATTTCATGCCAGAAGGCCTTGGGATTAAGTTCGGCTAATTTCTTAGCTAGTGCCTTTGTGTGTAGTACATTTTCGTTAATCTTGATAAATTTTATATGCAAATCATAAACGGGTCTCTGTTTGGGTTTCCCAGTGTTAACCATTATGTGTCTGACTTCTCTGGAGGTATCATACAAAGTATCTACATACTCTGCCCATCCTGGTTTATTTGTATACGACTTCTTCTTACTTTGTGACAATTCGTCACCAGCTTGTATTAGTGAATTCACTATGTCACTATACAATGTATTTAGAGTTTTAATATGGTTTACATTCGTGCATTGTGTATCCCTACATCCTACAGCCTCTGTTGGTATATGAATATCATGCAAGCATCATTCAGTAAGCATACACTATTTACTTATGTCATTATCAGTCACGTTATTCCATCTTATTTGTTTCTATCATTATTAATATAGCTTGTTAATGTTGGTATATTGTCACTATTTATGTACACTTTGAATGGTATATGATCTTCATTGCTGACATCATACAGATTATCAATCTTACTTACACAACTGTGAAAATCATTACTTGCTATCACATGGTCTAGCCAGAGGTTGTATTCTACCTTTCACTAATGTATGTACATGATTTTTCTGGTAAGTGTGCATAAGATGAAGTTTTAAAGTTGTTTCCAGAGCAGAAAGTTATCATTATGACCTGCAAATAATGAGTTGTCTACATCACATAGGTTGGCGTTCCAATCACCAATTATGGCATAACAAGTATTGTCTAGTTCGGCAGTGATTGCTTTAAGAATACTCAGCTTTTCTACATATGTTGGTTCATGATCATGACATTGTACATTTCTTAGATCCTAGAGTAATTTATATTGCTACACACCAATCAAGATTTAGATCCAATGGTCTAACACATCTGTCAAGTTTAACACCCCACATTATTGTGACACCACCAGGTGGGTGTCCATGTACTATACCATCTGAGTAATCAGTAGTTGACACTCCTATCCCATCAAATGAATCATACAAATTATTTACATGCTTAAAATCCTGTTTAGTATACTAAGTTTTCTGAAGGTATATTATAATTCTTCTTTAAAGAGATATTCAATATCTGGCCTTAAAGCTAATTTCTTCCTATCCTTCGGAAGACCTCTACAATTATAACTTGTTAATTTGAATTTGATGTTTATTAGTATCTGTATGTACAAAGAAAGATCTGAGAAGTTTACGTGACAGTTTTTTGTTCTCTCCACCACCCGACAAATGCCATGTCAGACCATAAATCGTAGGACATAAAAACAACAGATTCAGGGCACATACTTGTTATGTGAAATGAGGCATACATATTTATGTTGTATCAACAGTTGCAACTGTGACGTCCAACCCAAGCTGTCATTGCAAATGATTCTTGACATTGCTCTCAGTTACCTGTGGGTCAGACCAGATGGTAAAAACATTTGTTTTCTTCACTTTGACACCCACAATCCTAAGTTCGAATTCTTTGGTGTTTCCCATGACACCTCTGTGATACATCACAGGTTGTCTTCCTGTACTGTTCGTTCCTCCTTTCAATTGGTGTTGGTCGTGTCTGCCGATTGCTGCTTACAGTATGCCAAGCATCCATGTTGCTGGCAACCACACCAGCAATGGATCGATCAACAGCAGCAGTTTGAGTTTCTACGATTGTAGCACTCAGTGTTGGTGTTGGTTTGCCACTATCTTCTGTCACGCCAGCAACGTCACTGCACTGGTAACTATTTGTGTGATCACTGCCATAGAAGACACTTGGTAACATTCCATTCAGGAGTGAAGTGGTGTGTTTCAGCATACTTGTCACCTTGTGAACCGTCTTTAACAAGGCCAGTTCATTTTCCATTTTCTTGATAGAATTCAGCAGAACTGACATGTCAACACTGTCAAAGGTTATTGGTGGGAATCGACTTAAGTACATCAACTCAGGTACATCCTCACCCATTTCTTGTAGAAGCCGAATGATGTCGTTGATATTTGTCCCTCTTCTTTTTTCGCCTTTACATTTCATATCCCGTGTCTGAGTCAGACAGCAGCTGAAACAGCAGTTTCTTGGAGCAGTCGCTCTCGTTGGGGTTGTATGTGCTAACACAGCTATACAAATACAATTGTCTCTGGTGGAAGCACAGACAACTTGTTTGTCACAAAACAGAGTAGTTCGCCAATTACTGGTCCATGTTGGTGGGTTTGCTGCGGATGACCACTTCCTTCTGGTTCGCAAGCCATTTTTTTCTCCTCAAAAATTGTCAGTCGCCCCCATATCATTATTTACCTTTCGAGCAGGTACCAATTCACAGTTAAGCAGTCTTTATCTGCAGCCCATCGCCTTCCCTGTGCATTGACGCTGACATTCCAGCACTTTTTGTGAAGTTTTTGAAAAGTTGTAAATAAAAAAATTCTAACATTACATATTTGTGTTTGTCTGTAACATATTTTATTTGTACCCAAAACAGTAATGCAGTAACATGATGTATAATTATATACAGTCAAATTTACAAGCCAGCCATTTATGATTTGACAAATTTGAATTGAACACACCTGCTGATGTGCCTACTACATGTACCAGTCATACTGTAAAAATGCAAGCTTGAACCCAGGCCTCCGTTACACATGAGTTTGTTGCCCACTGCAACCTAACCATACATGTCACACTTGTCTTCCACACATTTACCACAATACCATACTCCCTTAGGAACATGTTTCGTCTTTAGACATTTAACATGAAACCACTGTGTGCCACAGTGATCACTGTCACAGATCATTCTGCTGCCATCATCAATACCTCTGTTTATGCAGTACTGTTCAACATTAGATGACACTTTGTTGACATCATTGTTATTCACAAGCACGTATTTCTTTGAGAAATATTTAACACACAATTCTGGCATCACATACTTCGCATGAAAACTCTGTGCAACATCAGCCATGTTCTGCGAGATGTCCTAATCGGCATAGATCCGTTCCACAAGAAAGGTACAGAGCCCCCAGATCACAAAATCACAGTAGCGTCTGCCAGTCAAAAACATTTGCATCTGAATCTGGTAAAAGTACCTGTTGGAATGGTCTAACCGGTATTCACCAGTGATAGCTGTCAGACATGACACATCACACAAGTGTCCGTGTTTCAGGATAAACGGACATTTAATTTCTAAGCAGCCGAGTCCACAACATTTACACTCTACGAGTCCATGTGGACTTGCTCCGAGCTCAGTACTAGCTCACATCCTTGAGAATCAACGTTTTCGTGTTGAGAGAGTGCCTGGGCCATGTACTGTTTGCGACCAACTTCCTCATGTTGACCCAGTCAAAATTCACATTGACACCATACTGACACAGAGCAGACAGTACAGGTGGGACTGTGGCGTGGCTTCTAAAATTACAAAGGAAGATGTTAAGGGATGCTTATCTCCTGCAGAGCTACCCACAGACTATCACAATATAACTTTGCACTACCAGCACTACAGTCAGTAGGAGGGTCAGGAGATGTGGCTTCCCTGGGAAGAGAAACAGTATTAATTAGGAAAATTACGATTACTTTGCTTTTTGGACCAATGTACTCAAGTACGAATACAATTACTCAGAAAGTACGAGTATTCTGAGTACTTACGAGTACAAAGTATGATAATGATTACTCCATCTCTACTCCAGATACAGAGTGTATGGTGTTGGTTGGTCTTATAGTGTCTTGTTTGCACCAGATACAGAGTGCATGATATTGGTGTGGTCTGGTGTGGTCCAGATACAAAGTGCATGGTATTGGTTGGTCTCTCATGGTGGCTTGTGTCTTGTTTGTTCCAGATACAAAGTGCATGGTAATCCAGGTAACGGTTGGTCTCTCGTAGTGTTTTGTGTCTTTGTGCACCAGATACAGAGTGCATGGTATTGGTTGGTCTCTCATGGTGTCTTGTTTCTTATTCACTCCAGATACAAAGTGCGAGGTATTGGTTGGTCTCTCATAGTGTCTTGTGTCTTGTTTGCCCCAGATACAAAGTGCGAGGTGTTGGTTGATTTCTCATGGTAGCTGTTGTCTTGTTCACTCCAGATACAAAGTGTGAGGTATTGGTTGGTCTCTTATGGTGTCTTGTTTGCTCCAGATACAAAGTGTGAGGTATTGGTTGGTCTCTCATGGTGTATTGTGTCTTGTTTGGTCCAGATACAAAGTGCATGGTATTGGTTGGTTTATCATGGTGTCTTTTGTCTTGTTTGCTCCAGATACAAAGTACTTGGCAGTGGTTGGTCTCTCATGGTGTCTTGTGTCTTGTTTGCTCCAGATACAAAGTACATGGTATTGGTTGGTCTCTCATGGTGTCTTGTTTGTTCCAGATACAAAGTACATGGTATTGGTTGGTCTCTCATGGTGTCTTGTTTGGTCCAGATACAAAGTACATGGTATTGGTTGGTCTCTCATGGTGTCTTGTTTGTTCCAGATACAAAGTGCATGGTATTGGTTGGTCTCTCATGGTGTCTTGTTTGCTCCAGATACAAAGTACATGGTATTGGTTGGTCTCTCATGGTGTCTTGTTTGGTCCAGATACAAAGTACATGGTATTGGTTGGTCTCTCATAGTGTCTTGTTTGGTCCAGATACAAAGTACATGGTATTGGTTGGTCTCTCATGGTGTCTTGTTTGGTCCAGATACAAAGTACATGGTATTGGTTGGACTCTCATGGTGTCTTGTTTGTTCCAGATACAAAGTACATGGTATTGGTTGGTCTCTCATGGTGTCTTGTTTGCTCCAGATACAAAGTACATGGTATTGGTTGGTCTCTCATGGTGTCTTGTTTGTTCCAGATACAAAGTACATGGTATTGGTTGGTCTCTCATGGTGTCTTGTTTGGTCCAGAGACAAAGTACATGGTATTGGTTGGTTTCTCATGGTGTCTTGTTTGCTCTAGATACAAAGTGCGAGGTGTTGTGCTGGCAACGAGTGTCTAGTGCTGTCGACCACTGACTACCAGTTCCACAAACTCATAGAGAACCTCGATCACGCCTTCCTACATGGGTAAGAATACATAGGACAGTAATTTATTTATTCTTATTCAGATATACAGTTGAACAAAAGAATGATCACCTATATTTATATTAATCTGTGTAAAATATTAAAAAACACTGGTAAGCATAAATTGAAGAAAAAACTTATGGAGTTTGTATCATATAAGCAGATTTCATAACCTTGTAACACTAACAGGCACCCATTTTAGGTGTTGAAACTTAATTGAAAGGCAGAAAGTAGCATTATGAAGAAAACAGTTTGTTAACAAATCTAAGTTAACACTGAAATATTACAATGAGCATCAACTGATGTTCAAATTTATCCACTGGAGGGAAGATATTCTGGTACTTTATTGTGTGTGAATTGTGTGGAGGTCAATGTGATATGTTGAGTATGTTTCAGCCTACGACACATCACAAATGGTTACTGGGTGATAGCGCAGCACTTCTCCCACAAGATGACAGTAAGACAGGTGCAACACATGACCAATGTGACAACAAATCTGGGCAGAGGTAAAGCACGTTTATCTTTCACAGCTGCATTCATTCATTATATATCCAGCATTTGTTAACACACATTGTATATATGCGTTATTTTACTAATAGTTGGAATCTAAAAGAATTCAAACATGAACTGAAAAAAAAACAGCTAGAGAGTTGGCTCAATGTGATCACCTCCTAGAGAGTTATATATCTTGTAATGTTCCAGGGAGAGCGTGGCTCTACTTGGCTCTATGTGATCACCTCCTAGAGAGTTATATATCTTGTGATGTTCCAGGGAGAGCGTGGCTCTACTTGGCTCTATGTGATCACCTCCTAGAGAGTTATATATCTTGTGATGTTCCAGGGAGAGCGTGGCTCTACTTGGCTCTATGTGATCACCTCCTTGAGAGTTACCTCCGGTGCTTCACAGAGAACACAAAACTAGTCAAGAAATACTACGTCAGTGAAGCTCTGGTTCTTGACCAGCAGGTGAGATCACAGAAACGGAATCTTTACAGGACGAAACATGAATTTGTTGAATGCGTGAACCTGTCGATTGACATAACTAGTATTGTGATGTTGCTGCAGCAGACAATGTAGACTTACTACTCAGTATAACGGACATAAATAAACCTGACTCAAAAATGCAACCATTTGTAATTGATCTCTTCAAAAGTTCAGTGTATACTACCTATCAATGTTGAAAAACTATACAATATATACGAGATACATGAGTTGCAAATTTGATATTCCTTTTAAGTCGCACACGATTCCACTTCTTAAGATTTATGGCAATTTCTTTAGCTTTGTTACCATGTAACTAATGCTTAATGTACGTAGAAACTTGCAGTACGGTTTGTCTGTGTGCTGTGTGCATGGACATGTCCCTGTTTTGCCTGCGTACTACAGAGAAACTTGGTGTTCACAGAGGATGCAGATCCTGCTGATGTTGTCAGCCGGTTTGGAGCACATCATCTTCGAACTGGATGCCGTAAGTTACTTCACTTCCTGCTACATGTTGATACCACTCATTGAGAACTACACCAAATAAAATACCTCAGCATTCAAACACACCATTGCAGACGTCATACTCTGATCCTGTGTTGGATAGTCTGAGCTGTGTAGATTAGTCTTCCTCTAGTGTAATCACCAGTGTCATAGGCAAGAGACAAGACAGGTGTGATACACACTTGACAATCAAACTGACAGACGTACTTCATGGCATCCATTGAAGACCAACTTTGACAATGGAATCATCCAAAGGCAGCAGACATTTTAGAGTGTCAAGTACTAGAATTACACAAAATGATGGTTTGTTTGTGCATTCGGCAATCAACTTTTTTTATTATATGAGGAGAGGTAGAACTGGCAATGACAACTAATGAATGGATGAAGGCATATGGAGGTGATTTGTTAATTGTTTATATCTATACTTTTGTGTGATTTTAATGTTTTTTTACAATGTTTCTATCCATGTCTTAGTGTGATTTTTAATGGAGTGGTGGGCACAGGGTGGAGTGACAAACTGTTGATCGAGAGGGCGGTAGATCGATTCTACTTGCCACAGTTTTCAAACTAAGGCAGTTTCATTCATCTTGTATTATTCATTAATTCATATTATTGGACCCAACAGATCGTAAATGAATGTACATACATACATACATACATTCATATGTTCATGCACACACACACGCACGCACGCACGCACGCACGCACGCACGCACACATAAATCTGAGTTAGTTGATTGGAACACAGCTTTGTCGTGACAACTATGTGGACAAGGCCTACCAGTAGTGAGTGTTGGAACTGTGTACAAAACTGTACATCTACTTGACTTAATTTTGTTTTTCAGGACGTACCATATTTGGACCTGTCCAGTCACATCCAGGTGCGGCCGGAGCCAGCGGTCACATTAGATGACCACGTGTCTCTGTGCAGCATGGAGAGTAGCATGTCACAGGTAACTATAGCAGTGTTCTCTTATTTTACTGTTTCAGTGATAGCCAAAACTGTGATCACGTTCTTTGGTCAGAAAGGAGAGTAGATGTTCAATTTCATTCCATATATATCAGAATCAGGTAAGTCATATTATATTAAAATAACTTAATTTTTTCCCTCATGGGGAAATTCTCTTGTGATGTTTGAGAGATAAAAATTATTAATAAATAAACTTTCTTATACATGAGAGTACAGTAAACCAGGTTCTAAGATTGATGTATGATTAAAAATACAATAGGTAAAACATTTATTTGGAATGTAGTTTCCATATCACGCAAAAATAAATAAATAATTATTTATTTATTTATTTTAAGTTTGATCAGCTAATCAGGTAAACTAAGTGGTTGTATGTATTTCAGTGTTCAATGGCATCTCCAGCATCGCAGACGAATCTATCAGAATGCAGTGACACCACTGTCAACAGTGATGACACAAATCGACACTGTCGACGGACTGCGTCGGTGACAGATCTAGAGAAGTCGAGGATGGACCGGATCGGCAAGATCACCCCGAACGGTGACGTCGCCGTCCACAGTGACACGGGCGACCTTGAGGTCATTCACGTGAAGCGGAAAGGTCGGGGGTCAAGTCATAGGAAGTCCGTACAGAAGAGGAAGACGTCGTCTGTGGAGGTGATTGACCAGTGGCCAGGGCCGGCCAGCTTGACCAGTCCGCAGACCCCCGAGTCAGGGTACCGGTCAGTTGTTGACCGTGGCTCCCCCTGTTGCAAGAGTCTCAACGACGGCGAGAGCTTCATGGACAGAAGTCTCCAGCAGGTGGCGCCACCAGAGGTTGCTGTGACGTCACAGTCATTGAGCGGTGTCGATTGTGTCGCAGCGTCGACAAGTTTCCAGACATTTTTTAGCGCCGATATTAATTGGACCGGGTCAGAGACAGCACAACGGCCGGAGACAGCTGACCATCATGTGTTGGACAGCGGTCACTTGGACAGACATTCAGAGGTGGACGGTGGACAACTGACCGCAGACACACGGATTATGTCTGGACAATATTTGCCTAATTCTAGTCAAAATACATCCAAACCTGCATGTGACAGTAACAACGCCATTTCATTGGTCAATGGAATCGATGTCTCTTCCATTGAGAGCGGCTGCGGTAACCATGGCAATAGCGAAAGCTGTGCGAGACCGGTGAGAGAACTCTCGATTTATGACGATTGTCCAGAGAATACCGCCGGGAACTCTGGGATAGATAGCGATAATGCAGGCGGCAAGGACGTTGACTCTGTGAGCGATGTCATGAACGACAGCGCTTACAGTGAGCCAAAGGATGCACAGGACATGCCATTGGTCAATTCGCTGTCATGTGACAAGCGTGGCAATAACAACAACAAGGAGATACTGTCTGAGGGATGCTCGCCAGAAGTTTTAGATGATAGCGTCATTCATCGGAAGGAACACAAGTAGGTGTAAATAATCTATCCTGCCCTGGTAGTCCGACAGTCAAGGGCGTAACCCCTGTTGCCTGCAATTTTTTTGCTTATTTTTAAATCTGTTTAGTACAGATTTTCATGTACAAATTTTTTTAAAGTTAAAAGGTCCCAGATGGTCATTCATATTTTTGAAAGACATACATAATTGAAATATCAAAACCATCATTTTTTATTTGAAAGTATCTGAAGAAAACGTTATGGCAATTGTACATATGGTAATTTTGTTACACTTATTGTCTAGTTTCAGCCAATTTACACACAATCATGACTCAGAGTAAAATTTCACTGTATGTATCTGGAAAAACACGTGTAAGGCCATAGCTTCTTGTAAACACATTTTCTTGAAACAACATTGAACTGAAGCATGGACACATTTTTGGCATACACCTCCTTTTGTAGAGTGGACAACAACCTGATTCTTCTGCTCACTCTGGACATCTTTGAAGATGAAGATGAACGTTTCATGAAGGTAACTGGTCACCTGGGCTGGGCACAAGATGCTGGCAGAATAGAAGACAGGGTTCTGCATTGTTCTCTTTCAGACCTCATAAGCCAACCCTCAGTGGGACTCGCCTGTGAAACTGATAACAAACCCATAGGACACATGCATACCTGATGTGGAAATTGCGAACGTAGTTATAGGCTTTCAGACAGTATTTTCCAGCCAGCGTATCTTCAACTAGTTTTAAGAACATTTTATTAATCAATAAAAAACTTATAAACACCTGCCATGATTAATGCGAGGGGCCAGCTCTTAGGTTTTATTTTTTATTTAATCTTATGTTCTTATAACTACAACATTCTTGTTGAAGGTTTAGTGCCTGCCAGTTTGTGTTTAGTTTCTTTATTAACCTCAGAACAATGTTTGCAATTTGAAAGATTCCACCTGCAACACATTCAAATCGTAAACAAAACAGTTTCAAAACAAAACTGATTATCAATAATGCTTAGACGCGCAGAGTTAACTGAAATACCCTTTCCCACATTCTAGACAGCAGTCATTCCATGAAAAAGTTACTGCGTGACCAATTCTGGGCAGAAGAGCTGGCCCCTACCATAATACATGCCATGTTGCTTCGTGTCTGAATATGTGACGCTGTCATTAATGCGTTTTGTTTGTAACAGATGTTTCGTAGTCATCTCGGCCACACTGAAGGAGAACTTCGGCCCATCTTCGTCCTCATCTCCAGTCGTGCTCTCTACATTCTAACCTCCACCAGTGGAGAGGCACACTTCCACAAAGAGGCTGTGGTTACATACAAAGAGCTTGATTACATTTCTGTAAGTTGTATACAGCGTTCATTTATAGATTATTCGTTTTCCGTTTAAATTAACATTTAGATGGAACCATATTAAACTTAAACAGATATTGGTTTTTGGCAAATGTCTATTTAATAAAAAAACCAAGGCAAATATTTTGTTTTCATTGGTTGTAGAGGGGACATAATTTTATACGTAGCAGTAGACAGCAGTGGTATTCAAATTAAAAGAACCACTTGAACTGCAACATGGCTGAATAATTCCCAGTGAGGTTAAAATGCGGTTTGGTGAACTCTTCTGCAAGGGGCAAAATGTAATTGATTACTGTTTGTTGGATGCGCATATGGATTAGACAAACAGTTTGCATCAGACTGTAATTGTTTACACATGTGTATTACGCTACAGGCCTACACTGTTGGTGTTGTAATGACGAAGTTGTTGTTTTTTCGCTGTTGCCAGTTGAGCCTCAACTTCCAAGTGATCAATATCGTGTGCACAAACCGCCGCAAACAGCTCTGGGTGACAACTGCCGACGGCCAACTCACAAAGTACGTGTTCTCTCAGACCGCACCGGAGCATGCATATGTCGTTCTGTTCTTGGCTTTACTGAATCATCTAGTACTGATTTACTTTTTGTCCCTAAATTCAGTCCTAATTTTGTGACTTGGGTATTTGCTGTGGGTTTACTCTTTGGAATATGATTACTTCTGGTGTTAAATCAGTTGGAAATATTGATAAATTCCACCGTCATTTAAAGACACCTTTGCAACCTTGCCTATTCCCCATAGCTCCCTGGCGTATCAATCAATCTGATGATGACTAGAATTGTTTATTGACTCTGAGATTGATTAATCCTTTTGTATTGGTGCATCTCTGTCTTCTCTGAGCTTGGTTTCTAAGGATTTAGGCACAACAAAAGTTACCTAATTATTATTATTGTCCATAGCTTTCTTTAGATTTACAGTGGAGAAAGGTGTAGCATATGTGAATCTAAATATGTGCGTCTTGCATTTCTGCATACAAGCAAAATTCATGTTTTTTTTAAATATTGCAGCCGCAACAATGATTTAATTTCATCTGGAGAAATGAAAACTTACCAAAATTCCTACCCTTATTTCTTGCAGGTCAATAGTAGGCACCATTGATAATGTGATTCGGCAGAGTGACCTTGACCTGCTGCGACTGAGCGTGCTCACTGATGCAACTACTCAGAAGATTGCGCTCAAGAAATGGGTGGCGCAGGAGAATGGACAACAGGTGTGGAACCTTCTTATGAGAGACTAACTGTCCACTGTAGCCTACGAGCCTTCTTATGAGAGACTTAACTGTCCACTGTAGCCTAGGAGCCTTCTTATGAGAGACTAACTGTCCACTGTAGCCTACGAGCCTTCTTATGAGAGACTAACTGTCCACTGTAGCCTACGAGCCTTCTTATGAGAGACTAACTGTCCACTGTAGCCTACGAGCCTTCTTATGAGAGACTAACTGTCCACTGTAGCCTAGAAGCCTTCTTATGAGAGACTAACTGTCGATTGTAGCCTAGGAGCCTTCTTATGAGAGACTAACTGTCCACTGTAGCCTAGGAGCCTTCCTATGAGAGACTAACTGTCCACTGTAGCCTAGGAGCCTTCTTATGAGAGACTAACTGTCCACTGTAGCCTAGGAGCCTTCTTATGAGAGACTAACTGTCCACTGTAGCCTAGGAGCCTTCTTATGAGAGACTAACTGTCCACTGTAGCCTAGGAGCCTTCTTATGAGAGACTAACTGTCCACTGTAGCCTAGGAGCCTTCTTATGACAGACTAACTGTCCACTGTAGCCTAGAAGCCTTCTTATGAGAGATTAACTGTCCATTGTAGACTAGCAGCCTTCTTATGAGAGACTAACTGTCCACTGTAGCCTAGGAGCCTTCTTATGAGAGACTAACTGTCCACTGTAGCCTAGGAGCCTTCTTATGAGAGACTAACTGTCGATTGTAGCCTAGGAGCCTTCCTATGAGAGACTAACTGTCCACTGTAGCCTAGGAGCCTTATTATGAGAGACTAACTGTCCACTGTAGCCTAGGAGCCTTCCTATGAGAGACTAACTGTCCACTGTAGCCT
Organism: Oasisia sp. SBJ-2009; assembly: GCA_964017155.1. Classification (NCBI taxonomy): domain Eukaryota; kingdom Metazoa; phylum Annelida; class Polychaeta; order Sabellida; family Siboglinidae; genus Oasisia; species Oasisia sp. SBJ-2009. The sequence goes on along the minus strand of OZ024862.1, from coordinate 43,127,771 downwards.
AGGAGCCTTCTTATGAGAGACTAACTGTCCACTGTAGCCTAGGAGCCTTCTTATGAGAGACTAACTGTCCACTGTAGCCTAGGAGCCTTCTTATGAGAGACTAACTGTCCACTGTAGCCTAGGAGCCTTCTTATGAGGAGACTAACTGTCCACTGTAGCCTAGGAGCCTTCTTATGAGAGACTAACTGTCCACTGTAGCCTAGAAGCCTTCTTATGAGAGACTAACTGTCCACTGTAGCCTAGAAGCCTTCTTATGAGAGACTAACTGTCCACTGTAGCCTAGGAGCCTTCTTATGAGGAGACTAACTGTCCACTGTAGCCTAGGAGCCTTCTTATGAGAGACTAACTGTCCACTGTAGCCTAGGAGCCTTCTTGTGAGAGACTAACTGTCCACTGTAGCCTAGAAGCCTTCTTATGAGGAGACTAACTGTCCACTGTAGCCTAGGAGCCTTCTTATGAGAGACTAACTGTCCACTGTAGCCTAGGAGCCTTCTTATGAGGAGACTAACTGTCCACTGTAGCCTAGAAGCCTTCTTATGAGGAGACTAACTGTCCACTGTAGCCTAGGAGCCTTCTTATGAGAGACTAACTGTCCACTGTAGCCTAGGAGCCTTCTTATGAGGAGACTAACTGTCCACTGTAGCCTAGGAGCCTTCTTATGAGAGACTAACTGTCCACTGTAGCCTAGGAGCCTTCTTATGAGAGACTAACTGTCCACTGTAGCCTAGGAGCCTTCTTATGAGGAGACTAACTGTCCACTGTAGCCTAGGAGCCTTCTTATGAGAGACTAACTGTCCACTGTAGCCTAGGAGCCTTCTTATGAGAGACTAACTGTCCACTGTAGCCTAGGAGCCTTCTTATAAGAGACTAACTGTCCACTGTAGCCTAGGAGCCTTCTTATGAGAGACTAACTGTCCACTGTAGCCTAGGAGCCTTCTTATGAGGAGACTAACTGTCCACTGTAGCCTAGGAGCCTTCTTATGAGAGACTAACTGTCCACTGTAGCCTAGGAGCCTTCTTATGAGAGACTAACTGTCCACTGTAGCCTAGGAGCCTTCTTATGAGAGACTAACTGTCCACTGTAGCCTAGGAGCCTTCTTATGAGAGACTAACTGTCCACTGTAGCCTAGGAGCCTTCTTATGAGAGACTAACTGTCCACTGTAGCCTAGGAGCCTTCTTATGAGGAGACTAACTGTCCACTGTAGCCTAGGAGCCTTCTTATGAGAGACTAACTGTCCACTGTAGCCTAGGAGCCTTCTTATGAGAGACTAACTGTCCACTGTAGCCTAGGAGCCTTCTTATGAGAGACTAACTGTCCACTGTAGCCTAGGAGCCTTCTTATGAGAGACTAACTGTCCACTGTAGCCTAGGAGCCTTCTTATGAGAGACTAACTGTCCACTGTAGCCTAGGAGCCTTCTTATGAGAGACTAACTGTCCACTGTAGCCTAGGAGCCTTCTTATGAGGAGACTAACTGTCCACTGTAGCCTAGGAGCCTTCTTATGAGAGACTAACTGTCCACTGTAGCCTAGGAGCCTTCTTATGAGAGACTAACTGTCCACTGTAGCCTAGGAGCCTTCTTATGAGGAGACTAACTGTCCACTGTAGCCTAGGAGCCTTCTTATGAGAGACTAACTGTCCACTGTAGCCTAGGAGCCTTCTTATGAGGAGACTAACTGTCCACTGTAGCCTAGGAGCCTTCCTATGAGAGACTAACTGTCCACTGTAGCCTAGGAGCCTTCTTATGAGAGACTAACTGTCCACTGTAGCCTAGGAGCCTTCTTATGAGAGACTAACTGTCCACTGTAGCCTAGGAGCCTTCCTATGAGAGACTAACTGTCCACTGTAGCCTAGGAGCCTTCTTATGAGAGACTAACTGTCCACTGTAGCCTAGGAGCCTTCTTATGAGGAGACTAACTGTCCACTGTAGCCTAGGAGCCTTCCTATGAGAGACTAACTGTCCACTGTAGCCTAGGAGCCTTCTTATGAGAGACTAACTGTCCACTGTAGCCTAGGAGCCTTCTTATGAGAGACTAACTGTCCACTGTAGCCTAGGAGCCTTCTTATGAGAGACTAACTGTCCACTGTAGCCTAGGAGCCTTCTTATGAGAGACTAACTGTCCACTGTAGCCTAGGAGCCTTCCTATGAGAGACTAACTGTCCACTGTAGCCTAGGAGCCTTCTTATGAGAGACTAACTGTCCACTGTAGCCTAGGAGCCTTCTTATGAGAGACTAACTGTCCACTGTAGCCTAGGAGCCTTCTTATGAGAGACTAACTGTCCACTGTAGCCTAGGAGCCTTCTTATGAGAGACTAACTGTCCACTGTAGCCTAGGAGCCTTCTTATGAGGAGACTAACTGTCCACTGTAGCCTAGGAGCCTTCTTATGAGAGACTAACTGTCCACTGTAGCCTAGGAGCCTTCTTATGAGAGACTAACTGTCCACTGTAGCCTAGGAGCCTTCTTATGAGAGACTAACTGTCCACTGTAGCCTAGGAGCCTTCTTATGAGAGACTAACTGTCCACTGTAGCCTAGGAGCCTTCTTATGAGAGACTAACTGTCCACTGTAGCCTAGGAGCCTTCTTATGAGAGACTAACTGTCCACTGTAGCCTAGGAGCCTTCTTATGAGGAGACTAACTGTCCACTGTAGCCTAGGAGCCTTCTTATGAGAGACTAACTGTCCACTGTAGCCTAGGAGCCTTCTTATGAGAGACTAACTGTCCACTGTAGCCTAGGAGCCTTCTTATGAGGAGACTAACTGTCCACTGTAGCCTAGGAGCCTTCTTATGAGAGACTAACTGTCCACTGTAGCCTAGGAGCCTTCTTATGAGGAGACTAACTGTCCACTGTAGCCTAGGAGCCTTCTTATGAGAGACTAACTGTCCACTGTAGCCTAGGAGCCTTCTTATGAGGAGACTAACTGTCCACTGTAGCCTAGGAGCCTTCTTATGAGAGACTAACTGTCCACTGTAGCCTAGGAGCCTTCTTATGAGAGACTAACTGTCCACTGTAGCCTAGGAGCCTTCTTATGAAAGACTAACTGTCCACTGTAGCCTAGGAGCCTTCTTATGAGAGACTAACTGTCCACTGTAGCCTAGGAGCCTTCTTATGAGAGACTAACTGTCCACTGTAGCCTAGGAGCCTTCTTATGAGGAGAATAACTGTCCCCTGTAGCCTAGGAGCCTTCTTATGAGAGACTAACTGTCCACTGTAGCCTAGGAGCCTTCTTATGAGGAGAATAACTGTCCCCTGTAGCCTAGGAGCCTTCTTATGAGAGACTAACTGTCCACTGTAGCCTAGGAGCCTTCTTATGAGAGACTAACTGTCCACTGTAGCCTAGGAGCCTTCTTATGAGGAGAATAACTGTCCACTGTAGCCTAGGAGCCTTCTTATGAGAGACTAACTGTCCACTGTAGCCTAGGAGCCTTCTTATGAAAGACTAACTGTCCACTGTAGCCTAGGAGCCTTCTTATGAGAGACTAACTGTCCACTGTAGCCTAGGAGCCTTCTTATGAGAGACTAACTGTCCACTGTAGCCTAGGAGCCTTCTTATGAGGAGAATAACTGTCCCCTGTAGCCTAGGAGCCTTCTTATGAGAGACTAACTGTCCACTGTAGCCTAGGAGCCTTCTTATGAGGAGAATAACTGTCCCCTGTAGCCTAGGAGCCTTCTTATGAGAGACTAACTGTCCACTGTAGCCTAGGAGCCTTCTTATGAGAGACTAACTGTCCACTGTAGCCTAGGAGCCTTCTTATGAGAGACTAACTGCCCCCTGTAGCCTAGGAGCCTTCTTATGAGAGACTAACTGTCCACTGTAGCCTAGGAGCCTTCCTATGAGAGACTAACTGTCCACTGTAGCCTAGGAGCCTTCTTATGAGAGACTAACTGTCCCCTGTAGCCTAGGAGCCTTCTTATGAGAGACTAACTGTCCACTGTAGCCTAGGAGCCTTCTTATGAGAGACTAACTGTCCACTGTAGCCTAGGAGCCTTCTTATGAGGAGACTAACTGTCCACTGTAGCCTAGGAGCCTTCTTATGAGAGACTAACTGTCCACTGTAGCCTAGGAGCCTTCTTATGAGAGACTAACTGTCCACTGTAGCCTAGGAGCCTTCTTATGAGGAGACTAACTGTCCACTGTAGCCTAGGAGCCTTCTTATGAGAGACTAACTGTCCACTGTAGCCTAGGAGCCTTCTTATGAGGAGACTAACTGTCCACTGTAGCCTAGGAGCCTTCTTATGAGAGACTAACTGTCCACTGTAGCCTAGGAGCCTTCTTATGAGGAGACTAACTGTCCACTGTAGCCTAGGAGCCTTCTTATGAGAGACTAACTGTCCACTGTAGCCTAGGAGCCTTCTTATGAGAGACTAACTGTCCACTGTAGCCTAGGAGCCTTCTTATGAAAGACTAACTGTCCACTGTAGCCTAGGAGCCTTCTTATGAGAGACTAACTGTCCACTGTAGCCTAGGAGCCTTCTTATGAGAGACTAACTGTCCACTGTAGCCTAGGAGCCTTCTTATGAGGAGAATAACTGTCCCCTGTAGCCTAGGAGCCTTCTTATGAGAGACTAACTGTCCACTGTAGCCTAGGAGCCTTCTTATGAGGAGAATAACTGTCCCCTGTAGCCTAGGAGCCTTCTTATGAGAGACTAACTGTCCACTGTAGCCTAGGAGCCTTCTTATGAGAGACTAACTGTCCACTGTAGCCTAGGAGCCTTCTTATGAGGAGAATAACTGTCCACTGTAGCCTAGGAGCCTTCTTATGAGAGACTAACTGTCCACTGTAGCCTAGGAGCCTTCTTATGAAAGACTAACTGTCCACTGTAGCCTAGGAGCCTTCTTATGAGAGACTAACTGTCCACTGTAGCCTAGGAGCCTTCTTATGAGAGACTAACTGTCCACTGTAGCCTAGGAGCCTTCTTATGAGAGACTAACTGTCCACTGTAGCCTAGGAGCCTTCTTATGAGAGACTAACTGTCCACTGTAGCCTAGGAGCCTTCTTATGAGAGACTAACTGTCCACTGTAGCCTAGGAGCCTTCTTATGAAAGACTAACTGTCCACTGTAGCCTAGGAGCCTTCTTATGAGAGACTAACTGTCCACTGTAGCCTAGGAGCCTTCTTATGAGGAGAATAACTGTCCCCTGTAGCCTAGGAGCCTTCTTATGAGAGACTAACTGTCCACTGTAGCCTAGGAGCCTTCTTATGAGAGACTAACTGTCCACTGTAGCCTAGGAGCCTTCTTATGAGAGACTAACTGTCCACTGTAGCCTAGGAGCCTTCTTATGAGAGACTAACTGTCCCCTGTAGCCTAGGAGCCTTCTTATGAGAGACTAACTGTCCACTGTAGCCTAGGAGCCTTCTTATGAGAGACTAACTGTCCACTGTAGCCTAGGAGCCTTCTTATGAGAGACTAACTGTCCCCTGTAGCCTAGGAGCCTTCTTATGAGAGACTAACTGTCCACTGTAGCCTAGGAGCCTTCTTATGAGAGACTAACTGTCCACTGTAGCCTAGAAGCCTTCTTATGAGAGACTAACTGTCCACTGTAGCCTAGGAGCCTTCTTATGAGGAGACTAACTGTCCACTGTAGCCTAGGAGCCTTCTTATGAGAGACTAACTGTCCACTGTAGCCTAGGAGCCTTCTTATGAGAGACTAACTGTCCACTGTAGCCTAGGAGCCTTCTTATGAGAGACTAACTGTCCACTGTAGCCTAGGAGCCTTCTTATGAGAGACTAACTGTCCACTGTAGCCTAGGAGCCTTCTTATGAAAGACTAACTGTCCACTGTAGCCTAGGAGCCTTCTTATGAGAGACTAACTGTCCACTGTAGCCTAGGAGCCTTCTTATGAGGAGAATAACTGTCCCCTGTAGCCTAGGAGCCTTCTTATGAGAGACTAACTGTCCACTGTAGCCTAGGAGCCTTCTTATGAGAGACTAACTGTCCACTGTAGCCTAGGAGCCTTCTTATGAGAGACTAACTGTCCACTGTAGCCTAGGAGCCTTCTTATGAGAGACTAACTGTCCCCTGTAGCCTAGGAGCCTTCTTATGAGAGACTAACTGTCCACTGTAGCCTAGGAGCCTTCTTATGAGAGACTAACTGTCCCCTGTAGCCTAAGCCAGACAGTGAAAGGCTACCTTCCTAAGCAGGAGACTGATTCCCCTCCCCCTGTGACACATAACTGACGCCATTTTATAGTGTAATTTTAATAGGTATTTAAATTTGTTTTATAATGGTTTATTTATATATAAATTCTGAGCACATTGATTAATGTTTAGTTAGAGTTCGTGCGATGTAAGAAGTATTATTATTATTTTAATTACAGATTTTTATGCTTTCCCACAAATATTGACAGTTTTATTTTAACATTCTGATCTTCATTAGTATCTTCAAACATTCTTGTAAAATATTTTTAATAATCATATCCAAAACTTTTAATACATTACATTTTACATATCATATTGACAGTTTATTGACAAAGTTATTCTACCATCATATCTGTTTTTTACTTTTGCTACATACATGTAAACTAAGTTGTCTTGGAACCAGTTTTATTCCTGTGTAGCTGGTAGTGGTTGCATGTTGAGCTTGCCTTGCCTTGCTTGCCTTGCCTTGCCTTGCCTATCCTGTAGTCTCAGTGGACCGTTGGGGCACCACAGATGACTTGGCAACCAGCTCCCTCCACTCCTCTCGTCTCTCGGCTTTCCTCATGGCGGCGCCCAGTGTCAAGCCCGTCCATTCCGGGATGTTGTCTTCCCATCTCTTTCTCTGCCTGCCTCGTCTTCTCCCTCCTTGGACCGTACCTTGCATGACCGTCTTGGCAAACCCTGTTGATCTTGTAATGTGGCCGTACCATCTCAGTTTTCGTTGTTTAACTGTGGTCAGGAGGTCTTCGTGCGGTCCAATGGCTTGACGGGTTCTGTTTCGGACCTCTTCGTTGGTGATGTGTTCTCTGTACGTGATGCCGAGGAGTTTTCTGAGGCATCTCATCTCCATGGCCTGTATCCTTTTCTCGGTTTCTGCTGTTAATGTCCAAGACTCACAGGCGTACAGGAATATGGACATGACTAGGGAGCGCATCAGTCTGATCTTTGAGCTGAGCGCTATATTCCTGTCATTCCAAATGGTCTTGAGTTTGGCGAGTGCTGCTGTGGCCTGGGCGATCCTGGCGAGAATTTCAGGTTTAGATCCTTCATCTGTAATGATTGCTCCCAGATATTTGAATCGGTTGACGCAATCTAGTTTCTCGCCGTTGACCCTGATGTCAGTGCTGAAGCCATTGGTGTTGTTGGTCATCAGTTTGGTCTTTTCTGCATTGATCTGCATGCCGAAGGCTGTAGAAGTCTTATCAATGCGCTCCACCAATTCAGCTAGCTCGTCTTCCCTTCCTGCCAGGCCGTCTATGTCGTCGGCAAAACGCAAGTTTGTGGTATTTCTGCCACCAATGCTGACTGTCCCTTTATGGTCATTCAGTGCGTCAGTCATAATTCTCTCCAAGAAGATGTTGAAGAGGGTGGGGGAGAGCACACAGCCTTGTCTTACTCCGACGGTAGTTCTGAACCAGTCCCCTATGCTGTTGTTAAGGTAGACTGCGCTGGTGGCCTTTTCATAGAGGTTCTGTATCATTCTGATCAGGTTGGCGTTGATGTTGAAATGCTTCATGGTGGCCCATAGTGCTGCATGCCATACCCTGTCGAATGCCTTCTTGAAGTCAATGAAGACGTGATAGAGGTCTTGCTGGTGTTGGAGGTACTTCTCGCACAATACCCTAAGGTTGAAGATCTGCTCTGTTGTGCTGCGTCCTGGTCTGAAGCCAGCTTGTTCCTCGGCAATGATCTTTTCCGCTTGCGGCTTCAGTCGGTTCAGCAAGATTTTCAGCATAACTTTGCTCGGGTGGCTGATGAGGCTGATGGTACGATAATTCTGGCATAGCTGTAGGTTGCCTTTCTTGGGGAGGGTGATGATGAGAGATTGGGTCCACGGCGTGGGCCACTCCCCTGTCTGCCAGATCTTGTTGCAGATAGTCAGTAGGGCGCATGTTGAGCACAGGAAGTATAAGATAATTCAGTTTACATTTGATGAGCTTCTGTGTTTCATAAGTTTTGTCACAGCGTGGTGATGGTTCAACAAACAAACAAACAAACAAACAAACAAACAAACAAACAAACAAACAAACAGATCTTGTGACTTAAGGAAACTCACTATTAGCATATCTGATGGCCATCGGCAATCCTCATTCAGAACTGGTTTTGTTCATCCTCTCTTCTCTTGATGGTGCAACAAACAAACCACTCGAAGTTAGTTTTAATTCCTCCATTGTACCGGAAAGAAAAGTACCTGTACAACTGTTATTCGAATTGAATGAGCATTTTTACAAAAATGTTGTGACATCTGGATCAACATTTTCACAAAGATCTTGTGACATTGCCAGTTGACAGATGTCACCATTCTGTGCTACGTCTTGGTGCACTGGGAAGACGCCCACAATGTCGCAGACGGACGGCGGCGGTTTGGCATCACACACGAAGGTACTCTCCTTCACAAGACGCCTGGCACCATGTTCACTGGCGCCATCTGGAGATCATCCTACTTTGTTCTTCGGTGAGTGGCCAAACGATGGTTTATTCAAATAGTTTTCGGCCCAGTTTTGGGATTGACAGAATTATCATACCTAAGGGTGGTGATGAACTTGATAGCAATTTTGTGTGTGAATGAACCCATGTTTGAATCCTTGGCTGCCATTTGGAATTTGCCTCAATGCTCCCCTCACTCAGCTGTATGAGTACCTGGCTATAGACGGAGGTGGATGTTGGTGTGTAAAGAGTCTTTACACATAACTTGCAGTGGGGATGAATGTTTTCCTGAGAGGTTGAGATGGTGTTCGAATGAACAGGTTTGCCATGAAGTAAATAAATCTAATACTTTACAGTACTCTACCCAGTGGAACCTGATGATTTAAACCATAATCTTATAATATACGAGGTATGTCCATTAGTCATCTTGTGAAAGAAGGGTGTGTTTGGGAATGAGCTCCTAGCTTCTTTCAAAGGGATTTAAAATGCGTTCTTCAGAATGAGCTCCTACATTGCACAGTATTTGGCAATTTTGATTGAGGTTATTTTCACAATGATTTTGAGCCAGATAGCAATCTATGTGATTATTTACATCATTCATGCTGCAGACATCGCTATCTGGCTCAAAACCATTGTGTTACATCAGTATGCTGACAATATGAATGTGTCTGTGACATGTTTCAGTGGCAGTGTGTTACATCAGTATGCTGACAATGTGAATGTGTCTGTGACATGTTTCAGTGGCAGTGTGTTACATCAGTATGCTGACAATGTGACTGTGTCTGACATGTTTCAGTGGCAGTGTGTTACATCAGTATGCTGACAATGTGAATGTGTCTGTGACATGTTTCAGTGGCAGTGTGTTACATCAGTATGCTGACAATATGAATGTGTCTGTGACATGTTTCAGTGGCAGTGTGTTACATCAGTATGCTGACAATATGAATGTGTCTGACATGTTTCAGTGGCAGTGTGTTACATCAGTATGCTGACAATGTGACTGTGTCTGACATGTTTCAGTGGCAGTGTGTTACATCAGTATGCTGACAATATGAATGTGTCTGACATGTTTCAGTGGCAGTGTGTTACATCAGTATGCTGACAATATGAATGTGTCTGTGACATGTTTCAGTGGCAGTGTGTTACATCAGTATGCTGACAATATGAATGTGTCTGACATGTTTCAGTGGCAGTGTGTTACATCAGTATGCTGACAATATGAATGTGTCTGTGACATGTTTCAGTGGCAGTGTGTTACATCAGTATGCTGACAATGTGACTGTGTCTGACATGTTTCAGTGGCAGTGTGTTACATCAGTATGCTGACAGTCACAAGTCTGCATCTCTTATGACTGTACAACTGAAGTAAGTTCTTTCATGTGCATCGATTGTGTACTTTATATCTAAGAGTCAGAATATAGTCGTAATGGTGCAAACACATAAGTATGTAAGAGAGCATACTGTAAGAAGGTGAAACCCACAACACATAAATACTAGATATAAAATAATTTACTATACAGCTGTACTTAGTAATAGTTAAAGAATATGACTTTTGTATTAATAAACCATTGTATAAGAAATATTTATAATATTCTGATTTATTTAAAAATTCCCATTCAACCCTTGTAGAAACAATCTAAATTGATAGTTTTTGTTTAATATGTTATGTGCTGTGTAACTTCTATGTACCAATAAAATACGTACATTTCAACTTGATGTAACTCATGCTGCACAATTGATTGGATCATATTGAAACACTTTCTCACCTCCAGCTGTGAAGAGTGCACTGGCTGCCGTCGCATGTCTCAGGCGGAGCGCAAACATTGTTTTGAGATCATCCTGTCAGATGGCAGCACCGTGCAGCTGTGCGCAGCGTCAGAGGTTGATCTTCAGTCGTGGCTACAGAGTCTGTGTGAAGTGGTCGCTGACAGCATCTCGGTAGGTCGTGCCTTCTGCTTCAGAGGAACTAACTAACAGTGGGGAGCGGTGGTTGCGTGGTAGAGCGCCGGACAGGCAATCGAGGGTACCGTGGTTCAATCCCACCTGCCGCCGTTTCGAAACTTAGGCAATTTCGTTCACCTCACATTGCCTGTGTCTTTCGGAAGAGACACTAAAAGCCGGTGGTCCCTTCTATCAGGTGTCTATGCCAGGGGAAGTAAAAGATCCCACACGGGGGTAAATGTCTAACCTGTAGTGGACTCACTAATTTTAAAGGATAACTCTGAAAACCAAGCTCGACAATACTCTAGTGACAAACATGTGGCTAACATAGAGTGATGAGCTAACCATAAGAAGAAGAAGAACTGCGTGTGAGCCACCATGGACCCATCACGTCAAGTCTGTTGTGAAGTTGCACAGGCCTAATGTGTACATGAGTCAGAAATAACTGTTCAGGACATATCTCATCAGTTTCGTGATTTTTTTCAGTTTACCGTTCACTGTCCAGTTTATTTCCTTAGCAGATAACCCTAAACTAATCAAATCTGTGCACCCTCTTATTAAGACACTATAGGCAATATGAGTAAAATAATCTTGTTTCTCAAAATGTCGCCATACTATTATAAACCCAGCCCATGGGAGGGGAGTGTCTGTCATGTTGTTGTGATGAGATGTTGTTGTGTCCCCAGCCCATGGGAGGGGAGTGTCTGTCATGTTGTTGTGATGATATGTTGTTGTGTCTCCAGCCTATGGGAGGGGAGTGTCTGTCATGTTGTTGTGATGAGATGTTGTGTCCCCAGCCCATGGGAGGGGAGTGTCTGTCATGTTGTTGTGATGAGATGTTGTTGTGTCCCTAGCCCATGGGAGGGGAGTGTCTGTCATGTTGTTGTGATGAGACGTTGTTGTGTCCCCAGCCTATTGGAGGGGAGTGTCTGCCATGTTGTTGTGATGAGATGTTGTTGTGTCCCTAGCCCATGGGAGGGTAGTGTCTGTCATATTGTTGTGATGAGATGTTGTTGTGTCCCTAGCCCATGGGAGGGGAGTGTCTGTCGTGTTGTTGTGATGAGATGTTGTTGTGTCCCCAGCCTATGGGAGGGAGGAGAGTGTCTCATGTTGTTGTGATGAGATGTTGTTGTGTCCCCAGCCCATGGGAGCGGAGTGTCTGCCCTGCTGTTGTGTCCTCACAACATCCAAGATCCTCATGTGTCACGAAGATGTCCAGACAAACTTTGTGCGGACTCTCGGCTCAGCGAATGTGACGGACACAACCTCCATCCTGGTTGATTCCGGCACACCCTACTACTGTGTCCTGGTGAGCACACCTTTATGCACGATTAGGTTCTTCTTTAAGGAGACCCGCGGGTCGAGAAATTAATAAAAATACGTTTTTTAGATCATGTCATTTTCACATGCATTGACATCTTATAGAGCTCTGTGCAAGAGCATATTTCAATATTTGAAGAATAAATACCAATAAAAACATCATTTATAACATGCCCCTCGTTCTTCAAGAAGCACAATCCAGCGTGGTAGCCATTTTTAAATGTCCGGGAATGACTAAAAAGAACGTTCGAGTCCAGAGACATGCCGCCTAGTAAATCCGCCATATTTGTAACCGTCTTGTCCGGAAGTTTACGCGTAACCGGATGTGGTGTTCTGGGAGTTCTAGAATATAATTATATGCATCTATTGTGGGAAAATGAATGCGACCTCTACTGCCATATAAGGATTTGTTACGCGATCCACGGCTCATTATAATATCGCGTAGATTTCTAATCCAATGAACGCGCGGGGCGCTCCAATGATCGCATCATCGCCCAATCAGCGCCGTTTCCGGCAGCTGCAGGATGAGTTAGCAAATGGCGTCGACCGGGAAAAAGTTTACCACTCGACATGGATTTGGGCTCAAAAAGAGAAAGAGGAATAGAGGTGGAGCCGGCAGACCAACGACGACAGGTGTGTAAATATAAAATGCACAATCGTAGTGTAACAGATCTTAGTATATTGCTAAAAATAATGCGTAAATGGACTTTATGACCGACAGAGACCGTGGGCATGGCAACATGTAAACAACGCTGTCGTTAGTAACGCTTACGTTTAGGCTTTTCCCGCCTTTAGCAAAGTATCCAAGACCAAGGTGCGTGCCACTGGTAGTTTAGCACTAGATTTGGCAATAAATATCTAGTTGTTTACTGATAATAATATGTTTAATAATACATTTCATGATTCTCATTTTCATGATTTGTTATTTTGGAATATTTTTTATTTCAAAACTAAAACATTTTGGCATGGCTATTCAGCATTCCTAATTATGGCTGTAGCTTATACAACTAACCTAGATGGCTATAATTAAATATAATTTCATGGCTATTTGCTATAAACAGGCATAGTGGCAGTAGTAATTATATTTATTTTGTACAATTTGTACAGTAAATCACGACAGTCACATAATACAATCAGCATTGCTAAAATGAGTTGTTTCATTGTTTCAGCAACAGATGAAGTGACACCCAACGATAGCTATCTGTCCCTCACTTCACTTCACTCCGCATCTGCCAGTCACCGCAAGATGGTATTGCTGTCACCTCCAGACAAACTAGTGGAGACTGCCTCAACTTCTGCACCACCAGACGACCACTTTGTGCTGCTTCACACCGCGAAGTTGAACCAACTTGTTGGTACACTTGCATGCCCGCAGTGCAGCGCTGAAGGAATTCATGTTGCAGAAACTGACGTGAAAGGCTATGCTGTGCAACTTTGCTTGATATGCGACACCTGTGGCACCGATCTGTCAAGTGTCTATTCATCGCCAAAGCTGCCGACATGCGACAACCCTACTCGCCAGCCATATATGATCAACCACCTTGCAGTTCTTGCAGCACGTGAAGGTGGCATCAACCAGACAGGGCTGGTGAGGCTGACAACGCTGATGAACATCAAGGGTGGTGTCCACCACAAAACTTTCAGCTCGATCTCCGACACGCTGAAACAGAAGATGTTTGGTACTGCGTCAGCTGCCATGGTTGAGGCCCATGACACCGTACGACGTGTCTACCAAGAGATCCATGGACCTTGTGATGGACCACTGCACATTTCAGTGAGCTATGATGGCTCCTGGAAGACCAGAGGCTTCAATTCTCTCTTTGGTGTTGGCTTCGTAATTGAAGTGGTGATGGGACTAGTCATAGACTATGTTGTGCGCTCCAAATACTGTGTGGAGTGTACACTAGTCGGAAGCAAGTTGGACGGCGAGGAGAAGGAGCAATGGCTGGAGATCCATGAGGGCCACTGTGATGTCAACCACACTGGCTCCAGTGGTTCGATGGAGGTGGAAGCTGCCAAGGTGATGTGGGCAAGGTCCATGGACTTGATGGGGGCCCAGTATACATCCATCCTCGGCGATGGTGATGCTGCAGTTATGTCCGCACTAAATACCATGAAACCGTATGGTGCTGACCCCATCCAGAAACATGAATGCATCAATCATATGTCTAAGAGGATGTACAAGGGACTTGAAAAGGTGGTGAAAGAGTCGGCAGGCAAGGGCAAGGGACAGGGCTTGAGTGGGAAAGGAAAGCTGACTGTCTCGAGAATGAAAGCCTGGTCGCAGTACTATAGGAACGCGATTGTGAAACACGCCCCCGACGTCGATGCAACCCGTCATGCCATTTGGGCTATCCTTTTTCACAGTCTTTCGACCACTGACGACCCACACCATGCCCACTGCGACCTCGACTGGTGCTACTACCAACAAGCCCTAGCCGAGGGAACCGACCCTGACGAGAAGAGGAAGCATGCTAAGCATGACAGCCCTCTCCCCAGGGATGCATCGGAGTGCCTCCTCCCTCTCTTTGAGCGCCTACCCGACCCTGCATTGCTGTCTCGGTGCATGTCACTCGGGACATCTAATGCAAACGAGTCCCTGCATGCAGTGGTTTGGAGGAGAGCCCACAAAGCAGTGTTCAGCTCAAGAACGACAGTGGAAATTGCAGTGGCCATGGGCGTGACTCAGTTCAACCAGGGATCTGAGATGTTGGTCAGCGCCACTCAGGCAGTCGCTCCACAAGCTGCAACAAGTTCACAGTTATTGAACCTGACAGTGAAACAGGACCTCACTCGCCTACGAAAGGCTGACATTGCAGTCAAAGAAGAAACCCGGTCAAGCAGGAAGAGGAAGGCCCTGCTAAAGGTGCAGATGCACGACAAACTGTGTGAGGAGGAGGGTCACCTGTATGACGCTGGTGCCTGGTAGTCGTGTCCGTGTCAGGCAGACACTTATAAACAAGGCTGACACAATAATAAAATGTTGTTCCTGTATGAATCTGGTGCCTGGTAGTCATGTTCATTATGCAGACACCTATAAATGATTTAGTTAGTGATTATTAGTTATTTCTAGGTGTGCTTTCAATATTATATGATATGCTTTCGTTTTCTGTCATTTTCTCAAAATCACGTTTTTGAACATTTGTGAAATTTCAAATAATTATTCCCAAAAAACTATGAAAGATAGACATCTGATTTTTTCCCCATATGTTCACATGTTAGTGACACACACAATAAGACTCATTTGACCATGACAGTTGACTACTTGGGAGTTGTCAGATATGAAACACTACAGTTGACCAACTTCCAAAAAACGTTATTTCTGAATAATCATTTTACAAGCATAGAACACATTAGATCTTTCAAGCTCAAACCACCTTATTGTATGGAGGGACATTCTAGCTAATGGATTTGAGCAGTTGCATGAGTCCACATGAAACCATTGACTCAGAATAATTTTTTTTTTTTCAGCCGTCTGTGTAATTTTAAAATGTCGGTTGCTATGGTAATACATATGCAAATGAGCTCAAATTGTACATACTATGTGCTGTTCACATAACGAATACGTATGCCAAATTTGGTTAAGATATATTGAGTTTTAACATAAATATGGCACATAGCTGTTTTCGAGTAGTTGGTACCCTTAAATACAGTTGTATACAATATATTATACATGAATCAGTGATAGAAATACTTGTTTCAAGTTAGAAGAAAAAGCTAACAAGAAAAGCAGTTTGTCTGCATAGTATCACCACTGTCTATAGCCAGGTTTTCCACTTAGTTACACCTGAAATTACTGGTATGCTTTGTGCAGTGTCAGTGTATAATATTAGTTAACATTGTTTTAACTTCTCGACTGTTAAAAAAAACAAGGGTTCATGTGATTAAAAATTATTATATGATTTCTTTCAGGTGTTTGAATCACAGGAGGCCAAGGTGAGCACCGAGCGTTGGGTCGTCTACTTCAGTGCAGTGGCAGAGAGAGACACATTCCTACAACGTCTCCAGCAGACGTGGAAGATGCACTTTGAGGTGAGATTTCTTATGGGTACTTCTGATGTTATAACAGGTCTCATAAAACTTGATGTGGAAACAGCATGCTGAGGCCTTCGCCCAACCACGGGACACTATGGCTGCACAATGATGATGGTGATGGTGATGGTGATGGTGATGGTGATGGTGATGGTGATGGTGATGGTGATGGTGATGGTGATGGTGATGGTGATGGTGATGGTGATGGTGATGGTGATGGTGATGGTGATGGTGATGGTGATGGCGATGATGACAGTATGCCCCTTAGAAACAGGGTCCTTAGATTTTCGTATGATATGTAACTTTGATTTAGCCGAACCAGAATGTATCTCATGGTCCAATGTCATGCTGCAGTTTATGCCACCTTGATGATATGTATACTGTGTATGCATTAGTGAGTATGTTCCCTGTTTCACCAGGCTCTGTGTTGGTGTGTTCAGGTGTCAGGTCCGGCCGTCAGACAGACTGATGACATTCCCCTACAGAAGCGGTGCCGTGACACCATCACCAGACTCAAGACCAAGAGGGTACTGTGAATGGTGTAACACACCTTGGTGAGAGGTGGACACGAAGCAAAGTTGACAGCTGTGTTGGTGACATCCATTGATATCACCTGGCAGTCACTGGAGACGCTGACTGTGTCACTGTTGTGTGATCCTGTTGCCGCTGTTTACCAATGTCAGCTTTGTTACAGACACTGTCAGCAGTTCTGTGATCACTGTCAGCAGTTCTGTGATCACTGTCAGCAGTTCTGTGATCACTGTCAGCAGGTCTGTGATCACTGTCAGCAGTTCTGTGATCAGTGTCAGCAGTTCTGCGATCAATGTTATGGTACTGCAGTCATTTAATGCTCCGACGTGATGTTGACACATTACATCAGTTCTCACCGGTGTGGTAACCAGTGAATTAACCCACTTCAGTTGGATTTGTTATGAACATCTTTGTATGGTCTCTCATGCAAAATCTGTGTATGGCATACAGGTTTTGGTGTAATCCATCGTTTGTATGCATCTTTGGATTCAGCCTTATTTCACTTGCCATACAAATAATACGCGAAGGACAAATCAGTTGAACCAGTGCCGTGTGAATTGATCTTTCATTATCACAAACCAGACATTTTTATTGCTCGTATCTGTAGATTTGCCATTTATCATTATTTGATTGCATGTTGTCAAGACCAGGATATCTTTATTTTGTGCAATAGATGTCACTATTCGAGGAAACAGTGTGCAATGTTGTACAGATCAGCAACCTGGTCTGTTGCCTGTTGGCCTAGTCCGTAATACTGTATGTTTGTTTCTAATATCAATGTAGCTGCTACCTTAAATGTGGTATTCACTGTAAACATCTTGATGGACATTTATTGTGTCTGTTCATGGAAGTTAAAATGAACCTGCATCACAATCATATTTAAATTTGTCAGCGGTCTGTTTTTTTGTAATTTTCAAAAGTTTTACTGCTGGTACACATTGTCTGGACGTTTGGCAATGGGAGACCATCTGACAGCTAGTACACATCAGACATGTTGCATGGTCAAACGGCATCGCCTGATCGTGCATCAGGACCTTTTCTCTGTGCTTGGTTCTTGTATGAGACAGATATTTTGCACAATAACTGTGTTAGATAGAGTTTATTGCCATTGTAGATTCTTGTGGATGGCAATCCACATGGCAATGGTATTAAGAGAATATTCATAGTTGCTGGCATATGGTGCTTGAAATGATGTGAGAGAGAGACAGACAGAGACAGACAGGGAGACGGGTATTATTTACGCTGGTACTTTACTTGCCTCTGGCTAGTTTTGGAGCTAACTGTTATTAAATGCTAAAAAATTATTATAAAGTTAGGATTTTATATGTAGGGAAACATAGAGAAACAGACATGGAACGAAGCAATTTGATTAGTTGGAGCTGCATTTGCATGACAGAACTCATTGGTCTATGTATGCTGTAGTAATTATGTTGTTGCATCTGCACACACAAGAAATCCAACCCAGGGATTCTTACCATTTTTTCCAATTTACTGTAGATGTTTGTATTTGTTACTGGGTCATTGACTATATAATACACCTGGCATGTATAAACCTTCTTGTGACGCTAATCTTGAACCAGGTTTTATATTGTACTTCGTTCATATGAATGTAATCATAAACTAAGACATCAGTTTTAGATGAGTGCATCTCCACAATTTTAATAGCAGTGTCTTGATTCACAGATGATAAACCATCTTGAAGAAAACAAACACTGCAGGTTTTAAGGGTGTGCAGAACTACTGAAATATATGTCAGTGGAACTTTGTTTTATGACGGGTTACCAGAAGTAATGTCAAATAGACATGTGTAGCCTTGATTGGTAAAATGTATTTGTATTTTATAAATATTTTGTTGAGTATTATTTGTTGAAAAAATATTCTCGGATGGGAGTAGTTTTAATTTGGGTAAACTGTTTTGCCAGAAAAGGCACATTATCTTTGTGCTTAAAGATTCCTGTGGACGAGTGAAGACATGGCGTAGAATGCTTCATGCAATCTAACTACGACACTGTATAGGATTGGGCTGTACAGTGATATTTCTTTTATTTATTAGCTTTAAATGATCTTATGTCATTTACTTGTTGCAGTATTGTATAAATTATTAATTTCAAGTAATGTGTTTTTAAAATGTACATTTTTTATGTGAAAATTTTGATTGTGCATAATAGGTTAAAATAGGATCTCGAGACCCTGTGTCTAGATCTCCAACTCCAGATGGTATGGCAGCCATCAGGTCTTAATTGTTCTTTGGAACTATTTTAAAGTAGCCACACGACCAACTGAAATATTTGTGTTTCATATTATCCGCCCAACACAACTCACTAATACATTTTGCCGACTCTAAGCATGTTTATATGACAAAATAAGGATTTGTTTTGTGTAAATCGAAACAACACAAGTTAATTAAATAGAAATATTTGTTGCTTGATTTCTGGATACCAATAAAAAAAATCTTATACAAGTTTGGAGACGCTGTGTGGTGGCTTCACAACAATAAAAGTTATCAACAAATTACTCAAATCTTTAATTAGCGTCAGATTTCATATAAAAGAACTAGATCTATCCTAAATGTTGAGAACCTATAGCCAGAAATACAAAATTTCTGAAAAACCTTACATAACAAGCCAAGTAGGTGGACTGATTTGATCTGACTGTCTGTAGTGTAGGCACTGAAGGGGCAACACCGAGGAGGGCATCAGGGTGAGGGGGGGGGGGGTTAAGGGTGGAAGGGGTTAAGGCCAAACAGATGTGGGCCAGTCACCATTATCCAGTATTACCCTGGTCTAATTTTATGTATGTCGTTCAAAGTATAAGTTATTTCTATAAACTGCATGTTATGGATTTGGGAGATTATTGAATGTAAACTGTATGTAGACTATACATAATCTGATAGTATGAAAGCTTTATGTGTGTAAGCAGATGGGTGTTCTGTAATGCATTTGCTTGTGCAAAGTTCATCAGCTCTATGGCTGTACAAACCGACCCTTTTGCATAATATGTGTTCGCAAATGCATGTATGTGCTTCCAGTTGAGGTGACTGCAGCTGCAATAAATATTCGACGGCAGATATCGCAACGTTTCCATTGTGTGTGGAAACTTTATGTAGCTCTGTTTGTTATTCCATTGTTATATTTCCAGTGAAACCTCTCCTAGTTTCTGATGTGTGCTTAATGCAGGCAACAACTGATCTGTTTTCTTATTAATTTGTGCAATGACTGACCTAGTTTCTGCATAATTTATGCACCAACTGACCCAGTTTCTCCATGTTTGCAAATACCATGTATCCGCTTAATATATGCAACAACCCGAAGCAGTTAGCTTAATCTACGCCACAATTACTGATAGATCATGTTTGTGATTTCTGCTTAATGTATGCAATGTCAGCCTGTGATGTTTGTGTTGTGATAAAATGTACCTACAAGGTAAGCTAATGGGTGATTAACCATCTTTGAACTGTTTTAAGGCCATTCTTGCCAGAAAAAGATCACTGACAGTAAAGTAAGTAAAAGGTGGAATACTTCCAGAGTGTCAGCTCTTACGATGCAATGTTTTTGTATTATAATTATTTACATATTTGTGCATTTATAGGCTGATTATTTGCTTATCATGTGTCGTAACCGCCATGCTTGTTTGCGGCACTGAAGGCAATTTTGTACAGCAGTGTCTTATCAAAGTGTACTATATCATGTAACGTGTATAAATCAATGCTAACGTCTGGCGTGTTTTTGTGTTGTTATTCTGTGCAGATCTTTCTTATCACTTCATACGTATGAGCACAACGGCGCCACTCGCCTCAGAGTTTGTTTTTGTAGTTCGTGAGAAGTGTTAGGTTAAGTATTGAGAAGTAAGAAGATTTGCCTACATATGAAGTGAAGGAAATAACATACAGGAGGGAACTGTCTAAACTAATTGATGTAGAGAAGAGTTGAAAAGTTAATTATATGTATATAATGAACAGAGTTTATGACAAAACTGTCAAGAGTGAAGATATTCTCAAACAGGAACTTGGCCATTCTAACGTCCATCCATCCAACAGGACATTCGAATCGTAAATGAAAACTTCCGGTCATCTTAGTTCTTTAAGAAAACCTATCCATGCATCTTCGATCATCTAGTTATGATTTACTTTTTGTCCCTAAACGGAAGTACAAATATTGGGACTACCTGATAGGGCTTTTTCTGTAGCTGCACCTACTCTAGAATATTCTACTGTTAGATCATTTGAACATTATTGCTAAATTTTGCCGTCATTTAAAAACATCTGTACAACTTTATCTATCCACTATAGTTCGGGGGTTACAATCAATATGTTGAGTGTTGCCAACTGGAATTGTTTATAGATTGAGATTGAGTAATCCTTTATA
Organism: Oasisia sp. SBJ-2009; assembly: GCA_964017155.1. Lineage (NCBI taxonomy): Eukaryota > Metazoa > Annelida > Polychaeta > Sabellida > Siboglinidae > Oasisia > Oasisia sp. SBJ-2009. The sequence goes on along the minus strand of OZ024862.1, from coordinate 43,107,012 downwards.
TCGATGCGTCTATGAGCTTGGGTTCCAAGAAGTTATCTTTAATCCCCTTGATTGCGTATGTTGGGCGACATTCTTGTAGAAGCAAAGTGACGCTGTAGCTCGAGCTTCAGACTCTCGGCTAAGAGAACCAAGGTTCAAATCCGATGCCGCCATGTCAAACCTTGCGCAAGTTCGTTCACTCTAAATTGCTCCAGCCTCCAGGTCACTGAGCTGTATGAGTATCTGTATAGACGTCATAGGTGATATTTGTGTAAATGTTCTTCACGCATTAATTGCAGCGTGACTGGAAGTTTCCCACGGAAGACGAGATGGTGTTTCATTGAACAGGTCTGCCAGGGAGTAAAGTGTAAACCGCTTTGAGCAATCCTTAGTATTAGATACTTACCTATATCTTTTTCTTAAAAGCGTGACGTCATGACGCACGCGTGACGTAGCAACGAACGTCGCGATCGCACGTAAGACGTGAACAAAGCGCAGGCGACCGACAGATGACGTTGTACGAGGACGACGTCTGGCGCTCCGTGTCCGATTTCTTCCTGGTCCAGAACGACATCGACGTCGACGTTGACGCCGGGAGGACGAACACGTCGCGAAACCTCGACTTCTTCTACACGGTCGGTCGCTTCGTCGTCGAACCACAATGGATCTTCATCATCTGGCTGGAGTTTGCCCTCGTGTACACGCTGGCGCAGCAGATCATGAACGGTGGTCGTCTCGTCGCGTAAGACCACTTGCCTACTTCGTTGTCTTGTTTCTTTCAGCAGATGTTCAGAGACCCCAATCACTTCTTGAATGGGCTCAGTGAGGCTGCTGTCGCTACTTCTTCTCTGAGTTTACTTCACGAATTAACTGTCCAAGTTATGAAGAAGTGTTTGCGGGTATCAGTACGCGAGTAGTTCTGTCGTTTTAGACTATGTCTCTTACATTGCCTGCAGATTGGTTGAAGTATTGGTCTGTGTTAATTCTGTTGAGATCGCTCAGGTATTCAATACTTCGCAGATGGCTGCTCGCGTCGTCTCTATTCCAAAGTCAAAGAAACGGATACCGCTGGTGGTCTGCTTAATTACAGCGCTCTTTTCGAGGTTTTTCAAATTTTTGATAATACATGTCCACGTAGAGCATGACTACGCGTGGTTTAATGACGGCTGAATTTATCAATATGTTCAGCTGATCTAACACTAGAAGGAAGCATATTCCAAAGAGCAGGAGGCAACTACAACAACCCTAGTCCCAATAGTGGTGTTGACTTTATGGACAAAAAGAAAATCAGAATTACATGTAGATGATCGAACTGGACAGGGTTTCTTAGTTTCGAAGTCAGCAATAACGTAAATACGATGGCTGCCTACAAGGAAATGCCTGGTAAGAAATAGTACATATCTTAAAGATAACACGATCGATATCGGACAGGAAGCCAATGCGGAGACTTTAGAAGCGACATAGAACGTGGAGGCCTAGTCACAACCATGCTAAGCACATTTGAACACGTTGCAATGTTTTGATACCATTAAAAGCAATATTTTGAAAAAGGGAATTAGTCTTAGAATCTAGTTTTTTATTACCACCAAACATTTTACCAGTTGCCTCCGCTGAGCTTGGTAGATCGTTTACATACAACCGACACAGTATTGGTCCACAAATGGAGCACTGCGTGAACCCAATTTAATGTAACAGTTCTCCAAGATGGAGTTCCATTCCATGCACGCATGTGTGTGGGTGCGCATGTGCGACACGTTCACGCATGAGTCAGACGAACCTGTGTGGGGGTGCATACATCCCCGCACGCCAGGTGTCGCTGCTGCTGCTGATTACGTCAGTGCCAGGCAACAGTACTCCTGGCTGATCCCTTTGCAAAACCCTTATTATAAGCTCAGCCAATTAAATCGCTCACGTGACGTGTGGTCGGCCTCAGGTCATGTGATCTTTGGTGATTTCAGCAAAGCGCTGCCCGTGTTACATGCAATGTTTGTGAAGTAAAACCAAATATTAGAAAGAATACACAAACCGTTAGAACTACTCGCGCGATTGTACGGACGGGTCGTTATATCGGAATTCCCAGAATTGTTTTTATCCGTCTTCAAACTGGGGCGGGTACTTGCGCTGTTCTCACGGGTGACGCAGTCTGAGTTGACGAACTCAATAAACTAGTTCGACCCGGCTAAATTCCGCACTTTTCATATGGGATCTGCCAGGCCTAGTTTGCATGTGGATACTTGCCTACACGGGCAAACTAACCCCAGTCGTTCTGCTCGGCGCAGGTGGGCGTGTATCACCTTCTGCACCGGCATACGTCGGCCCAACCCGAAGCGACTGACTAAGGCGATCATGCACTGGCCGTCGGCGTTGGCGTCGCGATTTGACGAGCAGGTCGGACGGGAGATCCTGAGCGAGAGATCCTTCGACGACGACGACGAAGGACTTCCGATCGTAGTTGCCCCAAACGCCTACGCAGGCGTCGCTCGACAGCCCGCCTACAAACCACTGTCGAGGTTCCGGTCTTGGCACTTCTCCCTCGGCTCGATCCTGCCGGACAAGACGAGGCGGGGAGTGAGCTGGTCGAAGCCGATACCGACCGTCACTCACCCCGTGTTCAAATACCTGTTCAAGTACGCTCATGGAGACGGAGACCATGACGACTGCGGCGAGGAGAAGTGACCGGGGTCTGGACTTGGATTATGACTGTTATGTTCGAGCGTCTTGATGCTCTTTGTCGTTTATTGTTTAATTGCACTGCACTCATTCCGTGCGTCATTAAAATTAATATTAATGTACATCAATTGATGCTTGTCAGTATAATATGTACTGTCGGCGTATATTACAAATACGCATGCATGTACGCACCATCATGGAACACACACACACACACGCACGCACGCACGCACGCACGCACGCACGCACGCACGCACGCACGCACGCACGCACGCACGCACGCACGCACGCACGCACGCACGCTCGCTCGCTCGCTCGCACACCACACGCCGCACACACACGCACGCATGCACTCACGCACGCACGCACGCTCACACACACACACACACACACACACACACACACACACACACACACACACACACACACACACACACACACACACCACACATAGTCAACAGTAGTAGTACTATAGGTGCCTATCGTGGTACGGTTGCCGCGCCGCGGGGGAATTCGGTGGAATTCCACTGGTGGAAGGTCAAGGTCACCATGTTAAAAGATAGGAAAAAAGGTCAAAGGTCAAAATTTGGCTCCGCTATTTTGTTTTGTAAATATAACGTGTTTGTAATCTTTATGTTATTTAATATTATTATATTGCCTTATTTTAACTTATGTTATGTTGCATCATATTATTTTATGTTATGTTCTGTTCTGTTACATATTTTATTTTATTATGTTGCTGTATGTTATGTTCTATATTTTATGTTATTTTATTATGTTTCTTTATGTTATGTTATGTTATGTTCTGTTATGTTGTATTACTTTATTTCATTTCGTCTTATTTCATTTTATGTTTTGTTATATTAATTTATTTTTGTTCATGTTATTTTATTTTACTTTAATTTTTATTATGTTATTTTATGTTATATTATGTTATGTTCTGTTGTTATATTATTTTACTTTATTTTATTTCGCCTTATTTAATTTTATGTTGTGTTATATTACTTTATGTTATTTAATATTATTATGTTGCCTTATTTTAAGTTATGTTATGTTACATCATATTATGTTATGTTCTGTTCTGCTACATATTTTATTTTATTATGTTGCTGTATGTTATGTTCTATGTTTTATGTTATTCTATTTTATTTCGCCTTATTTCATTTTATGTTGTGTTATATTACATTATGTTATGTTCTGTTATGTTGTTATATTAATTTATTTTATTTCGCCTTATTTCATTTTATGTTTTGTTATATTAATTTATTTTTGTTCATGTTATTTTATTTTACTTTAATTTTTATTATGTTATTTTATTATGTTGTGTTATATTATTTTATGTTATTTTATTATATGATGTTGCTTTATTTCACTTTATGTTGTTATATTATATTATGTTATGTTATGTTCTGTTGTTATATTATTTTACTTTATTTTATTTCGCCTTATTTCATTTTATGTTGTGATATATTTCTTTATGTTATTTAATATTATTATGTTGCCTTATTTTAAGTTATGTTATGTTACATCATATTATGTTATGTTCTGTTCTGCTACATATTTTATTTTATTATGTTGCTGTATGTTATGTTCTATGTTTTATGTTATTTTATTTCGCCTTATTTCATTTTATGTTTTGTTATATTACATTATGTTATGTTCTGTTATGTTGTTATATTAATTTATTTTATTTCGCCTTATTTCATTTTATGTTTTGTTATATTAATTTATTTTTGTTCATGTTATTTTATTTTACTTTAATTTTTATTATGTTATTTTATTTTATTATGTTGTGTTATATTATTTTATGTTATTTTATTATATGATGTTGCTTTATTTCACTTTATGTTGTTATATTATATTATGTTATGTTCTGTTGTTATATTATTTTACTTTATTTTATTCCGCCTTATTTCATTTTATGTTGTGTTATATTACTTTATGTTATTTAATATTATTATGTTGCCTTATTTTAAGTTATGTTATGTTACATCATATTATGTTATGTTCTGTTCTGCTACATATTTTATTATGTTGCTGTATGTTATGTTCTATGTTTTATGTTATTTTATTATATGTTTTGTTATATTAATTTATTTTATTTCGTCTTATTTCATTTTATGTTTTGTTATATTAATTTATTTTTGTTCATGTTATTTTATTTTATTATGTTGCTTTATGTTATATTATTTTATTTTATTATGTAGTGTTATATTATTTTATGTTATTTTATTATCCTATCCTTGTAAGGAATGCTTTATTTTCTAAGTCTCCTAAAATAAAACATGACATTTGCACTTATACACACGAGGCTAGGACAGTTTTATGTCATGCGCACACCATAACTTCCGCTAAAATGACGTTTCCTACCACGTGCAAAACACAACTTCCGTAAAAATGGTGGGGCAGACCAGCACCATAACACAATTTCTTGTAAAATTAGACCTTCGACCATAGTCATAACGTTAAAACTGGTTACATTTAAAGTTTCATCGCGATAACCTTGACAAGTTTTCTTATTTGCCTGAGTCAGTGTGCTATCTACATAGCATTTCGTAACGTTTCGCCGTGTCATTGCGTTAGACATGTGGTGTTTTAAAAAATTTAACTAAGTTAGTTTTGTAATTTGTAGTAAATAGAATATTTTTCTATTATACGTCATAACTTTGTCAAGTTATTTCATATTTTACTAACTCCGTGTGCCGACTTTTGTACCATTTCACAATTGTTCAACGCATCACCGCGATGACTGTCATTTTCACGTATTTTTAGTGTTTACATGCTATAACTTTGGCAAGTTTCTCATATTCTGCTAAGTCGGTTTGCTAACCACGTTCCATTTCGTAACGTTTCACCGTGTCATTGTGTTACACAGGTAGTGTTTTTACTAATTTAACTAACTTATTCTTGTAACTTGTAGTAAAATGGAATATTTTTCTGTTTCAACACCATAACTTTGTCAAAATTTTCATATTTTACCAAACCGGTGCACGAACTTTGTATCATTTCACAACTTTGTCAGCGTTTCACCGCCATCACTTTGTCAATTTCACTTATTTTTAGGGTTTACATACCATAACTTTGTCAAGTTTGTCATAATTTACTCACACGGTGCACCAACTTTATACCATTTCACATAATATGTTTATGTTTAGCGTTTCACCGCCATGACTTTGTCAATTTCATGTATTTTTAGTGTTTACATGCTATAACTTGTCGTTGCCCAATACATACACACGAGACCAGGCCAGTTTTATGTCATGCGCAGACCATAACTTCCGTTAAAATGACGCTTCCTACCACGTGCAAAACACAACTTCCGTAAAAATGTCGGGTCACATCAGGGCCACACAATTTCTTGCAAAATTACACATTCAATCATAGTGATAACGTTAAAAACTTTGTCATGTTTTTTTCATATTTTACTAACTCCATGTACCAACTTTGTACCATTTCACAACTTTTTCAGTGGTTCACCGCCATCACTTTGTCAATTTGACGTGTTTTTAGTGTTTACATGCCATAACTTTGTCATGTTTTTCATATTTTACTAACTCCATGTGCCAACTTTGTACCATTTCGCAACATTTTCAGCGTTTCACCGCCATCACTTTGTCAATTTTACGTGTTTTTAGTGTTTACATGCCATAACTTCGTCATGTTTTTCATATTTTACTATATTGCAACTTTGTTGGATGAAAAACAGCAGTCATAGAGTACAATATATTAAGTCACGTGATCGATTAGCCAAATACGTATCCGGCAGACGACTCCAGCTGTTCTTTCACCAAGTCTATAATTCGTCATCTATCCGCGAGGGGACGCTACATAACCCTTAACGCCATTTTGACGTCATTTAAAAAATAAGACACGAATTTTGATAGTACTAGTTCGTGAATTGTCCGTAAGGGTGGCGACACTTATACACGACCTATCCGTCAGATGGCGCCACTTTAAAAATAAGACGCACGAATTTTGATACTACCAGTTCGTGACTTGTCCGTAAGGGGGGAGGGGTGACACTAATGTACGACCTATCCGCCAGGAGGCGCCACTTTAAATAATACGACGCCACTAGCGCACTATCTATCCGCCTGATGGCGCCACCAGTACACGACCTATTCGCCAGATGGCGCCACTTAACCGGAGGAATTCCACCAAAAAAGCTCCAGAAAATTTGTTCCGCCGGTTCCACCGGAGCCGGAGCGGAGCCAAATTTTGACCTTTGACCTTTTTTCCTATCTTTTAACATGGTGACATTGACCTTCCACCAGTGGAGTTCCACCGAATTCCCCCGCGGCGCGGCAACCGTACCACGATAGGTACCTATATTACTACTAACAGTAGTAGTTACGGTCTACCAGAGTTTTTAATTCATTTACTCAGCATTTGATAAATGTTTGGTTCCAGTGGCAACGAAATGGGCGAATGAGGAACACTAGTATTTAAAGTAACACAGAACATCCAGAACTGGGGCAATCGTAAGACCGATTGTGTAAAGTACAGGCAGTATAACATACAAGACAGCCAAGTACTTAACCACGGTTCTTAGCCCACCGGTCGGGAGAACTGAATTTTTTTTAAACAGCACACACAAATTATTTGTAAAGAAAATCGAAACGTTGGAAATACCACTAGGGAGAAAATGTGCATCGTGTGATGTGACAGCTCTGTTCGTTGGTACCCCAGAGTCAGAGGCAGTATCAGTAATAAAGAAAAAACTAAACCAGGATGAAACACTGAAAGACAGATGCGAATTATCAGTAGATCAAATCACATCCCTAGCTGTTAGAAATATGTTTGAACACCACATATGTTGATTACAATGGGGTGGTCTACAAGCAGAAGAAGGGAGCGGCCATGGGTTCACGGGTTTCCCAAATAGTGGTAAACTTGTACGTGGAACACCGAAGAAAGAGCAATCAGCGAAGCACCACACCTTCCGTACATCTGGTCGAGATATGTGGATGATACATTCACAGTGCTACAAGAGAGCGAAATAGAACAGTTCACACAACATCTGAAAGTTATACACGACAACATCAAGTTCGCAGTAGAAGCGGAACAGAACAACACGCTAGCCTTCTTAGACACATGCCTATGTCTGAAGGACGATGGGTCAACAAAGGTTAAGGTCTGTCGGAAAGCGACACACACACGCCAGTGTTTGAACTGGGAGTCATAACACCGATTAGAAACAAACGATCTGTGGTGAGGACACTCTTGCAAGGAGCAGACAGTTTGGCATCAGAGAAGGAGGATAAAACCAAAGAGGTGGGGCACATCCAAAAGGGCCTGAAAAGGAAACACAAACAAACCTTGGGTTTTCAACACCATGCAACCAAAGATAAGTCAAGAGAACACCAAAACCAGAGAAATCAACAGGAGACAATATTGTTACATGCCATAAATCTGCCCTACATTAGTAAACAGTTGGCAAGGATTTTCAAGTCCTATGACATACCACAAACCGATCGACACTGTGAGGTCCCTGTTGGTGCACCCGAAAGTCAAAACAGACAACGCGACAGAGGGTGGGGTGGTGTATAACATCCAATGGTCATACCGCAGCCAACACCACATAGGGGAAACAGCAAGACCGCTGGGCACACAAAGAACACCTATCGTGTCGCCAACCCCTTTCGGCAGTAAGCGAACACAAGTTATCAAGGTCACCTGTCCATGACATTGGCGCATGCGTGGACTTACATTACTGCGCCAGGAAGTTGCTTATTGCGCAGCTGCGGATTTACGTCACTGACAGTGACTGACGTAGACCGGTATTGGCGATGACGTAATTTTCTCCACCTGGCAACCAGCAGACGCATGTATGAGGCAGAACTCAGAGTAGATTAGCGACAGGACGTGTTTCCTCGTTTTCTTTGTCTTCTTCGTATTGTTAGAATACAATTATTTCAGATTGGTAATGTCATTATTATAATATAGATATCACTTAATTGTTGTTGTAGTCACGTGCCACGATGACTACGTGTTGTGGACTACAACTAAACTGTCTAAAAGGTTTTACAACGCGGACAACACGGCGACAGGAGGAATTTGTAGAAACATTTTTCGCAAGCTTTGCCCAAAAGAGACGAGACGTAAAATATATGTTGACGAAACGGTTGGATAGCCTTAGAGATTGTGACATTATTCGTAATTATTGGACGTTAGGGATGGAGGTTTGGATCTGTATAATTGATTTTAGGTAAGCATGCTTCGGAGGAGAGTAAACTCCTTTCGCTGTTGAAGCAATGGGAAATCACACATCCTCCTCCCCGACAAGGGATTGAGGTTGGTGGCCGGCATTCAGATTCCTTCCATGGCTTAACCGCTGTCAACTGTCGTCATTTAGCCTGATCGTTTTTATGTGAAGTAAATGACTAGTTGTTTGCTGACGGTGCCGTTTTCATCATTCGATGTTCTGTTACATGAAACAATAAAACTGCATGAAAACAAAAAAGTGTTGAATTGTTTGTTTCAAACCGTTGAGCTGCCAAAAGAAGTGGCAACATCCACACGTAAGACGGATAGTACAAATAATATACACCAATACATTCTACGCAATTCACTGCCAATGCTCCGCGCCTAACATGATTATACATTTCCCTGTATGCTTACTACATTCAGTCCGTGGGATGTGGATATTCTGTGCTCGAAACATATGCCTATATTCATATTATACGTGATTGTGTAGATATATTAAAGAAAGGTATAACATTTAATCTTTAGTCAAATAATGCTTTGCAAGCATATATCGCCCCGAAAGCCCTCAATTGCCACATCTCTTCCCAATCGCCTAGACATAGTCCAGCGCCTAAAAACGGCTGTTTGTTACGAGACTCGATGCGTAGGGGGCCTACTTGTTTGCCTAGCTCGCGTCGGACGATCAAGACGTGGGAGGAAATCAACATCGGAGCGCATGCAAATGTAGATCTTCTAATGTAAACATTGAACACGTGCGCGTGTTGCCATTTTACGGAGTTGCGACAGTGTTGAATTCTCATTGGCTGATATAATCATTATAAATTCGCGTGCCCGTAGAACTGCGCCTCATTTTATTTCCGGCCGAAGCTGGCGAAGGTTGTTTTTGTGGGGTGATGGCTTCATAAAAACACACACAATGGAGAACACAAATGTCACCGACAGATCTGCTGGTTAGTTCCAAGTCATGAATTATATACAAGTGTTGACCAAAGCAAAACGATAGATTGCACGCCGTAGTCGTAGACACTGAACTTATAATTGCTGTCCCAAGTCCAGGAACCAATTCCAGACCTGGAGCAAGGTCCATAAGATTAAAGATAAGGCTTAACAATATAACTTGACAGAAGAACTGGACTAGAGGACATGGAGTTACATTAGCAAAGAAGCAATGTAGATTAGATATTAGAAAATTTTCATTTTCACAAAGAACAGTAAATGAATGGAACAGATTATCGGCTGATTGTGTAAGTGCTAGTAGTGTTAATATGTTCAAAAATAAAATTGACATGTACCTAAGAAGGGCGGGGTACATTTAGATAGATAGGTTGGACTCTCGATAAGCCAAATGGCTTCCTTGTCCACCTGCCATCTTGAGTTGATTCTCTAGGTGGCAATCTTGTTAAATCTTGTTAAATATGGTGGTGATGGGGGAGCACCGTTAGGTCTTCTGTTGGCAGTGGAAAAACAGTCTTCGCTTGTCTGGCCTTGGGGACAACGCATGATTGGGGTACAGCTGATGAAATCAGACAGACAACTCGGCCCACTGACAACTCGGCCCAGGCCGAGTTGTCTCGAGACAACTCGGCCCCAGTGTGAGACAACTCGGCCCGCTTCCAGAGACAACTCAGCCCCGATGGCTTCTCGGATAATTATACAAAATAGACTAATATTGTTTTGAATATATTTTCACAAACTGGAATTTCTTTGGATGTTTGAACTGTTTCTTCTAAAGATTTTTATATAAAAAATAGTTTTTTTAAACACTTATGTGCAGGCAATATTATGTAGGTACGCCTTATGGCGAACCGCGGGACAATCGGATTACAGTGGCGCACAAATTATTGGAAACATTTAAAAAAAATAAACACGTCTAAACCCGCCCAAATTATCTACAAATTACATTCACCACAATTAATGCGATAGGTATTAAATTAGTTTTGCATACATTCATATTTTAAAGGATATACAAAATTATATTTACTGCCAAACCTTTGCTGTATAACGACATGGCCTATCTTGGACGATATGTCTTGACTAACGCAGCCTTAGGGCCTCTTGTCATACTAACTTCTTTTTTATTTATTGACCATTCTTTAGGCAGGTTAATTTCCTCCTAAAACCCTTCCCCAATGTCAATAATAGTTCGGTATGGTACTTATATAAATACACGGGCCGAGTTGTCTCACACTGGGGCCGAGTTGTCTCGAGACAACTCGGCCCGGGCCGAGTTGTCCTGGGCCGAGTTGTCGGTGGGCCAAGTTGTCTGCCTACCATTGAAATCTGGGTTACAGCGGACGATACTGTAAGTCTCAGAATCAGTACACCCCGACATATTACCTTGTAACTATGCTGACATGACTAACATGTTATTTTAAGAGCTGGAGATATGAGAGATTTATTAAACTTGTTCAGCTTATCAACAGTTTCATGTCGATAGTTGAGAAAATGTTTTCGAATGTTCTAATGCAGTCCCAGTTCTAGGTCACCTTCCTATTCAGATCACTTTTGATCAGTCTTGAGAGTGAACTTCACACCGGGTAGTGACGTTACATCATATACTGTTGTTACGGTACACTTACAAGTGTGTAAATCAATACTCATTCATATTACTTTCCAGCACTGTATATTATACTTGTTTCATTATAAGACAAACAAGATGTATTCTTATTGTTCTTTTCCACTTTTAGTAGCCCTTGTGGAAGCCTGTAATCAACCTATGGGCGTGCAACTGGTCAACTCACATCTGACCAACAAGGCAAATGACAGTAATGATCTCGTTGAACTGGCACTGCAGATTCAAATGGTAAGGCTGTTCAGATTCATATGATCAGGCAATTCAGATTCATACGGTAAGGCTGTTCAAATTCATATGATCAGGCAATTCAGATTAAAATGGTAAGGCTGTTCAAATTCATATGATCAGGCCATTCAGATTCAAATGGCAAGGCTGTTCAAATTCATATGATCAGACCATTCATATTCAAATGGTAAGGCTGTTCAAATTCATATGATCAGGCCATTCAGATTCAAATGGTAAGGCTGTTCAAATTCATATGATCAGGCCATTCAAATTCATATGATCAGGCAATTCAGATTCATACGGTAAGGCTGTTCAAATTCATATGATCAGGCCATTCAGATTCATACGGTAAGGCCGTTCAAATTCATATGATCAGGCCATTCAGATTCATACGGTAAGGCTGTTCAAATTCATATGATCAGGCCATTCAGATTCATATGGTAAGGCTGTTCAAAATCATATGATCAGGCCGTTCAGATTCAAATGGCAAGGCTGTTCAAATTCATATGATCAGGCCATTCATATTCAAATGGTAAGGCTGTTCAAATTCATATGATCAGGCCATTCAGATTCAAATGGCAAGGCTGTTCAAATTCATATGATCAGGCCATTCAGATTCAAATGGCAAGGCTGTTCAAATTCATATGATCAGGCCATTCAGATTCATACGGTAAGGCTGTTCAGATTCATATGGTAATGCCGTTCAGATTTATAATGTCATTTGTTGTACAATGACAGTATTTAAAAAAATAATGTAGATAGCACAGGTTGTTTTCTTTTACGGTATCATTGTCAGACATTAGGACAATAAAGTAGGATATGTGTGTGTGAATATGTCAGCAAATTATTGCAATTAAAATGAAAGTGGATTTGAGAAAAAGGGAGCTGCGGCAAGAATTCAGAAGTGTTTTAAAAGTTTCACTAACAATACTTCCATTTACAAAATTAATGTGTTCATATTGTCTGTTTCCTAGACAGTATGTTGCATGTGAAATACAGAATATATATATTCAGGATATATAATATACATGTACATTTAAATACCCGTAAGTAAAAGATTCAAACAACTATGCAAAAGGTAATTTTTTTACTGTAAACTAGTTAAAAGTGTAATTATATCATAACTACCGGGTACTGAAAAGGCATTTATACCAGAGCATACTGTATTTATAAAAAAATTTGCAGGCCGACACATTTGTGCATGCAACGGCCAAAAACAAGTTGACAACAATAGCAGAGCAGATCAAAGCTCTCCAGGAACAAGCCAAAAATGTAAGTCGTCATGAGATAGGCTACATTAAACAAGAAGGTAAATTTAGACATTATGAAATATGAATTCATAAACAACATGAACATTATAAGTGTAATGCTCCTATCCCTATTGCTCATATTGCAGCATCACTTTTATACATTTAATATATTTCATGTATAGTTGTCCTAAAACTAAATGTATTTTCTTACCAACTTTTTGGTTTTGACTTTATGTTATACTTATCTGTTTTGCCATGTTGTTATTGAAGGTTTTAGAAGAAGCTCGTCTTAATAGCGACCTGCATCACGCTGCATGTAACATGGTGAAGAAGCCTGGAGCTATATACTACCTCTACAAACGACCCTCTGGCCAGAAGTATCTCTCCCTTCTCTCTCCACAGGTTGGACCACATTTATTTTATATTTTTATTGACCCAGCATACACGTGTTGTTAAGGGCCATGTTTATACACACGTGGCTTGTCATTTGAGTGGCTTGTCATATTAATTTTTAACAATGAATATGTGATGTAAACAATTCTTTGTTGCCAAGTTGATTAAGTATGGTAGAATTGTAGAATGACCATTCAGTAAATTACTGTAATGGCAGTGTATTTGGAACAAATTGCGTGTGTGTGCATGCGTGTGTGTGTGGCCTATGTCGGCTATGTGTGTGTATGTGTAGCCTATGTGTGTGTGTGTGTGTGTGCTGTCATATGTGTGCAACGTGTGTGGTGTGTGTGTGTATATATATATAGATGTATAGATGGCTAATAAGTTATGTAATGATATAACGTTATATCAGTTGAATAGTTTAGTAAAGTTTGATTATTGTAGGAATGGGGATCTTCTTGCCCACACACTTTCATTGGTGGATATCGACTTGAGGTTGACCAATCATGGACGCCTGTAGAAAACATCTCTGAAAAGGACAATGAATCGGAACTGATGGACAAAATATTGCATTCTGGTCTTGCACTCACTAACACGTGACAGTGTGTTGTCTTCACACAGATAGTGCCATATTATAGGAACATTATGCTTGATGTTATAGAAATATATGTAGCATCAAAATAAAAAATGTACATTGTATTACTTTTTTGTATTGGTGTAAACAATGGAATAATTTACTACCAGAAAGGGATATCCTAAGCAATCTAGTCAGGTTACAAACAGAACTAATTCATTTTAGGCCAAACATTCGAATATATTATCTTGTAAGTTAAATTTTTAAACTGACATGGATGCAAGACATGATAATGATGATTATCAGTAATAAAAACTAAGCATGTTTAATACTTTCCATACTGTAATATTTCACCTTTATTAATATAACAATTATAATAATCTATCATTGCTTTAGTTATGACGATGAATTATGCGAACTTTGTGTAATTACATTATCTTGAATACACACTAGTGAAAATATATTAAGTCAAGTAATTATTGTACAATTTTCATGAAAAATGTACTCGGTATTGGGCCACATCCACCGGGAAGTCCGCTAGATGGAGCAATCGCTTTGACTCTGATCATCCTGGATGATCAGATGTAAGACCACCAAAAGGTGCACGTCCGCCATTCCCCGTGCGACCGAAGAGTTCCCTATAAAATCAGCATTATGCAGGTTGTGTGAATTTCTGTGAGCACATATGTAGTGTGGAGTGATTATAAATGATGTTTTTGTGCAGCGTGGCATCAGAGCTGTCAAATTATGACAGCTGTCAGTCGGTGCATTTCTGCGTATTAATACAGTTGTCATTTTGCTTGGTGATGTAATCAGGGGCAATCCGTGGTAGGTTCAAGCAGAAATGGAGGGGTGTAAGGTTTGAAAGACGTTTGTGGGAGCCTGAGGTATTAAAAGTTCACGAATTTTTCACTGAACCTCTGTCTATGGATGGTAAATATGCTGTGAAATTGTCAATAACAGAACTGATCAAGATTAATAGGAAATGAAGGAAACGTTATAATGGTCGCCTATGGAAAATGCAAATGTGGTCTCGCTCTATCAGAGTCGAAACGATGACTTCTGTATGCAGATTCGTAATCAGGTGCAACAGCGTGATTTAAACTATATTTTCGAATGAAACTAGTCTGAATTCTGTCACTCTGTTGCGTAACTTCGCCGAGAAGAAGATAGTAGTGAGGGGTTAAACAGTGCTGCCACCTCACGGAGCCTGTATAATTGAGGCTATTGACTTGTGAACCGTGATTGAGGTATCACTTTCTTCGACGACAGGTGACAAAAATGTCAGTCATAAAATTTGAACTGTTTCAGTGTTTGAAATTGAGGGAATAAACGTATTCGGTATTGTCTTCCGTTAATTAATGCCCTACAATAACTGCGTTAAAAATCCGATCGTAAGTCCGCGTAACGTATATATGATATCAGATACACATATAACAGTCACCACCAAAGCAAGTGACCGTCGGCGTCGAAGATTTTAGGTGGAAAAGCAATGTAATAAATACATCTGACGCTAAATGGCCTAAATTACCAGTTTGTAAGCGCATGTGGCTACACTGTTTTTGTCCATTTCCCGAGTGTAACCAGCATGTAGGCTCATTGGAAATATGTTTTAAAAATTATGCAATAACTCAGGTTTAATAGTGTACTAAGCAAATCACAGACAATCGTTTGTTATGGCCATTATCTCGTTTATAATTACAGTTTTTATGGCGCCTTCGCAATAACAGTGGCGCCACATGGTGAGAATAAAGTCCGTGAGCAGAGAATTTGTCGGGTCAATAATTTCCTGGCACAACATGGCGCGTCATGCGCGACACGGAAGTGTCGATCTCCTGACTTGAGATGTAATTAGTTTACTGCAAAGTCACGTTTCACACTTGAGTAAATTAAATGAGTTATGAACGTTATCTGTGATAGCAATGTGCTGATTCCCAACGGTCTAGTCGTCACCATGAGCGGTGAAATGCGTACGAAAGCTGGCGATATAAAGACTGGACAGGTTGAAGTTCAGTCAGTTATCGTGAGCATGGCTGCGCTGTCGGCATCGACCGTTGCCCCGATCTCGGCTCACATAACATCTGCAGCCTCGGCGACAAGTCAGCTTGCAACTACACCGTCCACCCGCTCGTCGAAATCAGCAACCACCGCCACAACAAATAACAACTGCGAGAACAATGTACCAACAGCGCCCCGTGCTCGGGGCAAATGTTCAGACACCGTGCCCCCGGCCACGGGGGCGTGGCGTTCGGTGGGTGACAATGGGGGCTGGCACGACAACAACATCGTGGGTAAAGTGACCTGGGCCACTGATTTTGAACACGGGGGTTTCAATGCATATCAACACCGCCGAGAGCATTCGAGTAATAGCATGAGCGAAGTGGAGGAGGAACTCGCCGACAACATGGAACGCAGTGACGACAATCACGACACAGACACCGCCGACAGCAATGGGGACCTAGACCTAGACGGCGTCGAAGCATCCCAGAAGCGAGCAAATTTTCACAGACAAAGGTAATTAGTTCTGTTAGTAGTTGTTACAAATGAATTATCATGAGTGGTGTAGTTGGAACAAAAACTGCCAAAATGACAGTTGGTTCTCTACGTTTTGTCGGAAAATAGCTCAGATGAGCTAATGTTACAAAATTATCATGAAACCGACGTTAAATAAAGTTTCTTGTATCTTGTACGTACGGTACACGTGTACTGTTCTTTCATGAATCATGGGATCTGTGTTTACATTGCTCCATATTTACATACATGTGTGTTCAGTATTTACGCGTAATGTAAACAGAGCATGGGACTCAAGTATTTGTAGCTGTCTATAGTCTATACACACTAACTCATAAATTGATAATACTGCATCTGCCCGATAATAACAGTAATACTTACTCTGACTACACAGGCTTAGATTTTCAAGCGAAGCCTGAGGCAGTCTTATGAATCTAAAAAATGTGGTCCATTCTGCAAAATTGGGATCCAAATATACATATTTAAACCTAGAAATGGTACAGTTTTGTATGGTAACAGGCACATTCTAATGCACTTGGCAGCCCACATGCATGGGCACTCACCAATTACAGTTTGAAAAGTAAAGTATGTCCTCATCTCCAAAATATGTGGAGACACGAGAGTAGGAGTTTCCTAAAAAGCCTGCTATAATTTCTCAGTTTTCTTTTGCCCAAGGTCAAGGTTGGATTGGCTGCAAACCAGAACTGTTAATTATGATAATGATGAACTATGAAGTCTTGGGGACATCGTTATGTCGCATTCAGTCCCCAAAGTTTCTTCCATGCAATCGTTTACCATTTGTCCCAGTGTCATGATGTTGTTGCACAATCTTAGCCTGACCCCTGTCTCTCTGGGGTCTGACCGCACAATTTTTATAAGTTTACGTATTACTTAATATTCTGAACTGCTCAAGAGTTGGCGACATTACAAGAGATTTAAGAAATTAAGATGGAAGTAGATGTTTTTTAGAAGAATTTATTTTATTTTGAGAACAGTGATGAACAGTACTAACTAGTTACTGTAAAATATCAATCTATGTTTTTATACCATTTATTTATGTTGATCGCTTTTTTGTCTGTGAGGGTGGATTTTTGCATAGTACATAGATTGAGTGAGCACTGTGGAATTTACTGTAGTTATTGCATAACAGTAGCCTAAAAACCTCAATTTACATTAGAATTTACTACTGTACTTGCACCAGCGCTGCAGCCTGGCATGCCCCTGAAGGCATCACTCATGTGGAAAAGTTGAACAAAACCTTTTATGCACAACAAAGAACGAAACTATGAGCCTAGTCCTAGACAACTGAGTGAATAGATAAACTGGTATATATAGGTCCACATTACGCCGGTCATGACCTGTTTGACTGCTTTCACGTTACCTACCGGGTAACCCTGTACTGTAGGTAAACAGTTTAAACGTAATTCATCTTGGAGGTGCAGAGCTGTAGCACAATCCCACCCATTGATTCACAATAATCATGATTGACAGTGGCAGTGATTTCCTCACATTGACTCATTTGACTGTTGTGCAGTGTTTCACTCTGTCTTGTTTGTTTGTGTGTGTGTGTACTGTGTGTACTGTGTGTACTGTGTGTACTGTGTGTACTGTGTGTACTGTGTGTACTGTGTGTACTGTGTGTACTGTGTGTACTGTGTGTACTGTGTGTACTGTGTGTACTGTGTGTACTGTATGTACTGTGTGTGTATACCATGTGTATACCGTGTGTACTATGTGTATGCGTACTATGTGTATGTGTTCTATATGTGTTCATCCGTGCATGTGTGTCAGTGTTGAACTTACATTTAATATAGATATCCGAAGCAATGTTTGGTATTTTAATGTAGTGCTAACAGTACATTCACATTGTAAAAAATATCAAATTTTAAAGAGTCTCTTCTTATTGCAAAGGCACTTGCCCTACTTGGAAGCATATTGAAATAAGTTGGCTGTTTCCCACGCTGCTCACCACAAGGTGGGACCAATCACAAGAGACCTAGTGAACTTCCTGCTCCCAGTTAATATCTCTGGCTGATTCTCTGTATAGGAACACAATGGTTACGGTTTAGCAAGAGTGCCATCTGAAGGAACACTCTGATGTCACATGGATAATGAAACTTTGACCTGTCAAGAGGCCAACATAATATAGATCTGTATGACCCATACTTTGGACATATCTCTAAGTTATTCTTTTACACTTTCTGATTGACAGTTGCAGTCATTGACTTGATGTGATTGGCAGTTGACACCTCAACCCGACTGACATTTGCAGTGATTCACTTAGCATGACTCATGCAGTTTTACTCAAAACATGTTTTTTTTCCCAGATATTTCCTTCTCTGTATTCTATAGCATTAACACAACTTCTCGCTTGTTGGATAGTTTTCTTCCTCTGTTTGTCACGCCCAATTCTCCATTTGCCTGAATGGTAAGATCACTGAAATATTTGTTGTCTATTGCATCTTGTTGTGGTCAGAATTGAATATATTTAATTAGACTATATAAAGAAACATGCTGTATTACAAAATTTAACTACATAACTTGTAAACAATTACATCTGAAGGTAAAATCTGAGGGTAAAATCTTGTATTATTAATCTGAAATGTTTACGGTCGTGGAATATGACCTTTCATTGGACTTGCTCCACTATCAACGTAGAAATATTCCACTGGGCCATAGCTTGATGGTGATGGTAGCAGTGAGAACATCATCAGTGAAGTTAGCTGACACAGTTCACTATCCGATTGATGGGATAGTCCTTGATGGAACCCAGTCCTTCTTGGAGAGAGGGAACTGGGATGTAAGGGAAGTCACATTACAGGCAGAAGTCTGCAGAAAGTAGGGCATTTCTTGTTGCATCAACACTTGGTTTGATTTGAATACAATTCTTTGTAGTAAACAGAAACAATCACGAATCATGATTGTGCGTACCACACTACCAGCAGTACTTAAAACTGGTAATTCATATTGAAGGGTATACACCTACAGTTCAGTAGTTGAACAATGATTTTGGTAACATATTTGAATTACTTATGTAACCGACATTTAAATTATTTTAGAGAATAAAGATCTACTTCCAGGTGTGAGTATTTTGCTAGGAATTTATAGATTATGAAACTTCTTGCAACAAGATGTTAACCAGTTATTTGAAGTGCACCATTACACTGATTTAGGTGAATGTGTGCTAATATTTGTGCTGGATTTTACGTAGGACAGGCTGATTATAGTGGTCACTGGGTAAGTAGTAAATATATCTAGTAGGTGCTTGAGAAAACTACCAGAGTAATGGGTTAACTATTCGTAATCCCACAAACCACGAACAAATATTTCAAAATTACTATAGGGCCTAAGTTATATATTTTCTCTTTACCTGTTAGTAATAAAAAAACACGTTACTAAGTGCCATTGAAACTTGTAATACTGACCAGTTAAAATTTTTGTCAGAATACATTTCTTTTGTATGTCATATTAGTCTCATTCCAAAAGAATTATGCCCTCTACTAAAGTCAATTTAAATTAATTGTAATACTCATATTCATGATAATGATTATTCATAATTTATGATCCATCACATATACCATTTTATATTAAATGTTTTACTTAATATTATTAATATTCATACATACATATTTATTTATCAGTATTATTTATATATAATTATTTACTTACATAATTCAATGCCAATTTAGTTTTTATTTTATTCTTATTGCTATTACCCCGGTAATATTAAAAATAATATATATTCATATTTTCATTTTATAATTGCAATTCTATCATTTTATGTATCGCAATATGTTGTGAAGCACCACGAACCATACCGGTGATACCGGATGTGGCACTAGATCATATATAACATATCATAATTACTAGTGTATTAAATGCATGATGGTAGGTGGGAATTAAAACTAATAAGTTGTTTTTAATTATTTACATAATTATTGTAAAGCGATGGTTGCACGGTAGAGCACCGGACTGTCAATCGAGGGGACGGTGGTTCAATCCCACCTTCCGCCGTTTCGAAACTTAGGCAATTTCGTTCACCCCACATTTGCCTGTGTCTTTCGGAAGAGACACTAAAACCTGGTGGTCCCTTCTATCTGGTGTCTATGCCACGGGAAGTAAAAGACCCCACATGTAGTGGACTCACTAATTCTAGAGAAGCACAACTCTAAAAATCAATGACAATAATGGTCAGCAAGTTGACCGAGGTAATTTAGTGGAAGAAGATACATTACATATTCATACAGTTACAGTGCTTACAGAGTAGGGAGGGATATGACCTAGAAATCAAATTTATAAACATGTTGGTCGCATGAGAATTAAGTAGTCACAGCGAATGCACATTATATAAATATTTGTAAACACATTCAGCCTGCATATCATGAATAAATTTACATGTCCATTTACAAGTTGAATAATTATTTATTAAACTTCCTAAATGTTAAATAAGGTCATTCTTTGTTCCATAAATCAAGCACGACAGGTGTACTTTGGCATTTTTATTACCAGTAAGTTTATATATTTATATAAAACTTCAGTGTATACGCTCATAAATTGTTAAATGATATATTTTTTCTGACATACACATGTTGTAAAAACTTGCACTAGTTCTGCTAGTTTTTAGATTTCAGTAATTACTTCCCCAAGGATGTGAAAGGATGTGACTAAAAAAGAAAACTTCAGATAAAACATTTTGTAAGAAAATTAAACTGTCAAAAGGGTTCTAAAGAGAGATGTTTAGTTGTGTTGGTAGACGTGCCTGTTTGGAGCGACAGTGGAGTTATGGACATTGCTTTACGTAGGCCGCACTCAAAGTAATGGTGGGAACGTGACACATTTGTCACCTGCTCTAAACGGGCATTCCTTCTAGGACTGGCTCAGGTAGGAAACGTCCTAAATCTAGGTCACACCAGAGAGTAATGAACTGGCACATTTTTAAACATAAATACCTTGGTAGTGAAGTTGTGGTTTGTGTTTGGATGTAGTACTGTTATAGTCTGCTAATGTAAGTGCATTTTTAAGGTGTCACTATGGTGATGTCTTGGCTAAGTATCATATACTATTGTATGTTGATACACAAAACTAGTCAACATTCTGGCTCATTCTAACAGGTAGAATGGTTATTGTTTAGCAGTTTTAGTCAAGTTGGTGTTTTTTCTTAGGCAACTTTCCCACCAGCCAAATTTACAACACATTTACAGTACTCTGTTGTTTTGCAATGAAGTTAGCAGTTCCACCATGCCTTTAAAACAGATTGAGGGATTATGAAACTACTGAATAATGTGCTGGTTTGGTTATACTTATAGTTAGATTTAATCAAGAGCAATTTCATCATCTCTGCCTGTGACCCTAATCAAGTAGGCAAGAGTTGGGTATTTGCAGCTGGGTCAACTTTCAGCATTCAGAATTAGCCCAAGAATAGCTTGGAGGAAAACATATGAAGAAGATTTGAATATGATTCATTGAAATGTAAATGAAGTAATGTACGTGAAATGTTTCTGAGAAACACCTTACATTCAATGGCAGTAAAAATACACGGGCATTCAGGAATCTCTCCAAGGCTACGATTGTTGTTGCAAATCAAGATGAATGCATTTGTCAACGGAAGAAACATGTGCGTCAGAGTTTCATAAACGATCCTTTCGGACCTTTTCGCTTGAGTGATTTTCTTCAGCATTCACACCAATCCTTAAATTGATGTGAATGTGATACAATTACATTGAAAAGTTCAGATGGCTAAGTGAGTACATAATAACTACACATACGAACGTTTGACGTCACGGACCAAAATGATTAAATCAACAACAATGCAAGGGGTGCACGTGTGGTCAGGCTAATTTGAAAAACGCTCAGTGTAAAATTCCAACTGTTTACAGAAGAACAGTCTGGCAAATTTCACACGCACCTGTTGGGTATACCAAAAAAGCTTGTGTGGGTTTGCCATTTTTAATATCTAATGTGGCATTATCACACTAATATCAAAACCAAGTTTCCTTTTTATTTTGTATTCAAATCACACCATAGATGAGTTGAACGTTGTAGTTGTAATGAAGTGTAAACGTAAACTTACTTGATTTTTTTTAGGTGAGGTTAGGTACATTGACATGTTTTTTGGGCGATGGTGTATATAAGAGGTAAATGTGTGATGGAGAAGTCGTAGACGACAGTTATAGTCGGTTGGGTTGTGGTGCAGAGAGAGGGCAGAGTTGGCTGTAGACTGAATCTTCTTGGTGGACGCAGTGACCAGGAGCGCATCTCCAGAAAAATATTTTGGCAAGTAAATTGTTGACGGCTGTGATAGTTGGAAACCTGGAATATATATATATATATATATATATATATATTGTTATACACATAAAATAAGTCATGATTACATGTGTCATAATAATATTTTGTTGATCCAACGCTTTTCACAGCATTTTACATTGAATAATATACAGTATCTGTAAGAGAAAAAAACACTATAATTAACTAACTAAATAAATAATATAGTACATCCATCTGATACTAATGATTTATGTAGAACAGCAGTTATAATTAAATTTAACCATATATTATATATAATCTACGTGTGCATATATTATATACATAAATACATATAATATACACACATATATATACAGTGTATATATATATATATATATATATGTAAATATATATTATTGATATATGCATATATGTATGTATGTATGTAATATATATAATATATATGTATATATATATATATATTTATATATATACATTGTATGTAAAACTATATATATGTATAATATATATATATATATTATATATATCAATCAATCAATTTATTTCAAAACACACAACATTGAAAAACAAACAACACAAATCAAGTATCCAATAAGTCACATGATACGAATGATATACAATGAAGAAATAAGTTTTGAAAAGGAGTGGACTTGAAGTAAAACAAGTCTCTACCCCTGTGAACATTTAAAAATAAAAAGTGTCAATGCTTAGCATTAATTACAATTGTTTAGTTACAATATAAATAAACACGTGTACACAACAAACATTCACTTGCTGTGATATCGATGTATGTTTACATGATATATTTACTTACAAGTATATTATATTATAATGTAAAAAATTAGTACATTGCAACATATTATCAATGTGTGAGAATATCAGTATCACATATTTTATACAATTTAAAAAATAATCATCCTTTGCACAGCTCTTGAGATATGAATTATATCGCTGCATTAGAAAAAGCACAGCTTTGTCTATCTGCTTGAGTGATCTCAAGTTTGTGTTACGATATTATGTTGCCATCCTATATTTATAAATCTGTCATAAAATGTAAGTCTAATTCATGGGTTATATACTTATATATATGTACAGGTCAGCTTCATTTAGCCAACAGGTGAGATGAGATGTATGACATCTTCTGCATCACAAAGTAGTGACATTACATTATTTTCCCACCCACGATGTCAGCTGTTATTCAAATATGTGTCAACAGGTTACGATAGTCATAACAGTGACAGAGATCTATGTATTAAAATGATTGATGTCATGCACGTATGTTGGCAATTACACATATAAACCTGCTTTCACCTAAATGTGTTTTAAACAGGTATCAAACAAACCGAAGCGGTAGGGATTTTTTGGAGCTAGGAAGTGCTATGGCTGGGGAATATTGTAGTGTCATTTGGCTTATTGTTTTGTAGTTTTGTGCATTATTTGCACTTTTGTTAACATTTTGGATACCTCAGTGTAATGATTATTCACAGTAATATTGCAGCTGAGCATTTCTCTATTTTAAAATGGAAAAATTGGCAACATAGTTGAACATACACATAGGAAATAGCATTGATCGTATCATCTGGTTTAATATATGTATGTGTGTGTGTATGTGTGTGTGTGTGTGTGTGTGTGTGTGTGTGTGTGTGTGTGTGTGTGTGTGTGTGTTGCTATTCATAGAAAGCCAGTAATATATTGTTTTGAAATTTGAATGCACAACTGCTTTATCAGCTGTAGTTGATTGGCCAAGGATGTGCGGTTCATTTAACAAGATGTAGATGGCAATTAATTTTCATGTAAATATTGACAAATCTCTGATTTGTGCGCCAACTCCAGCGTGTGTTGTAGCTGTGTGGGTGTGTGCACAGAGATGTGTTTTTACACATAAGTGTTGTGTTCATGTGTCAGTGTATGTGCTCATCTGAAGATTCCACTGTGTATGTTTGTTTCTTGTCCATTCAGGCATGCCAAGTCAATGTACGGCGTGCGACCAAACTGCAACTTTGGTCCGAAGGCAAGCATCATGAAGACACACAAGGCAGTCATGTGAGTAATTCCATTCATATCACCCCATCCATATCATGAAGGTAGGTAGTCATGTGAGTAGATCCATTCACACCACTCCTGTGCATACCATAAACATACACAAGACAGTCATGTGAGTAGATCTATTCACACCACTACTGTCCATATCACGATGGTATATAGTCATGTGACTGATGTGAGTACTTCCATTTATACCACTCCTGCCCATGTCATGGAGACACACAAGACAGTCTTGTGAATAGATCCATTCACACAATGCCTGTCCTTATCACAAACACATACAATGTGAGCACATCACTCCTGCTCATATCATGAACACAGTCATGTGACTATATCAGGAAGACAGTCATGTGAGTATATCCATTCACACCACCCCTGTTCATATCATGGATACATACAAGGTAGTCATGTGAGTAGATCCACTGACATCACAGCTGTTCATATCACGAAGACACAAAAGATAGTCAAAAAATATAAGTACCCATGGTAGATCAATTCACATCCTTCCACCCCATATCATGGGACATACAAGACAGGTAGTTCATGGTGTCCACTATCAGTCACACTATTCCTAATACACTGTAGATCATGCAAATTGCATTGCACTCTGTTTCAATGTCAAATTGCAATTTTTTACCATACATAACACAATTCTGATTAGTGATTTCTGCTTTAACATATCTATTGCATCAAGCTGACTGAAATGTTACACACAAGTTTTACTTTTATTGGAAGCTACCAATCCTTCATTTGACAACACGGTAAAATATATCCCTGTTTTTACCCATTTCTTCCCGATCTGCATATGACTGCAGCTAGCCCTGCTCCAGAATGAGGTTCTCTAACATACATGTCTGTCGGTTGTTCTAGAACCATCCAGGACCCGGCCTGTCAACGACTCAACTGGTACAAGCCCCCTCTCACTGTCCTCGTCATCAAGAAGATCTTTGACGACAACATCCGTCAGTCCTACATCGACCTCATCATCTGGCTCATCAAGGTACGGAGGCTGGTGAAGGGGAGGCCTGGGAACTGTTTCACTAATGTTGTCAAGAACTCATAAACCCAATGTTGCTATTTAAAATCAATTTTGATCCTTAACAGTGATCTTGAATACATGAAAACCGTCAACACCATGAAGCGCCAGTGGGTCATTGTCACTGGTGTGCCATGGAAATGATGTCCACTGTAATATAGCAATGGATACTTGTGTTTAAAAAAATCATTTTATTTAACAACAGATTTTGTTTAAGGATGCATTTTCTACCACAGCTCTTTGTCTTAGTGAAATGGTTGAAATAGTTATTTAAAGCACATTTATGCAGTCAGTATGGTATTGTTATTATTATTACTGTTATTATATACCACACTTGTAAAATGCTATTTTCATACATAGAAAGCTCACTCAAAACCCCCTGTGCACAATCAATAAATTGTAAAAAAGTATTATCGCATATTTTTTTAATATAGTTTATACTCTCTAACGTGAACCATACTTATTATAACAAGAAATGGATGACTTCCCATTAGTCAGTGTCACTCAGTGGTGCTTACTTTAGTGTACGCCTTCTTTTCATCCAATATTGTGGATCAAGCCTTAATAATTTGATGTTTGGAGTGTGGCAAGAATCTACCTAAGCACATTAATTTGATCAATTTAGAACTTAACAACCAGTGTCAGGAACGTGTTTTAATGAGACCCATTTACCAATATATATATATATATATATATATATATATATATATATATATATATATATATCAGGAGTTAGATAGATAACAACATGGAGTGTTGATTTGTATCAGCAAATGACAGAAACTGAATTTTTGAAAAGCGTTGACCCAGTTTTCTCCTGCAATATTGACACTTGATGTGTTGAATGATTTCAAACAAATGATTCTGATATGATTAGTGGTAGATTGTCATGACCCAAACAAGGACACCATTCGTGTCAGGTTAGCCTGACCCTTCTAGTTGATTGCCTTTTGTTGTAACACCCTTCCTTTCTGGTAGACATGCTAGAGTGATTGTAAATTATATAAATTATACTATAACCTAGTTCATCTATTTATGTAATGATGATGTCTTACAATGAGTGGTTTACTAGAACTGTAATTTTTAATATATCATGATAATGTCTTACAAATTCTAGAAGTCGCCTAGGACCAATTATCATGTCACATAAAACTTTAAAATGTATTAAAGCGAGAGACAGCTCCTAGGTTTTATTATTTAAATTTATTATTACCTTCTTATGACTACATGCATGTTGGAACAATGTTTGCACTTTGAAAGATTCCGCCTGCAACAAGTTCAAATGGTAAACAAAACATCCAGTTTCAAAACAAAACTGATTGGCAATAAGAGTTAACTGCAATACCCTTTGATGTTTTGATACCCAATTCTGGGCAGAGGAGCTGGCATCCTCCCTTTAAGGGTTAATGAAGACAGTTCTGATTTAATGTATAGCACCCCAAGTAAATAATTAATGGCGCCATATATATACATATGTGTACAGATGTATATGTATATATATATATATATTATTACACACATATATATATATTTATATATATATATATATATATAACAATAATAAAATGATTACACGCACGCACGCACGCACGCACGCACGCACGCACGCACGCACGCACGCACGCACACACACACACACACACACACACACACATTTGTGAGTGTGTAATCATATATATATATATATCAATATGCGTGCGTGTGTGTAATCATTTTATTATTGTTATAATTATAATGACAATAATTATGGTATTTAATGAGACCGTGGGATTGTGGTGACCCAGGTTAGGCTACGCCATTTACTGTCTACTGATAGTGCCGCAGTCAATGACGTCATGGTGACACATTGACTGGGTAGCTGCCAAACCAAATTTGACCGTTTTCTCCAACTAATTGCTATTAGCAACGAATGTGGACAATGGAGACATGATACAGTCATGTCTTGTTTACCTGGTCTTCAATAATCCAGTTGGT
Source organism: Oasisia sp. SBJ-2009 (assembly GCA_964017155.1). Lineage (NCBI taxonomy): Eukaryota > Metazoa > Annelida > Polychaeta > Sabellida > Siboglinidae > Oasisia > Oasisia sp. SBJ-2009. Next base: position 43,079,308 of record OZ024862.1, on the reverse strand, counting down.
AAATCTTCATATTAGATGCCATGGTGTCCCGCTAGTTCACACATTTCGTTTATCCGACACAACACCTTGGGAACCAAAGTGTGTAAACAAACAACACATGACTGTATATAAAAAGGCAAGTTCTTATAAAGCGCAATATCCAATCATCAGGATTGCTCAGAAAGCTTTATACGTTGCTCCCTGGTAGCCTTGCTCAGTCGAACTGTTGAACATTATCTCGGCTTCTCTGGGAAGCATCCAGCCATGCAGTAATTAATGCCCGAAGACATTGTACGCAAATATATATGTATATATATACTACCCCCGGTACTCACAATTTGCTAAGGATCATACCATGTTTATAATGGAACCATCTTGAGATGGCAGCCATCCAGAGACTCATTGGAAGCATGAGACACTGTTGCCAGGCTGTGATTGCATCACGTGGGTCACACACAAGCTACTGACAGTTATTGCTGCTGGTAATTGAACTGTTCGGGACATTTTCGTGGCTTGGAGTAACATTCTGAAACCTCCATTTTTGGGGGTCTAGGGGAAATCTCCATTTTTGGGTTCTGCTTCTTTGACGACAGAACGCATGTTACCTATTGTTCATATTTGGTATACAACAATGAAATTCAGGAAATAAACCTGTCCTCGAATACATGTGTGATATTCATGCCGAAAAATATAATACTGCCCTAAATAGTGATCCTAGCAAACTTTGAGTAGTATACATATACATATATATTGTGTATTGTTTATTATGTATATTGTGTGTGATGTCTGACTTGTTGCCTGTCCGTGGTCTTGAGCCAACTCATATGACACAGAGAGAAAGACGTTTGTCACACAGTCACTATAGACTACCCACTGCTCTAGAGGTGCACCTGGGTTTGTTATACTGTGGTCACCTCATCTACAGAGATCTGGCTTTCGTTGCTACTAAATGTCATGCTGACATTCTGAAGGAAGCTTTCTGGAATGTAGACCAACGTGCTAAGATATCATTCACAAAAAGTGAAATTTTGATAAAAATGTACGTGAAATGTTCACTGGTGATGTTGTGGCTATGCATTTGCATGGTTGACTTGATAGTCATGTGAACATGTCAAAAGGGATATTACCATGTTAAGTTCTACTTTCCAGTAGATCTATTTCCAAATACATTCACCCCAATCATCCAACACATGGACAGTTTCATTGAATACTCTGTACCTGAAACGGTAAATTAGTAACTCATACATATTATAGCTCAGCTGAATACCTCCCAATGTGTGCGGTACTCTGCACCTTCTCATTAGGGGCCAAATTAGGACAGTTAAGTTTGTGCATTCATCTGGACATTTCTAATTGGAATTATTCGGGTTGGGTTGTTCTCTCATAGATCTAACTAGTGCTGAGAGGAGTATTGATGAAGGTGCTTGTGTCTGCAGGAGAAACAGATGCTGGTGTTTATTGAGTCGAAAGTGCTCCTTGACCCACGACTACAGCAAGATCGGTGCTTCGCTGAAGTCACCAGCAAACTGTGCACATTCAAGGAAGGTTCGTATCTCAGTTCTCTCTCTCTGTCTCTCTCTGTCTCTCTCTGTCTGTATCTCTGTCTGTATCTCTGTCTGTATCTCTGTCTGTCTCTGTCTCTGTCTGTCTGTCTGTTTGTTTCTGTGGAAATTTTGTGTGTTGCTGAAGTATGATACATTTTATTTCGTGCAATGTAGATTGTGCATACATGCTTGTATATGCTGTACACAATCTTGTAGTTCAGGGTACTGTTGTGTCTGTTGTAACTGTTGTAATTGGTGTAACTATTGTAACTATTGTAGCTGGTATAACTCTAGTAACTGGTGTAACATGAGGTGGTGTATGTTCCAGGAGAGGATGACCTGACTGACAAGATTGACCTGATCGTGTGTCTGGGCGGAGACGGCACTCTCATCTACGCGTCCTCTCTCTTCCAGGTCAGAACAGTTGGTGTCTTGGTTACTGTATGATGTCTGTGTGAAGAGGCATCTTGGCTATGGCGATGTATGTATGAACAAGTCCCTGGGAACACCTTTCTGTGAACATGAATCCAGTCTATGGTGGTCTCTGTGAATGTGTTGTCCCCGGGACACCTTTACGTGAGCATGGAAGCCGAAATGGTGTCTGAGTGAACAGGTCTGCCAGGGAAGTAAAGTGTAAAGCGCTTTGAACGGTTCTGAGGAGTGGATACTGTGCTGTATAATAACTTGCCTTTCCTTTTTATTTACACGTCTTTGACTCTGGTTGCAGCAAAGTGTGCCACCTGTGATGGCATTCCATCTCGGCTCTCTAGGATTCCTGTCTCCATTTGAGTTTACCAATGCGACGGAAAAAGTCACTCAAGTACTGGAAGGTGGGTTTTGGGCACAGTTTGTCGACTCTCACTGCACGAGTTGGTCACTTCTGATAATGGGCTGTAAGAAACTATATAAATGTAGTATAGCTGTACTGTCATAAAACAGCACATACTAGAGGCTGTGTGCTAAACGCATGGTAGTTACCAAAGATTATAGTAAACCTGCATTAAAATTGTTCTCGCAAAAGTCGCCCAAACAGCTTAAATAATATATCTTTTCAGTAGGATTCTTTTTTCTTCTATGTTGACATGTATCATTTAAAATCCTAATCGATGCAAATAATTTGTCGTAGCATTTGGGCAGCTAAAATTTGGCAAAATACACTAAAACTTCACACTCTGTACTGGACAGTAAACCAGGTTGATTGATCACTTCATAGTAAATGAATAGTTTAATTGATTTTTTTATATCAGGAATTATCTTATTCAGGTGATGCCTTCATGTGTATGTGTTATAGTTAATTATTTTAGCAGAAATAAATTATTGTACAATAGTTACAGCTGCTATTATGATTATTATTTCATATTAAGAAGGTCGTCATCATATTTTATAACCACAATGGTTGTATATAACCAGCAGTTACTAGAGAATAACTTGAGTTGTGTATTTTTAGTATTTATTTCAATCACTATATAAGCAGTGTGTGGCACTTGTTGCCATGGTTACTTGTTCTGTTTGTGACGTGTTTGACCTCTGTGATCCCAGGTAATGTGCCGTTGACCCTGCGAACTCGACTCAAATGTGTCATCTGCAAGAAAGGCAGCAAGCAGCAAGACAGCAGCTGCTCCATAAAACACGTCGAGAGCAAGCAGCACATTCTTGTATGTAATGCATTTACAGTCATGTATTTTATATAATTTTACCATTTAATAAATTATTCAATAGATGACAATTTTGACAGTGAACTATATGTGGTACACAGATAAAAAAATTCGCCTTTTGTACAGTTTTGTCTTACTATTGTATACATTATGTGAAGAAAATTCTATTAGTTTGAGTCAAATTATATCTATAGTTATTGTGGCTTGTTGATTCACTAGAAATATTTTCAACACGTGGAATAGTGTGTTTACTAAACCACAAGAAGAAAATGGGAAAGCAGTTTGATTTGGCGGAACAGTGCCATTTTTAGTCTTCACCTTGAAGCTCATAAAAGCCACCATTTTGAATCCCATTTAAGCAAGCAGTAACCTCCATTTACACTAACTTGGCAGAACTCTTGCCTCCCACGGGGTAATTCTTTCATATTCCCCAAAGGGTGGGCCTAAACACACTGCATCTGCTTAAACTAACGTTCTTACTTATTAGAACTAATAAATTTATTTATTTGTTAGAAGATGAAAGAAGGGATCATCTGGTTATTTATTTGTTAGATGATGAAAGAAGGGATCATCTGGTTATTTATTTGTTAGATGATGAAAGAAGGGATCATCTGGTTATTTATTTGTTACATGATGAAAGAAGGGATCATCTGGTTATTTATTTGTTAGATGATGAAGGAAGTTATAACAGAGAGAGAGGACCATCTCCACTCTGTATATTTGAAGTCATGTGGGACAAAGGACCGTCTCCATACCCCTGTGTGTTTATTTGACAGGTGATGAATGAAGTTGTGATAGACAGAGGACCGTCTCCATACCTGTGTAATCTTGACCTGTACATAGAACACAAGTATATCACGTCAGTCCAGGGCGACGGTAAGTCAAATAAGGAAAGTAGTTATAATTTATTGAGCATAACATTTAGCCTAAGCAGAGCTGTTCAAAATACACAACCAATCATATGTGAGTAGTTCAGTAACTAGCCATATGCCTAACTACTTCAGTCATTATTCTTTGTCTAGTATTAAAAGTTTGAAGAAATGTCCACAGGTTTGGTTGTTCCAGTACAAATGTTTTTCTAGACACACACAGTAAAATGTACACTGGAATGCAGTTGCATTGATGGTTTGCCAAAACATATTGAGATCCTCGTATGGATAGAAGATCTAGTTTCTTCATTATTATTATACATAATTACCTCTCAAGAAACTATTGCTGGTGAGTGGTCTGAATACTGACTTGGTTTACATATATTTTCAAGTGCTCTGAAACCAACTCTTGATATTGATTATTATTTTAAATATATGTATCAGTCTGTGTATATCTGTGGTATTTTGTAGGGTTGATTATTTCAACACCGACAGGTAGTACGGCATACGCTGCGGCCGCGGGGGCGTCGATGGTTCACCCCAGTGTCCCTGCCATCATTATCGCACCAATCTGTGCACATTCTCTCTCATTCCGCCCAATTATCGTGCCCGCCGGTGTGGAAATCAAGGTATGACGTGTGTACTGTTCTTTCAAAACATGGCTACATACAATTCGTTCAGTATATTTCATGTGGGATTGGAAGTTGTACCACGGGAGCTGATTGGTTATTGTTTACTGCATTATATATATATTATATATATATTATATATACATATATATATATTGGGTTTCACGCATATTGTTCAAGCTGGAATTGGTCCTGGTATGTTGTTATGCGGATGTGAGCAGTAGCATTGGCTTCCAGTTGTATATTGCATTTAAATCGGCTACTGTTACAGACCATACTATTTCTACTCAACAACCAACATTCTTGGTTACCAGGTAATCAGCTACATTTCCCTAAGACCCTTAGATCATCTGTTTCCAAACTATTATTTTTTCCTAAAACTAAGCTCAATATTGGCAAACATCTGCAGTCAACTCCCTGTTAAATTAAATCATCTGAAACAATGGCCACCATTCATAAGAACTTCAAGCATGAAATTGCTTTGCCACCATACATTTTCAATGGTTCTATGCTCCAATCACGACTTTTGCATGTCCATGTTTATGATTATGCCAAAGGATTTTATTTGTTGCGCCTCTGAGCTTGAATTTTCGAGGATATAGGTGCTGTATGCCAGGATTGGTTGCTGTATGCCAGGATTTGATTGGCTGTTGTTGCACAGATTGTCGTATCGCCCGATGCCCGCAACAATGCATGGGTGTCCTTTGACGGCCGAAGACGCCAGGAGATCTTCAAGGGAGACACGTGAGTGGGGACCATTCGTTAATTACAACTCGGTGACAGAAGCCAATTTTGTTTCTTAGGCTTGAATAGGTTTTAGAAGGATCAGGCAGTCTAAGCTGTTTTCAATCTGATGTTACCAAAACACGCAGAGGATTGTTTACATAATGTCGGCGGTCGTCAGAAAACAACAAGTGACAAAGCAACGGAATAAACATTTCAACATAACTAATTTAGTTTATTTGATGTTTCGCTGGTGAGTTTACCATTATTCTCTAAGCAGTTAAATTACTTATTTGATTAAATTATTATTTTCATCCGTCATTAACTCAGAAGCAAATTAATGATCGGTCCCTTCTTGCAGGTTGCGAATTGGCACGTCGATCTACCCCGTTCCTGCGATTTGCAACGAGGACCAGATCAGCGATTGGTTCGACAGCCTCGCACGCTGTCTCCACTGGAACGTACGCAAACCACAGCTCGCATTCAACAACTCGACCTGTCATCTCGATGAGGATGAAGTGTCACAGTTGTAATGCTCCCACACAGAGGCACGGTTAAGGAAACGTTCTAAACATACAGGAGTGCTCTAGGGGCACTTTAATACATATCGCAAGGAGGTGGACTGTATTGGAAGTTGAACCATTCCACCACACAAGATTTAAGCTGCCCAATGTGGGATCCCTCTGCTTTGTTACGATGTGTTTTCCGTTGAAAATCATATCAAGTTTTTTCTCCAGTTAGGTTACCGCTATGGGGTTTAGATGGTGATGTTTTAGGATATTGGAATGAGCAGTAAATGCATAATATGCGGTGAAGACCTGGTTTCAGGAAATATTCCTTCTGTTTAAATAAGCTTGACGAAACGGCTCAAGTATGTTCTTTACAGACATTAACAACTGTGTAGAATGTTCTTTGAATTCAACTCACCTACACAGATCTGGCAAATACAACTTGGATCATAGCCTGTCAGCCTACTGGTAATTCTCACCGACATAGTCTTTCCGTATAAACAAATCCCTCACAATGTTTTATTCCACTGCATTTAAGCAAAAATCCAGTTTTTAATGCAAAGCAATATATTCACAGTGTATGTTATTGTTCACATAGCTTCCAGCCACCACCATTGTATGCACGTTGATTCAAATCAACAACGTTTTCTGATATTAATGGAAACTTTCACGTTGGGAATTGAATAATGATCACTGATTTTCTTCTATACACCTGTATGTGACTATGAAATTAAAGTTGCATTCCAAATTAAACTTCCATTAAAACAGTATGTACAACATAAACAGTATTTACCTATTTGCGTTCAAATGTACATACAAATTTTTACATCATTTCAACATTTAATAAATAATTCCATAAATTATGTTTTTGCCAGATCTGATTAGCAGAATATGGGACATGACTAAAATGTTTGTCTTTGTGTGCGCTTGTGTTCTTAAAATTGTAGGTGAAACAAAGTTTCAATGAATTTGAGTAAAATTATATCTATAGTTATGGCATGTTGATTAACTAGAAATTTGTCTGTCTGTTGGTTAACTCAATAACTGTGTCAAGAAGAAAATGTTTAATTGACAGGTATGTGTATATAAATGTATTATTTATCTTGCAAAAAATGTTTTGTTACTCAGAATGTCTAATTTGGGGCATTGTTATGACGTTAAGTTAGATATTTAGCCATAGGTTTGTTGAACCATTCACAAAAATCACGACAGTAATTATGAATCTCGAAAGGTAGTTGTATTGTCAACAAGGAAAACTTATAGTTTAATTCCTTGAACCAGATGTCTTATTCACTACTGTACCTCATTATAAACATAATATGCAGGCACATACATCACAAAACCACCCACATGCATGCGTACATAGTTGTTAGTTATAATTGTTTTGGTATTGTATCAAACTGGGTTAGTAATGTTGTTTTTTTAGTTTATTAAATTATAAAATACAATTAAGGAATTTATATATTTGTTAATGAAATAAACATGACTATATAATAGTATTAAATGAACTGTTGGACTTTCTTTATATGTTGAATGTACATTCAGAAGTATTTATTTGTTACATAATTTCATATGTTTGGTGTAATTAGTTGGTTCCAGATGTAATGTGTATTTTAATATGGAATATAAATTTATTGCAAGAGGGTAAAATGTGTCAATCGACAATTGAATAAATTGGTATTAAATACATCTCGTGGTTCTTTTGATTTATAGACTTTCTAGTGAAAAACAGTTGCTTTCACATTGTTTATGGTTTATATTTCATATGTTCAAAATAATTATGTAGTTCGCATGCAGCAGCATAATGAGTAGAACACAGAGAAAACCAGAGGTCAATTCTCAGAAATGTTTAAGTCTAGTTTCTCATAAAGTATTGATCCAGTTGCTCAGCTGTATGAATACCTGGCTATCGACAGTGGTGGATCTATGTAAACAAAGGTGTATATTACTGAACTGGTCTGCTGATGGTGTTGTGAGCAGACCCATTGGCTGGTATGGTGCAGAGAAAGTTGAATTACTTTTATAACATTTCTAAAATAAATGCAGTTCACTAAATCAGACACAGTTAACATGTAGATGCAACTTGTATGCAAAATAATGAAGTTATTTTTTAAAGACCTGATAATTTTCTAAAAAAATAAGAACTAAAAGTAAGTATACTATTAATAAATGTGTTTATTCATGAATAACTAACAGTGTATGTATACAAGTGACAATATACGTTGCTTGACAACTATGGTTTGTGGCATGTTTCTTGCTCCGTTCGTGCAAGTCTCCCACAAATTTTCAGCAAACACCAAACGAAGATAAAATGGAATGACAGGACACTATTTAGTGACTCGGACGTGAATAAATTGTCTTTTTGCGCCTTTGAACACAACAAACTACTTTATATATCCTTCACACTCGAAAGTTGCACCTGGTGCTGCCCCCTATGGGTGAAGAGTAGCAACGGATGACGTCGGTAGTCGTGTGTGCACATGTTGATATCGGTGGTCGGCCCGGGGTGGTGTCACGTGTAATAATGTGGCTTCTTCACATTGATTCCGTACTCAGCCAAGGCTAGCGTGAGATCTTCCATGCTTAGTGTTAGTCGTTTGTCCTGCAAGATAATCAAGAGTTTAGTTTAATAAGCTCCTAGGTATTATGGTTTTTCATTTTATATTATGTTCTTATTTGTACAACATGCATGTTGAAGGTTTACTGCCCGCCAATTATGTTTAGTTACTTTATTAAGCTCGGAAAAATGTTTGCAATTTGAAAGATTCTGCTTGCATCATGTTCAAAGGGTAAACAAAACGTCCAGTTAAAAAAATGTTTGGCAATAATGCTGAAGCGAACAGAGTTAACCACGATACCCTTTGATGTTTAACTTTCCCACATTCTAGACAGCAGAATTCCCGTTATAAATTACTGCTTGGCCAATTCTGGGCAGAGGAGCTGGCACCTCCCTTTATAGGCGGCTGAAGTGGGATGGGGACTGTCTCACTCTCATAATGAACCTGCATGGTTGCATAGTAAACAAATATGTTCAAAAAATCTCTCCAGCAATATTACACTACTTTCATGCAGACATTTCTGCCAGTGCAGTATAGACATGGCGGACATTTGTCGACTGGATGGTGCTGCCATCTGGTGGTGTACCTTAGTGTGTTTCTTGGTCTGTCCTGACAGTCTCATCTTGCAGTGTTGGAGAGCGTCATTGGCAATGTCTGAGATAAACATCTGTCCCGCCAGCGAGATCAGTCGCACTCTGAAGTACACAACACGCTGTCTCATGTCTATATTATAACACAATGTCTGTCTGTCTGTCTGTCTGTCTGTCTGTCTGTCTGTCTGTCTGTCTGTCGGTCTGTCTGTTGGTCGGTCTGTCGGTCACAGACAGTTTTGCATGTATCACGCTAAAGTTGTGCATGTGATCTAGTGGGTGCATACAGATGATTCATAGATATATACTTTTAAAATTCATTTTAATCATTAACATGCAAAAACAATGTAAGACCATTTTTAAACAATTTAGCGTGGAAGACTGCCTTTATACAGAAGTGAGATAACTATGGTTACCCAGGTCAGTGGAACCTTGGGATCATAACTTTAAAAGTTTCAGGTAGTGACTGCTATTTGCCTCAAGCGTCGCTGGGTCATTTGGCTAGTTTTCATGTTAAAGGACTCCTAGTTTTTTCATTTCTTTTACTTTTATAACTGTATGTAGCTGGACAGTACTATTAGACACAGTATGCTATTTTATACTGAATTGTTTGATAGAATAATTTTCTGTGTGTCTGAATATATTAAAATGCAAAATACCAATATGCGTCTGGCCAGTTTTGTTATGCTGTGTGTATGTAAGGCATGAGAGAATTTAAAGATTTTAGGTTTCTGAAAATGCTGTCATTACATCACGTTGTATCCCATAATATTAACTACCGGGTAGGTCTTGCTGAGTAAATTATATATGCAACTTGAAGAATGGAAGGCAATTTGTTTGACGTAGTAAATATTAGTGCTCTTGGAAATGCTTTTGAAAAACTTGCGAAAAGTAATTACACTCTACACATGTTCCATTTACATTGTCACCAATGCTATTTACTGTGTAACTGACCTTGTGATGTTAGAACTGATGTTATGTTGTTTAAATGATTACCCACTCAGGTGCACTTACATTCGTGGGTCTGATACTTCAAAGCCAACTTTGTTGAGGTAGAAACTGGTGACAGAATCAGGAATCTGAAACACAACAAACTTGTGACATGGGCCATTTCACACATCAATAAATAAATCAATCAACCAATAAACCAACAATCAATCAATCCAAGAATAAGTGTAACGTTTTTCTGATTTCTTCAGACTTTTTCTCATTTCTATATAACACATCTACAAGGATGATTACAAATCCCTTGTAAGGAATGTATGGAAGTTAGTTGAATCAATTTTACTGATAGATTTGTCTTAGTTGCTGTCTGTGACTAAAAACCATGGGAACTGTGCAGAAATGTGCAGCCCATGTGAAAACGTTACTCTAAGGAATCCAAGTGTAAGTACCAGACCACCCACAGTGCAGTTTCCAATGTTCAGTTACTTCTGCCTTCTTCCCAAACATCACATGTAACATTAACTACAACTAGCTAAACCTGAAATCACTGATTCAAGAATGGCAGAGATGACTGAAAAACAGGTTTGGTTTAACTTCAGTATTTGGGAATTTTTTTGCTCGGACATTTTTTAGTTGTCCACCTACACATTTTTACCTGCCCAAAAAATTACTTTTAGCCACCAAAATGTTGAATGTTGGGTGGATGGACTCCTAGATAAAGCTATGCCCCTAGCACATGAGGACGATGTAGATGAAGTTGATTCTACCATCACAACGACTCAACTCATTTGTGCAAATTTGTTATATACTACTTCCGACATAATCAGACAAATTACGACATTATCTATGGTTGAGCCATTTGAAATACAGAAGAAAATGAAAAAGTCAGATAAAACCATTCACAGTTTTGCAAGGTACCCAGAGTAGGGATCAGAGTCTGTTCTCGTCTACATGTTTTACTATGCCAATGACACACTCTCGTTTTATAAACCAAATGTGCATATCACGTAGATTTGAGCATCAGTGAACATTATTCACCAAAGCCAGCTTGCTTGTACAGTGTAACAGCAACACAAAATGTTTCAGCGGTGCTATCGTAACACACTAACTCCTCAATCACTCATGTTTTTGTTCAATAAAATGAAAGTTCTTCACGTGGGCAAAAGACTACACAAAGAAACCTTTTTATCTTTACACCAGGTTTGAGGACAGCCATCCTTGGAGTTGGAGTGAGTCGTATATTTCTGTACATGGTCCTGTCTATCCTATAATAGGGTTACCTTGCGAGAAGCATTCCCATTCCAAGATGCAGAGATATTAGGGTTGTGATCGAAAGGCTGAGAAATGAGGACTAAACCTGAACTGAATGCCAAACGGGATACATCTTTTGTTATGGCTCTGAATCAGCAGTGAAATGTAGGAAGCACATTCTGATGTGGGAAACTTGATACAGCAGAAACTGTAGGTCAAGTAGCTGTGGCTAGTGGCTGCAGCAAACTGCTGAGAAGAAAACATTGTTTCCTGGTCAGGGCACATTTGTTACAAAAGTGCTTCTGGCTAATCGACAAAAGCACAATCAGGACTGCACACAGGGATAACTACAAATAAATGTGTGTTGTTTTATTTTACTTAGCAATAAATCTATTCATAGAAATGAACTGGATGTTTGGATTTTTAATAGTTACTAAACATTTCCCAGGTGGCGCCATTTGTTGACAGGTGTGGACAATGACACCAGGTGTCACCACCCATCAACAAGTGGGGAACATTGACAGCCGGTGATCACAGGAAAATTACCTGAAACTGGACACAAGTTAGTCTAAGGGAAACTTAAAAAAACCTGCACATTTTCCACTGCCCTTTAAAGGCTAGTCACATGTAGCCTGGCATCATTGCATGTTATGTGACACTGTGCTGAAGTCAAATGCCCTACAGTTGTAATATACCCCCATGATGCAAGGAAAGATGAGATCAGCTTATGGGTATTGTGGCAGGAAATAGAAATGCAGCCTACTATGAATCACCAAAACGTGAAAGAAATACAGCGTAATCATGGTGCATATAAAGTCATAAACAGTCACATGAATTGATTAATGTAGGAGATGAAGATGTATATTTGATGTAGACAACACAAGATATATGGTCACCTTTAATATATGGGTTGTCTGTTTATATAAATAGTTACTTACTTTAACTTCAGTCACACAAATGATTAATAAAAACAGTGTAAAGCATTATGCATTGTATGTAACAACTCATGTGTAAAATCCTCAATTTAATAATGGATTTATTTCATTACAACGTCTGACTGTATGATCTGCTGTGCTATACTTACAGCAGATGCAAAGTGTGATCCAGTTGATGTAATAATTTGTTGACTGTAACATTATTAGATATACCGGTAGTTTATTTACTGTGTATAATATTATTACCAATAGGACAAGTGTGTCTGGGTGTGTATACTATAAGAGCCTCTTTAACATGGATATGTTGTCTATAAGAGCCTATAAGAGCCTATAAGAGCCTCTTAGCGTAGGTGTGTAGTCTATAAGACCTCTTACCGTGGGTGTGTAGTCTATAAGAGCCTCTTACCGTGGGTGTGTAGTCTATAAGACCTCTTACCGTGGGTGTGTAGTCTATAAGACCTCTTACCGTGGGTGTGTAGTCCTCTAGTTGCATCATGAAGTCGGAGAGGTTGGGTCCCGGGGTTCTTCCCTCCCGTGGTCCCGCGGGGGTCTCAGACGGCACACTCCCGTGACGGGGTCGGTCCTGGCCATCCACATCTGAAACATAGTTTGTTATTCATTATTCACAGTGAATACTGTGTAGCAATTACATTTAACTCCAAACATCTATATATCATAGGGTAACATAGGTGTGGCTTAGTTCATTAGTTATTTTGAGAGAGAGAAAGAGAGAGAGAAAGAGAGAGAGAGCGAGCGAGACCGAGAGAGAGAAAGAGATGGCGAGCGAGCGAGAGAGAGAGCGAGAGAGAGAGAGAGAGAGAGCGAGAGAGAGAGAAAGGAGGGAGGAAGACAGAGAGGAAGAGGGAGTGAGAGAGGGAGAGATATTTCCATTATTTTCTTATCATAGTTCCCCGTTAAACTAATTATACTTATATCAATGGGTTGACATCAAACAATAATTATTTTCTCAGTTGCTAAGCACCTCGTTACATTCACACCCATCTAAAGCACTTCTGGGCAATAAACTACAAAATAATTACAGTGGCGACATCTTATATTGGACATAATAAATTGTAACTAACATTTTTGACATTTATGAGACTATATATGTTCTGACCATTAAATAAATATGATTTCCCGAGCCCACAGCTATTTTTATGAGCACAGTAAATACCAACATCAAGGTTGATGTGAACGAGTCTGTGCCGTGGATAAACAAGCTGCTATCTGTGAGAGCAGGAACTGTTTATAAATAGGCAGTTGACTGAGAAGGTGTGGCTGCTACTGAAGCAGTGTTTGGCTAGAGTCAGACCACAGTTACAACTGGGGTCAGACCACAATTACTACTTGGGGTCAGACCACAGTTACACCTGGTGTTAGACCACTTACATCTGGGGTCAGACCACACTTACACCTGGAGTAAGACCACAATTACACCTAGAGTAAGACTACAATTACACTTGGGGTCAGACCACAATTACATATGGGGTCAGACCACAATTACATCTGGGATCAGACCATAGTTACACCTGGGGTCAGACCACAATTACATATGTGGTCAGACCACAATTACATCTGGGGTCAGACCACAATTACATATGTGGTCAGACCACACGTACATATGGCATCAGACCACAATTACATCTAGAGTCAGACCACAATTACATCTGGATCAGACCACACTTACACCTGGGGTCAAACCACAATTACACTTGGGGTCAGACCACAATTACACCTGGATCAGACCAGTTACATCTGGGGTCAGACCACACTTACCTCTGGGGTCAGACCACAATTGCACCTGGATCAGACCACAGTTACATATGTGGTCAGACCACACTTACACCTGGCATCATACCACAATTACATCTAGAGTCAGACCACAATTACACTTGGGGTCAGACCACAATTACATCTGGATCAGACCATACTTACACCTGGGGTCAGACAACAATTACACTTGGGGTCAGACCACAATTACACCTGAATCAGACCAGTTACATCTGGGGTCAGACCACACTTACATCTGGCATCAGACCACAATTGCACATGGGGTCAGACCACAACAGGGTCAGGCTACAATTACACCAGGGGTCAGACCGTAGTTTCAGACAGCTATTACGCCTAACTAACTGATAAGTCTAGTTGCTTAAAACAAATACTGAGACTGTGTTAAGTGTCTGTGGTTTACATACATATATTTTATTGATGTGAGTGAAGTTAATCCCCAAAACTATGTCTGCCATTGCCAAAATAAAACTACCCCGTACTTGTTACAAAAAAACCAATACCTGTCTTAGTTTTTAGTCCCACAACTGTCAAACTGTCAAAACCTGAAGGCTGCCATTACTGCAGTATGGTAATCTCCTTCCACAAATAACAATCCATCAAATGCTGGACTACATTTCCTGCTGTTGTTCCACTTCGCTAAGATAAGAGGTTGTTCACTCCATGTTTTTTCTCAAGTGACCTACTTCCTAGTCTTGCCTCTTTCACCTCCTGTAGACCTTTGGGATGTCAGACATGTAAATGTTTACCACAAACGGCAATGAACCAGTGGCTAGAATCTATCTAACTTACCAGAGCCAGTGTAGAGGTTTGTGAGTTGGAGTACAGTGTATGTATATCTTAGATAATGACAGTTTCTTATTATAATACCTGGTGTGGAAATATTGCTAATAGGGGCAAAATATTGCTAAATGCCAACTCCAACATCAAATGATTTCATCAAGCTTTTCACTGCAATTAAACAATTTCATGTGTGTGTGTGTGTGTGTGTGTGTGTGTGTGTGTGTGTGTGTGTGTGTGTGTGTGTGTGTGAATGTGTGAGGGTGTGTGTGTGTGTGTGTGTGTGTGTGTGTGTGTGTGTGTGTGTGTGTGTGTGTGAATGTGTGAATGTGTGCATGTGTGAGGGTGTGTGTGTGTGTGCGTGCGCGCGCGTGTGCATGTGTGAGGGTGTGTGTGTGTGTGTGCGCGCGTGCATGTGTGAGGGTGTGGGTGTGTGTATCCAGATTGAAAATACACTGAATGTATTATAATTGTTTTCCAACATCTGCATGCTTTTGTGTATGGGCACTTTTGATATAACACATTGACACACATTTGCTTCATTATTCTACGTTTCAGTAGTTCTTACACTTCATTAATCCAACCCAAATTGCTGGGAACCAGTTACATGCCAGTGTGGATGAAATAAACATATATATACACCAAGTATACTTTTGATTACATTTGACGTGGAGTGATAGTGAATGGTGACATGATTTCAAAATAAAGTTTGTCACTGTGTTGTTCCCCTGAAGCCATTCCTGCCTGCAGTAATGTAAAAACCAGCTGTCAATATATCACACACGTAGTACAGCCTCCGGTTGAAAATTTCCTCGATACAATTTCACAAAAACACTTGTGAAGCAGAAACAGTGACTACGAGTCACAGTCAGTGGCAATGGTAATTGGATGTGGGATTAATGTGCAAAGTTGGATCAAATAATTGGTGGGGTGGTGGCCTAAAAATAAATGGGACGAGAAATTTGAGAAAGGCTAACTGCTAAATATATATCGGAAGATGGGAAGTTGGTTCTAAAACAGGTGTGAGATGGGGAGAAGGGTTAGTTGCCCCTATCCAAACTGGTGGGATTTTGGTGGCTGATACTGTCTGTGTCATTAATGTTGACCATAGTTTTGTTCCTGCTTGATTACAGATATTACATTGGTCCACTGTTCCACTGGTCTACTGTTACCTACGATAATTACGAGAGGTAAAGCACACTCAGAAACCACAAGTGTTGCCTTCAATTAATTACCAAGTCTAGACGTCTTACTCACCTCATAACTAAGGGAACCTCTCAAAATATACAATATACATTAAAACTTCTAACAGTAACACCCAGCTACAGTTCACTCAAGAGAAACACTAAGAACAATAAAGCTGCCTATCCAGCACTACTGCAAAATGGGGAGATTTGTAAGTAATCTTTTAAATAAAAAATCAATTTCATATGGGTGGGTCATGGATACAATGAATTAAAAATTTACTAATTTAATATTGCTTGGAGTAGTTCACATTTTCGAAAACAATCAGGTGTTGGAATGTGGATGGATGGAGCATGTTCTGTCATTAAGTTTTCAGTTTTTCTCATGTGCATAGTTTTAACCACCAAGAATGCTAACTCAGTTCAAACTGAAACATTTGTATGCAGACCATGATCTGGGAACTATTGATGTCGTGTCACCGAGTGATTGTCTGTGACAAATTAACACAATGCAATGCAGCTGGTGTGAAGGCGGCTGTCTGCTTAAGCATATTGACGCAAACAAACAGTGATTTAAGAGAGTCACTGTTCAGAGTGCGGCCTGTTTGTTTTCAGGTGGCCATCACCAAATAGTGTCAATGGATTTGTACACATGGTCGACTGGGTGTGGCTGTGACGAACACGCAGTATACATAATAAGACACTCTGATGCTTTCTCACTGCATTCAACCTTTCCACATGCATATCACTGTCACTACCGAACTACTGCAGTAGTAAGAATATGCATATTAATGCATATTATTATTATGCATATTCTTCCTAAGTTACCTGCCTCAGCATATTAGTGGATCCCTATAAACTTTGCAAAAATATAAAATCAAGTTTTGTACAACTTATATTTCCTAGATCATGAGTCATACCTACCCTGGGTGAGCAAAGTGGATATTAACTTAGCAAAATTATAAAATGGAGTATATCATGTAACATGTTTTATTTCCCAGATATAAGTTATATCATGTCATGTGTTGAAATATCTCAATAGTTTTGTTATTGCAAAAGCCTACATTAAATGCGTTGGGGAATCAAATGTTTAACAGTGACATTTTTGATAAATGTAGTCATTGTGATTTCTGACTGTGATTTCATAGTACAGGTGCACATGTGAATTCACACACGTCTGTAAGTTTGGGATAACTTGTGACCATTCAGTCCAGCTACATTTGAAAATGATCTACATATTTAATTAATAAATTCAGCAGAACTATCAATAATTAAAAGCTTATCTGCTGTCGAGTCTGATTACGTCATAAATACAAAAGATAAATAAATAAATGCAACAGAACCAAGCCACAACATATGTAATCAGTGTTACGTGTGTACACACACCAACTTTGGCATGATAAGCAATCGAAAGAACTATTTAATTCACAAATCTTACAAAGAAACGTCCGTCACTTGTGGTAAGAACAAAATTAAGGTCACTACAGCAGCAAACTGGGAGCTCACAACCTGTGACTAATACACACCTAAATCATTTCTGAACAGTTTGGGGGAAATGTATCCATTACTTCCACTCTCTTTTCCAATGCCAGGCATCAAGCGTCCACATTTTGGTTAACCTAATACTGCGGAGTTTTTGTGTAATTTCAAGATAAACAAACAATAGCAATGGCAGTGTAATCTTTATTCAATACTACATATACTATGATATAGGCTGATAGCAGATATCAACATACATCTACAAATACCACAGCAAATATGAAATTGGTATTGACTTAAAAATGACATACTTGCATGCTCGCGCACACGCGCGAGTGCGCACACACACACACACACATGACTACACTTATTCTAGAAGCCGATTTAACATATTACATGATTGATTTATTGAATGTCAACAATCATCACGGCACTGTGTCACCACATTTTGGTGACACTTCCCGTTTTATAATTTATAAACATAATTTGCCACCTCCCAATGATTACGGTACATAATGTAACCGCAATAACTTCACCCTGGTTACAACACAAATGTCCACATTTCATGTTGCTACCAGAAATATTTCTTATACTTATCTCTGCATTGTATTACCAATTATCAAGTACATTAGCCAGTAAAAACTAAAATGGAACAATTCCATATGTCAGTAAGAAACACGTTTTTCTGCCTCGCCCCCGCACCTAAATGGAGTGTTAGGTGTGAACACTGTGGTACGTTCCCAGGATATAATCTGTTGGTGAATGTCCTACACTGTTCCCAGGACTATATCTCACGGATCTTCGTTACATACACCTCACACCTACAGGCTGTGTAGACTGTAGACTGTGGAGTGTAGGCCACCATCAAACACATCCTCACAAGTCTACTCAGACTTCAATCAACACATCGAGTATTTGTTGACGGCTTCATAATTACCGTTAGTCTTGAGTTGTTTCCAATACACAGTGTCGACAACATGTGATGAATTATTCCATGCAACATTTATGCATGAACAGTGACGATACATGAGCCACATTACATAGATATACACCCTAGTCTACGGGATTAGTAAGCGGAGAATGTATACAAAATAATGAGACGCAACTAACAGATTAACGTAAAGTATATATTTAATTTTAACTTTTGAAACAAATCAGTTTTTAAATTTTGGCATAAGAACATTGCTCTTTTAGAACAATTTGTCTACAGCTTTAATTCAGTTCTGAAACCAACATGATGACTGCCTCACTAACATTCTCAGACCATCTGCAGTTTCACCTTTCCTATGATCAAGTATGTGAACATGCACTCCTGCATCCACCTACAAATCCTCTCTAACGCACGAGCAAAAAGCCAACAACAATCGTCATTACACTGAACGTCATCGTGGTGATTCTGCAAACATTCTGTCAAGCCTATAATATTACTGATCAAAGTGTATATATTTCAGTGTTTATCATCTGGCACATTAAGGAAGGGTCCCATTTCACCCAGGATCACAATTTCAGCTAGAACAACATCTGCTGACATTAGATGCAGACTGCATACATCTGACTCGACCACAAACAGTCTCATGATCAAGTGACACATGCCCTATATCAGGTGTTTGCGTCAGCCGAACCACAGCATGAAGATACACAGTTACAAAAGTGTTCAACTCTGGCGAAAGAATGCCATATGACCTTTCTATGTATAATTACTTCTTTGGTTTAATTTCACAACACATTTTATTGCACTACTGCTGCAAACTCATTGACAGCTGACCACGGGAATAGAAAACAATCTAAAAGTGATGCACCGGTATGCAAAATGTATCAGTGACTACACATATTCAATTATGAACTAATATTGTGACTTCAAACAGACTAGCTGATAACATAAATACAGACCTGTGCCCCCCAAAACAACCCCTTAACAAAGTAAATACAACTACCACAAAGTTCGTCTCTAAGTCTACTCAACAACATTCAACGATTTCAAAATTAAATCGGTAAACTCAATTAGCACCAGCCCCATTCGTAGCCTAATCAGTGGCAGTTAAAAATATTAAACTTTTATAGCAGATTCGCAAATCAAACAATTTAAAGACTAATAAATATATGTAGAGTAATAAATACACATGCAATAAAAACTATGCATAATAATAGCACCAAATCGTCAGGTTTCAGGGAGAAAACAATAGCAATTGGTAATTAAATCATAAATAGCACACCTGTTTATACTCTCATTCAACTCATAGCACAGACTAGAACCCCACCCACGTGTATCCTCGTCATTAAACAACTATAATTGGAGACAGACGCCAACTAAACAGTAGCACTACAAGTACTAAGTACCTAAAACGATACGTTGGACATTCACTCCATGCCGTTGGTGTAGTGGTTTTCACTGTACAGTCCCACTCATACTGAAGAAACCGCTGTGTCGTATATTGAAAGAGGCCACTACAATGCTTTTGGTAACACTAGACGACATAATTATATATGTACTGTCGAAATAAAACATTTACGGTGGACAGTATCACTTGTGGGTGAATCAAAAGTATGCAGACACAATCAACTCAATCACGTTTGATCTAGTATAATCAGTTATAATACCTCTGTACTGACAGCACTGTTAGTCAGGATATGCAAAAGATAAGAGTTATCTTAAGTTATTTTCCTCCCTAATTGTATCTGTTGTGTTTAATACCAAAAGCAATTTCATATAATTATATATACTGCCAAAATGAAAATGCAACAACAAGTGACCATAAGAGCACTGTAACATTACAACAAAGCAGTAAAATTACCACAGAAAATAGCAGATGATGTCGCCCACATGTAATTTGAATAGTTCTAACGAGGTGCAGATAAATAAATAATCCCATTGTGTGGATGTCATTTAACCACAACATAATTAATTCACAACTCCATTGTTGAGACCACATAAAATATGTATGTCATCACCACCGTGAGTAAAGCACTTACAAATACTACCAGCGCAACTAACGCAGTGGGCCGTGGTTCATAATATCCACTCCTCGGCCAACACAACCATGTTCTGTACTTCAATACTGACCAATCATGCATATAGCAACGAGCTGCATACCGTTTGAAGCACAGCCATTCCTCGACATGACACAACCAAACGGTCACATCGTAGACAGCAAAGCACGATTAATATTCACCAACGATGAATGCGTTTAATCTGCCTTGGGGACATCGAACGAGTACCGAGGCCCGCCGTCCGTCAAATGCAAATGTTCCTTCGCCTTGGGCAGTGGCGCCACCTCTGGCTTGCTCAGCCAATGGTAGATAATCTCCTGGTCCGACGGACAGGTCTGCCGGAAAACGTCGTACTCGTAGGCGTTCGCCAGGTAGCGCCACAGTCCATGGAACTCGACGGGGATCGTGAAATCCTTGACGGCGCTCGCGACGACACGGATGTGCTGCAGTTTCGGCAGCATGAGACAGTCGAGATGATCGGGGATGTCGCGGCACAGGAACTTGTGCGTGCTGCCCTCCAGGTACGCGTTCAGCTTGCGCATCTCAGCGACGAGCGGCGCCGACGAGTGCGACACGTCCTTGATGTAGAAGGAGAACTTCGAGAAGACGTCGATGCATGCCTGCGCCGCCTCCTCGTTGTTGTACGCCATCGGTGGGTACGGGAAATGTTCGTCCACATACTGAATCATTTCATCCGGGTCACTCAGCACCTCGGAGCCGTGGACGAGCACGGGTAAGCGGCTCGACATCTTCTTGAATTCCGCCGGCGGCTTCATCATGTTCACGGTCTTCACCTTGAAGGTCAACTCCCCGGCGTTTGCCTTCATCAGCAGCACCATGAACTGTCGCTGGCACTGCGGACATCCGCCGTAGTTCTCACCGTCCTTGCCCGCCTTCACGAACAGTTCGAGGTGGTTCGACGGACTCACAGAGTTCTCTTCTTTCTCGCCAGCCATCTTTGTTGCTCTTCACAGGCGGAGGAGTCGTTAACACTGCTTCGTTCGTTCGCTCTCGTCACAGCGATACGACTCGGTTAGTCGCGCTGCACACTCTGGCTCCCTCTAGTGTGCACCTGCAGCAGTACAACAAAATGTTGGGTGAATGGGTGGAGGGCCGGTACTGACAGTGACATGCACACCTCCTCTTCTTCCGGCTACTACTGTTCATGTCAATCTTATCTGTCTCCTGTTTATTCAATGATGTCCCCGGTACTGTACAAGCTGCTAAGGGGCCATATCCATAGATCGATTATTTTCAAAACAAGAATGGTTCCTTTTTTCAGCTCATGCACACGCAAGCAAGATTAACGGATCAACATTGATCAAGCGGAAAGCTTCTTAATAATTAACAGGTTGACAACGCAATGGTTTGTCCTGTCATCTCTGGTTGTAATATTTAAGCAGACCCCTTGATGAACCATCTTCCTCATGATTAGTCTGTTAAATGGGACAACAACTGATAGTACATTCACCAGCTACTGAGGTTCACATACCAAATACCAATATACTGTGCAAGACCAGACACGACACATTGGTGGAGATAAATGTATCAAAAGTATGAATTGGACACCCACAGTTTACAGTGTGGATTCTAATTAAAACAATCCTCTGAGACTGTACATATCATACTGAATCAAATACCCAGACATGCTTATACTTACTAATGAAATTTATGAAAACAATAAAACAAGTTGTTACAGAAAATTTGTTTGATTAGTTGGTAACTTCAAATGTTTCCAAGCATATGAAATACTGCATAGGGAAATCAATGTAAGTATTTCAATCCCTAATATATTGACAAAAACCCACAAAGAATGTATATGAATAAACCATTGTATCTGACTGTTTAAAAATGCTAGGCCATCCTCAATCAGGCATCA
Organism: Oasisia sp. SBJ-2009; assembly: GCA_964017155.1. Classification (NCBI taxonomy): domain Eukaryota; kingdom Metazoa; phylum Annelida; class Polychaeta; order Sabellida; family Siboglinidae; genus Oasisia; species Oasisia sp. SBJ-2009. The sequence goes on along the minus strand of OZ024862.1, from coordinate 43,057,023 downwards.
ACCCACCTCACATCCATCTAAACTCCGACCACGTACAGTTTAGCATGTCCAGTGCTCAGTGAATCCACGTTCCAAAGGTTTCAATAACTGCTTTGTGCCACAAATGCAGGTATTTCACACCACGACCTGAACCAGCATTAACATGCCACACCAACGTTGTACTTCAGGCAAAAACCTGCCATCGGAGGTTGCCATGGTAACTGACAGTTGGTTGTGAGCCTCAGGGGTACTAAATGACTGGGCCAGGTGTATTTATAACAGTGGCAGCTGAGACGGAGACCAGCTTCTGTGGATACGGTAGTTTCCACAGCTACCGCGGATGTGGAAACAGCAGGCTACAAAGCTACTGTAGATGAGGAAACAGCAAGATCCACAGCTACTGCCTGTGTGTGGAAATAGAAGCTTCCACGTTTGGTGGTAGACTAACCAAGCACACACCACACTAGATAAATTACAGATGATGATGAAAGTGTAGTTAGTTACATGCCTCTGATGACACATATTCCCTGCTCCCTTTAGGGGAGTTACCTTAGGAGGAAGTGAAATAACACTGAGAGCCTAGCATAAATAAAATAACACATACAGTTTGTAAATGTGAGTAAACCTTGCATGCATTTGGCAAACCAGTGGCTTGTGTATGGAGTTTGTGGACATCATAGTCAGACTTAACTTTTCAGTTAAGACCACATATTATCGGTGATGTTACCATTTGAATCTCTTAATACCCTAAACCTGAATACTGTAAAAATCTGCATATCCTGGACACAAGACTGAGCTAGGCCACGTATCAGACAGGTGTGCCTAATAGCAATAACTTAATCCAATCCAATGAAGTCGCCGACTTCAACTACTGACACTAGCTATAAATAACCAGCAGTACACTGCATCAGTAGAAACTTAATGCAATTGCAAGATGAAGCAATGCATGCCTGACTATGTATGCACCGACTGGGATAGCGACTCGGATAGCGTGTATACCTGATACTCACTTACTCACACAGACAGATGATCTGGGTGTCTCGACCTTGTGCATGCAACTGTGCTCCAAACGCTGCAGCACACTATCCACACCACACACGAGTCCACCACAACTTCTGACCACCGCCAGTGCTGATGTACATGTACCTCCACTACTGACACACACACACACCTTGCTATACTAGAGCACCCAGCAGTCAACAAGCCCACACCCTGCCCCACACAACACACACACACACACAACTCAGGATTACACCTAATCTGAAATGTCCACAAATCACTCAGGAGGATGAGGCCATGCCTTCCTGCTGCAGCCAGTTGAGGGATGTTCTCAAAACTCTTCCACTCCAGCGGCGCATACAAACTGTAACTCTGTCGTTACGGCCAACGTCTTAGTGGCATTTGATCCTTTCCTACTATATCAACCTGCGAAATCCTCCATACTGCTCTCTGAACATCTGACACTTTGACATGAGCCAAAGTGTTTTTCAAGGTACAAAAACTCTGGTACAGTAAGTAATGCTGACTAAATCCCCAGAGGAGGCTAGGGTGTCTCAGTATGGGCGGGGCTGACAGCTGTCAATCACTGGCAGCCAGTCTACTAGCAGTTGTGTGCCCACCCCAGCATCCAGGTTGCGAAACCTGACAGGCACACACAGGTACACTGTGACACACAGGTACACTGTGACACACAGGTACACTGTGACACACAGGTACACTGTGACACACAGGTACACTGTGACACACAGGTACACTGTGACACACAGGCACACTGCCTCAGTCCAATGCAGTCCTTCCTTTTTGATACAACACCTAGTCACGCCCTCACTACACATTACTATGTGGCCTATTTACTAACTAGCATATCATGTAACGTTATCACTTAAACGTAACAATGGAATGCTTTAATTTATATATATCACCATTTTACAGTGGTTATTTTGCATGCTGAATGCAGCCTTTTATATATGCACTACTACTTTTTTAAATAAACCTCAGACATTCAGTACAAGTGTATAATTAATAACTTAACCACAGACGTTCTTAAGAGTTTAACCTCAACCAGAAAACTGTGTAAACCATGGAAGCTGCACACTAATGCAAATAACAAATGATAACAGTTGTCAAACAACAGGATATAAAGCAGGGAGTAAACACTACTAATTATATCAGCTGGAACTACCCTAAGGTAGTCAGATTTTAATGACATTTTACTACAAGTTGACGTTAAGTGTTGTGATGTTTACAATTTACATGCTAGTTCAAACTGGTATATGTACACCTGTAGTTGGTGCAGGCAGTCAAACACACCCTAGGACAATCACTGAATATTCAAGCAGCAGTTGAAACTTGAAACACTGTTTAAAATGTCTGTGTTGTTTGGTACTTTCGACCCTTCAAAGTGGCCTGATTATTCGTAAACATGGCTTTGTTAAAGTCTGCATTAGTAAGTGTCTGCACACACTTTGAACCCAGTCTATAGAGAGTTCGTTTAAATACTGCTGCTCCCTGTCAACTGAAGAACACTGCCAGAATGATTGAGGATCACAGCACAAAAACCTGAGCTTGCAGATCTGTTCATTGCTGATGGGCTTATTGGTTGGTTGGTGATGTGCTTGGGCAAGTTCTTTAAAGATGCTATTTCAATTTTGAAATATTTATATTTTGGATTTCTTCTTAATTTTTTCAACTTTCAACCCATGTGACGGTCTCCAAGAACTTGTCATTATATTATATTGTACACATACAGGTCATAACACCGACACTAACCTCTAACACATGCCAGTTTTCATATATTTCCCAGGCCTTAAAGTTGCATTCTGACTTCCGCCATGTTTAAAATACAATTTCCCAGTAAACCAGCATTCCCCATACACTATATATTGTTTTCCTCAACTACCTATCAACTTATTTTCACATATGCCATTTTAAGATAAAAAGCAGCAAAAGACGAAAAATTGTTCTGGTGAGCCTCGCCAGTTAGAATTCTCTGATTGGTTTAGACCTCGATGAAGGGAATTCCAGTGAAAAGCGCTGTCAGGAGGGGGCCACACTAAAAGGCGGACCACAATTGGCAGACCGCACTGAAACGACATACCACATTCACAAAGATGCCACCGCTCGATACGCTCCATATTTATGGCATGTCCAGTTGCCCACATACAAACTATCGCTGGCTACGCGCCTGTACGGTCAATGGCTAATTGAGGATGATTTAAATAACTAGGGTATTGTTGCCTAGTGGCGCCTCTAGCGACTAACGTGGATATGTGGAACCGCCTTTTAGTTTGCCCCATTGTTTACTTACGTTGACCGGAGAGTTCTGATGGTAAAAATAGATCGACTTTTGGGAAACTCCAGAGCCGTTGTTTGTTGCAAACTTATATTTGATCAAATAACGCATAAAACCACAAAGTGAGACATGTGGTAGGAAGTATACTAATAAGCAAATATCGGTCATGGTGTACATTGACTTTTCTAAAATGCGTTAAAAAGGGGAAATGATGTCAGAATGCAACTTTAATACCTTGCTATACATCTTGATACAGCCTGTAGTGACATTGTCTCTGGTGTTTGTCACCTGTACATTGTATTCACCACATTAAATGCAACATTGGTAACTGGATGATTTAAAAAAAATTACGTCCAGCAATACTCAGTCCACTGCCTGTTTGAAATCAGCAATGAACAGGGCATGTCGATGAAAACCAGACCTTCTCTTAGGCCTCAACATGTGCTGAAGCCAATCTTGAAACAAGCTGACCATGTGGAGACTGAACATCTACTTCTCTACTGGGTCAAAGTTAGAATTACTGAAAAATGATTGCCTCCTTTTCCATAGAAACAACCACTTTCTATAAAGCGGAATTCACAATGTATAGCTTGTAAGTTATCTTCAAACATTGTAAATGCACTTATAAATGTATTTCCTGTATAATGTTATCAAATGTTTGACTAAATTTAACTAAGTAATTGTTATTGAGATTTGAGCCTAGCAGAAACTGTTTTAACTGTATGTGAAAAATCACATTTGACAATGATAAATGAGCAGCAATGACCACTTGCTCTAAATGGGAAGGAAACTGGGTCGTTGATGCAGGTCTAAAGTTGAGTAAATAATAAACCGGGTCTGGAGTGCCGTCTTCTGAAAAGACCCAAAGAAAGTTGAATAACCAATTCAGCCATTACAACTGACAGTACAACTATACATTTTTCGGTAGATTTGCAGTTAAAAAAACCATGAGGATGGCTATAGAGTCATTAAACTTTGCATCACCCATCTACTACACTTTTACTACACATATACACTTGTCACGTGATCAAAAATATACATAAAAATATACATTTTACTTAACAAAATGTATACAACATTCACTCATTTTTGCATGTATACATTATTTTCACAGGCAACCCTGGTAAGTGGTGCTGTGGTGCTTCAGGGTTAACCAACCCCACATATTCAGCTAAAACTAAAGTGGTGCCATCTACCAGAGTTTCCTCTGAAACAGCAACAAAGTAATGCACACGAGCAAAAAAAGTAAATTTTGTGTACACTGATTAATAATAGACACCATTTTTGGTCAAATGATAAGTGTATAGCAGGGAGGATAATGTGAATTATGGTGACTGTAAATGGCAATTTTTTTTTTGACAACTGAGCCTCACCTGCAAAAATAAAAATTTCTGCAAAATGTTAATTGTTGACACAGGATAAAAATAGTAGTATTCAGTGTGTATTGCAATCAGCTAATCAGTGATCATCGGTCCTATAAGTTATATGTAGACTGCACGAATCAAGCAAATACCACCTATTATTTCCATAAGCACAAAGCCGCAATGATTTTACTAATATTGTCAAACCTATTTTATGATGTCATTCACAGAGCTGGAAACAAGTAGAAATGCTGTAGAATTGGCAAGCAGAAACACATGATCTGTGAAAGTGATAATAAAATAATTAAGCTGTTATACTAACTGATAAACAGTTATTTATTATATAAAAACCGTTTTCACAAAAACTGGGGCAGAACAGACTCAGAAATATTTTTGTCATAATACATGAGATTAAGGCTTTAAAAAATAACAGCAACTGAGCAAACCATGAGAGTAACAGAAAACATGGATATAAAGGGCTACTAATTATTTACATTTCAGATGAGTGAAATGTTGTAATTTCAGTGTTAATGGTTGGATGTAGCATTTTCACATAACGCCTCATGTGCAATGATTGAAAATTGTTTCTTTCCTATAACTTTAAGTTATGTCCTATCACAAACATGTAACATGCCACTGAAATTCAATGAATAAAATGTCAGACCATTTTCAAAATTTTCATGGAAAATGCCCACCAGTATTTGAATCATATTTAAATAAAATGTCAAAAATGGCAATGTATTTGAATCGTATTTGAAAAAAAAAAATAGCATTGTATTTGAATTGGAAATTTGTAGTTGTATTTAAATCTGGAAAAGCAATGTACTTGAATTTGATTTGGCCAAGTTGTATTTGTATTTGATTCTAAAATGTGTATTCGAACCCAACTCTGGTTAGCATGGATTTCGTCGGTATCGCGGTCAGCGATAAATAAATTTTCCTGTTTTGGTCTTTTTTCCGAGAAGGTTTCTGGTGTTAGCCACTGAAAATGCAGCTGTGCGTGATGAAATAGTAGTTGAGAAGTTTGTTAGCATGCGCTGCAATATTGGGCATTCTTTTTTAGCCGCTTCCAGTGTAGGCCCTATACGTTAATCACGCAAATAGGCCTATAACTGAACAACTGCTGCACCATCTGCATGTTCTATCTTCTCGGATAAAACACCAAGAGGAAACTTTAACGCCGACCGTGACACAAACAAACTGATTTTCCCTGCAACTGCTTCAGTATGCATGCACCCAAGGGTTGCGATCACGGCACATGCGCAACTACACACACGGAAGATTAGCCGGCCGAAATCAGGTTACGGCAGTCGGAAGAATATCCACTTCGAAAATGTAATGGCTGGGGCATTGCGACCAAGCGTTTGAACATTGCAACTAGGCAATTGGTGCATTCAGGCAGAGGGGCATTCCCACCATTTACCGCTCTGCCATGGCTGAATCAGTGAATGCGCTGGTCGTGGGGCTGAAATTGTGCAGGATGCGGCTGGCGGTGCATTGCCATTGCTGGACCATCTCCAGAATGGTCTTCTGTTGTTGCTGATTGGTACGCCTACGGATACTCAAGGACTGGTCGGACTAGCCCTTTTAGCGCAGACCTTTTTTGAAGCAGTGACACACTGACAGTCACTGTTTCTTTCATTTTCAAATGGATGTATACACAAGCGCTCAGTTTATTTAACCTTTGCTCCTGCGAACTTTAACTGTTAATTAATCAAAAATCCGCCCATTTTATTAAATTCAAAGAATCACCACCGTCATGGTCGTAGGCATTGTTTCCCGAGGACCCGGACCACATGCATCGGGCAGTGGCCATGCCCATGCCCATGTCATGGCCATCTTTATTTATTTTCAGTGAGATGACAGAAACATAAAGACAAACAGATTTATTCTCTCAGTACCTCAATTTTTGGTACTGCGATAAGGCTATATTCATGCCAAATGCGAAAAAGCGTTTGCGACTAGACTACGCAACAAGTTTCTGACTTACCGGCATTTGAGTGATCTGAAGAAGACATCATAAACGTCAACCTCCTCAGAAATTCAACGTATACGAACGAAAATACAGCGAACTAATTTTTGATTGGCCTAGGGAAAAACGAAAAACACTGCCATCTAGCGACTGTGAACAAATCTACTGTATTTACTCCACCAGGTGGAGTAACTCTCGAACGATCGCCAGCAAAATTAAGGACAGGCTGGCTTCTCAAATGCAACTATAGCCAATATGAATATTTTATCGAAAATGCTTTATCGGAAATGGTCTTACTTGTTATATATACGTATATGCATATGATGCACATACACATGCATATGCACATATACATAGAAGGTCTACACACACATACGCACGCATGCACGCAGAGAAAAACGACATAATATTAGAGACATGAGCCCATACATAATATCCATATCAATATCCGTCCACCATATTCCTCACGCTACATCTCCCAAACCTACAGATAAGAAACATGACAAATACAAACACGTAGCCACTTACGCTGATGAAACTAATTAAACATTGAGCCGTTTTAAGAAGAAACTGAGAAGTTGGCTGAAATGGGTCGATTATGTGGAAAGAACGGGAGACGGAAAACTGAGAAAAAGAGTAGACGTCTAGTCTAGAGAGTGGAAAGAAAATTGAGGCGAGGAAGGTCGAAGTTGTGATGGGAGGACTGCACTAAGAGAGACCTGGAAAGAGTGGGAGAAGAATTGAGAACCAGAGAACAATGTATAAGGAATTGGAGTCTGTTGACAGAAACATAGTGACAAAAAAAATGAAGAAGAAAGAGAAAAGGAAGAAAAAGATGCCACCCTCACCCATGCAGTGGCAGCGCAGTGGCTCATGGGTAGGGTATCAGACTCTCAACTAAGAGGGCCTTTGTTCGAAACCTGTGCTGCCATGTAAAACCTTGGGCAAGTTTTTTTGAATCTACATTGCTCCAGTTCACTCAACTATTAATTTGAATTGTTGTGTTGATATATTTATAGTCATTAGCCATCACTCACATTGAGAATGATGACATTTTCGTCGGCCTATCGGCTCTTGAGCTGCAGCCAGCTGGATGCTTATCGCCTACGTCTACGATAGAAGTGGAATACGCTTTTATGTCGCAATTTGTATGTCTGGAATTGTAATTACTTAAAAAAAATACCAAACTACTATAGAGGGTTTTTAACGAGGAAGTGGTTATATGTATTATTGTATACAAAGTTTGTGTATGTAGGGGAAACCCGTGCAAAATGGGATATTCGGGTAATATGGGAAATCAATGTATGCAAAGAATATAGTTGCCAAAAGGCGTATTTTCGCTTTCTAATAGCGTAGCGGCATCTGCTAACTACTATACAAAGCAATTTGCATACAATTCTGTGCGCGGATGGGAACAATCGTAAATAAACTTTGACCCCTTGCTAAATTGTTTGTTTAACGATCCATCATACTTTGCTAAGTAACTTCGAATGTCGTAAAGTAAAGATGTAGTGTTAGTTTATGAGTGTTTCAGCGTATAGCAGTTTTCCGTGAGAGTGAACGATAATTATGTACATCAGTTTGATTAACCCATGCCTATTACGGGCAAAGTGGGATATTCAAATGCGGGCAAAATTGGATGATCCCATTTTACATAGAGATGATAACTGCTTAATGATCGCCCAACAGAAGTTTCAAACATGTACCACTAGTGAATAACGGTTACACACTGTCACGTCGGATTAAAAAAAATAGTGTATTGATATGTCTGAGTAAAATAATCGTAGGCCTTACCTATATCAGAACAGTTTTGTGAACAGTTTAATTTGGGGTTTGCCGAGAATGAATTTTGTTCTCCAACTATAATTATAACTTATAGTCGTTCGCCTCATGAATGTCTGTATAAATAAACAAAATGCATTTAAATTTGAATATGAACATACTTGAGTTAGAATTTTATATATTTTTTTCTTCAGATTACAGGATGGTGTATAAATATGTGAAAAATTGCAAACGAAATTCACAAAGAAGTATGATATTTTAATATAATATTATGCTTACATACAGCCTTACCATGTCGCATGGCTATTCTGATTGCATTTGGCTAGTTCTAGTATATCAATTACCTAAAATAAAAGTCGTGAATATGTAGGGCCAAATCATATTAGTGAATTACGCAACTAAATATGCAGGATCAAAATATCATTTTGCTAATACATGCGGGTAAAATGGGAAATGGTGAAATAGGATAGTCCCCATTTATAAAAAAAAAAATAATGGTGTCAACAGAAACACAGTACCATGCCCTATTGTGCCGTGGAGTGTTTGGCAGATACATAATAAACTGTGGATGCTACGAACAGCGGAACGTTAACTCTCCCGTTTTCCCCGAGTTTCCCCTATAATAATAAATTACGAAATATTTTATGTAATACTGTGACAGAACAAAATTTACCTAAAAACAAAATGACATCGACAACTTTATTCTAGGTTGTTAGAGCAGGAACTTTTTATTAACAAAATCCACGTGATAGCATTGTTCACGTACATAGACGGCCAGAGTCCACGTGACTGTATTGTTCACGTCACGTCAACGAACGTACGGCAATTATCACCATGGCAAAATACAGCGGATTTCATGCCATCATTCTCATCGCTTGCCTTGCCTTGCCTTGCCTTGCCTTGCCTTGCCTTGCCTTGCCTTGCCTTGCCTTGCCTTGCCTTGCCTTGCCTTGCCTTGCCTTGCCTTGCCTTGCCTTGCCTTGCCTTGCCTTGCCTATCCCGTAGTCTCAGTGGACCGTTGGGGCACCACAGATGACTTGGCAACCAGCTCCCTCCACTCCTCTCGTCTCTCCGCTTTCCTCATGGCGGCGCCCAGTGTCAAGCCCGTCCATTCCGGGATGTTGTCTTCCCATCTCTTTCTCTGTCTGCCTCGTCTTCTCCCTCCTTGGACTGTACCTTGCATGACCGTCTCATCGCTATCGGTCGTTAAAAATGTCTTACGTGTTTCAACCATTGGCATTGACCGATCGGCATATGATATGCAAGTCTTGATAGACCCATAAGCAGGCTGGCACTGGCAATGTTCAGCGAATGATCTCTCGCACTTGACGTCTGCTGTTCGGTGCATCGCGCATATCCGACGGAAATTTCGTTTTTGTTGTCCGATCAGAGCGAACGCTTCTCGGGCGACTTTGACGAAGATCCAGTTTCGTTGGACGTAGGCCCTACATACATTATCAATAGTGTCGCTGAAGACGATGAACTCTTCGTAAGATGTTCGTCGATCCCATGACGCGCCTTTGCCGTCGGTGCTGACGTTGGACGATCGGAGATCACGGTCGGGTTTCGGTTGCCGTTCGCTAATCGTTGATCGGTCGTCTCGGTGACATCAGATGTGCCCTAGCCTCTAGAACTATACCTAAATAATTTATTCTTACACTGCCGGTTTCCCGGTTGTACAAGTGATGTAGTACTACCTACATGTAACAGCATGCCAAACAGCGAATAAGTGTCCATTATACTAAAGTCCATGTGATTAACATTTGTGAATATTACTATTGTTAAGCAAATGTCCTTCTATCTAACAACAGCTAATCTACGGAACACAAGTAGACTGCTTATGTTCCAACCACTGGCAAGGGATTATTCTGCCCTTCACTGTGTCAGTGGTGCTTACTTACTACATATCTAATCTCCTCAGAGGCTTCCTGGTACTCTCGGCATGCGTATGTGCATTTCCGACTCTGTTGTACTTTCCGGGGCCGTCTTGTTTGAAGGGTACGATCGCGATAGTGTGTCCGCGATCACGAAGTACTTTCCTGGCGTATATAGTATACTCCAGCACCAAGTGACAAGTCGTGCTTCTGTATGCGAAGCAGTAGTCGTTGTAACCTCGGTGGAGCGTCGAAGCACAATTATTCCGCCGGCGAACAGGACGGAAGCAACTGAAATGCAAAGATAATTGAATTGAATTTGAATTGAAATTTATTTTCAACAACAACAACAACAACAACAACAACAACAACAACTACTACATTATAAATACAGTGCATACAATACAAATTGTTGAAAAAAAGGGTAAAAGAAGTACAATACTTATCATGTTTACCCTTATAAATTCTTAATTTCATACATAAAGCATCTGAACAGTGCAATAGAATGTGCGACAACACTATTTACGTGTAACCATACAACATTTAATAAAAAAAAAGACATTGTGACATTTGTTGAAAAGAAAAAGACTATTTTTTTTTACAACAAACAAACTGAATGTTTAATTTTGTTATCTAATTTGTTAGCAAAAAATGGTCTAGGACTCTAACACATTATTATTCAACAGTCTATTTGTGTAACACTTTTTGAAATGATGAACATTTTTACAACTAATCAGTGAATTATCGAAGGAGTTCCAAAGTTTAACTCCAGTAACAGAAATACACATACTTTTTAAGTTAGTATGTATATAGATTTGCTTGAACTTGCATTTATACCTGGATGAATATCGGGAGTCATGTATTCTGACATTTTTTTGTACATTCATTGGTAATATATAACGATATGCCTTAAACATAATTATAGCAGTTTTTAGCTTTACAAGATCTGGTAATTTAAGAATATGTACATTGTGAAAGAGTAAATTTGTGTGATCAAGTCTTTTTGCACCATAAGTTAATCTTATAACTCTTTTTTGTAATAAAACTAAACAATGAACATTTGTAGCATATGTGTTACCCCATACTTCAGCACAATACATAATATAAGGCATGAAAAGAGAATAGTTCAAAATATGCATACCATGTTTGTTAATCAAAGAACTGGCTCTATACATAATAGCACAGCATTTTGACAGTTTAGATCTTACTGATAAAATGTGACTTTTCCAGTTTAATTTGCAATCAATTACTACACCTAAAAATGTTGTGGAATTTACTCTTTTGATTTTCTCCTTATTTATTCTAACACAAATATCTGCAGTTATTTTGCGATTACCAAAAATCATGTAATTTGTTTTTGATATATTAAGAGACAATCTATTAACAGAAAACCATGTCTGCAGTTGTTCTAAACCACCATTTATCATCCGAACAAGTTTATCTATGTCTCTATCACAACATAATAGATTTGTATCATCAGCAAATAAAATATACTTGAACTCTTGTGAGACTTTACAGATGTCATTATATATACATGATAAATAATTTTGGTCCCAAAATGGAACCCTGAGGGACACCACACGTCACATTTAATATTTCAGAATGACAGCTATTAAAACTGACAAACTGTTTTCTCTTTTCTAAATAACTCTGAATCCATTCCTGTGCGACACCATGCAAACCATAGAAATGCAGCTTTTTACACAGTATATCATGATCAACAGTATCAAAGGCCTTTTTTAGGTCAATAAATACTCCAATAGTGTATTTATTTTGTTCTAATGAAGTTGTAATTTCTTCTACCAAATCTAAAAGAGCCTCAGTTGTTGACATGCTAGATCTAAACCCATACTGACTTGGACTGAGTATCTTACATTTATTAAGGAACTTGTCCAATCTGTTGTTATATAGTTTCTCCAGAATTTTTGAGAATTGTGGTAATAAAGATATTGGCCTGTAATTTGTAAAAAAAAAATTTCTCTCCAGACTTATATAGTGGAATAACTTTAGCTATTTTAATTTTGTTTGGAAAAACACCTGTTTGAAATGAAACATTACATATATGAGCAAATGGCTTAACTATTTTGGAAATTAATTTCTTAAGCAGGCTCATGCTAATGTCACTGAAATCAGTTGATGTTTTGTTTTTACAATTTTGAACAGTTCTGATAATTTCTAGGTCATCAACAGGATCTAGAAACATAGTATGTTCAATGTTTTTTTCTAAGTAATTATAAATAGTTGTATCGTTTTTAGGTAAGGGGATATTTTTTGCTAAGTTGGAGCCAACTGGAGTAAAGAAGTTATTAAATCCATTTGCAATATCATCTTTCTTTGAAATTCTCTTGTTTTTTTTATAAAGTATTCAGGATATGTTGGCTTATTTTTGCGTTTATTAATTACTTCATTTAGTATTTTCCAGGTCTCTTTAACATTTGCTTTTTGTTTTTCTAACAATGAGCTATAATAGTTTTTTCTGTACTTCTTAATATAGATGTTAATTTATTTTTGTATGTTTTGTATTTTTTTTCTGCTTCTGCAGATCTTAGTACAATGAATGCTTTATATAACCAATTTTTCTTCGTACAAGCACGTTTTAAACCATTGGTGAACCAGTTTTTTTTTTCCTCAAAGCTTTTTTGGGTAACTTTTTCCGCTGGACAGTGTTTGTTAAATATATCCATATAATCATTAATTATTTAACTAATTAATCTTATCGCTCTACCAGTATTTGGTTAACGCTATGATAGGTCTCTATAAGAATAACTACCATGACTGGAAAGACTGAAACATATATAAGAATTCTACAAAGTAATAATCTTACTTCGGAATGTGGTTGCGCCGACCGTGGAGTACTGCGTCAACGGCTGCACTCCACACTCCTTCTGTGTCTTCAGGTGTCTCTTTGTCAAGTTGGTCTCGCCAGTGGCCTCTACGAATCTTTTCGGTGTCGTTCTCGACACATGCTTAGCGTTTGATTGCTGCGCTTGCTGTGAAATTTCTAACCGCCAACTCGTTGCTACGATAACGTTTCATGACGCCACAGACGTATTTGACGGAGCATAAGCCAATCAGCGATCGAATAACTCCCGCGGTTTTTATAACGGTTACTGCCTCGTAAGACGTCGAGAGCGCTACGTTATCCGTCATAGCGTGACGTGCGACGTGCGACGTGCGACGTGCGACGTGCGACGTGCGACGTGCGACGTGCGACGTGCGACGTGCGACGTGCGACGTGCGACGTACTATTGTGAAATGTGAGCAAAGGTCTTCCGGTGTAATATCTTCTTCCACCCCTAAGTTTTTGGGGGTCAACAACGTGGTGTTTTTGCGAAATTATAAATGGCAGTCCGAAACATAGCAAGCGAAATGACAAAGCATAAACATAGACATCGGAACCTGGGAGACTTGGGGACTTCCTAACACCCTATATATAGTGTTCTCAGTTCTCAGGTTATTAACTCCAAGCAGCCCAATCTTGGGCTAGCGCAGGAGTCACTGAGGATGGTCACTGCCAGGGTGCTTGTCGTCCTCGGTGGTTCTTTTACGTCCCAAATTGAGACGGGACCGACATTAACGCGATTCTCCGTGTTTGCGGAGGGCAGCATTTAAATAAGTTTTTTTTATTAAGGTGCCTGAGAATTCTTGCTGTGGCTGGCAGTATGTTGCAAATTATCTACTATATCAGTAGTTCTTTCGTCAGTTAGAAGTATAATATATAATTTATATATAATATTATGCAGCCGTAGGCCTAGTGTTCCGTGGTTGGGCAAATGCTGTTTCCAGGTCTGCGTATCTTGGGCTATCCTCTACCGATGGTACCCTTCCAGTAGTCATCAAGTTCGTCTCTCGATCGTCTCGCCGGTCTTTTTCTAGATCGGTTCCCTTCATGTGGTTTTTAGGTGGTGATACGCGATGTCCATCCAACCCTAATTCTTCTTTGAATCTCATTGTCTTGGTTTTTGTCTCTGGTGCAGTATCTCTGTCCCAGGTAGACGTAGCTTTCTCTATTCGTTTTTCTTTCTCTATTCGATTCTATGAATTTCTATTTCTCTAACGTTCTCTATTGGCGTAGTGTTGACATATATTGGTATGTCGTTCTCCATCATCGCCTTTGTCTTCGACTTGTTCATCGTCAGACTCTGGTTTTCATTTTCATCACCTAGATCCTGCAGTATTTGTTGTAGCTCATGTGGTGTATTAGCGCGTAAGAATATGTCATCGGCGAAGCGAAGATGACAGATATTCGCCGTCTACCATCAAGCCTCAGGTTTTCCAAGACAGTCGTCGGAATATACTCTCGAGTGCTGCCGGCATAAACAGCTTTGGCGATATGGTATCTCTTGTCGTACTCCTCTCCCGATGTTGATCGTGTTGCTTTCATCGTGTTGGTAGACTGTCATCGAGCTGTTGGTGTAGATTTCCTTCAGGAATTTGATGTACATCTTCTATCCCCTGTTCTTGAAGCGAGGTCAGTACTGCTTGAGTTTGTATTGAGGCGAAGGCTTTCTCGTAGTCGACGAACGCGATGCAGAATGGGGTATTATATTCTCAACACTTCTCCTTCAGTTGGTATACAACGTCTGTCGTTGAGTATCTGCTTTTGAATCCACCTTGCTCTCGTGGCTGGTTTTTGTCAAGTGTCTTCTCCAACCTTTTCGTTAGCACGTTCGTGAGTACTTTATAGATGTCGATAATGTCAACTGTATTATTATGAAAACTACTGTAGTTTAAAGGGTTGTTGTACCGTTGCCATTTTAATGTGGTATAAACCGTATAATAAAGATATTATTATTATTATCTTTTGGGGGAAAAATCACTATTTATATTAAGATTTGTTACGATGCATTAGTTACATTTTCAACTTTTTTCAACAACATTGTGAAAAAATTACCAATGAAAATACAAGATGATGTCTCTGTGAAAATTGCGCTCCTGATAAATATCAGGAGGCGTATTTTTGATCGTGAATGTATGTACAATCAAACTGAAAAGTTGCCAATAATAAATTCATTTGATTTGTCATTGAGGACTGTGAAAACCTCTGTGTATACCAGCGGTTATACGTACTTGTTTTATACGCGCGTACCTTCTATAGGTTGTGATGATCGTCAGTGTGTCTTCGTCTTTTTAATATAAACGTTCTAGGCTATATAAACAATATTCTGCGCTCAGTTTAGCGATAACACATTATTTTATTCAGGAGATAAATATACTTGCGCCGAATTAATAATAACAATTGAAAGACGTAGCTTTTCAAAATCAGATATTAAATTCGGGTACATCATTTTGGACAGGCAGATTCAGAGAATGTTAGTGCAATAAAGCGGATCTTAAAGTTAAATATCCAGTAAACCGGTGTAATGCCCGTAGTGTCCACACAAACAGGTGGACAGAAGATCAACATTATCCTTGACCTCACATGAGACCATCGTGCTGAGTCGAGCAGGACATGCCCATCTTAGACGAAAACCAGGCCACAGGAAAATGTTCCAGCACATCATAGGAGACAGCGGAGTTAATAATGAACTCCAAATCGTCATAAATTGCATGGCATATGCAGCGGACATTGCGCCTGTCACAGTTCCAGCATCGTGCTGAATGTTTGTAGTTTAATTTTGAAACTCAGTTTAAAGATATAGCCTTTTCTCGATAGTTTCTCGGCAAATTATTCCTTAGAAATAACCAAACAATTCGAAGATCTCATAGTTAGCCACCCTTCTTTTAGTCTTATGCTCTCTGTGACAGGCAACTGACCACGGTGTGGAAAGCTGTGTCTCTTTGTCCGCAGGAAACCCTTGGGCAAAATCACAATTGAATACACCGTATTGACAGTATTTGATTTGATGGTATTTTGACAACACCACCAAGATAGGCTCTTTTATCTTACGACACTACTTTAGATGCAAATTAAATACATTTTGAATAGTGGGCAATATCATTTCCTTTACTCACGTGAAAACAAAACCGGTAAGCATATAACTATAAGAACTGTCCATGCACACCAGTCCCATAACAATCTCTCGGTCTTAATTCTGAATGAATTCTAAGGGATCAAGTTTCCTTGATATCTCTTCCCTGGAATCTCCGTCTTATCTGTAACAGTGTTCGCGTTAAAAGATGCTGATATAGCCATTCGCGTACCTATGGAAAACCTCTCGCGTACCCCTCGGGGTATGCATGCATACCCCAGTTTGAGAATCAGTAGTAAATACCTAATTGTTAGTATTATATGTCGTTAGTCTTTTCTCTTTATCTGTAAATCAGCAACGCCAGTTAATTCTTGACTTTTCAATGCGCTTTCAAGGAAAGCAGAGCAACCACATTGTTAACGCCGAACATTGGATTCGGGATCATGTTGCCGGGATCCTATGTCTTTAGTCGATCTTTGTGTTCTCCGAACCTTCGCAGCTCATCTTACCGAGAAGGGAGGAAATTGCGGAGCAACCCTTTATGTGTATGACAAATCTGTTTTGTGTAACGTTATTATGTAGCAGCATTGTGGAACATCTCCAGTCTTTAGGTCCATCGTCGAGCGCCAGGGGTCGATGCGGATGATTACGTCAGTGACAGCCTGCATGCCTAGTATGCCTACTGTAGTGCTAAGCAACGACCCCTGGCTTGCGAGGATGGCCTAGATTTAACTAAACTAACAACATCTAATGTTATGGTAATTTGCAATCATTAAAATGTACGCATTGGCCTTGGCTTTCGGTGGTGGTGGGGAGCTCACAATTCAAACTTGTTTTCAGTTCGTAGTAGCACCCCGGCACCCTTTAATCTGCCCCTTGTTAAAAACTGTCTCATCTAAATATCAATGTACGAACGCTTGAGCATGGTAAGTGGGTCTCTCAGGTGTTGAGACCCATTCTTCTCTTTATCTCCTTATATTATTTTATCTACCATTAGTATATCTTGCCTGCCACTTGGCGATCGATTAAAAAAGTAAAAGTAATTCGTTTTAGTTGTTTTATACTCATTTTTAAATTGTCATTAATTCATTAGGTTATGGGATGGGCGTGATAAAACATTATCCGCTGCATACAATGCCATAATTGGCGAAAGCAGACATTAAACAGTCACTACCAGAGTAATAATAGGTAATAAACAATTCAAAACAGTGCAACCATGTTGCATGTTTCTGCGGAAATAGAACATGCAGAATAAATTGGTTTATCATGGTGCATATTTTGACTGTAGAATGCATTAGCAAAAGTAAAATCCGTCAATATGGGTGGGTGCAGTTTGTCCCATCAGATTCGATTTGCCCCACACTTCCCTATGTAGGTGTTAATATTTATCATAGGTGGTCATATCAGCGTTGTCACTGTGTCAATAACAAACAGGCCTGCGTTAAGAACACGGAGAAGCTCATTATAATGGCGTAGCGCAGGCTTATGCCAATTAAAAGTCGTCTGTCGTTAGCTCTACTTATGTAATGTCTGGCAGAGCAAGTTTAGCAGACCGAATCATTGACCCTTGGGTCGTACTCATATATTAGCCGAGTTATGATTGGGTAGACACGCGCCAATCGACCAATCGCAGGTACTCGTACAATGGCAACTTAGGCGCGAATGCAACCAAGGCGTTGCTTCTAAACAAATCGAGTGGATTCCAGGTAAACTGTACATAAATAAATGATGAATCATGGGGTTAATGATAAACTGTTATGGCTCGTGTAGCTGCTGTCGTTTACTGATTATGATCGCTAATTTCTACGACTGTTTTTTTCAGCTGTCATAGGAACCGCAAGTGAAAATTGCTTGCGTTTGGTCTAAAAAATGGCCTCCCGTGTCGATGAACGAAGACGAAGTCGAAGCGCGGTAAATTCGGTATTCACTCAGCGCACTGATGATGAATCTTCGCAGTACGACAGTTCTGAATATTCCGACGAGGAAGGACAGATGCCGAACAATATCAAAGAGAGCGACTCTTTCATTATCAGCTTCACCGATGACTGTATTGACACTGTGACTGTCAGAGGCGGTACTGCTGTCAGTGCCGACAGCGACAGTGCTGTAGTGAGCAGTTCGACTTCAAAGTCAACGGGCATCTCTCTACAGGAAGCGTTCAAGCGATTCAAGAAGAAGAAACAGGTTGGTAAAGTTTATTTCGATATCTTTTTTTAGCAGCAAACTCATATTTATCTGTATCTGAATTCTGTATATGGTTGCATGCACGTCGTCTCTGCTCTGCCTCTGTATAATATTTTATGATACCCTGTCCAAGGGTGGATCCAGTCCCAGTGAGAGTAGTCTAGCCCAGTGTGCACACAAAACGCTCTTTGTTGCGTACCTTAATGCCAATGTCTATCATACTGTCAGTGTCAGTTGGATCACGACAGGAAGGTGTGTGTGTGTGGGGGGGGGGGGATGGATACAACTGACTATTTTTTGCAGTTGTGCCACCATCACTTCATATTCTTCTTTGCTAAACAACAATGGTGATCTCTAGTCTGGGGGGGGGGGGGTGCATGTAATGGGGCACATTCAATAAGATCTGCAGAAAAGAAATCCCCTAGGATTCACCGAGGTGTGCTGGCTGAAGCAAATGGCAGCAGTGCGACTCCAGGGTTTGTCTGTCACGTTCCTGGGACCTGCCTTAATAATTATGGATACAACTGACTATTTTTTGCAGTTGTGCCACCATCACTTCATATTCTTCTTTGCTAAACAACAATGGTGATCTCTAGTCTGGGGGGGGGTGCATGTAATGGGGCACATTCAATAAGATCTGCAGAAAAGAAATCCCCTAGGATTCACCGAGGTGTGCTGGCTGAAGCAAATGGCAGCAGTGCGACTCCAGGGTTTGTCTGTCACGTTCCTGGGACCTGCCTTAATAATTATTGGCAAGCCGATGGCCACCTGCACAAGTTTATTGCACAGAATTTTTTTATTATTTTCTAAGGTCCCAAATATATAGGGAATCCTGCAAGGGATTGATGTAGCCAGGGTGGAGTAGGTAGAGTTTAGATAGTAGTACGTGAAGCCTTGTGTGCTGTCCGTTATAGGACATGTATTTTAAATGGTTATCCTTTGAAACCTACATTCATGAATATATATTAGCCTGCTTCGTGCTAGGTATTATGTGAATAGACAAGTTGATCGAAATCTGGCCATGGATCAAGACCACATTGTCCTGGTTATACTAATAATGATAATAATAACACAACCAAAATGCCAGTAAACTAAAAAAAAAAAACTCAAGCTCAGTTATGCAATAAATCCATTGAAGGATAAAATATCCTCAAAAATAATAATAATCGAAATCAAGCTCAGTTGTGCAATAAACCCAAAGACTAAAAGAAAACAAATCTAGTAATTGTGTACAACCACAGGAAGGAAGGCAATTTTAATGAAAATGTATGCTTTTAGGTGACAGTGAAATGAAACTCGTTTTCTTC
The DNA here is from genome assembly GCA_964017155.1 of Oasisia sp. SBJ-2009. NCBI lineage: Eukaryota > Metazoa > Annelida > Polychaeta > Sabellida > Siboglinidae > Oasisia > Oasisia sp. SBJ-2009. The sequence goes on along the minus strand of OZ024862.1, from coordinate 43,037,360 downwards.
TAATTTGACATCTTGGCACTGAGCATAAAAAACAGTCCGACTGCATAACTACCATTGTGAAAAAAACATGAGATTTGTATGACTAGATTGACATAGTGTTGGTTTGATATTTATATTAGTGTTACAATAGTTACAGAAATTGGTATTATGATACTATTATAATTTATTATTGAGTGTCAAGCGAGGTAGTGTTGCTTAGTTTGATACAGCAATTCCTTTGATATCTTGAATCCTTCATATATCTTCAGTGTTTTTTGTTGATATGGACACTATTTGATATCATCTCACTGCAGCATCTTGTGAATTTACAAGATGTTAAAGGCTTAGCTGGCCAGCACATGGTGCGGAAACCCCATACAATAGTGTCAAGTATGCCTGTTGGCTGATTTAATATTGAATGACTCCAGTATCTTGCACATTGTCAGTCGGAAAATAACCAAATTGGTGCAATTCATTGGTTAGTGGAATTGTTAAAATTGAAAGCAGAGTTTGCAGACAAAGTGACAAGAAGAGATGTAGTGCATCTGGACATGTTAATAAGTACAATAGTTATCTGTGAAATGTATTTTGAAGACCAGAGCTTTGAAACATAAATTTGGCATGTAGATTAAACGAAATAAGGGGAATCAATATCTGCCGTTTTTTTAAGTGTCAGATGAATAAAACAGATGACTGTGGTACCTGTAAGTTTGGGTTTTATATATTCTGGCCCCTGCAGAATTTGCTAATAATTAATAAATACTGCCTTGATTTTTTTAAACTTTTTTAATCTGTTGACAATTTGAATTTTTTATTGACCCTGAGATCAGTTAACCCTCTGAGCTTGGTTTCCTAGGATTTTGTTGCAATAGAAGTTATCTTATTATTATTACCACATTCGTGACATTTGTGTTGCCCGGTTTCAGCCATTCATGGTAATTATTAGCAGGTATTTGCTGAGTGAGTTGTGTGTATGAATAACACAAACCCATTGACCGTCAAAGGGCTTGTGGTTCAACCACTGTTGTCTGCAATAAAACCGGTAAAGCATGTTTCGAATCCGACTTCTTTGTTTTCACCGAAGCCGTTTGTACTTAAGATATTCCAGTTGTGAACTCTGTTTTGGTTTATTGAGTGCAAACTGGTGGACCTTTAAAATATTTACTCGTAAGTCAAACTAGAATAAAAATTTAACACTAGTTAGTGCTTTTAACACATGTTGACATGTTGGTTCCAATAACAGAAAGTGTAATTAGACCCACGGCTGCATGAGTTTGTTATCTTACCCTGTATATTTCATCACTTAGTGACACTCGTTGCTCAACTGATTGGTCGATATGGTGGACGTGAAAGGTTCATGGAAACAGATTCGTACTTTTTGAAATGTGTGAAAAGCAGACATGTGCAGTTTTAATAAAATTAAGCAGAAATTGTTTAGTCAAACGTGTGGAAACCGACTTGGTTGGTAGCACCTTCTTGCAATCTACAAAATAATTCCACCCAGGGCTTTATGCAGGATAATATTTTTGCGTCACACAAATTTTGGTGGACACATGGATGTTGACTCATATACATACAAGCCAGTATGTGTTTTATGACCTGGAGTAAACTAAATACACATGTGACACTCATTGTACACCCACCCACTTTCAAGCCATGACTGACAATATTTATCAGTTTTGAACACAATACTCCTCCTTTTTTTTACCCATCCACCACTCATCCAGTGATATCTCTACCCGTCCACAACAGGTTTTACCTGTCCAAATGATGGGTGGATGGGTTTCTGCATAAAGCTATGATTCTGCCAAAATCTGAGTCACCTCATCTGTGCATGAATAAGATCCACCGTTGATAGATTGAAACATTGTATGCTTAAGAAATCAGATCACATTTTGAAGCCATGAACAAGATATTCCATATTGCTAAATTAAACCCAGTGTTTTTTGATGTCGGATTATTCCCAATAGATGTGCTGTGCATTAGTGCAAATGTTTGGGTGCACATCTGTTAATTTGTCATCGGACATAAGTAGTACAAGATGTCAGTGATTGACGAATGTACAAGCTATATAAGTGTCACACTTGTATCTCTCAGATTAACAATAATATTTTAACAAAATGTGGCAGATTCAACATATCTACCAAAATGTATAATGCTCACTCTACTGAAAATAAATGAATTGAATGAATGAAAGTTTTATTCAACAACAACAACAACAACAACAACAACAACAACAACAACAACAACAACAACAACAACAACAACAACAACAACAACAACAACAACAACCATACATGCAGAGTGTGGTGTGCTGCTGTTGTTGCTGCTGCTGAAAGCTGATGGAACATCACTACATGACTTAGGAACTTAAACCTTGTGACAGACAGCTGGTAGTTGCTGTGCGATTGTTCATATATTTATAACAAATCCCCAGATCAACGATTTGAGTGGGAATAAGCAGACAGTCACTGTGATGGCCACATGACATCATTGGACTGTGTAACATATCCTCTGTTTAAACTCATCCTCATCGGGCTACAACAGTCTCAGTATCCCTGGCAGATTGCCTTGCAAAACTCCAAAAATAAGCTCAGCTAATAATATCGCTTATGAAAAGTTTGGTTTGGGAAGTTTATTTAGTTGCGTATTTGAATACAAATACCCCTGAGTGGGTAGTTAGAACGGCCGAATGGGTCATTACATTGGGATTCCTGAAACTCGAAGGTGCTCTTGATACCAGACCACAGATCAGAAGGGTGCCTATATCAGTCTCACAGGCGAAATCAATTAATAGTTTGATTAAGCTAACTCCCATACAGTATATAAGATCAGCTGTGAGCAGTGGTTCACAACACCTGTCTTCAACTTGTGATAACATCTGTGCTGAATCAGCAGACAAATAATTAAAACCCAATTGTTCCATCAAGTTGTACATACAGTTATTACACATGTGTATGCTGAAAATGACGTCATGTTGATCCTTCATCTATATATTGCTAAGAAAGTTTACATGATTATGACAACATCCCATATTTTGAGAATAAAATGGATGCCGCTCAGGTATATTCATATATATATAAAAGTACAATAAATGTGTACCTAGAATGTTTCTGGAAGACGACACCAGCTGCTGTAGTACTGTATAAAGTGCACATTCAGTACTGAAAACCTGTTTTCATGTGTGCTTTTTCTTGGAGTGCTGCCTACTAAGTTTCCTGGGAACACATAGTATCCTGTTCACATGACACAAGCACAGTTAAATGTGTGCCTTGTAGCTAATTCCACCTGACATAATATGATGTATGCTAATAGTGTCAGTTGCTAATATGACACTTTATATCATTAATAGGATAATGGCTATCGACAACCCAGATAATCTTGATTGGGTACAGTACTCATTAATAATGCAGATAAAACAGCAGTGATTACCTAGTTCATGTAGCATGTGATTAGTAAGTTTAAATGAGGTGTATTACTAATGTAATAGGGTCTATGATCGGCTCTGATGTTTATTATTGGCAGACTTGCTCAACTTTGATGTATGAGTCCAGTGTTCCAATTATAAAATATTCATGGAAAGATACTAACATTATAGATACCCACATGATTTTTACAAGGCCGCCTGCCTAGCATTGATAGAACACTATTTCATGACTCTCACATCATTGTTATAAAACTTAAAACCTTTTGATCTGAAGGGACTGAAATGCTTGCACAATCATTGACCAAACATAAGAACATATAATTTAGAGGATATGTGACCATGATTTGATGAGCATAAAGCCACGGTATATTTTTTATATATAAAAAAATGGATATCATTGACCACTGAACACTGTCATACTATGCTCAAACTGCATTTGGTTTGAGTCACTTCTATCTACTCAATATAAAGTTGAATTTTTTTCCCCAATTTACTTCTTTAATATACATTTCTGAATTTCAGAATATGGTGTCATATTATATATGGTAGGTGTTATATAGACCAACAATTCATGTATCAAATAATAAAGTTATATTATATTACAACCAATTATAACAACCAAAACCCTTCTGAATGGCATAGTATATTCAGAATTGGGAATTGCCCTGAGTTTGGGAATTTCTAAACAATTCCCTTGTAGATACATTTCCAGTTGCTACACTGAGAGATTAAATTTGCTACAGCTGCATGACAACACCATTCAAAGTAATTGTGCATACAAATAACTTTGTTTGTTTGAGTTTGTTGGGAAATAATGTCCGTCTTGCCAACGCAGTGCATACAAATTTTTGCATCATTCTTGAATATTAAAGAGGACCAACTAGTGTGGTCTTTGAAATTAAATCACCAATTGTGGTGATATAATTTAACCTTTTTATTTCAAACATACATACAAATAATTTGTTGATCTATATAATGCCTACCATGGCACTATATTCTTTTTTTTGGATGCAGAAATGTTTATTGATAAAGTAAATTGAAAAAACAAAATGACATGGAGCAAGGAGTGACTCGAACTAAATGTGGCCTGAGTCTAATATAGCAATGCCCAGTGGTCAATGATATTTCACAATTATTTTAAATACACCCTGGCTCCGTGCTCTTCAAATCATGGTCAAATTATATTCTCAAAATGGATTCTCATGTTTGGGCAAAAGAAGTTCAAGTGTTTCAGCTCTCATTTAAGTAGCGATCGCGAAGCATCAAATTGAGACACACTTGTTCGACATCACACTCAGGGATATGCTATGTAATATATATAAAAGACAATTTGCTCTAATTTTCAAAGATTAGGGCATCATGAGACATAAATAATGACATTTGAAATGTTAGATGACAGTGAGACAGTGTCAGACTATCAGATGAGAGTAAGGAATAATGGCCACTTGTTGTGTTCCAAAACTTGAGCAGTTTTTTTCACAGTATTTAGTCTGTGTCTGGGGTGAGAACCAGGGCCTTATGTAGGATAGATGGCTTAAAAGTGCTGGGTAACCGAGGCTAGGTAGGTTCATGTTATAGTAATTATATACTATCTGCTAGGTGGCGCTACACACCTGCCAATTGCCACTGCTGCAGGTTTACATGGAGCAGGTTTCTGCAGAAATGTACCTGGTCATGCAATACCAATAGGATAGTGTGAGAAGAAGAAGATTATGTATGGAATATATTTTATTGGTGACAGCTGATAACGATGATTAGACCTGTCTTCAAGATTTTCTTGATAATTTAAAAAATGTAGCTATGTCGGTCTTCAGATCTTTGGTCGATTGGTGTTTTGTAAGAAATACCGGTAGTAGCATTTGACATTTAGCGCATCAATCACAACAGCTGAACGAGTAGACATATTGTGTGGCCAAACATGCAAGCTACTGAACGCTCAGTTTCCTGTGTTAATTTATGTCACGTTCGTTGATTGATTACCTACCCACTTGAGTATTGTATTATGTAGTCGTGAATGCTTGGATGGGATTCAGGCCAGTGTTTTCTCACTTATTGTATGAGAAGGAGACTGTATCATTTAGATGTTACGACCTCATGTAATTTTATGAAGTGCATTCTGAATGCTCCCAGTATGCCCACAAAACCACTGCACCTAAGCAGTTAAGAAGATGTAGATATAACCCCTTTACTAGTAGTAACTAGTGACAGTTTGATTCAGTTGTTGTACCAGTTCAGAAATGGTTTCAAACTATTTCCACATTAACATTCATTGTGAGACCAATGCATCAATGTAATGTATTGAACTCTTGCATTAAAAGGTAAACAGTTAACTACATAGTTATATTTAAATGTAGAATATGAAGTTAGCATCCTAAAATATATTTAATGCATTTATAATATTATGTTTTAATTAAAATTTGCATTTTTATTTTCTAAGATTGTCAGTTGAAACAAACCAGGTACAGGCGTGTATAATACTGGCCTGGAGTATCTCGGCAATACACACAATATTAAGCGTGCATATTAAACATGACACCAACAAGTGCACTGAGTTTAATATTTCTTTTTTAGCAATTGATGCAAGGAAAACATATTCTTCGAAAATAGCAGCATTTTTTATTTGTGTATAACTAATAATTTAGTAATGGGAAAATTGGTTTGTCTGTCACCTCATTCTGATGGAGTTGTTTGCTGAACTGTGGATGAAGGTGGCATTCCTTTGAAGACATGGTCTGGTAGATCTGTGGTATTCATTCCTTTTCAAAGGACAGTTCTTTCATTTGACTTTTTTTTTCAGCCCCTGAAACACGTAGCCAGCTATGAGGTGTTGGTGGTGATGTTTGTGAAAGTTACAGTACTTTATTATAATTCTTATACTTTCAGCATCATGTATTAATTTGATTTTAATAAAGTATTATTTTTATTAAGTTGGTACAATGACATCGTTTTATGAAACTAGTTTGCAGCCGTACTTTATGCAGGATGTTAACTAGTATACACAAGCCACTTGAGATGTGTTTTATGACATGAAATTAACTACAAACACCAATTTACACCCATTTTTAAGGCATAACTGACAATATCTCTTACTTTTGAATATGTTTGCTCCTTCATTTTTTACCCGTCCAGTGATAACTCTACCCGTCCACACTGGGTTTTACCTGTCCACATGATGGGTGGACTAGTTTCTGCATAAAGATATGTACACAAGTATGACATTTAAAAAACGTGATGAGCTTATAAATAACTGAGCGTCAATAATCTTTTTCACCTCAAATTACCACCTGTCTAACATATACTCAGGATGAAGTAGATGAAGCTGTGGTTTGCAGTCTTGTTTTTTACAAGTTGTCTAAAATATACTCAGCACATCCAAATGTCAGGACAACTGGTCTGTAGATGAAGCTGTGGTTTGCAGTCTGTTTTTTACAAGTTGGAAGTGGATTCACCTGTGCACAGATGGTTCACATACAAACCAGCCAACAGAGAAGTTGGTGGTTTCTTGATAAACAAGAAGAAGTATTCGTTGTGACAGGCAAGACAGTGGATTGTGAAGATGCACAGACGGCCGTATGTTGAAACAAAACTGCCTGTCATACTTTTTTGTTGGATGGATGTTAATTGATATACATATTAGCCAATGCTATATAGCCTTAAAAATACTACAAACACACATGTTACACCCAAAGTTTGCTCCTTCATTTTTCTATCCATTCACTGATATTTATTTCTACTTGTCCACACAATGGGTTTTACCTGTCCAAATGATGGGTGTTGATATGTTTCTGCATAAAGACAACACCTATCCCTGTGTCCTAACCTGACCACTGATGTACAGGCTGAGATCCTAGACCTTTACTACTGTCATGCAAGCTGTCATCTCAGCACGTCTCACACAGCTGACCACGAGACAGTTCTGATCTCATGAGCAAGTCCAAATCTGGCTCCACCTGAAGATTCTGTTTATGGCAGTTATTAATAGTTGTGGTTGTTTTATAATGCTAGGCTTATCTTTGCAACGGTGAGGCTCTGATATTGTTGAAACAGAGCAGGTACTTTCTGCAGAATCAGTATGTTTAAAAAATGATCACAGAACATAAACCATGAGACAGTCTTAGTGCTCAGTTATGGGCAGCTTTTGACAATTCTTGAGGTAAGCACTTGAGGTAGGATGGACTACGATATTGTAGACTCGTGAATGTGTTGAATTAAATAGTTTATTGTTAGTGTTTGCATTTATTTTTAGTGTTTGCATTCATAGCTTGAGTGATACTATTAAATATGTTAAAAATATGACTTGCATCCTTTCTATTATGACGTGTCTAGTCTGGCTGAATAGTTGTACTACAGTGTGAGAGGAAGTAGGGCATTGGGCTTACAAACAAAATTACTCATTTATGTGGAATGGGGAAGTGATTTTGTACTGTGTCTTTCATGTATAGTGAAAAGTTCAACTGGCCAAAGGTTTAAGGTGCAGCAGTCATTCTAGTTATATAGGTAAAACTTGGTCCTTAGCTTTTGGTGTCAGAGAAATAAGGACATTTTTTGTTTTAATTGTCAATATATTTTATGATGCCAGAACAATCATAAAGTTGTGACTGATGTATGTACTCAATTGGTTGACTTGATCGGGAATATTTATTATGTAAAGTGCTTTGAGTAATCCTGAGGATAAGATACTACATGTTCAAGTGATGAGTGAGGTGGTAGGGTGAGGTGAGCAAATGCTGAAGTCGTGATGCAATGTATGAGGGTCTGGACGCATGCCCACTGGAACTATTTTGTTTAGCAATTAGCTTCCAAATGGTGTATTATGAAGTGGAATTTAATATATTCCTTGGCATTTAGTGGGGGAAGAAATTACAAGTGAGCATGTAAATGTGTTTGTAGCATTACTTGGAAATAACCAGCAGAAACATAGGAAATAAAAAAGGTAAGTTATTATATAGTGCAGTATCCAATCCTCAGGATTGCTCAGTGTTTTACACTTTACTTCCATGGCAGACCTGTTCAATCAGACACCATCTCAACTTATCTGGGAAGCATCTAGGTATATGCTACAATTAATGCACATATCCACCACTTGTCTATAGCCAGGTACTAATTTATACAGCTGAGTGAACTGGAGCAATGTAGAGTGAAAAAACTTGCTCAAGTTTTAACACCGCAGCACACGATTTGAACATGAGTCCTCTTAGTTGAAAATCTGAAGCTCTACCCCCTGAGCCACTGCACTCTATGAGGTGGCAATGAAGGCTTATTTTGGGCGAGGTGGCTTACGTTATATATGTTTACTAGAATGATACTGATGATACCATAATTTAAACTGACTATTTATGGAAATTGAGTCATACATTTGTTTAGAACGTCTTCTTCACATACAAAACTCCCTTAGAACTCCATTATAGAATGACCTGGGCAGAATCCAGGTTGATGAACTGTTTGGATTAGCTGAAGGTCTTCTGTGTGAAGTGATGACAACCTTCAGCCAGGCGCTTTATCAGCACATTGACTTTTTCCCGCCACTTTGAAAATATCCGTTTGTAAAAAACTCCCAGTCGCCCCCACACCGAGATGAAGATAAAACCTCACCACCACAGCGGATGTTGTTCCTGACATCTGATACTGCAATTAAGTACACAATGTCGCAGTCTGCTCGTGATAGCAGGGTTTGATTTGAGGTTGTGTAGTGAGGACTTCTTTCCCGCTCCTGTGTGTGCTAGTACCCCTTCCCACCTCCCTCCCTGTTACCCCTGTTGGGGTTATACACCCTCTCTGAGTGTAACATCATTTTATACATCTCGTCTGTATTGGGAGGCAGCCAAGGAGTTTATGTGGCAAACTGTTTTCTTGTATGCACTGGAGAGGTAGAGTGTAGCACAGACAAATTTATCATCAAAATGATGTGTAAACCAGTGTGATGCTTTACCAATTATTTTTTGTTTAAGAATTTAGGAAGGTAAATTGATCATTTAGATGCATCATAGCCTTACACAAAACACTTTGTAATGTAGTGCTTCTATGGTTCTTAAATTATGCCTCATGACTGATTATTTGAGTGTGTAATAGTTCCTAATTTGTTGACGACTGGCTTTATTGAGAAGTGTTGGCTTGTCTGCCCAAATGACAGATGGTCCAGTCTTTGTACATTGTTACTATAATTTTGTCATAGTGCAGTAAGCATTTCATTAATCAAAGTGTGCACCATTCTGCAGCAAGCTTGGTGCAATTACACTGTATTTTATGTCAAATTCTTGTTTAAAATCAACAGTTGTTGTCGCAAATATTTCTGGAATACATACATGAACAAACATATATGAACATGGTTATTAACTTTCTACATTTATCAGGATGTAACAAAAATAACACGGTTCTTAGATTCCTACATTTACCAGGATGCAAGTGAGAAACATCACTGATGTATTGAATCTCGCAGAAGCTTTCCAATAGGTTTTGTTATCTAACCTTGAGCATAGCATAATCTTTCCTTTAATTAACCTTTTCCTTATATCTACAATGAGAATGAACTGAGTCATTCTTCAAGAAGCTGTAGTCGATTTTGTTGCTTGTTGATTTCATAAAGCATACAGTTGAAGGTTTGACATTAACCTTTGAAATAACTGCTGTGTAACCTGTGTTAATACATATAAACACTGCTGCATTCCGGGGGAGAAAGCGTCAATGTTAGCAGGAACCCTGGTGGAGAGTTTAAGCCCTAGAGCTTTGTAAGCGTTGAATTACGGACACACTGCACAGAATGCCAACTAATTATGTTGATCGGTGGCCTAACAGTAAAAGACAAGAGAGTAACTATTTTAAGACAACACATAGGTACATTTTCCCGCATTTTTTCAAGACCTCTGGTTGTATTCTTAGTTTTTCATACTATTTGTGTTACTAATTCTGTGAAATTTTGTGATCTATAATAAAAGTATTGTCTCTGGAATTTTGTTTTACAGTGTATCGGTTGTAAGTTTATCTCGACCATGACTTTCATGAATTTGATTTATGTGAAACAAATTCCATCCAGACACTGATGTAAATGAATTATCTTCTACTTGTTACTAAAATTAATGCCATGTCATAAACAATCTTAAAAGGTATAAAACTGAATCTTGCATTTTGTGAAAACCAGACGTTGTAGAAATGGGAATTAATCAAAGGGTTAAACCTACATTTCGGAAAACTACCCAGACCATAGACAGAAGTGGAGCAGGCTAGATATTGCTAAATAAAATGTGTCCTAAAATGATCGCTAAAATACATTAGAGGGTAGTATGTCTTCTTCTTCTTCCACTAAATGACCTTGGTCACCTTGCTGACCATTATTGTCATTGGTTTTTAGTGTTGTCTTTCTCTAGAATTAGTGAGTCCACTACAGGTTACACATTTACCCCCTGTGTGGGATCTTTTACTTCCCCTGGCATAGACACCAGATAGAAGGGACCACCAGCTTTTAATGTCTCTTCCAAAAGACACAGGCAAATGTGGGGTTACAAAATTGCCTAAGTTTTGAAATGGTGACAGGTGGGATTGAACCACCATCGCCTCGATTGACAGTCCGGTGCTCTACCACGCGACCACTGCTCCCCACTCCATCTTATGATGGTCTTATATGTTATCAGCCTAAAGCCACACATAAACATAATAATTATCATCATTTCGGTGAGGCAAGTATTCAGCTAGACACTGCTTAAAGGCATCGTTGCAACAAAGGTCACATGGAAATGCTGGCTAAGTGCTTATGCATATCAGTTGGTGGAGACAATCATCGGTAACAATAGGACGGCTAATAACCCAACAACACTTGCAGCGTTAACGCCATCCGTCTGCGTTTGTTATTGCGAGCTGTCGTTGCCGTTAGCAACCAGTAATTGTCCCTGGTGGTGGTATGGTTTGTTTACACTTGTGGTTCCTAGCAATGAACTCTAGTCCTGTACTTGATAATAGGTTAGATGGGAATGACCCATGGGTGGGTGTGTCTGTATGAATAATTGACAACCAGCGAATGTGAATTAAGAGTGTCGTGTCCTTCAGCAGATGTTAGGAGCGTGTGTTTCCCCAATTTGCAAGGAATGTCACGATATTTGTGAGTCGTGCGGCATGGTTTTTAATAATATAGTCCTTTAAGTGTATAATTTTAGCTGTCAGGCATATAGAAGTCTACATGCAAAAATGCAGTGTTTTGCATTGCATGATAATATCATACAGTACTGGTTATTTGGTACGTTAACATTGACCTGGTAGAAGTATTATTAAACTTTTATTTCTGTCAAATGGTGGTTCTAAAATTGGGTAAGATCAAGCAGGTCAAGAACCAAGTGAAATAACAAAAATATAGTAGTGTCTTCCTTAATGTGGAATATATTTAATTTCAGAGTTCAACTTAATATGAAGTAAATCCTGCAACATTTGACATTGACTAATTATAAAACTATTGCTTCCTTGTGGTTTGCAGCCTTATTTCACCAGTGTGGTTATATTCTACTGCCTTGTGAAGATAATTTCAAGATATACACCACCACTTCAAATCATTTACCTGACATTAAATAATATCTGTAATTGTAAATTTTAAAGCAGCCTATCCAGTCATCAAACCAAATAAGACAACACAATTTAACATAATTTATTATATTTTAGTTCTTGCAATTAAATTAGTTTGAATTAATTTTGAAATGTGTACTTTGATCACATTATGTAATTTATTATTGGAATGAGCAAGGGTGTAATGATAGCATGCAACATTTGCATGAATTTGGTTAGTCTGTCTGATAGATTGTTTTAGAGATACACGTGTAGTTCAAGTTTATAAATACATCAAAGTACAATACAAGTGCGACTCTTTCTCTAACCTACTCATATGCAGTGGTCCTCCAAATTGATAGACTACATAGAAAATAGATAGATGTAAAAAGGTTGCGCCATTGATCAAAGGGGTCTTATAAATATTTAGCTTTTTTTTATCTATATGCTCACATATAATTATGTTATTGTACTGGATCACAACTCAGGTACGTGTACATATTTAGTAACTCGTGGCGAACTTTCTGAACTCAGTCGACACACACTGAGTGATATACGGTGTAGCTCTGTACATGCCTGTCATAAGGCAGGAAATGTTAACAGTTGATTCCACAGATGGCATTACCGTGAGCAATTGTTGTAGGACGGTGGTTTATCGAAGGCCAATTGTATTACTGTGCCTGATGTTTTATCACACATGATCAAACACTCTGTATGTGTTCCACCCGCAATTGATCGATTCGTCTGATTGCCAAGAATATATCACAGCTTTGCGTTCATGGAACATGTTGCCATGAATTGTCTGGCTGTTTCTGCTGAAAAAGTTTGTAGACCATATTTTGATATGATTACGCGTAATACAGTTATGTTTATGTAAGTGGCGTCATAAGGTGTTCAGTAAAACAGTGGTTATTAAAAACAGTTGTTATTCATTAGATAATGTGTATGATAAATCAAAAACCATTTTTATCTTGGCAATAATGTATTGGCATATATATCTTGCTCACGGCTGTTTGTCAAGCAATGATCCTTGATACCTTTTTTCCTTAACAACCTTAATGTTGGACTTAATTAGACAGAACTAAGGCTAAACTTATTTGTGGAGAACCATAGAAAATGTTTGAAGGGTCACCGATCACAGGATATGTAATTAGTGTGAAATTATAATGAAGTGGCTATAATTGAATGCCATTAGTGTGACATTATATACAAGTGACCATAATTGTTCAAGACGGTATGACAAATATTTTTGGGATTGGCAGTGCTCAGCAAATGAGTCTGCTTAAATGCCTAAACACAGAAATAAATAAATTAATAGTAGAAAAGTAAATAATGTTCACTTAACTCTTAACTGTTTGTTTTTGCATTATTGTACATGACATATTATAATGGTCGTAATTATAATGGTTGCAAAAGCGTAGTTCTACCTTTTACATGTGGGAATATTTGTAGAGTCTAGCCCTTAAGTTGAACTAGTTATTGAAGGTAGGCGTGGTATGAATGTTTGCCTAACAATTATAGGTGACGTTTTTTTTACGAATGGTTTTATGTGGCTTTGTAAGGGTTCTTTGCTGCATTCCGGGTGTTCTTTGATCTTTAGATACCTTTCTGTGATACGCGTTACTTTGAGCATTCGTTGTCTGTTGTACTTCAATCACTGTAATTTGACTCATATTTCGGTGTCTGTAATGTGATATAAGTCACTGTTGTAATAAGTAATAATTAGCCGGATGACGTCGTAGTGCACCAAGCTTTGTAAGCAGCCTATGAATATGAATCTATAAGTGACAGACATGTCAGCCAAGTTTGATTAATGTCAGGTAACTCAGTTCAACCCAATTATTAAACTGTGTGACATCTTTTTATGTATGGTATGTGCTATTGACAACTACATTATTTGTTGTATGCGTAAGTAATTTTACAACAAATTACTGACGGCAAAGTGGTTTGTTGATTGGGAAACAGAGCGGAACCATGTGATGCTTTAGCTCAGATTTCATTCCCATCTATTGCATGTTGATACATACTTTGTATACTTTGTTTTGTATTACTAACACATTGAATTTTAGAGAGTAGTAATTCAGTTCAAGTGGAGTGCTTTTTGCATTAAATTTCTTTAACAAAAATATTTTGTTTCACAGTACTTGTACTTTTCATGTATGTTGTCTCAAATTAAAAGGAACGGAATCCCGATTGTAGAAGACATCCTGAGCAGTGTGAACATTTGGATATAGCACATATGTGACACCCATTTTCAAGGCATTTCTGACATTATCTATGATTTTGGAAGACTTCTTCATATTTTAGCCGTCCACTGATATTCTACAATTTGGTTTACCCATCCAAGTGATGGGTGGGTGGGTCTCTGCACAAAGCTGTGTCCATGAGACCTCACATATGTACATGCGCTGGTGAAACATATACTTCACATGATTAAAAAATAACATCCTCGTCTACTGATCTCATGGCTACTGATAAAATATTAACATTTTCTTGGGTAGAGTTGACATAGTTAGACTCTAGTGGAGTATGACAATAGGATGTGTTCATGTGTGGCAGGGTTATATGCAGGATAACATTATTGCCAGTCACACATGTTTTGGATGTTAACTGTTAAGCCAGTTTATAAACTTTCAAATGTGTCTGATGACCAGAAATGGACTACAGACACACATGTGACATCATTTACATTCACTTTCAAGGCATAACTAACAATATCTATGATTTTGGAAGACTGCTCCTTCATTTTTGTACCCGTCCACCACCCGTCCACCCATATTTCTACCCGTCCATATTCGTTTTTACCTGTCCAAATGATGGGTGGACAGGTCTCTGCATAAAGCTATGATGTGTGGCATGGTATACTACCACTTTGTGGAGAGCACAAGGGTGGAGTTAAGGGTCTGAAGTTATGGGTTTGATCGCGGTCTGATGTCCCCTCTCACACCCGGATAGCTTTTATGGCTAATTCTCTGTCACTTTAGGTACCCTGACTCATTCTCTTGGGTCGGTGGATAAATATAGGCGGACTGCAATTATTCACGTAGGTGTAGGCACCACGTCACTACCACAGTCGTCAGTTGGTTGCCTTCCGTTTCTACTTACAAATACAATGTCGCCCTTTTCTTGTCACATCAGGCATATGAGCCACCAATGCATTATTTCAATGACCTGTCATAATTAGTAGTAATTACTCATATAGGTATAAATTAGGAGATAAATTTAGGCGGCAGAGATATCAGGTGTGGTGGTGTCGACTGTCATAATGTGCACGCGTGTCGTGTTGGTTTACCATTGGGATATCTTGTTACATGAGATACATCAAGATAGCTTGTTTTGTTAACATTGGGCCTTTCATTTCATTCCCATTTTGCATGATATAAGTATTTCTAGGAAATAGTGTAGCCATGGTAACTGGTAGTGATATCATTTGGATATATATGTATGTATATACAATGTATGTATATATATATACATATATATATATATATATATATATATATATATATATATATATATATATATATATACATATAGATACATACATTGTATATACATACACCAAGTGCCATACATTGGCTTTTAATGTCATGTCTTCACATCAATTGCCACCACAATGACATGTATTATGGGCTTGAAGTAAGACCAGACCAGACCAGACCAGACCAGACCAGACCAGACCAGACCAGACCAGACCAGACCAGACCAGACCAGACCAGACCAGACCAGACCAGACCAGACCAGACCAGACCAGCAGTCCAGAAATAGTATGAGGGTGAGAAGTATCTCACGGCATATGCCTTGATCGTGAATTGACTCACGGACCAGAATTAGATACAGAATCTGTGGCTTATGGGAAAGACCTGAGCAGGAAGACCAAATCAAGATAGTTGCGTGACACAACAAATATTTCTTTGATCTTGATCATTCAATCTTCTCACCTATAGATATGACTTCTGCACAACCGCCGGAAATCGGGCGAACGGCCCAGCCCTGTTCGTATACCAGTGTCTCCCTCATACACTAGATGGCACTGATTCACTCGGTTATGACCCTTTAACGCACACCAAAGTGTCACAGACAGTTAAACCGGTACTTCACCCCTACCTCGTGTGACCCTGGTTCTTATAGCTATTTTATTGCATTTCTTACATGCCAGTCCGGTGGGGGGTTATGAGCATTAGGCTGTACATCAAAGGAAGTGCCGTGAACGGTTTCATATGATATATGTGTGTGAGGAAGTTAATTATTAAATGATCTTTCTATGTACACGTACTCATGCATTTAAATATATAATGTAAATGCGTTGTACTGTCAAATTGCTTATCTTGACAAGAGAAGTGGGATATCACCTCAGTGTAAACATCAAAGACCGCTGTGGTTAATTTGGTGAATAAAACTGTGATGTATCCATGTTTAGGGGCCACACTTTTTGAGGGCACGGACTGTATGAATATATAATTTGAAATAACATCTTGTGTATTAAATCTATACAAAAATATTTCAGACTTTGCCACTATTTTTGTTCATTCAAAATTCTTAATAAGTTATACACTATTTATTATAAGTTTTTATTAAGTTTTTTAGGAGAAAGATGTTTTTCTTGAAACCAAGAAAATGGATGTGTCATGTTTTATGCTGAAACCCTTCATATGAACATAGTGGCTAGTTGTAACAGGATGCTGATTGTAAACAGCCATGCAGTGGGTGTCAGCATATAGTTTTATACGCAGTATGGTGTGTGGGAGGGGAGATTGTGGAAGGAAATATCCCGTTTCCCATCCTGCCTATCTGGAGGAAGGGCAGGGCTGCAAATTGGTGGCCCTGTGTCCTGGACGTCTTTTGGAGAAATTCATTGTTTTATATTGATGACATTTGTTTACACTTTTCTCATATCCGTTTGCTATTTTGTGTGACATTGAAAGATCCAGAATTTCAGTTGTTTGCTGATGGCATTTTGCCTTCAAAGTTACAAATTCCTGCTGTTTATTTCCTAATAAAATTATGACATTAAAGAATCAATAGTGTGTGTGTGTACTGTGACATTTGTAAGGAACATAATTAACCTATTTTTATTGTGATAATATTGACAAAAGCATTACAGAAATTGTGCAGCCATACACAAGTAAAACCAAGGCAGCATTCTCAGATGCGTCTATTGACCTGGTTAAAAACAGCTTCAACGAGCCAGCGATGCTTGAAAGGGGTAGGGCCTGTATAATACCTTAAAATATGCAGCTCTTTATTCACAGGTCATGCATACACCACACATTACCAATGGTGATGTGGCAAATATTTAACATCCCTCACCCCACCAACGCATTCGACTTGAATGAGTCTGTATATTTCTACGAGGGGGGGGGGGGATGTCTCCTGTGATCAAATCAAACTGAAATAACACATTGCTGCATCCGTCATATTCCCAAGTTGGCCGGGTCTGACTCATAGCAGATACAAATATGTGAATCTGATGGCATCACGCCTGCATATGTCTCTTATTCGCTCTCAAACAATGAATAAACTGGTTTATGTTGTCTCTGACAGACACACCCTTCTTTACCCCCCCCCCCCCCATATTCACCCACCACCCTGTGATGTCACCACAATGGGTAAATATAGCCTCTCAGGTGACTAGTTTCTGGCGGGAACTCACAAGTACCCACTTCTGGGGGTGTGGCTTGGCTGCTGAGTTGGACAGTTTTGATTGGCCGCAGGATGATTGATGGACAGGTGTGGTTTGCCAGAGCAAGTGTCTCTAGAGTCTTTCACTGAAAAGCCTGTCATAAAGGTGACAATTTTGTACTTTGTAGTACTACATGTGTACTTAGAACAGTTTGTGTAGTTGTAGTGTCAGATGTGATCCTGATATAGAACTGCTTACAGTGGTCTGCATCAACTGGAAACGTTTCATGTTATAAACAGCTAAAGCAATGATATTTTATTGTGAAGGATGCAGTTAATATAAAGTTCTGGTATTATAGTTGAAAATATTTATAGTCTTTTGTGTAAACTTGGTCAAAATATGATTGCTAAAATTATGCTTATAAGTATTACTGATGCAATTATGTAGTCTCTACGGGGTAAACACAAACACATAGTATAGTGTAGGGTTTTCTTTGTAGATTGAAAAATATTTCTGACTTGTCTCTAGTTAGTGGCGACATTTCTGTGCCAGGTTGACAAGGTGTGAGATAGGCTTCTGCATGATCCCTGCAGGGAAACAATTGATTACCTTGGGAGGGAGCCAAGACTTTAGGCAGGATAACAAAACAGCTAGTGATACATTGTATAGTTGGACACATGGATGTTAATTCATATACATACAAGCTAGTTAAGATGTGTTTTACGACTTAAAATTAACTACAAAACGCACGACTGACATCCATTAACACACGTTTCTGACAATATCGCAATATTTATAATTTTTGAAGACCTTTTTGCTATGCTGGGAGGTATGTCTGCCTAATAGACATTCCAAAGTCATCAGATCTGAGGTTTATGGAACAGGGCTAATTATATTATAATTAATTTGAATTAAAGCATGATGGAGTGGCAGTGTTTGTTGAACATTATTGTACTCGTTGTTTTCCATGTTCCTGGTGCCACTTGCATGGTCAACAACTGCCTGCTGTTTTATGGATCTTCTCAATCTGTACTGAAATATACTGAAGACAGATTTGCAGAGAGAGAAAGGACGGAAAGGAGGAGGGAGGGAGGAGGGAGGGAGGAGGGTGGGAGGAAAGAAAGGATGGACAGGGAGAAGGGAGGGATGAAAGAGAGAAGGAATTGGGATGAGAGGGAGACAAATGCCAGGGGCAGGTGAAGATAGAGAGAAGGGAAGAGAAGAAATGAGGCAGGAACAGAGAGGGGAGAGAACGGTTGAGAAGATACAAAAACATGGGGAGATGTAGAACATGAAGGAAGCAAATAGAGAGAAACATGTGGGAGAGGAAGAAGATACGAGAGATGGAAAGAAACAGGAGAGAGAGCACCAGAGACAGACATAGTGACACACTGTGACACACATAGTGGTAAACAGTGACACACATATTGACACAGTGGGAACAGTGACACACACATTGACAGACAATGACTCGTACACACAGTGACACACTGTTACATATTAATGACACACTGAGACACACATAGTGACACACGGTGACATACATAGTGGCAAACTCTTGACACACTGTGACAGTGATACATTGTGACATAGAAGCAAACAGTGAGAATCACACACACACACACAGTGACATATATACATGCACGCACGCACGCATGCACGCACACACACACACCACGCACACAAGCACGCACACACACACCACGCACGCACGCACGCATGCACGCACGCACGCACGCATGCACGCATGCACGCACGCACACACACACACACTAATCAAGAGACAGCCATACAAGGGACAGCCAACAGAGACTTGTGTGATGGACTGTAGGCCACCGTGGATGAGATCATTCACCTGGGATACTCCGCTGCTATTTCTGATGGCGCTCGCCTGTGGCTGTTTATGTTTGTGTGTTCTGATACAGTTACTGTTGCCACAGCCACGTGTTGCCGTGACAGCGCTGGCTGCTGTCCGGGGGTGGCTCATAAAAAGTGGTACGGCAACTGCATCAGTCAGCACAACCGCCGGACAGGAGCGGCAACCAGCAAACCGTATGCAATTTAGGAGGGAAACAATTTGAACGCCACACCCGGGGAGACGCCGGGATGAAGTTTGCGGTCGCACATCGTGATGCGGAGTCGGGAAAACTCCCAGAAGAACGGGTCGCCGTGACAACGGAAGATGGATGACCGTGACAGAGCCTCGTCTTCGGCTGTGGTACAATCCTTCGTGGGAAGGGACTCGGATGCGTGCGTGCGTGCATCGATGTGCAGGTTGTATCCCTCTGTACATCGCGTGTCGTTAGTCGTTACTGCTGCGTCGTTTATCTGGGTAATTAGAAAAAATTCTATCACAACGTTTCAACAGATGGTGTAGGTTTGGTGCAATTATTGGCGTGTATGGCATATAAATTAGGCATCAGAGTCCCTGTTTGATGCTCACAATATGTTGTGGACTTCTAGAAGGCTCTCACCTATAATATATTGTTTATGTGTTTATATGTGTATATTGAACATAAAGTACTTATCTTTCTATAGTTATTACATATGGAATGTCAAATGTTTATTCATAGTACATCAAGATATGATACAGAGATGCTGTATCTTTCTATATATCTACGTACAGTTCTTGGATTGTAGGCATACCAGTTATTGATTAGCAATTTTGTAGATGTTAGTCTTACCTTTGTTATATACATACATATGTGTAGGTGACATTTCTTACCTCTCTCTCTCTCTCTCTCTGTTCACTTTTCTTGATGACATTTTTGTAATCTATTGATGTTTGTTATGCATTATTTCTGGGTAATATCATCTTACTTTGCTATTTGTGTACATTTTGTATGGATGTCGTGTTATCTGTCTCTAGTTTTCTGGATGATAATCTTACCTTGTTATCGGGGATTTATGCAGGACCATATTGTTGCCAGCCACACATGTTTCAGTGGACACATGGATGTTAACTAGCCAGTTTACAAACTTTAAATGTGCCTGATGACCTGAAATGGACATAAGTGACACCATTCACACTCACCTTCAAGACATACCTGACAATATATATGGTTTTGGAAGACCTTTCTTTTTTGATTAGACTTCATTTTTTATCCGCTCATCCATATTTCTACTTGTCTAAATGATGTCGATGGGTCTCTGCATAAACATATATATATATATATATATATATATATATATATATATATATATATATATAAGTGTGCATTTTCCTGGATGAAGACTTCACCCTTATTATCTAGAAGTATTTTATGACTTGATTTTCGCATGTTTTGTGACATATGTTTCTTCGATTAGTTCAATATTAGCACTTGAATTATGCATAATTTTGGCTTCTGTTACGTATCTTAAGTTAATTAATGTTTTTAGCTATTCATTAAATTTTCACGTTTTAATTCCATTCACATTATTATTTCAGTGTCATCTTCAGAATATTTTTTTGCAATGTTTGATCAATGCGAAGTCCAGCTTTGGAATAGTATTTTTTTCTTGACCCCAATCAATACTCCAGGTCTGGATCTATTCAAAATTGGTTATTTAGGTTTTTGGGTTTTGGACTAACCATCTGTTTATACACCCAGTAGGGTAGGTTTTACTGGATACAAGCCAATGTTTGACGGACTTCTTGGCATGATCCGTGGCAGTGGGTCACGTTTCATTAAAAGGTGTTCATTCAGATGTAGTTCCGTGGTTTTTCAAGTGATGTGTCAATTTTGGCAGCGTTGGGATGGTGAATAGTAGAGATGGGGATGCC
The DNA here is from genome assembly GCA_964017155.1 of Oasisia sp. SBJ-2009. Classification (NCBI taxonomy): domain Eukaryota; kingdom Metazoa; phylum Annelida; class Polychaeta; order Sabellida; family Siboglinidae; genus Oasisia; species Oasisia sp. SBJ-2009. Next base: position 43,016,042 of record OZ024862.1, on the reverse strand, counting down.
ACATGGAACGTCCGTTGATAGCGTACTGGGTGTGTGTCTTGTACACATCAGCCGCCAATCAGCCTATTGGATGTGACTGGTGGGGGACTTGCCAAAGCTTCCACTCTGCCGAGAGTCCTTTCTGCTTATCTGCAGGCTTAATTGAGCATAGGTGTTGATTCATTTCCACGGGAGTAACGGAAAGACTGTGCAACATCCTGCAGGTTTGTTCATTGTCGATTTGCCAATCTGCAGCCGTGTATGCCCTATGACTGAGAGACAGTGTATCATACTTCTCTATGATATATTGATCTTGATTGTTGCAATCCGGTTGTCATATCGTACATGCGTGCGTTTTATCAAGGTTTGTAATCTCCTGCAATTGCCGGATGCCGGTGATATGGCTGCATTTATTTCCATTCAATAATCAACCGGTGTCTGAGATTCTTATCTCTCTGATGCGTCACGTGTTGATACGATTATGGGTGTAGTCACACATCACAGTGGGCGGGAGGTGGCAAGGAGCTTTGCTTATACTACGTCCGCCTACGATAGGGCGGGATTAGTCCCGCGCAATTATTATGAGGTGTGTCATCGGGTGTAGCTGCATCGGATTTACACGTTATTTATGGAGCCGTGATCAATAGATGTGTTGCTATTGGTAGCGCAAACATTGATTCATATTCGAGCACTTCATTTCTTAATGGAATCAACTCGCCGGGGACTGACTCGCAGATTTGCAAAACACGTCCACCGACCGCGGTGATCATTAGCCCAGAAACTATAAATAGATTTTTCCTTTCCCATCATCGGGGCTGACACGGAAACGGGGACGAGTGCTCTAAGGTTGCATGATTGGGAAGGCAGGTGTTTTGGGGATATCCCTCCCTGGCTGCTCCCGTCAGCCTCCCCAGGGAGCGGGACCGGGGGAGCAGGCGCCGTATCCTCAGGCGTAGGTGGCTTATCCGGATGTAGGCTGCTTATCTCCATGTGGGCAGCTTATCCCATGATCCCAGGAGGGCTTGCTAAGTGAGAGGCAGGTTGCTGGGACTCTGTTGTTCCCAGGCTTATTGCTCTTCCCAGCTGGGTCTTCCCTCTTCCCACCAGCCCACTCCTTCCGTCAGCCATATGTTACTGTATTGTATAAATCACATATGATATATATATATATATATATATATATATATATATATATATATATAATAGTTTAATACCAGTGTTATGTGTACATAAATTATGTACATATATAATTTATTATGTATACAAGTTATGGTATTTATATGTACATCATTATATTAAATTACATTATAAATATTAATTATTAAATTACATGATATCAAATAATATTAATCCTTGAAATTATTTTTAAAACATGCATGATTGTAGTGTAAAACTGACAGTAATGGGTGCTGAAGAAATGGATGTCGCTACTCTCACTCTGTGGCTGGATGTATGTTAGAAATGCATAATTTTTGTTTATTTTAATGGATTTCTGAGGACATGCATATGGGAGGAGTTATAGTACAATGCCTGGATCGAACATTACCTGTAGAACAATAACTCTATATGGAAACCATGGACACATTGAGAGGAAGTGTGGTACAGTTCAAAGGTTTGTTCTGACTTCCAGGTACTTCAATATTTGAGTCGTGTTTTTACACAATTTAGTTTTTCTACGATATGTAGGTTGATCGCTGGTCAAATACATCATTGGCCAGGCATTTCATTCAAAGGTAATGGTCATGCTTCACTGATCGGTTATATGTCTATGGATGGTCATGCGTCATTGGATTGTAATGTTTGATCAGCAGTTCACGCTTCTGTGATTAGCGTTCCTGGAATGGGCTGTTTTGTTTCAACTCTGGATTTGTTGGTTGATTCTGCCTCTGTGACCAGTCACGACTGTCACGTTAGTAAATACATTGTGATCTTCCAGAACAATGAACTTGAAGGTCAAAGGTCTGTTCAAATATTTAATTATTCTGTTGTAATCGCTAACTGTTCCACTCATCTAGGGTCGAATTGCTTGTTATCGCTTGTTTCATTATTACAGAATTTTATATATAAATTGTATAGACCCTATATAATATATTCAGTGACAGTATTACGGCAAACTTTTAAGCATAAGTGACTGAAATTATAGTAGGAAGTTGTCCACTTTATATAAGGTAGCTGGCAACGGTGCATATGTACATTACCACAGTTGGAGATTACAGCTGTATATGTTTTGGTAATGTTAAATATCACGCCGGCTGACGCAGACGTCAGACGTCGTACTCGCAGTGGCTGCATTGCGTCAGTGCGCGTCACGATGCGCTGTCACTGGCTGCTTTATGACACTGTTTGTGCCGCATCCATAATTGATGCTCCCTGACAGGGACGAACAGGTCAGACCCGTCCCGTGCAAACGCCACCCATAAATCGACTAAGTGGCATTGTTGTCGCCCTGCGTGGCGCTGGTGCTGCGCCCTGTTGGCCGTAGTGTCGTGTGCGTGGCGGTGGGTTGTATGTCATCGTACCTGTGGATTTGTGACGGCGGGAACGGTGATAAATCACTAAGCGTGCAGTGTGTTTGTGCAGCTTGCAGCAGGTTGATGTTATGATGATTGCCGTCATTGCTCTGACCCAGTCGTAGGGAAAGAACCCTAGAAGTGGGACTCACAGTCGGGGTGTATTTCTGCCTGCTGCTGAGAAACCAGAGAACCGGGGTCAACGACCGGGAGGAAAATGTGGGATAGGTCGCTTGTTTTCTTTGGCATCTGCGGTATAAATAAAGTTGTTTGCGGTTTTGAGACGGTACCCGAAAGATTATTTTGCGTAGTCGAGATGTATTTGATACGGAAGGTGTGAAACTGTATTTATAGGTTGTTGTGATACTTGTGGGTTTATAGCTTAGGAAGTATCATTGATGGTGGTATATGTCAGCTGGGCATCTAGACAAACTTCTGGTGTTGTTTGACACAACATATGGTAACACTACGTATGTTGCTAAATAGCTGGTTGGCATCGTAAAATAAAAAGTGATCTTTCCTGTGTTCCTCTTATGGAGATGGAAGCTTTGAGGTAAGTTGATGTTGACAATATTCTCTATAGTTGTAGGAGAAGTAGTGTGTCAATCAATGTTGTTGTTTTCTTTTAACTTTTTGTTATGTACCTGGAAATCGTTGCTGTGCACTTCTGATTAGCATGTGACACCCTTGTGATATAAATGTACTGTAAAAGTCTACAGGACTCATATTTAAGGCATTGGAGAAGTGGTGGGAAACATTTTTGGGAAGTCTTATTTTCCCACCAGTGCTAACTTGGAGCGGTGTATGAGTGCTGTGCTAGTGGGATTATAGAAATAGGGTACCATCTCAGTGTGTGTGTGTGATAGTTCACACTGTTTCATCTGCACTCCTTACGCTAGGTATTTCTCTACCCCGGGCAGGGAATCGGCTTTGCACATTTGAGACGTGTATTTCCTACTTGGCCATAGGCATGGTGCTTGGCAAGTCGGACATTTGCACCCAAGTGTTCCTGTGCAACTGGGTGGTCTACTGGGACCCAAAACCTGAACCAATTCTTCCTGGTCATAAGGCATGCTTCGTTCCAGTGATGCATAGTGCAGTGTACAATGTGTGTATTTGTTATCATACTTTTTTGTTGGTTCAGTCATCAGGCACAATCCGTCCATTTCCACCAATTATCAGCAGTTATCAATGGTTCATTGTTCGGTTTTGTTCCTACGGACCTGTCGTTAAATGACCCATTGTCTTGCACTTTTTGTTGGAAATTCCTGGAGGCAGTGTATTATTAACTCACAAATAATGTTTTAGTAAGCAACACCTGAAGGTTATATAGCTGGTAATCAGAGACGAGGTCCATATTTGTCTCTGTATCATCTCCACCTAACTTCTGAAGGATTCTTATCACTGTATTGATCAGAAGAATACTGGCAACTGTTAATGCACAAATACTTGAAAAAGACTTATATTATTGTCTGTGTAATCAATTATTAACTTGTATGGCATGGCATTTAATTTATTTTGTGTTTCTTTACACTGTGTATTGGTTACAAATTATATGTTGTGGAAATTTATGTTTTCCTAATCAAAATATGGGTATTTTGATGTGCCAATAAGAAAATGTGGGGAGGCTGATTTTAGTGGTGGATCTCATAACAATATCAGTTCATGTCCTAGATACATTGTGGGTCTGAGTAATGACAATCAAGTCTCAGGCAAGGTCCTGATGGTTTATCGGTGCCATTGTTCTCACAGGGGTAATGTGGTACGATGGGTATAGCTTGGGTTTATTGACATTTCCAGTGTGTAACTTACAGATAACCGAACAAAGCAGACTACTGAATCTGTATTGCTGTAAGGGGTCAACCATAATTATCATCATTTTCACAAGCGTACAAACCGTACACTTTTTCTGACCTCCCCCCTCCCCCTTGAAAGTATACAAATGTAAATGGTGAAAATGATGACAGTGTTTCACAGTTGCCATGTTTCGCAATAATGCGTCATTCTGATGAATCACTAGCATACAAGCAAATCATTCGAGCACTATTTTCTTTTCGTTTTGGCGGTCTTTACCTCTCCCTTGTGTGAGGATGAGCGAGCGAGCGATAAGTGGGCACTTAGTTTTTGTAATTATTTTTCAACATTAAAAAAGCGTACGTTCAAGTCATACCCCCTCCCCCCCAACGTACGGTTTGTACGCTTGTGAAAATGATGATAATTATGGATGACCCCTAACTTACAAAATGTTGGAATCTTGCACACATTTTGCTATATGCATTGTTCAACGTAACTACTATATAATACAGTGTAAAATATAAATTACTAAATTAACCTTGTCGAAACAGAAATTATAGCCTTCTTTAGTTTACAGTGGTTCGTTGTTTCGTCTGTGCCATCTTAGTCATCCACTGGTGTCAACTTGAGTAGTTCTATTGTCTTACCACCATTGTGTGGCCACTGCCAAAAGGCATGCGGAAATGTCAAGCAGTTCTCGCTAGTGCCGCATTTGGCAGGCTACTATTCTGCGTGGTGTGTCATTCTCGAGTTTGCATATTTTGGTCAGCGGTCATCTAAATAATGAGCTGGACGTATGATGACCGGTCATGTTTCCGCATATGTTTGTTCGCGGTCACGGCGGCAGTTTCTTAGAAGATGAGTGGAAACTCCCAATATTGACCGATGTCCTTTACACTGGATTTAGCAGAATCAATATCTGGCCGTGGGAAATGACCCAGATGTTTGTGTTTGCAAAGTACACGGTCAGCTGTGGGCGGCTGGTTGGTCACCTGTCACGGCTTGGACACTGTGTGCAGGTGCACAGTAAATAGGGTTTCAAAAAAATAACAAATGAATTTATGAGCTAGTCAGCTGTTCTTTCTTGCAACAGATTTATATCCAGCACAGCCAATAAATTATGTAATTTCATTCATTTTTATTGGCTGCTATAAATCAATTCTTTTGCTAGAAAGAACAGCTGAATAGTAAATAAGTAAAATGCAAATGTACCCTTCGAAAATAATTTTTCCGCATGCGTCAATCAAGTACTTTATTCCATTTGTCTGTAACTGGATACCTCAATGGTACTGTGTGTCATCTGCATGCCATGCGATAGTTGATTGTTTCTTTGTCTAACTGTGCTACCACACTACACAATATGTGATACATATCACTCATTATTGTTGATCAAATGAAGAGTTTATTTTTAGACAGATGCGGTTAAATATGACCCAGTGCTGATGTACACGACTCATGGCAGCGTCTTCATCCTCTCTAGTACAGCTTGTCCACTTGGGCTCCCTCTCATTGGGTCAGTCAGCCTCTTGTGTCATCGTATTTGTAAGTGAAAGTGAAGCTATCCAGGCCATGTGCTGTGAAAGTGGAACTAATCATTCACCTGTCACCCACTGATAGACAGTAGACACACTGTGGCACCAGGTTCCCTCACAGATGAAGTATGCAAAACAAAATATTTTGCATGCTGCCATTGACTCATAATCAAAAGCAGTGAAACAGTTATGAATCGAAAGAAATTTCAGTTATGAATCGAAAGAAATTTCAGTTATGAATCGAAAGAAATTTCCGATATCAGCTTTAAATGACAAATAACTCAAGTAACGTGCCTTGAGATATGAACATCTCTCTCGAATCTGTCACTCATCTCATCACCCTTACAGAATTGTACACTTACTTGCTTCGTCTTCTTCCGCAGGATGATATTCTGTAGAGATGAGTCACTCAGGGCTCCACATTAACTCCCAGAATGCACTTGTCTCATAGGATAGGTTCTAATTCATTTTAACTTGTCCCAACAGAAATGGACATATCCCACCAAATGTTAACAGAATGTGTTACTAATTGCATTTACTAGATCGGGATTTCTGTTGATTTGAACGAATTGTATTTCAACTGTGTATATTCCAAAGTCTGTAGCAAAATATTCAAATAAAAGTCATATGTCAGATAAGAGCCAATGAGCAGTGTTTTTCTGAAGGAAGAATGATAACAACAAACACACCTAATTTTAAAGTTGTTAACCCAGTGTCATTGCTCAGCTTAGTGACAAAAGGGTTAAAAGTATTATTTGCACTCGGTGGTAGTCAGTGCGAGTCACCAGTTTAGTCTCATGGGGAACCAAGACCAGTGAGTGATCAGGTGTGTATGTGAGATCAAACTACAGGGTAGTGGCTGTTGAAACTATATTATGCCAAATAGTCAAATAATTTTATAATAAATAGTGTATATTGTGTCAGAATCAACATGTCTCCTACACAAAATACGTGTCTGACATGGATAACTATTTGTCTCGAACAAGCAGGCAAAGGTTAGTGTAAAACTCACATTATGAGCTTTTGCAAAGTTTGAAGTAGTTGAGTTTGGCGCTCAAACTTTTTTATTTACTACGTGTTAGATCAAATAATAAAAGCTTATCTGCACACCATTTACTGTCACTCCCACAGCAAGTAGAGTAGTCGTGGTTGAGAGGTAAGCAATGTTTTTGCAGTGTTAGGTGCTCTTATTTCCATATGATATTATGTAACGTGCACCAAGTGGGCCTGCTGTTCCAGCAGGGAACACGATCCTGTTGAATCCTAGTTTTCCCCTGCCTAGCTGGGAATGTGATCGCATCTATCCTTGTCCCAACTGTGTTTGTGGCCATTTCAGAATTACTGAAACGAGTGATAAAAACGTGAATGTTTGATGAGGCAGTTAAGTTAATACAGAGGGGATGAAGGGAGAGATGGGCAGTGTATCCAAGTGGGACAAGGCTGGGCGGCAGTTCTAGGCAATTATCTCTATGGCAATGCAGGAAATTGCTGTTCAGTAACCCGACTAGTGGTGCTGTTTTACTAAAAAAAATCTGTTGTATAATTTTTTTGCGTAAATGATACATGTGAAGTTAGGGACGGACGGACGGACGGACGGACGGACGGACGGACGGACGGACGGACGGACGGACGGACGGACGGACGGACGGACGGACGGACGGACGGACGGACGGACGGACGGACGAGAAACAGAATGAAACATATTTTCAAAGACAAATTTGTCATAAGCAGCTTTGATTCTGTTAATAAGTTATGAGATGACACGGAAACATTTCGTAATTTTTCTGAAACTTCACAAAGCTGATCACAATTGAAACAGATATCAGGTGTTTTGGTTGTGGTCAGTACATTGGTAGTTATTAGGAAGCTTGTTTTTGGTCATTTGTAACCAGATGAACATCTGAGAATTTAAACAAACTGATGAGTTAGACATATGTCGTTAGTCTCATATTTGGACAAGATGCTCACGTATTCACCTACTGGTGTTTCCTTGAATCGAGTCAAATAACACTCGTCTTTGTAGTTACATGCAACCATGATAGTTATCTCAACTACAGCTTGAGCGGAAACAGAAACTATCATATACACGTTATTACACACGCGTGTCTTTCTCTATAAACCGCTTAAAATGGTTAGTTGTATGGGTTCTGCTGATCAAGGAAAACTACAAAGTACACACGAATGAGTAGCGTTTACGAGGCAGCAGACGGGATCCATGACCTGTAATTTGGGTAATCAATATGACTGGGTCACACGGGGCGCTGTAGGGCCATTGACTTATCCCCACTGATGCTGTAGGCTCTCTGTCATTTGAACCATATTGGCTGTCCAGAAATCTGACATTTTCTTGGAATTCCGCCAGTCAATATGGTTGTGCTTGGGGTGGTTGGGTGCAGAGATCAGCCTCTCAGATTCACACATTTTTCAAAGTATTGCATGAAACGTGATACAGCCTTTCGGAATAATGTTGTGTTTCCGGATGGTTACATGCTATCAGGTTTAGGGTAGGGCAGAGTTTCTTCTTTTCCCGGGGGGTCCTGGGGGGTCCTGGGGGGTCTATTGTGGGCCAGGTAGGTTTGAGTATTTTCATGGCAAGTTTTGTTTTTCAAATCAGTGCACATTTTATTGTTTTATCGCAACAGTAAGACATGTTATTTTAGTAGTGTATAGAAACAAACATACAACTACAAAAATGCTGCAATAAAAACTGCTGCCATAAATGTATTAAAATTGAAAACAGTTGTATTCCAAAGCGAATGCTAGCTTGTAAATATGTATTGAGAAAATAATAGGAAAGAATTGTTGGATGTACAAAAATACAACTGTACGTAATACTTGTATCTTGGCAAAGGTATTTACTTGGTGTTTCGAAATGGTTATATCTGACTACTTAACTATGAAGTATTGAAATTATTGTTAAAAGAAAGATAACACACAACAATGCAACAATCATGCCAGTATTTCCTACGTAAATAACTACCGCCAGAATCGTCTGTCACGTTCTGTGACTGAGAGCAGCAGTACTGACAGAACGGCTTATTCTGCGTGATGGCGATGCTTCCTTTGGATAAGTAGATTTCTATTGATCGCACATTCACACAACCTAACTGATGCAGTTTATGGCACCCCAGATCGATCGTGGGTCAGGATTGCTGTTTTCCCGGAACCTGAGGTTAGCCACTGCTCTGTCACGATTCCTGGGAGTTTCCTTTGGGCTGTCTAGCTCCAGGGATAGGTTCGTGAAGGTTTTTTGGGGCCTAAAACTTTCTTATGGAGTTTAAGTGAAACTGCTCATTTTAATTTGGCTTTTCATCTTATGTGTCTGATTGATTGTTGCATTGGGAAGTGATATCGAAACTTAAATAGTATAGAATTAAACTGCTTTACAGATGGGTGGATGGGCATGGATCAGGATGGATGAATATGCATGGGTATGTGGGTGGATCGGTGGATGGGCATGGGTGGATGGATGTGTATGGGTGTGTTGGTGGATGGATATGTATGGGTGGATGGGTGGGTGGGCATGGGTGGATGGGTGTGTGGGTGGATACTGGATAGTGATGGATGGATGGATTTGAAAGATATACCTAAATAGCACCTTCCACGTAACCTTCATATGTGTTAATTCAAATCGGGAAAGAAGTCTTTCTGCATGGTTACCTATAGCTACTTTATTAGACCAGTATCACACCCCCTGTCAGATTCATATTTATACAGCCCAATTTGTTAATACAAACTGTACTTTGGTCCCATGTTAAGCACAGTAGAATTGAGAACTTAAATCTACTGAGACATTGGGACCACAAGATGACAATACTTACGGATGCTGCCACGTGAGGGAGCCAACCCTCAACTGTCATCCTTATAACATGGGGAGGACTATGAATGATGGTGATGATCAATGAGCTTTGATATATGCAAAGATTGACAGGAAGTGCTTTGTATGTCGCGCGATGACCTGGATTAGATAGCAGCCGGTGGCACGTTTTGTTTTTTGATGCCAGGTATGACCCTGAACCCTTTGTGATAAGATGACGAGACGATTATTGTGAGCATAGGACAGCCATTATCTGTCACATACTTGAGGGGCGTATTTATAGGCAGGACGAAGTGTAGTCTTTGTGTGGACTCTACCCGGGGACAAAGGGGTGGTTTCAGGTGGGCATTTAGAGAGAGGGTGATACCCAGTTGCAAAGAACGGCCCTCGTTATCTGATGCCCGCCGAAAGATTTGTGGCTCTTTGGAAATATTCAAATATTTCCGTTGGCGGATAACAGAAAAGATGATATAAAGACCAGTTGATCTGCTGGATTGGTGTTTGTTCTCTTGAAATTAGTTATGCAGATCTGACACACTCATATGTACTGAGGTGTTTTCTGATTTTTGTGATCTTCATATCAATGCAGTTCGAAAACAAGAAGATGCGATGATAAAACATATGCGGTTATCGAGATTATATTACCATTGACGCATGCTCTTACTTTTATCAGGACGTAGTAGTCGAGTAGTGATGGTGGATAGTACTGGGCCATTGTTCACGAAGCTTCAGAAGTGTCAAGGCCGTACCGATCGGCTGCAAAAAGTCCCATGGGAACCATGTAAGTTTTTCACAAAAATACATCATCTGATGACAGGTTATAAAGGTCAAATTGGGTCTTATTTGTTACTGAAATTGGATTAAAATAATCTTTTCCTCTGGTGTGTGTATAGATAGTTGATTGCTGAATGCATGTTTGTGTTCACAATGGTCAAGATGGCGTGGTCAGTGTGGCAGTGTCCATTGTTTGGCCATATGGATGGACACTGGACAAGCTCCACACCTGTGCTTAATGTCCACTTCATTGGCACTGATGGCTATGATGAGTGGACATCCGCCCAGCCCTGACTGACCGACAGGCTATTATTTCACCTACTCAGCCTACTTGTGGTCAGTGGGGCAGGCGGTCAGTGACTCTGGGTCATTTGATCTTTCCAGTTACAGTTGTTCATTAAGTCTTCGCCTCAGTCATCGCTGCAGGGTTGGTCATTTCTTTATATGGTCATTCATATGTCTGTCCATTGACTGTCTTTGTCCATCTGACGGTCTGTCTCTGTCCAGCTCTGCATCTTTCCATCCATCCATCCATCCATCTGTCCATGTTCCTATCTAACCTTCGGTCAGGCCAGAGTCCATTCTTTCACCTGTCTGTCCGGTTACCTGCATCTTTCAGTCTAAATGTTGTTTTCTATCGATCCATCGATCCATCGATCCATCGATCCATCCATCCATCCATCCATCCATCCATCCATCCATCCATCCATCCATCCATCCATCCATCCATCCATCCATCCATCCATCCATCCATCTTTCAACCCATTAACCCATCCATGTTACCACCATATTTCATTTGTTTTCTTTCTTCAATTGCAGATCCTTTTCAAGTTTGTACTTGCTTCCCCACTGCACCCTCCCATCTTCCCAGTACACCCTTCTATCTTCCTAATACACCCTTCCATCTTCCTAGTACACCCTCCCATCACACTGATACACTCTCCCATCTTCCCAGTATACACTTCCATCTTCCCAGTACACCTCCCATCTTCCCAGTCCCAGTACACCTCCCATCTTCCCAGTCCCAGTACACCTCCCATCTTCCCAGTCCCAGGACACCTCCCATCTTCCCAGTCCCAGGACACCTCCCATCTTCCCAGTCCCAGTACACCTCCCATCTTCCCAGTCCCAGTACACCTCCCATCTTCCCAGTCCCAGGACACCTCCCATCTTCCCAGTCCCAGGACACCTCCCATCTTCCCAGTCCCAGTACACCTCCCATCTTCCCAGTCCCAGGACACCTCCCATCTTCCCAGTCCCAGTACACCTCCCATCTTCCCAGTCCCAGTACACCTCCCATCTTCCCAGTCCCAGGACACCTCCCATCTTCCCAGTCCCAGGACACCTCCCATCTTCCCAGTCCCAGTACACCTCCCATCTTCCCAGTCCCAGGACACCTCCCATCTTCCCAGTCCCAGTACACCTCCCATCTTCCCAGTCCCAGTACACCTCCCATCTTCCCAGTCCCAGTACACCTCCCATCTTCCCAGTCCCAGTACACCTCCCATCTTCCCAGTCCCAGTACACCTCCCATGTTCCCAGTCCCAGTACACCTCCCATCTTCCCAGTCCCAGTACACCTCCCATCTTCCCAGTCCCAGTACACCTCCCATCTTCCCAGTCCCAGTACACCTCCCATCTTCCCAGTCCCAGTACACCTCCCATCTTCCCAGTCCCAGTACACCTCCCATCTTCCCAGTCCCAGTACACCTCCCATCTTCCCAGTCCCAGTACACCTCCCATCTTCCCAGTCCCAGTACACCTCCCATGTTCCCAGTCCCAGTACACCTCCCATCTTCCCAGTCCCAGTACACCTCCCATCTTCCCAGTCCCAGTACACCTCCCATCTTCCCAGTCCCAGTACACCTCCCATCTTCCCACTACACCATCCATCACTACAATTCATCTGGCCATCACCCCACTTCACCTTTCAGTCATCCCAGTAAATGTTCCCACCACCCCCAGCATATCCTGCAGTCACCCCCACCAATTGCCCCTCCACCCCCCATTGCCACCCCCAACCTTAATACAGGACTGTCATAATTTTCCTAATTAACCACCCCTCTAAATCACTGGTCAGTCACACTGCACCTGCACCTGCTGACAGACTGCCCACTTGCTTTGACCACTGGTCAAGGAATCACTGGTCAATGTTTGATTTAGTGCCAGAGCAGCAGTAGCCATGGCAGTGTCTGGCTAATGCATATCATTACTTAGCAATGTTTGACCACGGCCAATACTGCTTACTGGCAGAACTGGCCGATATCTGACCACAACAAAATCTGTCACTGCCCTACCTGTACTTAGTGTGTCCAGTGTGGGCGGTCACTTGTTAGGTTTAGAGATTTTGTACAAACACTACTCACTATGTCTGTGTCACTTTAGGTTTATAGACACATTCCAGAGTTCTTTTTCTTAGACATTCTGAGTCATGCACTTACGATTACTATATACTGCCACTACGCTTGTGCTTGTTCACATCTGCACTACTTAACAGCCACGGAAACTACTTGTCAGTGCAAAGTAATTACTGAAAGTACGTAACTGGTTAATTTGCAAGTAACTCATTATTACCAGGCAATTACCTGACAACAGCGGCTTGGTTTGTAATAAATATACAGTGATTTTCTTGGAATAAATTGTCTGTCTATAATTAGTTGGGTTGGCTGTGTCCAGTTTGCGGCCTTCATTCATATTTAGATCAAACTACAGCAATCCCCCCTTGGGATCATAGGAAAACTCATTGGCCAGTAGAGCTATTTGCATGAAGGATATTTATTTGATGGTTAATTTTCGTCTTTCATTTCCAACATACAGTATTGGAATGGCTAAAATGGCTATATTTTATATTGATATTTAAAAAATATTTTTATTGTAATATTTTCCTAGTTATTTTCTTAGGATGTGTGGATGTCATCCGTGTAGCTTGAGTAATATCATTGAATTGATCTGAAGATTAGGCAGATCGCTAGGTTAGATAATCCAGACAGGTGTTATAATCCAATGCAGATTAGCATAATCCACGGAGGATTTATCGTAATCCACAGGGGTGTAGCCGAGCATTTGATGTCGCGTCACGAAGGCCCTCCAGCGCTAAGCTCATTCATCCCCCTGGTAAGGTTTGTCTGCCGAGCGTCACGGCTGGCCGACCGAGCGTGACCGCAGCGGGAATGTATAAACGAGTGGCGTGTGGTCCGGTCGCATCCTTTGTCGTTACCGTAGTCACGCTGCAGCGGTGCAGCGGCGCAGGTGTGTGGTGCACGCCGTCGACACTCTTGCGCGGCACACACACACACGCGCGCATGTGGCGGTCATCATAACTCAGCTCAATGTCCAGTGTTTGGTCAAGCAGGAATATTGGATTGCCTTCTTGTGCGTCGTGGCGTGCTCGGATTCAAGCGGTCAGTTTGAGTGCCCGTAGAGGTCAGTGTGGCCGGAGGCAGTGGTGACCAGCGTGGACAGTGAGTGGACAGGGTGAGCGGTGATGTGATCTCGGGGGATATTTGTTTGTCCACTCGGATGGTCAGCGAAAGTGGTCACTTATGTTCACAGAGTGTGTGGATTGGATACCTGGGTGTGTAGGGCGTGTGGAAGGCCGTGGTCGTGATGGTCAGGCCATGTGCTTGCGGGCGGGCAGGGGACACGTGCTGAGAGTGTGTTGCACGGCGGGCCACTTGCAGCAGACTAGGTCTCGTTCCGTGTGTACAGTTTGTTCATCGTATGCTTGTATTCTTTGTGTACAATTTGTTCATCGTCTGCTCGTCATCCTGTTATCGTACCGTGTTTAATGACAGCCACTGTGTGACATTTAGCAAGAAACACGTTTGTGTAATACCTGCTAAGTCATTCAATGATTATATGCCTTATATGGATACAGAAAGCATTAATGTTACGCAATTATAGGACACCATACTTTATACAGAACGAACGCAAATGAAACCAACGTATGACGTGAATATTTGCAGTTCTCTAACATAAGTTTTTTCTATTTGATGTGGTAACTTCGAGGGTGCAACTTTGAATGCACCATATGGATTACGAGCAGTTTGGACTAGGGACGTCTATTTAAATTTAAGTGTGTTATAAACCTGTTACGGAAATTCCAGAATGCTCATCATTCAGTATTCGTTTCCTTAATAACGGTAGACATGTTGGGTGGTGTCTGGTGGTTCTTCATGCCATGTGCCCGATGGTCTTTCCCTTCAGGTTCTTATTGAAACTGGTTCAGGTAAAGTTGGTATCTTTCTGGTGATTTATGCGCACAGCAAAAGGTCAGGGAGGTCATTAATCAAAGTAGGACGTAGTTCCTCTTGAAGTGACCACAGGTCACTGGGATGGTCAGTTTTGTGTGTACTAGGACAAGGTATGTTAACGGTGTCTAGGAGTGAGTCATGCCTGACTTGTGCAGTAGAAAGAATGGGAAAAATGGTCCAAGTGGATAAGACGGGTGAGGTGAGGTGTATGTATGTATGTAAAAGGGCGGTGGATTGTAGCGCCACGTATTATGGCACCCTGCACACTGCGGCAACGTGATTTAGAGCATGTATCCTCGCCTGCATTCACGTGTAATTCGTCCATCCATCACCACAGACAATGTCTCGGGCCGAGCGGGGTGATTTAGTCTGGGGCACAGGTAAAGGGCGTGAACCCCTTTGAATGCGTGTAAGGTTAGTTTCTGTTGGAAATAAACTAGCCACTGTCCCTCGTTGCAAGTCGTAAAGCAGCCGGTGAAAGACTTCAATAGCTATTGCTTTTTGAACAGGAACATTTTACTGCGGCTAATACTATTAGGCGTCTCTGGGTCATGCATATGTGTCTGTAAACAGCATTGGAGTGCGTTAAACATAACTAACTGATTACGAAAACTGCACAGACTCAGTGCCAGCGCTAAATATCCACTTGTGTGTTAATTTATTACAGCTGCGCATTGATAAATATGCAAATGATACTACTTTGTGGGAAAAGGAGATTTCACGTAAGGTCATGCGTATTCTTACGCCGTGGTGGATTTAGGATTTTGGTGTTGTGTTGTTCATGTGGGTTATGTTATGTTATGAGATGCTGTTTCCAAATGGAATAGTTTTGATTGTGAAGCTGAGAAAGAAAGTAGTGATTGCAAAGGTGAATCTACGATGTCTTCCATACGATTTCTACCCAGCTGCAGTTTGCTATACGCAAGTTGTAATTATCAACGAACTCTCGGGATGTACAAGAAGTCGGTCGACTCTGATGCCATCTTACGTGACAGCATTAGACCCGTCTATTTGCAGTCTCTAATACTGTCAGGTAAAGATGTCTGCAGTGTTGGCGTTTCGTCCGTGACCCAGTGACCTCTACGACCAATGTCACCACCAGGTGGTGCCCCTGTCAACGCATCACCCACGATGTGCTATCGGCAGTGATGTGAGTTTAGGTAAATGGTGGTTTTAGGGTTATCACATGAAATAGTGTAGCTCAGAGACTTTGAATTCAAGTTTGTGTGAGTCCCGCGTATGTGGTTCTACAGGTTTAACTTGTTACCGTAGTGCAGTGTAAGTTGATAACCTGGTGCTGCACGGAAATAGGATTATAATGATAAATTGGTGTAATTACTAATGACGTAGGTGACTTTTTAGCACTGCTAATTTGTACTTTACATTGGCGTGAATAGAGTTTGTTTGTCAGTCACTCTTGAACAGTGGTTTAAGTGTGTTGTTTTTCCAAACAGCTTTTTCTAAACTTGTTGCAAAACCCATGGAAATCAAGTGCTATGCTTTAAACAACCACCTGTTTTCCCTGACCATATGATGTGGTTATTGTTCTTCAGATAAAACCGTGAATACTTGCATTCTACATAAATCTTCTGGTAGTAACCATCTGCCCATGCAATTAGTTCTGACCGTACATGGTTTGGTTATTAAATGTATGGAGGAGAAAGGTTGCATTTAAGCAATGCATTAGGCAAAATGAAGTATACATCTCTGTGAATTGCGTTAATTGTGAATCATACAGAAATATCTGGTCGTGTGAGGATGGAATATATAAATTGTTTAATCCACCTATATTTGCAATACTGACATGTGCCTGGAGTACGATGGATTTCTTGTGTCGGGCTGAAACTGTTTCCTGGGTAAAAATGCATATTTTACTTACTTCAAGCAGTAGATAGCATCACTATATGCTCACTAACTGTATGATTGATTGTGCATTTCTAACGGTAAAATGAGTACATTAAGTCAACATAAATGTACGATAGAGGTTAACCTATTTAACATCATATTTGTTAGTTCTGCACAAGTAGATAATTATGTGGGACTAGCTACAGATTTTAGCAAAACACCTGGTTGCTGCATTGTTAGAAACCTGTACTTCAGGTAATTGCTGACACTCATGTCATGCAAGTAATAAAATGTTTCACTACAATGTGTTTAATTCAGTACTGTGCTCTATTTAGCTAATATTTGTACAGCGAGCTTCACAAAGAACGGTCTGTTATGGCAGTGGTACTAACTGTCATCCCCTACACCTCCAGGGCTATGTTTGCCTAATAGATGCTCGAGTTTGGTCAAAAACATTCCCGTTCTTGACCTTGTTTTTGCGACTCGACATATTTACACGAAAGGGTATCATCCGCAGTCACAACAAAGTGTTTCAAAGCCGCTCGGAATTCAATACTGCTCTATGCAAATTGCTTCAAAGGCCACATGCTTACCTGTGGTGAACTCCCAAGCTGTGTATGCATGGTTGTGCAACGGAAATTTGAAACTGCAAAAATAGGCAAGTGTGAGGAATTGTGTGAAACCGCGGGTCCAAAGAAGAATGATTCAGTTGCTGTTTTTAATACATGTACTGTGGTTTCTCTCTAAAAGGCAACTGTTATTGCGTTGACTCTTGGCACGAATATTTGGCATACATTGCTGGAGATTAGAGAGGGTTAGTTTTCACTGTTACAAAACCGGATTATGGGAGTATTTTATATCGACCACTGCATGAAAACTCGAGGAAAATATGTACAGACATGGCAGGATATGCCATCTTATATAGAACTGATGGATAAAGGTGACAGTAAAGATATTGCAAGACCAAGTATATTTTGATTTTCAACAATCATAATTAAGTTAGTTTTTGATTCAACAAAGATTTAGGGAACAATTTATTTATGTTTGATCAAATTTATAGTTTAGCTCCCAAACTTCACTGTGGGTAATTTATGGGTTAAATTATTAATAAGAAGTCAGAGAGATTGTTTGTGCCAATCCTATGTTTAAACAGGTGACAAATCTGGTGTCACAAACAACTGGTATAAGTGTGGGTGTTGTGTACGACATATTCATGCCTACGTGATGACGAGACAGGGAGCTGATTGTTTGCCCAACAGGGGAGCATTGATTTTAGAGTTTGAGTAATGCAATCCATAGTTTAACAGATGCCCTGTGTGCGTGCTCGAAACCAGAACATCTGTTGTCTATCTACACCTATTGTTAGGTCAGGATTGTGGCATCGTACATAGAAACTACCATGTACTCACAAGTTTGTATAAAAGTAGCTGAAAGATGACAAATTATTAGTTATATTTGGGGTGTTCTCTCCTGATGTTTCATTGCAAAGCTAGCCTTTTCTCACGGCATTTCTCTTATGTAACATTCAGCTGGCAGTGACAGTAAGTGATCAGAATGGAGGTTTCCTGATTTGTGTGTGACCTATTGTGTTCGATTACAAGTCTAGACTTGTCAACTCCTCGACGGATGTTTACAGAACACTGGCCAGTGGTCAGTCTGATTGTGTATCGTTGAGGCTGGACACACCTGAAATGGAGCCAGCTACAATTACTACTGACCAGGGGTAATTTAGCGAGATAAATGGCGAGTTAATCACGGTGGACGACGGTGTGGGCCGCAGTCAAGTTGTTAGTGTCCGCCAGTGAACCATTGAACGACAATAACTGCGCCTGTTTGTTACATTGCCCGGTCGTGTATGATTAATATGCGCCAGGTATATGACACATATTCATGCGGTGGTCTGAATTTCCATAGTGCATCAATCAGTATATGACGGTTACCTGGAAGGAAAAGTATAATATGACTGATGTGCCGTGCATTTTCAAGTGTGCTTTTATGTCGGGCTCTGATGAGGCCAGGGGCTGTGATGTGAGTGTCGCTAAGTGTAAGTTTTACCTAGCTCACCCACCCAGGTGTTCTTGAAAGGCGTGTAAGCATTACGTGGCGTGTTTGATGTGTAAATGTGCGACCGAATGTTGGGCATTTCCGGTGTGCGATGGGGCTTTATTTGAGGTCTATCAGCATTTCTGTGTCTCTTATGCGTTTGTAAACATGGTTTTATTGATGTGGGGTAGAAGATGTATTCTGTGCTGCTGCATTACATAATGAAATGTTAGCACGCACTTCTCCAGGAGTTAAGTTAGTTTTTAGTATGTCATATGCATAAATTAGGATGATTTTTCATGCCTGGGTTCATATAGTTTGTATATTTGATAAACTGTATATTTAGTAATGTGCAGAACTTGTATTAGTGAGCGTGTTGAGTGAGTATCATATTTTCTTTGTGATAAGACGATGAAGTAGACAGGATAGAGCTATTGTGTGTTTCCACAGTCTTATCATTTCAGCAACTGCTCATTGTCATGGCAAATTCCTGAAGAACGTAATTGAAATGATTTGAATGCAGTTCATTTGTGTGGTAATGGACAACATTTTATGATCACTTTGCTGCTAAATTTGGTAGAAATATCAATGCAAGTAACATTGTTTCAATGGTATGTTTTAATTCTGTCTAATAATTCTGGATTATAAATGATATGCTGAGTCTTAATATGTATTTTAATTAATAATGTATATTTAGACAAGCCAC
Organism: Oasisia sp. SBJ-2009; assembly: GCA_964017155.1. Taxonomy (NCBI): domain Eukaryota; kingdom Metazoa; phylum Annelida; class Polychaeta; order Sabellida; family Siboglinidae; genus Oasisia; species Oasisia sp. SBJ-2009. The sequence goes on along the minus strand of OZ024862.1, from coordinate 42,996,790 downwards.
CAAACTTGTAATAACTACTGTGATGTCAATAATTGTAGCACTTGTCAGGGATTATGGTTGCTTGCAACTTGTTTGGATATTTTTCGGGAAAGACCACGTGGAAAAGTACCTGGTAATTGGGGGAGGGTGGGTGGGGTGGGTACGTTTTCACCGGAAGTGTGGGGACAAGGTGGGAATGTCACTTCATGCCCAGATGGAGGGTGTCAGGGAGAACACATGTGACACAACTGAGAGTCTGACCTTGACCTTGGTATAGTTGAAACGTTATATATATCTGATGGAATGTAAAAGGTTGAATGCGTGCCTCGGAGCGTGTAGGTCATGTTCTCTGATTGAGTGTCTTTTGCGACTGATCTAGTCTTGTGAGATGCCTGTTACAAGCAAAATGTAGGCACTCCCCTCATGTTTAATAATGTTTAGTTGATTCTCAAGGATAACAATTTGATTTGTTCAAGTATTTTGTAGTCACACCGTGAAAGTTTGGTTGTGTTTATTCTTGTTTTATTGGACTTTCACGATTACGATGTCAGTAGTTTGTATGTTGACCTGTATTTCTTGTCTTGATGTGTTTTTCTAATAAATATTGAATGAGATTTGTGTGTCTGTGTTTTATGCATACAGTGTGTAAGTTTATGGTTGTGCCAGTTATGTGCACGTGGCCGTTTGTTACTAATTAAGAGACCAGGACCACGATATGGCATACAACATTGTTAACAGTGTTTTTGAAAACAGTCTAGATTTAATGATCACAAAATGCCTAGTCCTGTGCGATATTGTGGTAAACCATGCATGATTACATATGTGAGACTCTTGACAGTAAGTTCATGTCTAATGATCTTGATCTCTCAGAGTAACAAACACCAACAGACCTGGTACCTTAATGACTGTTGATTGCTTGTAGACAATGTTAATTGCCTAATTACTTACTATGTTGATTGCACTGACACATTTATGTAATTTTCCATTTCCACTGACAACACAAGCTGTTGAAAATACAAAACTCTTCAGCTTTCATAAAACAGTTGCCTGTTCCACTCATGAGAATATTTATTTATATTACAGTAGTGTAATGACGATTAACATGGTTTTTGCATCATTACTTTAATTATGGTTATCTCATGGGGTCTTTTGAAGACCATTTTTCATGAAAACAGATTAGAGAATTTTACCACAGCAACCAATGCTTGTGAGGAATATTTCACATTAGGATATTTAAAAACTCTTTCATGAGATATAAACAAAATATGAATAAAAACAAACTGATCAGATCAGACCACCCAGGTGGCAGAAGATTCACGTTACTGCGAGACTGGGCAATCTTAACTGAAAACAATGACAAGTTTAATCAAGGTCAACAGGAGAAACTGGTCACAAAGCTGTTGTCAGAAGTAATCAATCAGGTGTGATTTATCTGACAGGCTGCTAGCAGGGGCTTTGATGGGGTGTGGGGGGTGTGAATGTGAAGTTTGGAGACAGTCACACCTGAAAGGGGTGACACCGGTAGATAGAGCAGACTTCCTGTCTTCTGTTGCGCTGGCGGTGCAGGGATCGTGGCACCACGTGGCACCGCATGGCCGGTGGCACCACGTGGCGCGGCAGGCCCACGCCACACCAGTGAATCGCGGGCAGCTGAAGTCAGTGGCCTTCGAGAGGACGTCCTTTGTTGCTGCGTAAGACGCATGCATGCATGACTGCACACAGGGGTATATTTATATCTCATATATATATATATATATATATATATATATATATATATATATATATACACACATAATATATTATATAATATATTATATATATATATCTATATATCTATATATATATATATATATATATACATAATATATTATATAATATATTATATATGTATATATATACACACCTATATATATATATATTTTATATACATCTGTATGTATTAATATATATATATATATATATATATAAATACATACAGATGTATATAAAATATATATATATATATATAGGTGTGTATATATATACATATATAATATATGTATATATATATATATGTACATACATACATACATACATACATACAGACACACACACATATATGTACGTATGCACACCGCACGCACGCACGCATGCACGCACGCACGCACGCACGCACGCATGCATGCACACACACATATTAGTTACTCAGATACATTTAAAATGTTACAACTCGTGAAGATGCAGTTATTACACAGGTCTTAGAGTTTGTCACAGGATAATAAAAATTACAAAAGAACACTAGAGACTGGTTTAATAAAGTGTTCAAACTAAAAAAAAATAACAGATACATTTGATATAAACTATGGAACTCAGAACAATCATTATTAAAGTCATGCAAAGCATCGGGAACACTTGCCCAAAATTGTGTAAAATTCTTTCACTTTTTTATGTATGGAATCTTCATGAAACCAGGATGTCTTTAAGGATACATTCACTAAAAGGAAGTAAGGATTGGCTGCATGACTAACAGTAGCCCCTTGGACAAGACACCCTGTGTAGACAGCTTGGCTGTTGTCAAGCTAGCATGACGTTTTGGCGGGAAATTTTCTGTGGTATAACATTTCATGACCACAGTGGTGATTATCCTGATTGTAGATAAAAGAGGTATAATTCCAGTTTCAGTTTACGGGTCGGTCGTCACGGGAAGGACCCAGCATAGTTAAAGTCTGTGTCACAGAAAGCTCCATACAAATTTCGCTAAGAGTTCTGCTTGTTATGTAAGAGATAAATTGGGACGTTAAAACAACTGTCAAAAAGCTGTTAGTGTGCCGTCTGAAATGTCACTTAGGTTTCAGATAAATAATAGCGTGGTGGCGTTAAAATGATAAATAATATCTAAGATATGAAATTATTTCATCAGTATTCAGCTGGGTGAGTTTAAGTACTTTTACTTTGATTCTTAATAGAAAAACTGGTTATGTTGAAGCATAATGTGAAATGATTAGCTAATTTTGCTCTAACATGATGCTCTCCTTTCACAAAACCTATATTTATAAATACAAATAAAATTAATAAAAAAGTGCCTGTATATGCATAAATCATTCAGAATTTTATGCAATGATGACTTCACAAAAAGTTAATTTTTATACACTTTAAGCCATGCATTTTGTGAGAGGTTGGTTGCTTCGACAAAGGCCGCCATGCCGGCCTATAGGGAACAGGTGCTGCAGAAGATGCTCAGGTAGATACAGCAATGAATGGCCCCAAGGCACCTGTGACTCGGCGATCAACCTACCATGCTAACCATGCTGGTGGTTCGGGTTTCTAACGACTCGCACATAATTATCGCTCCACCGACTACAGCCATCTGCAGAATAAAGCGAACAATTATGATTTGCGCCAAACACCGAGCAGCCGCCCGCTCTATCTTATCTCCGGTCGGAACACGTTGCACGCTACTAAACACGCTGCTCCCTCAGCCATGCTCGCTCGCTTGTTTCGACGTGGATTAGTTTTGTCGATGTTCGGTAGATGTCACGCCATTTGGGCGACTCATTATCATTACTGGCCTTCTGCCTACGTGTGGTAATGAAGTCCTTTTGTCGTAGATTGATACTACGTGGGGAAAGGCATTATTCAGAGAGAACAATCTAGACAATGAACACTTGCACGCATGCATGCATTAGGTCATGCATGTATGCGTGTGCACACATACGCAGATGCACACATACACACTCCAGGAAACCAAATACTCCTTCAATAATTCTGAAGTTCACAATAGGACACATTTGGCCATACATGAAGTTTAGAACGGTCTTAATCTACCTGAGCAGACCACAGTAAGACAGGTATAGTTATATACACAGTGTTACAAACATAGGACAAATCTTGGATAAATCACTGAACTACTTACATTGCTCAGTGAAGTCAAACATGAACATAGGAAACATCTGTGACAAATTAGTGAGCCATGTATCGTACTAGGGAAGTCATCAGTGAACTAATTAGAGATCTGATATAAATCATCGAACTACATTGAAGTGAAACGTGACCTTATGGCAGATGTGAGACAAATATGGAAAATATTGTTCATGGCTCCAATATTTGGATAAACTAAAAATGAACACTTTAAGTTTCCAATTAAGAGCAGATTCCTTGTCTTCTTCAAAGTAAGTGTTTATTCTTACGGTGCGACAAATCACATGACTAGTGAAGTAAAACATGAACATGTTAAAGATCTGTAGCAAACACAGACAGTCTTATGTGGCTGGTGAAGTCAAACATGAACTTATGAGAGATCTGAGACATCACTGAACAGGATCCTGTGTGGAATTGTGAATGCCTTTCTGCAGTTAGCCAGTTAAGCAAACAACAGCTATATACAGGATATAGATTCCGAGATACATCCTGTACACTGTTTCAAAACCTGATGAAGTCAAACACGTATGTTTAAGACAATCTGTGATCAAATGCAAAGCATTGGTTTGTAGTTAAGTCGCAGTACACCATTTGATGATAATGACACATTGATCAGTTTTATTATAAAATAGTTTCACAAGCACAAAAAATGGGAATATAGACCTGGAGTAAAAGAAGAACTCTGGGTGAAGAGGAGAAAGGACACCTGGTGCCAAAAGATGGCATGAGAGACAAGATGTAAAAATCTGATGGTTAATACATTGAACATTATTAGCCATTGGCTAAATTGAATGTCTAAAACTTTAGCCGCCTTTTTGCAAAAAAACACCTCAAAACTTATTTGTTTGAAATCGCACTCCTGCTCTAAAGCTTCAGTGGTCCATTTTGAACTTAATGATGACTCTTTTTAGTCCCATTCACGATTACACCTAACGATTATTGTACGAGTTGAGATTCTTGAGAATACGGATGTTCATTATGTGTGTAATTATGTAACTAAATATGTCACATATGTAAATATGTACACTAATAGGTATTGTGCCATTACGGCTCAGTAAAACCTATAACTGTGCCATACTGTTATGTAGTTATGGCATGATTACAAATGACAATAATTCTGTTTACTGTACATTATATAAATCGTTGTATTATTGATCATTTCTAGAGTAGTGCCCGTAAAATCATCACAGCACATTCATGTATTATGCACTAATTGTTGTATACATGCTGACTTAATTATGATACCATTACCATAAACATTGCGATTAGTCGATAAGTACTAAGTTAATTATGGTACCTCTTAAGTAAACAAAGCGGTAATAGTGTTAGAAATGCTGTGTGTAAACCCCATGGGGCTTACAAATAAATGCTCTCAGCCAAGTCAAGTGTGTGTCTATTTGTAGTATTGCTCTATGTTCATAAAATACTCCATGTAGAGCACAGGGATGACAGTGATCCCCTTTCCTGGGAATTGCCCATTGAGACCAGGTGAAAACAAGCTCTGGCCCTCTGTAACTGATCCTCATCTGGTCCTAACTGCAATAACTGGACAGTCGTTGGACACTGTCCAGCAGGTAATGTTCTCACCGTGGCAGATGCATGATTAGAGGTCATTGGAAGCAATGCTTGTTTTCTAATTGGTCTCTGATTCAGACAGATGTGCCATCTAGCTATAATTGCAAACCATCCTCTAGCATTCAGAATGGTGGTCAGTTTGGCTGCATGATCTGACCCTACAGGTGGCAGCACTTGTCTGTGTTCACATAAGTTAGTAAATAAAGCAATTTGTTTCTAATTAAGATGTGGTAAAAGGAAACTTCTTTGATAGTCCAGTGTTCTTTGTATCAAATATGTAGACAAATGCCACCTGTCAACAGAAACAATTAAGATTTTTCTTAAAAAGTTATATTTTGATGATACCAGTAGACACACCTATGAGTATGTTTTTTGTCTGTGACATGGTGGGCCCTGATACTGACCTAGTCACAAAGTGAACCCCCCCACCGCAGTGGTACGTGTCAATGACCGACACAAACAACAGTCTGCAAATGAGAGAGCTGAGCCTGCTGCAAACAGCACACACTTATTCATGCCAAGGTTTGCTGTGTAAACACTGCCACTGAAGGTTCTATAGAATGATGCAAACACCTACTAGTTGGTGTGCGTGCTTGCGTGCGTGCGTGCTTGCGTGCGTGCGTGCGTGCGTGCATGTTGCACACATGTTTAAGGTTAATTAATGCTATTTCACTGATTACTCAGTCACAGGAAACAATTGCTTGAAGTCACTCTTGAATCTGTGTCCAAGAATAAGCATACTAATTGGAAACACAGTAAGTTGCCTCAGCTGGGACTGCATGCCTTGTGGAAGAAAAACAGTTGGGCCTCACTGGGAGTCACAGGATCTTCCGTGTTCAAAGACATTCCTCCTTATGCCTGTAACCTTTCTTCTCAACTTCTTCCAGACCATCAAACTCTTCTACCAAGTTGTACTATCCTTTATTTAAGCTCCATACACATTCTCCAAACTCACCACTTCACTACCCTTCCACAAAACTCACATACCCATCTTCTAAATTGAATCATGCCTGTCTTCCAAGTTCTCTTACCCTTCTAGCACCCGGCTCAGTACCCTAAAGATGCATACCCTTCCTCCAAGAATGCATCCTTCCTCTAGCTCTCACACACTCCTTGAATACTCTAATGCTATAAACTCTTACACCTTCATCATAACTAACATAAACTCTCATATCTTCCCTTCAAGATTTTATAACATTTATTAACATATATTAATTTTGCTTGCAAGAAAAAGTCCTTGTCATTTGTGAGGAAGGTAGAATGAGGAGATTATGAGAGAGAGAGAGAGAGAGACAGAGAGACAGAGAGACAGAGACAGAGAGACAGAGAGACAGAGACAGAGAGACAGAGAGACAGAGAGACAGAGAGACAGAGAGACAGACAGAAGAAGGGGGGGGGAGAAAGAGGATGAACAGATGAAATCGAAGACACGAGACGGACGGACGGACGGACGGACGGATGGACAGACAGAGAGAGACAGAGAGAGACAGAGAGAGACAGAGAGAGACAGAGAGAGACAGAGAGACAGAGAGAGACAGAGAGACAGAGAGAGACAGAGAGAGACAGAGAGAGACAGAGAGAGACAGAGAGAGACAGAGAGAGACAGAGAGAGACAGAGAGAGACAGAAGAAGGGGGTGGGGGGGGGGGAGAGAAAGAGGATGGATAGATAGAGAAATCGAAGACATGATAGTGAGAGAAAAGAGAGTATATGGAGGCTTGTGCAACTAAGAAATGCTATCAGAGATGAGGCAACTAGAAGAAGTTGAGGAGTTATTAAATACTAAGGGTCCATGTGCAGTGAACCATGCACACATGCTGGTGTGCACAGTGCCCAGGGCACACATTAGCTAGATACCTGCTTCCCACTAATGACCACTAATGACCACATGTTAATGACCACAGCCTCATATGTCACATCGTCTGCATCCAGACAGGCCAGTTCACTGCTGCAGAATCCTTCCACCAGACAAATAAATACCACAGCAGATGACGATAATCATCATCCATGTATCTGCAATCACTATCTTTTAATTAACAGATAATTAATTGCCAGTAGTCACCTATCAAACTACAATACTTCCATCTGACTATTGAACACTTTGAGCATCACCGTAAAATTTGATGCAGCACTGCATTCAACACAGACCCTGGTGAAAGATTTTGTTGCATTCTTTCGCATGGTTGCAACAAATAAAAGGCTGAGGGTTGTTTAGATTCTTTACAACCCAAAGTGTGGAGCCACAAATAGTGGTTTTATATGGCACATTGTGCATGAAACCTTGGCTGAATTCAAACTTCAGTATTAAAAAACATGATTACCATGGCAGTGACTGTTTTTTCGTTATTGACATAGTGTTGTTAGTGATGCCACGGGGTGTTAAAAGTTCAAGTACTCACTGAATTTGGCAGCTAACGGCGCAGCCGAAATAGCGTGTATTATTTAAATGCAGGTCGCATTGCATAAGCAAAGATAAATATAAATGCAAACAAACCGTGGAATAGAATGTTAGCTGTTGATTGAAGTTAACAAGGTGGGTTCGTGGTATTCGTTTAGTTTTTGTTGCACTAGCAATACCGTTATAAAGTATCTTGCTATTATAACCATGGTAATAAAAAAAATAACTGAATAAAATGATATTAAAATCACTTCTGTTGTTATAAATGCAAAACTGTTATTATTCACCATGGGAAACTATATAACACGAAACAGCCAATAATATGTATGTATGTATGTATGCATGCATGCATGCATGCATGCATGCATGCATGCATGCATGGATGGATGGATGGATGGATGGATGGATGGATGGATGGATGGATGGATGGATGGATGGATGGATGGATGGATGGATGGATGGATGGATGGATGGATGGATGGATGGATGGATGGATGGATGGATGGATGGATGGATGGATGGATGGATGGATGGATGGATGGATGGATGGATGGATGGATGGATGGATGGATGGATGGATGGATGGATGGATGGATGGATGGATGGATGGATGGACAGGATGTGCATGTGTGCATGCATAAGCACATAAATATTAATAAAGTTTTAAAAAACATTCAGTTTCACCATCAACATCACCCTCAGAGATCCCAAGAGGGTCCAATTTGGTAAAATAAAACACTACTTCTTGTTAGGTCTCACCCAATTGGGCCATGGGGCTAAAAGAGTTAATGACAGACTTTTTAGTTGTGTCTGATTATAGTGAAATTACTAGTTGGCCTGAAATGAAATACAAAACTTCCGCGTTGTCACCAGGTACCAAGCCTACCTACTGTCTAGTATATAACTGTGTACTTTCCGGCAGTTGGCAATATAATGGCATGCCGGGTCAACAACTGTCTACTGGAGGCCTTCTCTAAGGCTGTGATATTAACCTGGCAATTGTAGCCTGATGTCACTCTGCCATGTAGTAGACTGGGTCTTTTTGAAGTGTCACACCTTGGGTGCTGTGTGCTCGGCATGACAGGGGTTGAGTAATGGTTCACGCACCCTTTGTTCTTCACCCCGTCAACCGCCACAGGTATGCGACGAGTAGGTGATGGATTGGCCGGCGGCAAGAAAGTTGCAAAGACGCAAAAACACATCTTAAATTATTGGCTTTTTATGCCTTTCGCTGCTGTTTTTTGCTACCGTTGCCTTTATGTTCGACGATGCAGTATTCACTGTGTTTGTGACTTTGGCGGTGTCTATCATTTTGAGTGTTCCTCACGGTCTGTTTTTGTGCTTCGCTGTATGATGCTTTCAGGGCTAGTTGGTGAGGAGTTCCACAAATGGGGTCGCATTGGGGGTGTAGGTCAGACATTCTTCTCTTGTGTGTATAGTGGATCCTATCAACATATTTCATGATTCTGAAGTGAACGACTATAGCAATAGAAGTAACTGACTAACTTAACCTGTGTATATTTTGCCTGATGATTATTTACATCGTAAGAGGGGTGATCCTAGCCATATTTGCCATTTGTAAGCTATAGACTAATGCAAACTTATAACCATATTGCATAATTTGTGTGTGTTAGGAAGCAGACTTGCTACACATGCAAAACATAAGTTATTACAATAATATATACATGCAACAAATCCTATTAAGATACTTTACAGTGCAATGTTGTTACGAATGCATTTCTGGTTATACACATCAATGAAAACATTTATAACACAAAATAGCTAATGATATATATTTGTGTGTGTGCGTGTGTGCATCCGTGCATGCGTAGGTGGGTGTGATGTGTGTGTTTGTGTGTTCAACAGTGATCACTCTCTTGAAGGGCCAACCCCATTCTGCAAAGGTCATATAAAAGGTATGATAACTTTATTGAGGGGAGAGCCACTTATTTCACACATGACACTGTACACAAGATAATGTATACAGGTGTAACAACATGCATATTCTCTGGAACATTCACAAAGCCTTTCTGAGCAATGCCAAAACCTGCCAAACGAACGCCAGTCATATTTCCAAGGCATTGTTCGACTGTGACTATTGGCGTTTGTAGAGGGATTTAAATGGTGTGAAAAGTTTACCACTGTTCGCATTTGCAAGGCAGATAGTTGCCACAAAAAGCAGGTTTCATGACAAAAACAGTTAATGCAACTGGAATCTGTCTACAGATTTACATAATATATAATCAGTTCATATTCTATACCAAGTTTCTAGTTACATATTTACAGGATTAGATATAAACCAGTTTTCCTCACTACTTCTAAATGTTTTCCAAAATATAAACAGGCATACCAGGGTACTTTACAAGGAATCACCAATTACAAGCCAGCGCTGCGATGAAATTAGACGCACTAATATTTGATGTTGCATTTTGGTATGCTGGAAGGCAATGTTTTTATTAACATATTTTAGTCTTATTGTGTTTATTCACGAGTGGTATGCCAAGCTCCATTGTGCTTCTTTGTGTGTAGTGAAACGAGGCCACTACACCAGTTAATGTACTAGTTCACATGAACTCTGTGTTCCACAGCAATCTTTTTCACCGCACACTACATATTGTTTCACACTGCAAATATCTGAGGACTGTCTGAACATGTCCGTGTATTTACTGCAGGCATGGTCCACTTCTCGCAAAGTGGCACACAGTCTGACCATTGACTGACCAGTAGCAATTGCCCCAATTTAGCGGGTATTCAATTTCAATCCATTACCAAGAACACACATTGCGTCCACTCCTGGACATGTTCTGTCTTGCATCAGCAGGAAGTCTGCTACAGCAGCGGGTGTTGTGTGGACCAACGTCACTGTGATGTTGGATCGTGTTCTGTTCAATGATCTTCTGAACCAACTCTGGCAGGAAGCATTGCAAACAGGCGTGATTGTGTTCCTCAGTGGCTCAGTGCTTGCGTCATGATCAGCAAACGCAAACAGAGCGAGGCGTTCTGTAGAAATTTGCTACAACTTGCAGATTTGGCATTTGTCAGGCACGTGGAATTTGGAGTTGGGAGTGTGTGTTTTTCTTAATCATGTTATCATCATTGTAGGTCCTTGTATCTGAGCGTGTGTTTGGGGAAGTACAAAATCCTATGTACACAGCTAAGTGGTGGTCTACATATAAATGAAAGAATGACAAGAACAAGAAGAATAACAAAAAGAAAAAAAGAAAAAAATTGAACAAGAGGAAAGAACAAATAAGAAGAGAAAATAGAAGAACAAGAAGAATAACAAGAACAAGAAGAAAACAACAAGAATAAGAGCAGCAAGAATACAAAGACGAACAAGATGTATAGCAAGAACAGGAAACATCACAAGAAGAAAGATAATCATGATGTTGTACAAATGAAACATTTGTGTTCAATCCATTCCATGTTTATTTGGGGAATTGTCTTGAGAACAATAGAATTTCATTTTAAATTTCTATATTTAGTCATTACATGTATCATTGAATGTATGAATCAAATCCTTATTACCACTCAATAAATAGTAATGTTACTGCGATTACAAATGGGATAAAAGGTATAAAAAATAAGAAAATCGGGGATGTTATTGCTTTCTTGTAGTGTGCAGTGGCTCAGGGGTAGAGCTTCGGACTCTCGACTACGAGAACCTGGGTTCGAATCCTGGCTGCAGTGTTAAAACCTTGGGCAAGTTTTTACACTCTACATTGCTCCAGTTCACTCAGCTGAATAAATGAGTACCTGGCTATAGACAGTGGTGGATATGTGTACGAGCAGCCTTCGCGCATTAATTGTAGCATATGGCTGGATGCTTCCCAGAGAAGCCGAGATGGTGTCTGAGTGAACAGGTCTGTCAGGGAAGTAAAGTGTAAAGCGCTTTGAGTGGTCCTGAGGAATGGATACTGCGCTATATAAGAACTTGCCTTTGCCTTTACTTTTTTTTACTTACTAATAGTTCTTCTTAACAAAGAATGAGTGCTTTTCACACAAAAACCCATCTGCATGACACACAGTTTAGTAAATCTCTATACCAAGGAACAGTTCTGTTTTTTAGTTTGCTTGTCCAAAAAACAGTTAGTCTGAGTTGAGTTGCAGCCCTGGTTAAAAGGTCACTCAAGTGTGCTGGGGTCGCAATGTGCTTGGCAGATGGAATTATTGCCCCTGGCAGCAATGCTTAAAAAACAAACCCGGGACTCAAACGTTTACCGAGCTGTCGTAGTTGATCAGGACTGGTTGTAACATAACAAAGTCACGTTGTTTTAACGGAATCCTTTTTACTCTGCGGTAGACAACTTTTGAAATGCTAATTAGCCGTCGTGGCCGAAGTTGTCAGATCCAATCAGAATCCCTGTGCATCTGTTTACTTGCTTCGATCCGTCCGCACAAGCCTGTGTAGTCACTATGTGCATTCATTGACGGCAATTCCTGAAATGCTTGTTGATAAAACTGCCTATATATTCGCTAAGTCTATCATTCATGCCGATAGATTCCGTTCGTATGTCCTGTTCTTTGTTGCTGGCACATAACATACTAGACCCACAACTTCACAGTGAGTTATAGATGCATCAGCAGCACATATTTGATGGCACAATGCTAACCATCTCACCAGGATCTCTTTTAGCAGTTCAAACCCTAGGCTGAAGTGGAGTACAGTCATCGCATTCCTAAGATTATATACACTTATGGTTTACCTGATTTTAATAAAGGCTGCTGTATGTATTCAAACATTGTATGTTATTGGAAACCAAATAACTTACAGAAATGTGATTTTTATATTTTGTTTTTGGACAGAATTATCTTTGTATCCATTTTTTTGAGGGGGGTAATGGCAATTACTTTTGAGAACATTGTATGTTTTTAAATTTATGGTTTTATCTATGACTAACATACCAGTATTATAAAACTGGCAAAATTATATTGGATTATATATGATTTAGAATACCAAGAACAGTATATACCCTGGCTTATGTTCAACAACCTTGACCCTTGACCTTGCCAACCCACCAAATCAGGACACGGAAATGCATTGTGCTGATAGATGCTCCGAACCAGAATAGATATTTCGGAGAAGTAGCATTGTTTCAGACTCATATAGATGTCATACCAATAGACACTATTGCCTGCCGTTGCTTGTTTGCTGCACAAGCACGTCACACACAGATACACCATATGGCTCTCCAAGATACGTGCTCACAATTGTTCTAGTTGGAATTGTTTTCAACGAACATAGTCAGATATCCTGGTCAAATGCTGGTATTGCTGGAAAGACAAATGCTATAACTGGGCAGTTTGGTCAAGCACAAACATGTTATCGTCTGTCACATTGTGATGACGGTGTTTTAAGACCCACGTGGCACTCATGCATATGGTGCGGTGTTATTGTTGGTATGATTTATGACATCCAATATATGTGCTTTATGACATTTGTGCAGTGGTACAGTCAGTGGGATGACGTCCACGCACTGACGACGTCACCGTGACTTTATGCTGTCGGGGCCGACAATTGTTTTAGGGCTCGTTATAGCAACATCAGAACAAGATGAAATAATGTGCAACCTGCTAATTTTGTCGCATGGCAAGATTTTTATGTTTTGTTTTCGTCGTCTGCCCCATGGTTCCACGATGTGGGTGTCGACATCCCTTGATCCCTCTCCCAAGCCCCTATCTCCCTCTCTCTCCCACTTCGCTGTTCACCTCTGTCAGCCCTAATAAACCAGTCAACCATGAACTAATTTTTTTAATTAAATTGCAAACATCCATGGTCAACATGACCACAGAGTGACCATTCAGCAATGATCAAAATAACTGACCATAGTAAAAAAGACCATGAATGTACAAATGTCACATAGTACAAATGTCACCATTCAAAATGTTCAATGATCTGTTTTCTGTGAGTTTCCAAAAAATAGAAACCCTGTTTCTATAGAGCACCTTGCAACTTAACTGCTATACACTTCCGTTTGCTGTTGACCATCATTCCTAACCGAACTCAACCCACTCAGCCAGCCGCACTGTAATTACTAGAAAAAAGTATTTGTCCGAAAAACGGAGATCCAATGAACTTCCCTGAATGCAACCCTCTTGTCTCGACCTAGGTGTGTGCGTGAATGCAAGGCTATTATGGGGTAACTTATGATAACCCCTACCCTGTCCCCTACCCCAGCCCTATTACTCACACCCACACACCGGGGGCTGTCAGCGACACAATGCGCCAGTCTCCACAGTCTCCACAAACAATGTAATTGCTACCTTTTTGCACTGGGTCAGTCGCGGTGTCACAGGTGAATGTTTTCTGCTGCAAACAACGGTTCTCTTCTGGGCCCATGTGCAATGGACGATTAATTGGAAGACGCAGTTTCCGAAGTGACCACAAAGAACAATATGTCACATGTGTAGATGGGAAAGCATTTAATTGTTATTAGAGTGCATTGTTTGTTCAACCGTAGGCTGTCGACACGCAAATGTCCCATCACATTTCTGTTGAAAACGTTACATGCAGATCTTTGGCATAAAACTAGTTGTTTTTTCTTAGAATTAGTCAGCGATGTTTGTGAACTAATTTGACTGCTGTGATGTCACATGGTCTGGTATCACATGACTGGATTACTTTTTACACTACAACTTTTACATAGCTGGACATTGCCGTCATTTATATATATTAATCGGATGAAACAAAACCCAGCAAAATATAGTATCTTTGGTATGTTTATAAAAAGAAATGTCATGTGTGGACATTTATTATATTTGGTCAATATCTTAAATATATTTATAAATGAGACAACAGTTCTGTTCTGTCTTTTTGATGCAGAAACAACCAGACTTTCTATTTCATGTATATTTGTGAATTCTTGTGTCTTGGAAAAGAACCACATACAGTGCTATTGTATCCAGTATAAAATATTTTTGTTTGATAATCTTGATTGCTCTCAGATGCATTCATACGTATTTAATAATATCTTTGAATCTTGCAAATTATTAATACTAAAACAAATTTGGTAATAAAAAGTATTTTTTGTCAGTGGGAAAATTACAATATTGTCCAACCACAATTAACGTTATTTTATGTGCCATTTGGCCTTGTTTCACTATTGACATTTTGCCGCCATTTTCACCGAACTTCAAAGCTTTATGATAAATTGTTTACCGGTCTAACGTGACATGACCCAGCCATTGTCTCGGTGTGTAGCTATGCAGTGTATTCTCGCGAGTTCGTTGACCCCAGAGTGTACATTATGGCCGAGAGTGTCTGATAGTATGCATGAGTTTGAAAGAGACTTTCCATGCGACCCGCCATGGTCTCAATGGTACACTAGCCGCAGCTGAGACCTGCACCAGTGCATTATGTGAGGACATGGTTGCTGGCGTAGATCATTGCTGGCCGAATAATGTATAACATTACCGTGGTCTGTAGTGCGGTTAATGCAGGCATTTCATTTACTTATAGAGCAGAGTATATATTATGTATTTATACATATGAGTGTGCATGCGTGTGAATGTGCTCGTTCCATTTGGTTTATGTTCCCAATAGTTGTTATTTCACTAGCTACCACAGTGGTACAATGCTAATTTTAACGATCTGATACAAAGTTCTTTATTTTGAGTGTCATCTTCTTTTTCCATATTTCCTTGTCATTGTCTCTGTCCCTTTCCATCTCTCTCCCTCCCCCTCTATCACTCCCTCTATTCCTTTCCCTCCCTCCCTCCCTCCCTCCCTCCCTCCCTCCCTCCCTCCCTCCCTCCCTCCCTCCCTCCCTCCCTCCCTCCCTCCCTCCCTCCCTCCCTCCCTCCCTCCCTCCCTCCCTCTCCCTACCTTCCCTTCCCATCCCTCCCTAGGTCCAGGCTGGAGATATTTAGTAGGGGTCTTGGAGACATTGTGAGACAGTGATTATATGATCTGTCCCCATCAGTTTATTCCCAACTACTGATACCCTACATTAACCACAGGTAAAAACAACACACAGGTAGACACTGTCACACACAACTCAACACACACCTGTGGTTGACGCAGTGTAATAAGCCATGACTGGCACAAATATAACAAGATCGTTGCTAACTGAACCATGCAGGGATTACCGCGTTCATCACTTCACAATGATCTCTGCATTGATTCGCCATTCACTAATCCACTGATAAGCTTACAACTAACAAATTAATCCAGTGTTAGATTGGACGCGCTGACTTACTAGCTCCGTGTAATTTCCCGTCAGGTCATGTGGTACAATCGGATCGCTTATCCGCGAATATGACTCTCCAAATATAGACATACTGAGAACCCGTGAATTAAGATCTACGACCGTTAGGTACATAATTTCTATGGCCGCTATAGGTGACTGACCCATTCCGTGCGCTATGTCCACTGGTCAGAGGTTAACTTAGGTGGTTTAGCATGATGACCGTGGTTTAAATCTCGGACGTGTGATAGATGTGTATATATAGCCGTCGACAAATGGCAATCGCTTTTATTTTCCCGTGGATTGTTTGGTGACGTTACAAAGTGAGCCGGCGGCCGTTACTTCGCCGAGCGTGGCCGGAGCAACTTCCGTGTCCAATCAGTCTTCATCCTCGTTGTCATGTCGTCCATCACCGGTTACCATGGAGACGCCGTGTCACAAGACATGTATGAGGAGGTGAGGGTAGAAGTGGGGTGGGCG
Source organism: Oasisia sp. SBJ-2009 (assembly GCA_964017155.1). NCBI lineage: Eukaryota > Metazoa > Annelida > Polychaeta > Sabellida > Siboglinidae > Oasisia > Oasisia sp. SBJ-2009. The sequence continues at coordinate 42,980,276 of OZ024862.1, read as the reverse complement.
GGAGAGGGACATGAGGGGAGCTAGTGAACTACAGCTGTGTTGACAGAGTGACCGTAGAGGACGTGGTGTTTGTGAATTACGAAGCGTGTGTAAAGTGAGTGTATGATTTTGTAGAATGGTTTTATGAGATTTACTGGATGAGAGAGATGGGGGGAGAGAGAGACATGGAGAAAGACAGAGAGGTTGAACAGAGAGTGATAGGGAGAATATGGGAAAGGAAGGAAAGAAGAAATTAAGATGGGGAATAAAGGGATGATGGGAGAAAGGGAGGTAGCAAGAGGAAAGACAGACGGGAGGGGGAGGTAGGGTGACACTAGTATAGGGAGGGAAGGGTGGAGAGAGACAGTGAGATAGGGAGAGAGAGAGACAGTGAGATAGGGAGAGAGAGAGACAGTGAGATAGGGAGGGAGGGGACGGGAGGGAGAGAGAGACAGTGAGATAGGGAGGGAGAGAGACAGTGAGATAGGGAGGGAGGGAGGGAGGGAGTGAGGGAGTGAAGGGATGGAGATAGAGAGACAGTGAGCAAGAAAAAGGAGAGACAAAATAATTGACAGAGGCACACATAGAGAATAATAGCATGTGAGAATGAGGGAGAGAGAGAAAGAGAGAGAGAGAGAGATGGGTGGATGGATGGATGGATGGATGGATGGATGGATGGATGGATGGATGGATGGATGGATGGATGGATGGATGGATGGATGGATGGATGGATGGATGGATGGATGGATGGATGGATGGATGGATGGATGGATGGATGGATGGATGGATGGATGGATGGATGGATGGATGGATGGATGGATGGATGGATGGAGGACAAAGAAAACAGAACAGAGATGGATAGATAGTGGCTATACAGGTTTTTATAAAATGCTAGGCAGATGTGGACATCAGGATGTGGGAAAAGATGACAAGATCGCCCCAGATGGAGGGAGACCAGTATAGAAGAACAGCTGCTACTGTAGTTTCCATCCCACGTGGGAAACAAACGGAAGGACGACTGCATATACCCTTGTCATCGTTGTCACTAAACCATGTCATCTTTGCAGGTGTTGTATAACACACCTCATAAAAGACTCACAAGCTATTCACCTATACAATCCCCAACCAGAAGGGTGTGTGCGACACATTAGCCAGTTCAAATGGTTGCTATAGCGACCATTCTGACCTGTATACCGAAACTTCAAAATTGTGTTTGCCCGCCGAAACGTGATATGCTGTAACCGTCGTTCTCCAGGGTATGTGTGCTACCTGTGTAGGCCAGTGTGGGCTCGTATCAGGGCATCTCATCTGATTGTCTCTGGCAGTTTGTCTCATCTCTCAAAGGCACGGTTTAGCTTCTCAGGGAAGTTACACGGCCGAAGCACAAAGGGCAGTGTTTGGTGGGTCGAGTCTAAAGAGATAGGGACATCATTTCGGGTCATCGCTCGAGACGTTTCGTTTAGAAATCTGTGACCTGCGGCAGTACTTTGGGTGTGAAGTCACGGCATTGTGAGAGAGTTTGTATGTTTTTGGATTCTGCAGATTAAAACCTTTGAAATTGCACACTTGTGGGAAAAAATCTTCAGTAGTTTCTGAGACATTGCTAGAAATAAAGCAACCTTTTCGAAACAAACTTTTAAAGAATTTGTAAAAAAAACTGCGTAGTATATATTCAGTATTTTATTACTTTATGATTATTTAGTGAGGAAATTAAACTTAATTTTGAAAGATAAGATTATTGCCAAAACAAAAAATATTACATAAAACAACTAATTTGTATCGGCATACAGAACACAGGTTTGGCGCACAACATTCACCTTGGCAGGTTACACATCTTCTTTTTGTCACATTCATGGTTATTCCTGTGCTGGTTTACAGATACAGAAAAGTTATCTAAAGATTTTTTTTAAAGAAAAGTGCGTTTTTGTGGATTAAAAAAACCCAAATTCAGAAAGTGTTTTAACAGAGAAAGGTATTTCACATATATAAACATATTGGTCTCTCGATTAGCAAAATGTCTCCTTGTTCATTTGCCATATGGGGTGGAACAAACTGACCTCTGGATAGTTAATCTATATTGTAACTCTTCGAATGTAGTGATCCAGTTTCTTGGTTCATGTTATTTACTAAATTATTTTCCTCTCAAGAAACTTTTTTGTTTTCTCCGTATATTTCAGAACTATACAGAGAAAACTGAAGTTTTTTTCTCGGAAATGCCAAACAAATTCTTGAGAGGTAAATAAATTACTAAACATAGTGTAACTGTTTAATGGATTACACTTATTGGCTTTACTTTTAAGGGAAAGTTGTTTTGTGCGGGTTCAATTAACTGTCTTTAAATATTAGTGATCCACTGCAAGTTGTATTGGCACAAGAAACTATTTCTCCGAAGTGCTGCATTGAACCAGGATAAAGTATGACAATGTTGTATTTGTGCTGGCATGAGTTGTACCAGTTTAAGTACACAAGTAAACAAATTTGTTGAACCAATACTGATTCTATTGTCTAAGTTGTATTTGTCCAATGTTAAAATTATACATCAGAACCTTTTGGTAGCCTTTCTTTCTTCTTCAGGAATTAAAAACATTGTAAACAATCAGTCTATAGTTGTCTGTGAGAAGAGAAAGAATATAATGTAATTGGACAGATAATGCATAACAATAACAGTACAAGGTCAACTTCTGGTCGAACTATGACTCTGCATTGTAATCTGACTTGCACATTTCGACATAGCCAAAAGGTCACAGAACACTGCCAAGATGTCCGAACTATATGCACTATAATTCTTATCAATTACGAACCAGATGGGACATTAAAACTGGTTTTTATTTGCAGCACATTTATTTCAAATGCCAACCAACCAAACATAGCTACTTACACAAAATCATAAATAAAAACATGTAAATAGTAAATTTGTTACGAGAAACTAGCAGGTTTCCATGATCGAATGTTGCTATGAGGAAAAACATCGACATCTGCAACGCTGGCGTAGAGCCAGTGTTTAAATAAAGCCTCAGATGCTAACATATCACTTTCCCATTACGAGGAGTGAATTATTGATCAGGTACTCTTATTGAATTTATACATGATTGCCGGCTGTGGCTAATAGAGATTAAGTCATCGGTGTGTGTCGACAGTTTGCTTGCTGCGGGTCGCCATAGCAACACGTAAATATTATCACAGGGACGGCGGTCATGAATTGTCGCTGGAGTTTTCCGTGAAGGAAGTGAACTAAGGGCTGATTGAATGGCGTGTGTTTGATTGACAGGAATATTGTTAATTAATAAGTCCCACACTGTTGCATTACTTAATTACTCTCTCAGATCACACAGACAGTTTGAGAGATATATTCGCACCGGAAGTAAGCTGCGCATGGTTTGCATCCGATATTTGATGATGGACGTTGTTTTAATTCAAGTTTGGCGTGGTTGCTGACTGGTAGTGTACACTGTTAACCTTCTACAAATGCCACTGATTTTGTTTTGACATTTCTTCAAATGCCGCTGTGATCAATTTGGATGACGCTGATAGCTAGCTTTTTGATGTTAATACCAGCAAATTTCAGTGGTAAATTTAATGTTTTGGTCTTGAATTATGCTTGTCATTTGTGCTTATGTGCATACATGTCATGCATTCATATGCATGTGCTGGCATGCATGCATGCATGCATTCAGTGCTGTGCATGCTTAAATGCACGCACCTTTGCGCATGAATGAAGGAAAGTTTATTTAACAACAACAGTAATATACAACATATTATGGGAAAGATAATACAAAATATAATGGTAAAGAGAATACAATAAAATACAGTTCCATGATTGGGGAGTCGCTGCTGCTGTTAATGGGACATAGCACAAGTCATGTGACTTGTAAAGCCTATGCCCTTTTTAAACTAAAATACATAGTATTTGAAATAAGACTTACAAGATAGAATACAAAGTAACAGTATGTTATTTTTTTAGATTGTGATAACTGTTCATAAATACGAAGAAAGGACTTTTAATCTTTTTTTAAATTGTTGCAAACTTGGTAACTGTGTTATTTCACTTGCTAGACCATTCCATGTGTGTGTGTCTCTGACAGCAATTGACAGTAGTCTGTGGGTGGTGTTTGCTTTTATAACATAAAATAGTTGTAATACAAAAAATTAATGACATATATTAATATATAATTATTAAAGTGTAAAATAAACAGCTAAAAATAACTATGTCTTATCCTGTTTTGGGGTTTATCCATTATTAATACTTATGCTGCAGTTAAATACTTTGTGGCGTGTGGTTTTAACCTTTTATTTAATGTCACCGGTTCCACGTTCATTGTATTACGTATAAATAATTTAGAACACCTTTTTAGCCTATGAATCAACACAGCAACATAGTGGCCTCGGTCGGCATTGTAACATTTGTGATGCCGCCGGCTTACATAATAAACAAATACAAACACCGACTGGCATAGGCATAGGAATGTGGTGAACATTGCCTTGCAGACCCCCGCAAAGACTTGGTAGCTGGCAGGTTGGAATCCTTAAGTTGGGGAAGTGCTGTTGGGATTTCTCTGGGGGTATCCATTAGAACCCCTCACCCCAGTCCCCAAGTCCCACCCCTCTAGCAATGCCTAAGACTTGGTGTTATAAAAATACTGTTTGATATGTCTGTGAGTTCGTGGATTTTATAGGAGCATGGCTGGTGGTTAAATGTTATGGAAACAAATTAATTGACCCACTATGAGATGGCATCAGGATTTTCCGAAGTTGATAAGATCGGTCATTTTATGTCACATGAACGGGGTGAATTTAAAATTTAACCCTCTGTTACATATCACCATTAAAAAACAATAGCCTTCCATTTGTGACGAACATTGCCATATTGGGAATGTTATCCAAATTGGTATGTAGACCTGCAGCGCTCTCTTAAATGTAAATATTTCATAAACAGAATTAATGAATGACCATTTATGACAATGAAACAACATAATTAGTTTAATCAAACAAGTAGAAAATATGTATTTGCTCGGGGAACTTGTATTAGTCAAAGGTTACTCATTCCCAGGTATTTCTGGATGACAAATGGAACAGATGTTGCAGTGTTCCATAAAGATCCATCTACCTGATAGCGAATTGTATATTACACCTGCATTCTGGGTAAAACACTGTACCAGGTGTTCGAATGTTGAATATTGTAAGTAACTTTGGTAATATTGTATGATAAATTGTTTATTTGGACCATATGCCACGGGAGTAGACCTTAATGGGTAAAGAAATGTCCACCATTCATAAGTTTCTGCTAAATTGATCCCTCCGTCGATGTGATTATATTATTGTGCAATAACACCGTGCAAACAAATGTGCACACTCCGCGTTGAGAGCCGCGCTGATCGATGCTGTTATTGTAGTCGCCTGCATCAAACGACTCATTTACATCGCGAGAACAAAGCAGATTAACGAGCAGAAGGGAAGAGTGCCGCGCGGTCACGCCTCAGCGACCCCGCAGAAGTGCTGACACAGCAACAATTGTGTCGCGGGCAGCTGATTACGCACAACTTCTATAATTATGCTCCCTGTGTAAAATATTAATAGAACACACAGCCGCGGGTCGACGCAATGTGGTTGGGCGACAGATTTGCGGCGAGATTCTATCACAGATATCCGCCGAGTCTGTTGTTGCAGTCAGTGGTGGATTTGCTTGATCGCATTAATTCATCACCCTTTCCTGGACTCTTGGCTTGGCACGCGTTGATTAATTAGAATGCCTTTATCTCACGGCGACGAGTAAGCACGGGTCAATCGCAGCTTCCTCTGACTTCATGTCCACTTGATGTTCCCGCAAGTGGCCTCTTGGTCAGCTCTCGTGGCTGACCATGTCCACTCTGTCCACCTGTCATTGTTGGTGACCAACGGTCACTCTTATTGTTGTGGTGAAGCAGTGCAAATATTTTTGGTTGCCTTGTGTGAAATAACAATGAAGTTAATCAGTCATGGTTATAATATGTTCTTTTTCATATTTTACCATAAATTTTACCTGTTTTCTTCAGCGATGTTTTTAGAAAAAACATCACATCGTTTGATTAAAGTATTCAAATATGCTATGCCGTCCCCCACCACTACATCTTGACACTGAGTAATAACATGTCAAGTTAAACGTGTGTTGTCTTCATGATTCAACAGTTATACGTTTAAATTCACCAGTGTCTGATTCAAATTTCCAGGAATGGATTAAGGGGTTGGCTGTCCGCATACCAGTCCTAGCTCCCAATGCCTGCCTACTTGGGCTACAAGGCTCAGTGGAGCGGAGGGAAACAGTTTTACTCCAACTAGAATTGCCTGGTGCAGAAAAATTATTTGAGCAAGAGTTTAAATTGTGTTGCATTAATAATGTATATTGGTAATAATATCAATCTGTGACACTATGTACTCAATTGTACATCCAGGGTGTATTCAGGTACTAAAACAAGATGTAATTTTTGAAAATATGCATTTTTTATTCCAAACATTTGCACTTAAATGCAAAAAAACACTACAGGATGGATGTACAGTATTATACTTGAATGTCAAAATAATGCCCATTTTAACATGTCAAAAATGTGCACACATTTTGAAGTACAAAGTAGACACTGCGTGGAATGTAAAAAATAAATACATTTGGAACTATATGTAAAATATGAACACTTATTCCGATGTTTGAATTCACACATTCACAAATGTCGCATCAGATGTTTGTAGATCTTTTTCTAGAGTACAGCGGTTAGTTTTATTGCTTACCACACAAAAGGTATTTTACCTGCTTGAATGAAGGAGAGTACAGTGAACTTTATAGCATCATTCAAAGGCAGTCACCAGCCACGTTTTATTTCAAATGTTTACTCTTTAAAATCTCATAGAGTGGAAGTTAAACCAGTGTTCTTGCGACCAATTATGGGGGAACTGGAGTGGAAGTAATGCGAAGGTATGCTGACATGGTAGTTAGAATCAATGTGGGAAAGCAGCATTAAGACACATACTCATATATGTATAAGGGTTTTCTGGCTACCATTAAAAAACTAGTTCTTTCAGTGGCAATAAACCACATCTACACGTCTGACTTGAACCATGGAAAGAAGCTGTATTTTATGGCTGGGAGTTAGACCAATGTAAATGTTGCCTGTTTACACCAAGGAAATTGTAATTGAGATCTAGGAGTAAACAAGAGGATAAAAGAAGATTTCGGTATTATTTCTTATATACAGAAATATTTGATCCCTAAAAAGGTTTGAGATGCAATACACACAGAATAGAAAATCCATAAAAATGTGTATGAAATGAAAATTTGCTGTGGGTACAGTGTATATTAATCTACCGGGTGGTGCCAATGAAAGTCTTGGAAATACATGTAATACAGTTTTGTCAGTTTTTATAGGAAATAAATGTAAAGCCATTGTTCCTTTCTATGTGTAGTCTACACTGAGATGTGTGAAAGATCCCACATCAAATTTGGAGAGAAGCCTTTTGTGGATTCTCAAATCTAGTACTCTAGCTTTACAGAACTGAGACATGCACAGCAATACACTGTGTGCTGATGGAGTACGTTGTATAAGGCCACCCTGTAGTAAGTGTATCATCTTCAATTGCAGAAGCAGATTCGGCGCACTCGAAAGAAGCAGAAGAATGGCACGAAAGAAGCGCGTCTACGATCAATGGCGAATCCGGACCGCATGCAGCGACTGCGGATGAAGTTCCTGGACGAGGCCAAGCGCTACATGGGTGTGCCGTACGCCAAGAAGTACTGGAAACCTGAAGGTGAACACGCAGATATACATCTTTTTTCCACATGCGCTAAAAGTTTAACAAAAGTCTCACTACGTATAGTCTTCAAATATTTACTGCAAAAAAGTGATGTTTCACTATCCTGCAGTTGTAACGTGACTGTGTGCTAAAGTAATAAGTTAATAAAATAAATATGACAAGTAGATAAATGCAATTAACTGTACATTAAGTGTACATTAAAACGATGAATAAATCAATAAAATAAATATAATAAATAGAAAAATAAATTATTTGTAAATAAAATTTCACGGTCATGCAATGTAAAGGATACAACACTGTGAGCTAAAATAATAAGTTAATAAAATATTAGAATAAATAGATCAATAAAATTATTAGTACATTAAATAAAAAAGCAGGCATATACTTAGTTTATATTCCATATTCATCTGTTCATTGTAACTTCTAAGTGCGCGATTTGGCAATTCAAAAGGTGCGTCTGGTCATGTTTTGTAGTAAAAAAGACGGCGATCATTAACCAGTATTGCACTGTGTAACTTTTAAATGAAACTGCTGTAGTACCATGTGACCCGAGTCTGTGCACTAGATTTGTTCCACATATAGTCAGTCGATGCCCAGTCAAGTACATTCAGGTATTGTGGTGCCCAGTGGTGCCTCTTGTTATTCTGACGTGTTATGCTGATTTATACTGTCGTGTCACTGAATGCTGGCTTTTATGTGCTTTTACTGCGTAGTTTAAGGCCGCAGGTGATTCAGCAAGCGTGGACACCCTGGTGTCTCACAAAACATTCTCCCCTCCGAAAATACCGATTACGTTCCCTTAATACTTGGAATGACTCTGCACGGTGCATTTGGCATTCAGGAGAAGCATGATTTTGGACTACGACTCCTTAGAATTTGTTCTTTTAACTAACAAAGGTCGGAGATCATTGGAGTGGTGATAAGACGTCCCATTGAAACATATTGTGTTACATATTTCGTTTCAACTTTGTTTTCTATTCTGGTACCAAGTTCTATACGTAGTGCTGCATTTCAGATTTAGATTGTAGGTTAAAGTGTAGTGCACAAAAGTGGAACGAATATTCTGGCTGCATTTGTATGCGCATGTGTAACATTTGTACTTTCATAGCAGGTATATAATCGAGGTGTTAAATTATTCATTAAAAATAATTATTATACTGATGCTAAGGCTGTTTTCAAAACTAGATCTCCCTGCTGTTTATATACCTTACACAATGATTATTACATGTCAGATTGAGTTATATAAGTTCAAAACATGTGCAGTGATTTCTGCTACCATCATATGTTGGCGCATGAATTGGCAGCACTTGTAATTTTTTAATGAATTATCTCACTAGAAATTTTTGATATTTGCATGGATTATATAAGTTGTTTGCAAGTTCAAATCCTATCAACCATTTACATAATCTTCAAGAGACGTTGGTTGTAGTTGGTGGATGTTTATTCAGCTGGTGAAACTGCCATCACCTGCTGCCCTCTGGTGTATAGTGGTAGAGTTACTAAATCTCCACAAGAGATACTAGGATATAAACATGGCCATGAAATAACTGACTACTTAACATACGTGGTACTGATTCATTGGCTTTTGTTGAAAGTCTGAAAATTAAACCAGCCAGGTATCTTATACCATTTTTTAAAAGGGAAATTAATTACAAATGTATTTGGACAGATTTGTTTTCAATATTGTGATATATTGTATCAGTATTGTAATATTGATACATTCCTCCATGTCTGGTTCAATAAACTATGTATCTGATATGTCATCAACTACCACACAGTGGAGTGCTTTAATTCATGTACCAAAGTACCTCCTTTTTTGTCATGTTTGAGTATGAGCAAAATTAAATCCACTTTGTTCTTGTCCCATTAGCAGTTTTTTGCAAGATTAATTTTTCCTTTAGTGTATCACTATTGTGTGATATCACAAAGCAGTGTGTAATAAAACTGTCATTGCGACTGTTCTGTCATTTAGCTCAGCCGCTGTTTTGCTGCAGCTATGGCAACCATTGGCATTGTCACTGTGAATGTTTTAGCCAAGTTGGCATTAAACACGGCCCAACATCTAGTCGGTGGATCGGTGTATCAGTGTATCAGTGACCTCACTTAATAATGTGTAATGTGTGGTTTATGTTGAAATACTGAAGGTTAATTTAGTTATATATTTAAATATAAGTGATATTCCATGAGTTAGCAGACATTTGTTGCCACCAGGTGAATAATGCAAAAGTGCTGCCACCTAGTGAATGATATGTGTGTGTGCTGCCACCTAGTGAATGTTTTTGTACTTTTCTGTAGTCATGCGTTCATGGATCTTAATACTGTTTGCACAGAGCAGTGAGCACATGACATAAAAGATCCCTTAGTTAAATATAGCAAGATAATAACAAACTTAAATAATGGACGATGTAAGTAATTACCAGGTAATATTGGTTTTGATTTATATTATTATTATATATATATATATATATATATATATATATATATATTATATATTAGTTACATTATATATATATATATATATATATATATATATATATATATATATATATATATATATATATATATATAGTAACTATTATTATTTTTATTTATTAATTTTCATGTTATTGAAAAATGTAATTCATTGAACATTGTAAAAGTAATGTTGATATTTGAAATTGGATCACAGTTATAATTTAACAAAACAAAGAGTTTTGTTGGCCTATCATGTATTGTTGTATTGGGGAAAAAATTAACATTATTACTAATGTAAATAAAAATTGAAGTTGCCCTCTGATTTCAGACCCCGAGTATAAATCAAAGTTATTCCTGGACTGCTGTGGGTTGGTGCGAAGAGTGATGCTGAATTTGAAGTCTGACTTTGGGTTTCGCATTGGGCCGTGGAATCAGGCGTACATGTGCGACACTCTGCCCATCACAGTGAAACGGGAGGAAGACATGAAGCCTGGAGACCTTGTCTTCATTTCTGCCACCTACTACAACCCCAAGAGTAAGTGAAAGATGTAACAGTAACGCATCAAAATAGTAACCTGTTAGCACAGCACAATTGTGCAGTGCTAGCTAAATTGTAAAAACATGTACCGGTAAATATCTTCAACTTCTTTCTGCCATTTTGTCTTGTCACAAAAGGCTATATAGGGCAACATAGTTATATTTATTCTTATAGGTTTAGTCATTTCAATGCAGCATGACATTTTCAAATGGACATTAATGACCATCTGTTGCCGTCTTTGGTTTCTGTATTCCAAATGATCACTGCATAATTTGTTATATCTTCAGAACATGTTTATCTTTTTCTTTGCTGTTTTGATAATAATTAACTTTATTTAGACACTGTCCAGAGAAGAACTGTTCAATAGTGTTTATATAGAACTAAATAAAAAGGACGCAATAGTAAAGTATAATTATGTATACTTAAATAAACTTTAGCGATATAAATTCAGCCAGAGAAGTCTTATTTAAAAGAATTATGACTATGCAATCTTGTGTAGAATGTTAATAAATAAAGTAAGACTAAGACAGTAAAATTGTAAACCAAAATTAAAGTGAATAAATCAAACTATCTGGTAATACATATATAATAACATATTATTGAATAAGTAATTATTAAAAGGAAATGGTAATGTAACAGTGGACGCTATTGTTGTGTAGACGGAGTGTCATAAAAAATAGACGTTAAAAGCAAATTTGAAGTGGTGGTTTGTCATTCCGGTGACGCAACTGTTGTTGTGACTTCAGTGAAGAAGCAGAAGCACTCGATGACTCACGTGGAGATCTGGCTGGGAGACGGGGTGAAGACGATCGGGGCGCGATGGAACAAGGGCAAAGTGCAGGTGTTTGACAGCTATCGCTTCAAGGCCATGTCGTACCACTCAGAGACGTACATATTTAAGTCAATCGACACGTGGCTCAAGGGACAGTGTCGAAGGTGAGTGTGTGAGAGAGTTTGTGTGTTCTGCCTGTGTGTGTTGGGCATTGATGTGTCAACATGCTGTCGTTATAAGTGTATATCTGAGGTGCCATGATCCACTTGCCTCTGTGTATATTTTTCTCTTCCTTGGAAGATTGGGTCTGATAAGAATACAATTATTGTTATTTAGAGTATTTCCTTGTTGTGGAGGAAAACTTGAGTGCTGTGTTACTCTCAGCCACCCTTTGCTGCACCATAAGTTAGTGTGCAATATTGTGTAGATCTATAAAAAGGCAACACGCCTTCCTTTATTTGTGGTATTACACGTTGTTTTGCTAATGCACAAGTTTTATTTTACCACTTATGGCATATGTTCCCAGATACTGAAACACAAAAATTTATGTTTTCTTCAAAGGTTAAATGTAGCATATTGGTGTGCAAGATCCATTTTCTGAGATATTGTGAGACCTGTTTTAAATGACACACTTAATATGATATATATATATTATGTTTATGTGATATATGTTGGAGTATGATCAACATTTGATTGCATCATTGTCGTTTGGTTAAATAAGTTATTCTGAATACAATATGTTATCAATTGTTACCAACACTTGACATCTATCACTGTGGTTAATTGATAGATCCAGTTGTTGTGTAGCAGTATGAACATGACTGCCATCAAGTCGTGCCATTCCATCAATATTTGCATAAGTGCATTATATTTGTAATTACTAAAATTTCATGACATCTGCAAGATCAATATTATCCACAATCCCTTTACCATGACAGAAATAATTTTGGACAAATATTCAACAATTCCTAAGACGGAATATCTGATGGCTCCATGTGTGCAACTTTGTTTTGTTCACCCCATGTGTCATATTTCCTGGCAACAACTCATGTGAAGGATAGGTCAGTTAACCATCGGTTTTGTTGTCCGTTGCAGCCACTGTCCGTACCACGCATGGAAGAAGAGGTCAAAGAAGTTCAAACCGAGCAAGAACTCTGTGTTCCGCGAGAGCGGTCAGTCGGAGTCGGACAAGAGTGCTGGTGACGCCGACTCACAGCAGTACAGCGCCAGCACACTGGACAGTGACACGACGACCGAGGCAGAGCAGTCGAGTGTCGCGGACGTCGAGGAGAAAGCAGAGGACGAGATGCCCGAATTACGACAGAAGGAGACACGTCCGTCGTTCCTGAGATCGATGTCTGGGAGCACAAGCGACGAGTCTTCCCTGTGCAGCTCCGTGTCGGGGGAAAGTGTCGAAGACGTGATGGAGACGGCTCGCAGGAGACTCGCTCGCAAGACGGTGGAAGACCAGATGAGTGGGCTGACGATTGAGGAGGGCACGACTGATGGGTCGTCCGTGTGTAGCTCTGTGTCCATAGAAAGCGCTGAAGATGTGATCGGTCCAGCACCAACACCACGGAAGGTGCCTCCACTGAGGTCCGTGCTGAAGATCAGCAAGATCGGGGCGTGGGAGACTGGCAAGAACGCACGCAATGAGAAGCAACGGAATAAGGAATCCGCAGACAGCAGCATCAAGAAGTCGCTGTCTAGTGCCAGTAGGGAAAGTATGCAGCGTCATATAGAACGTGGCAAACGGGGAGTAGGTAATCTGGCACCGATCAGGAACCGAGGCACTCCTCGGAATGTAGGGAATAGAAACTCTGTAGGGAATTCGGTGCAGGGACTTGTGCAATCTCGGAAAGGTTGGGCGGAAAAGGTAAAGGGTGATGTTACTGAGAAGCCAACGGAGGTGTCTTCAGAAGCACCCCCGAGCAGCAGAAAGACCAAAGATCCGACGATTGGCAGCGGTGACAAGTCGAGGGTTCGCAGTAGCAAGTCTGAGAATAATGTACAGTCTTCAAAGACGCACTCTGCAGTGTCACGACGTCCTTCCTTCTGAACTCTCTAGGTGCCTAGTGCCTTCTGGGGGGGTTTAGGCCCACACACAACATGGCCATATGTTTACATATCAAAATGTATTTGTGAATGAATCACCAGTGCTTCCAGAAGCCTGCAAACATGGCAACGGTGTATCCTAGAGGATGATGTTTATAGAAACATTCTGGTGTTTGTAACATTTCTTTAGCAGAAATCACAGGGGTGTATCTGTTGTTCTTTCTTACAATGTCTTACGCCCATTGGAGTTAGTGTTTGTGTAGAATAAAATGCAGCAATAGCTGTAGGCGGTGAGACTTTAAAATCTAAAAGTGCATAGTAAGTGGTAAATGAATATGTTTAACATTCGGTTGCCATCTAGTAACCCGAGTGTGTGTGTGAGCCTGGTCATCCACCTTTTGTGTACACACGCACACACACTCGGACACACACACACACACTCGGGCACACACACACGCATGCACACACACACACGTGCATGCACGCACACACATACACAGACACACACACGCGCACGCACACACACACACACATACCCGGACACACGCACACACAGACACACGCACGCACACACACACGCACACTCAGACACACGCACACACGCACACACGCACGCACGCACACACACAGACACACGCGCGCACACACATACGCACACACACAGACACACGCACACACACAGGCACACACACAGGCACACACACACAGGCACACACACACAGAAACACAGGCACACAAACAGACACACTGGTACACACGCCACACAGGCAGACATGTATTCAGAGACAGGCGGGCGGGCACGCACGCACGGCGCGCGCACACAAACACACACAGATTGTTCCAGTCATCATCTGCTGATACAGGCTAAAAGCACCAGACATTATTTATATTCTACATTGAAAAATATGTTAGAGGTGTTTATGTGTGGGGCCTACAGTGTTTCATTAGTGACATTTTGAACAGTAGAGGTTGAAGCAGGATGTTCAGTGTTGTTACTAATGTTAGTCTATATTTTAACACTGGTTAGGTGTGCTATTATGGATTCATGTTTTAATATTTATGACAGGTATCCTGTCAACATTCTGTGATAACAAAATGCTGTATTGTGAATTTGCACATGCATATACAGTCGTGTATGGTATTTATTTCGGAGGTATTTACAGTTTAATCGTGGTATACCTGCTGATTTTGTATTTTTACACAGTTGAGACATAACAAATTCCATGGTGTCATATAATGTTACAAACATTCCATGATTTGGTTAGATGTGAATAATTAACATGACATAAATCTTGATAACCACGGTTTCTGTCCATGCTGGACGCACAGAAATCATGGTTGTCCCACAGAGGTGGACTTATTTATTATATGAAATGCTACATGAGCGGACTTGTTTATTATAGTAAGTATTACATGCACATTGTTATGTATACCCCGGTGGTTGAATCCAAATACATGTTGATTCATTTTTATTGTCCAAAACTTCCACTACCAAATTGTCAGCACAGCTGGTGAAATATTAGTACTTTTACAACAATACCTACACTTTTGGGTGTCTTTTTGAATATCTACTTTGTGTATGTTTTATTATAACTGGGACATCTTTGTTTGGTTTGTTGGTTTGGTTTTGAACGTTCTGGAAATATCTCTGTGTCAGAGGTGAGTTATGATTGATTGAAAACTGGTTTGCATATGAGTGAAACCTGATGTTAAATAAAACAATTTCAGCAGAACTGATTTTTGTATTGCCATAGTTGTTTCCAGCACTCAGCAGGGTTCTATTAATTGACTTGTATGTATAATATTATGCCATTTATGGTTATGATAAACTGTGAAGTTGGGATTTGCATATGTCACTATCAAAATTATGCGCGATGGGTCCTCCATGTTTAAAACCTACAGTGCACTAGCTCCCTATCTAATAGCTGCGTTAATGTACTTAATGCGTATCTTCATAGAAGTATCACTTTGCCTTTGGAATCTTAGTCCTGAAGCGCAAAAGCACGTGCGATTTGTTATTGTGCCGTAGTAGGTCGATCTCGCATAAGGCACGTGACCCAAAAAGCACAGGACTTCGGCAGCTGCTGATTGTTTCGCCAGTTATACCCGGTGTAATGGCAATTCTTTTTTTACGATTACAAAACGACAAGTAGGCATTTTAAAAGTAATCTGAATGTGCATACTAGTTAAACTACTATCACTTTACACATATGATCATAAAAGAACCGGTTTGGCGATTAGCACACGAGTGGAGAGAGTAGCTTTAAAGGGGCTGAAATGCTTGAAAAACCATTGTAAGAACACTCTTTACAACAGAGGCGGTTACCAAACTGGGGTACGCAATACTACGCATACCGCCGGGGTAAGTTTTCCCAAGGAGTACGGGGTAGTTTGCCGGAGAATAAATATTTTGTTACTTTATGGTGCTCACAAAGGAGGTAATTGGTTTCTATGAAAAGCACTATCATCAAACTCACAGAAAATATAACACTTGCATACAGACATTATATTTTCTATCAGAAAATATCGCTAGTAAATTACAAAATTTGTTACTCTTAGGAGTCGTTTATATAGCCAACTGCGAACATCAGCGTCCTCGATATCCGGTCTTCCATGTACTGACACACCATTTTCTGCGGTTATGGGAAGACTTGTGTTTACATTATAGCAAAATTATGTGTTTTCATTGAATTTTGTGAAGATTGTTTCGACTATAATTATATATGCTAAAATGGTGATGATACTTCGACGATCGTCTCAGGCCTCAGGGCACTGCTGGACTACATAATCACTTGCGCACGTCTTGTAGACTACGAACATAATTGATATAATCCTAAAATAATGCTTCAACATTATGCATATAATAATGATAATAACCAACTCGCTAAAGCAACTCACTAAGCGTTTCTCCATCGATTAATTTTTTTATTGCTTAATGTTTGAACTTTACACTAATCCGGGCAAAAATGTAGAAATGGGTTGGTGGGAAATGGCAGCTCATTCGTCACTATCATAACCTCGTTAACACAGCAGTGCACCACGGCCATGCGTACAGAAGCATCGCCGCGATCACGTGATTTTCACGTAATAAAACAATCGTACGTGTTATAATGCAAAAATACGTCATATTCAGGGCTTTTTTGCATTTCCCAAATTCAGATCAATCCTTGTTCAACCAGAAGCAACTGGTATGGTTCAGATGCCAACACAATGAAAATCAATTCTGATGTTCACCGTAATAAAATTATGTGTGTTAGCGTGCATGTGTTCATATATGTCACTTTGTTGTGTGCTGGCGTTCCTTTATAATTTATATATTCTTTTTGATAACCGAAAGCCAAATTACAGGCTTCCCAACCATTGACACACGACCACTTAAAATGAGAAAGGTTTCATTGCGTTAATCAATTAAGCAATTAGCTAAGCAATCGACCACTGTAGGCGTGCCAAAGGTGTGATAAACATTCTGGCGTATTTCTTCTGGCACCTATCCGAGACTGCTATGTGCAGTCTATGTGACAGTGACAATGCTTAGCCGCTTGTCGAGAACTACTCTACTACCGAATGGAGTCTCTAAACAGTCTAAAACATTGTTAGGGAATTGTCGGGTGAGGACAAGCTTTTGAAGCTGATCCATTCCACCGAAAAATTGTTTCCAAGTTAGGTTCAACTCAACCAGTGGTTTGTGTTTCGGAAAAATACGAGCATTAATCGACATATAATAAGAGTCTATGTAAGGCGACCATGGGTGGCAATTCAGATTGTTAACAGGCGTATCAGTCTTCAATGTGAATGGTAGCTCACACATTATATTCCTGATCTCGCCAGTGCGTGGTGCAGGGTGGAAGTGAAATATCTGGAGTCAGACCACATTTGTATTTTCCATACGCGACCTTTATAACGTTTCTTTCATTTCCTACTGATCTTGATGAGCTCTGTTATTGACAATTTCACAGCATATTTACCCTCCATAGACAGAGGTTCTGTGAAACATTCGTGAACTTCTAATACCTCAGGCTCCAACAAACTTCTTTCAAACCTTACACCCCTCCATTTCTTCTTGAACCACCAACGGATTGCCCCTGATTACATTACCAAACAAATTGACAACTGTATTAATACGCAGAAATGCACCGACCGACAGCTATCATAATTTGACAGCTCTGATGCCACGCTGTACAAAAAACATCATTTCTAATAACTCCACACTACATATGTGCTCACAGAAATTCAGACAACCTGCATAATGCTGTTTCTATAGGGTACTCTTTGGTCGCACGGGGAATGGCGGACGAGCACCTTATTGTGGTCTTACATCATCTATCAGACAGGGTTCACGAGAACGTTCCAGAGTACACGGTGATCTCCACCATTTGTGCCGCATTTGAGGCTCTCTCACTGACCAAGTTAAGATGTGCATGCGTCAGCTCAGATATGATGATGTGCCCCTAACGGCTTTGCATAAGTGGCCTCCAGTAATCTCTGCCAACATGGACTCTCGGTATTGTTCTTTAGTAATACCACATTTTCGAGTTTGAAGTCCAGTTTTTGACAAAGCATGCGTCCTATACATGTCATACACATGTGTATCTGTTATATTAAAATTATTACAAAACTTTCCTCTGTTGTGGGAAGAAAAAGATAAAGATTGGGAACCGATGGGGTAGACACTCAGATGCCTGCATCTTGTTATGTAGAGTACGAACGTAAAATAATGGTTGTTTCAAAACAACAACGTCAAAAACCCATGTATGACATCCGTCTATATAGCGTATATAGCGTACGTTTTGGCCAGACTAGCGCTGACCATCTGAAACACCTGATGCCACAGCACAGTACTATAGTATATAATGGTATGCCCTGTTCCAATCGGTACATCATTGCTACAAGACCACGTGCTTCCTGTCCATATTGAGCTTTCTGACCTTCATCTGCAGCAATGCTGTCGATGACGTTGTTTATCTCACTGCACCTAGTGTACAGTTCTTTCAGTACATCACACCGGGCCGTCCATTATGTATCAGAGATATGTATGTGTTTGCACACGGCAGTCTGTTCTCAGACAATGTAATCGATAGAAGACACCCACGGCACGCATATGCTGAGAAAAACACATAGGTTTATAAACAATGTACGGAATCGAAGAACATGGTTGATTGTTCGCAACATCAGGCTTCAAACTGACCCACTAAACTGAGCGAGTCTCCGGCACATGGCACGTGCTCTGCAAATGGATTCAACTTTCAAAAAAGCAGCTGCATTCCTTCGTACTTGCCAAATATGTGCTGCCGTTGTCATATGACAGTCACTCAGATCGATGTACATGTAAAGTGGGTCTACATGTGCAGGTTCGTAGCGAGTTGCTCGTCACTGTGTCCATGTATATATGACAACGTAACGAATCGTTATACGGGCCCTGATGGCAGCACCTATTGTAGAATATACGTGAGTTGATCCACGTGCGACATGTCGGGGTGTAAGAGTCAATGTGTTCTTGTAAGAAATCCGCGGGGCCCCTGAAACGTCGTGGCCAGGAAGATTTTCTACATCTGCCACGTACGTTGTTAATCCGGCAGTGGAACTATTCCACCGAACTTTCCTTTCTCATAGTATAAGCTCTACATGACTGTCATTAGACCAGTACTTCTATATGGAGCAGCATGTTGGACAGTTAGAAAGAAGGAGGAACAGATTCTCGAGAAAACAGAGATGAGGATGCTGACAAGAATCAAAGGAGTAACATTGAGAGACAAAGTAAAGAAAGGAGCTGGACATCAGAAAGGGGCTATATGTGTGAGTAGCGTACAAAGTAGAGAAAGTAAGAGAAATGAGACTACGCTGGTATGGACACATGCAGAGAATGGAAGAAAACAACGAAGTGAGAGCAGTCGGTGAC